>CP136063.1:182886567-184086567 GCA_032622095.1 Siphonodentalium dalli
TGCTATGAAAAATACTTTCAATGATCACAGCCATTTTCGAGCAGTTTTAAATTCTTCGCACAGAAGTGAAACAAACGCTCTTTATTTCACCATACCAGATATAGACTGACACGGAACGAACTTGTCTGTTCCGATCCAAGCTACTATATACATGACCCACTATATGCGACATTTTAATGTTTTATGGTCAAATTTGATAACTTACTGTGATGTAAAACGCTTGGGTAAAAACATTTTAGTTGAGCAAAACACTCGTTGGACCACCCACCACCCTCGGCCTATATACGTGCCTGTAAAACATTTGACCCACACCCTCCGGTGAAATATTAAATATGTTTAAATGGTCCTACTAAAACCCGACCGCACCCGACCGGACCGCCCCCAGGGGTCCGAGCGAGATGGGGTTTGCACTATCGTGTACAATGGACCTGAATATACCAAAGTTCCAATCCCCAAGTCGAAAGTTCGAACGGACACGGCACTGTTAACCCCTAACATGCGGCCGTTTCCACCGGGTACGGGAAATCCAAAAAGGCGCCGACCGCATGCACCTCCCCTGACTGCCTGACCACGGAAATGGACATTATATCATGAAGTAAATACCCATATGCATGAATGGGCGGTCGGATAAGTCGCTAGCTGCAGTGGAAGTGAATAAATTAGCCCATATATACGCTGCTGCCGAATTAGCTATGAATGTACGCAAAAACGCCAATATTAACCGCCGCCGACCGGACCGCCCCCAGGGGTCCGAGCGAGATGGGGTTTGCACTATCGTGTAGAATGGACCGGAATATACCAAAGTTCCAACCCCCAAGTCGATAGTGGATACGGCACTGTTAACCCCAACTGCAATATGACACTTTTCAACAATCTATTTAAGTGAGAAATCTTTAGTAGTTTGTTTAGTAGGAAAGTTTTCGTGTGAATTGTGCCTGGGAAGTGTGTCCGTATGTGGGGGGGGGGGGGGGGGGGGGGGGGGGTCCAGATGATTTTTTTTCGCACAGACAACCGTTATCTACAACATAAAGATGTGAAAGGATAAACGAGCAAAGTGTTTCCTGTTCATCCAAGATTGACGTTGAAAATTGTCAACATTCGGACCATTAACCTGGATTTCGTTTCCATTGTTTAACGGAAATTACTTTTGGAGCTATATTGATTCACCCAATCTCAGAAATCGAAAAATAATGATAATGCGCGATAAGCAGGTGTACGAGATCATCGAGGAAATTACCGAGAGAAATATCAATGTTTCGGAGGGATATCCCACAGGTCCCTGGCACAATACACCCAAACCACTCAAAGACATATATGTATTTGGGTGGTTGGGGTCTATTGTGCCAGTGGTCTGTGGGATATCACGCGAGAAAATATGCGTTCTTATCATAATAAAGCCTGCTTCCATGTGCTAACTTTGAACATATCTCAACATAAGTGTTTCTATGTTTGTGAAACACCATGCTTCTCGTGCATTATAATTTGTCGATTTTGTCATTATACATTTGCATCTGTTTGCGTTTGAACATATCACTGACACTTCGGCTCAAAGTGTTGTAATCAACTTCAAATTTAATAGCCAACAAACATTCTGTTAGATATAGATACATGTAGGCAAAGAATCAGTTTCAAGTTTCCTTCCAACAGTAATGTTTTTCATCTAAAATAAATTACACACGCACTGTATAACTCCGGTCTATAGATGTTGTGTTTAATTTTATTAATTGCGCTTGCAACATTTCAGATATATCCAGAGATATTAAAAAGATAAGATGGCCACTTGAGACCATGATTTTTCAACAAAATTCGGAAAGATTTAGCATTAAAGTGTGCATACGTGCATTCATCTATAGTGATGAAATGGTTAAAAACCCAATAGGACTGTTGGTGGCTTGTTTCTCACCAACACGCGTTCAAACTCGATAGCTATCTTATAGATGGCATCTCAATCATGTCTGTAACATTTCATATTGCTTTGCTCATAGTTTCAGGCTGGATTTTAACATGGCAGTGTCATATATATGTGAATAATGTGTTCAGCGAATACAGTGATGAAAACAAAACGCAGTCAGTATATGAAAGAATTTTATTTCGTGATAATGTATCCGATCAAATTACAAAACAAGATAACATACAATCTGAATAAATTAACGGTAATATAACACATGTATATACGAGCACAGTAAAATACATACAAGCACAGATGCCAAGTAAGTTCTAAAGACACATTAGCGAACTTAGACAAACACAACTATATACACCACCATCATCTGACTAACATCTACATGTATAGGCCTACTACATGTGAATTGTTCATTCTCGTTGTTTTTTGTTGTTTTTTTTTGTGTGAAAAAAGTTACCCATGTTCCATGAATTGTGTGATAGAGTTACTCTGGTTGGAGATGTGATAAATGGTTTTCACCACATTTCATGCGAAGCAACCAAGTATATTTTGCGAAAACAAATGACCACCACCAGTATTAATAGTTCTCAATGATGGCTATCACTTGCCAAAATTGAATATTAAAATCCCGTTAACTTTGTGAGATATGCTTAAATTGTATAACTGCACCACTATTTCTGGAGTCTTGGTAATTTTGAACTGAACATAATGCGCCGTAACAACCATCATATATGTAACTGCCATGTGTTAATTGGTATATAATAATGATATTGCATAATTGAATGAGTTGAGTTGAGTTATTTTTTCTTTAATGCACATGTCTTTACTTCCTCTTTGGTTGTGATAAAGAAATCATTATGAATTGTTTAACCCCAGCCGTCTTTGGGTCGTTTCCCCATGCTACAATGTGATTAAGTGATAAAGATGGATCTCAAATTCGTCGCAATTCAATACGCAATTTATGAACCTCGTCCACTAAATTCGATTCGAGCCTCGCTAGCTAAATCTCGACTTTAAATGGAATTTATTGCACTCGGTCAATATATTTCGTATAGTTTCGAGTTATTGATATCGGCATGCCAGTCGTCAATACAAAATTTAGTTGGCTACTGGAGAGTAAATATGTAGTTCAGAAATAAATATTCGTTTCTCCGTTCGATACGGTTACTGGAATCTATATAGCTACCCGTACCGCAACACGTGTTGGAACCACAAACTGTTTTACAGGAATAATTCAGCGCATCGACTGGTAATGTGAGCAAATTGAAAACACAGTGATATATGGTATATACAAATTGTTAATCGCATTCGCTTTATTGGCCGATATACGTATCGTTATGGATTATTGGACAATTTAAAATTAAATGGCTGACATGTTGGCAACATTTCAAACAATTGGATTTCACAAATAATTTCATAAACTATTCGAATGTAGGAATTACCAGACTGAGAAAATAGGTTATGATTGCTCGAACATGCAATTCCGTTAATTAGCTTGTCCAATCAATATTTGACTCGCTCAAAATCATTCGTACAAAAATATATTTGGTGTCATGCTTTACTATGCGAATAATCAGATAATACCAAACATCATAACTATAAATTCGCGAATAACGGAGAAACAAACAGTAATTATCTAAACTGCATTAGCAACTTTCCGTTAGTATATATCAACATTAAAAATATAAATCAAATTGTTCCCCTACCGTCGGCTTCACCGTCGCAAACAGAATATGGATATATGACCATAACTGGTAGAACTCGTGGTGGTCGCATTATGATAAGATCAAGATGTCCAATTTAGAAAGTGGAACTTTGGTACACTCGGGTCCATTCTACACGATAGTGCAAATCCCATCTCGCTCGGACCCCTAGGGGCGGTCCGGTCGGCGGGTGTTAATTTCGGCGTTTTTGCGTACATTTATAGCGAATTCGGCAGCAGCGTATGGGTTAATTTATTCACTTCCGCTGCAGCTAGCGACTTGTCCGATCGCGCATGGATGAATAGCCGTATTTCCTTCATGATATAATGTCCATTTCCGTGGTCAGGCAGTCAGGGGAGGTGCGCGGTCGGCGCCTTTTTGGATTTCCCGAACCTGGCGGAAACGGCCGCAAGTCAGGGGTTAACAGTGCCGTGTCCGCTCGAGCTATCGACTTGGGGATTGGAACTTTGGTATATTCGGGTCTATTCTACACGATAGTGCAAACCCCATCTCGCTCGGACCCCTAGGGGGCGGTCCGGTCGGCGGGTGTTAATTTCGGCGTTTTTGCGTACATTTATAGCGATTTCGGCAGCAGCGTATGGGTTAATTTATTCCCTTCCGCTGCAGCTAGCGACTTGTCCGATCGCGCATGGGTGAATAGCCGTATTTCCTTCATGATATAATGTCCATTTCCGTGGTCAGGCAGTCAGGGGAAGTGCGGTCGGCGCCTTTTTGGATTTCCCGTACCTGGCGGAAACGGCCGCAAGTCAGGGGTTAACAGTGCCGTGTCCGCTCGAGCTATCGACTTGGGGATTGGAACTTTGGTACATTCGGGTCCATTCTACACGATAATGCAAACCCCATCTCGCTCGGACCCCTAGGGGCGGTCCGGTCGGCCTGTGTTAATTTCGGCGTTTTTGCGTACATTTATAGCGAATTCGGCAGCATATGGGTTAATTTATTCCCTTTCGCTGCAGCTAGCGACTTGTCCGATCGCGCATGGATAAATAGCCGTATTTCCTTCATGATATAATGTCCATTTCCGTGGTCAGGCAGTCAGGGGAGGTGCGAGCGGCGCCTTTTTGGATTTCCCGTACCTGGCGGAAACGGCCGCAAGTCAGGGGTTAACAGTGCCGTGTCCGCTCGAGTTATCGACTTGGGGATTGGAACTTTAGTACATTCGGGTCCATTCTACACGATAGTGCAAGCCCCATCTCGCTCTGACCCCTAGGGGCGGTCATGTCGGCGGGTGTTAATTTCGGCTTTTTTGCGTACATTTATAGCGAATTCGGCAGCAGCGTATGGGTTAATTTATTCACTTCCGCTGCAGCTAGCGACTTGTCCGATCGCGCATGGATGAATAGCCGTATTTCCTTCATGATATAATGTCCATTTCCGTGGTCAGGCAGTCAGGGGGGTGCGGTCGGCGCCTTTTTGGATTTCCCGTACCTGGTGGAAACGGCCGCAAGTCAGGGGTTAACAGTGCCGTGTCCGCTCGAACTGTCGACTTGGGGATTGGAACTTTGGTACATTCAGGTCCATTGTACACGATCGTGCAAACCCCATCTCGCTCGGACCCCTGGGGGCGGTCCGGTCGGGTGCGATCGGGTGCGGTCGGGTTTTAGTAGGACCGTGTTTAAAGGAAAAGTAAAGTATATACTCACACATTTGGCAATACTTTTAACGGATTGTGTCGACGCCATGAGGGTTGGGGGGGGGGGAATTCTGCTATTGACACAGATATTGTTTATAAACGATTATAGAGTTGGCTATTGAACCCTATATAATGAAATAAAGTGGCCATAATCATGTGTTATGGTTTATACTTAACAAAGAACACCCTCCTGCCTTCGATATATAAACGCAAGATCAAATAACTTTCTTGCAATAACTGACCGAAGCTTGACCATCATGTTGTGCTCGGTTGACATGAATTGTGAACGCGGGGTAATTAATGATAACCATGCAGCACATAAAATATATCGCCCTCTCTCTGTGATGCGGACATGTAATCAAGTATGTGCATCGATGTGTCTTATTCTCACTGAACGTAGCTTGTTATGCCAGACCGTGTGAGCATAATTATAGTTTCACGGTGGGGAATCACGTGGTTTCGAGGTTGGTGAGCGCTACGCATTCAAAATGACTGAGGCGAGCGTTATTGTACAAAAACATGATATACAAGAAAACCATAGCCAGAAATGGTAACGCCCTCAAGATCATATTATTTGCCATATATACAATATAACAAATTTCATTTGAAATAGTGGTCTGAGTAGCGCATGTAATAGCATGCAGAATAATAATCGGGCAAAAATTTGCGATCTTCGTAACATGGTTCAAGTACGAGCACGTTTCTAATCACATTCAGTATCCAATTACGCAAATACCGAGTATGTTTTAATCACATTTAGTCCACCACATCCTGCGACAGGGTCAGATATACTTGCCAATATACACCCTGTGAGGGCGTAATGCTGATCTAAGAATGGCCTCAGGCAATGCACTCCTGATATATGACCTCTCATTAAGGATTAATTAAAATACAGCTATGATTCCACGAGGGTATATAAATTAAAATATCGTCACACCCAGAGAGGGTTAATTGAAATTCCGATGAAGGTAAATTCAAATATGGTCACATCACGGTTATATAAAATATGGTCCAATGAGGGTTAATTAATATATCGTCAATCAGGGTTAATACAAAATATGGTCCCATGATGGTTAATTAAAATTGTACCTTGATTGTTAATCAAAATATCGTCCCAAGAGGGTTAATAAAAATATGGACCCGTCGGGATTAATTGAAATATGGTCCCATTAAGGACAATCAAAATATGGTAACGTGACTTAATTAAAGAATAAATATATGGTCCCAAATATGGTGTCATCAGTGTTGATTAAACTACAGTCCCACGGGGGTGAAATACAATATAGTCCCATGAGGTCAATTAAAATATGGTCCAATGAGGACTAATTATAATATACCCTCTCCCCCATGAGTATCAATTAAAACATGGTCCCATGGGGATGTAATTTCTTAACATTCTTTTATTCAAATAATATTCTGATATATCCTCGGTACACATAAATAAAATGATGTTTAGAATTAGGCCACATTGTATATTAAACAACCAATGTGAAGGGTTAGTGTTGGAACTTTTCTTAATAACATCTCTATTCATAGCTCCGATATATTCCGCATATATACAAACAAATGAAAAGTCAATATTTACAAACAGCACGAAGGAGTAACCATCCCAATTCATTTAGAATATAACATGCCGATATTTGTCGCGTATAACTAAATGAAAAAGTTCACTAAACGATATTAAATAACATGTTAAACACCGATATAAACAAACACATCGGATTCATGTTCGAATTAAAGTTCTTATACAATCGTCAAATCCCCGTGCAGTATAATAGTAGATAGCATTCCGATTTATGTCACGCGAAAATAAACTAAAGATGTTCAAATAACAATGCAACAAAGCAGGTTAAATATCAATAGAAACACATATCGCACAGCGCGCTAATGGTTAACGCGCGAATTCCCGTTATAATTAATCGCCTTGCACTTTTTGGCATCCAATTAAGAAACAACTACACATTTTACCGTACTCGGGGTCGCACTACAACTTTTAATGCGTCCCAAAACAACCGGACTCGCGGTCGCACTACAACTTTTAATGCGTCCCAAAAAAAACCATATCTATAAATAAAACGCCCAGCGACCATAGGTATCAAGAATTTCTACAGAGGGGCGTAATCAAACTACATGCAGAATTTACCTCCCTTGATGACTCGGTAACACAAAGGAAGCATGACTGGTGCGCTCTGGTAGAGATTGTGGCGTAATGAAGAACTGACAAAAAACGTAACATTTTGACTGTTACGAGCATCTGCTAGATAATGTTTTTAAAACGCGTGATACCTTATTTGTTCCGAAATACTCGGTAGTATTCTATAACATGGAATACACTGACTCGTCCATACATCTAGGAGGATCCTTCGACTGACAACTTTGGTCAGATCCTAGGTGTTGTGTCTAATATGTACTGCATTAGTCGTGTGCTGTATTGCAACGGGAACATGAACAGGAACAAGACAGACAAGACAGGGCCGAGTGTCTGCTCCCCTTTCTTCTACATCGCCTTCATAAACGATTTGTTGAAAGACCTGAATTCGCCGGACTGTGGTTTTTTAATGTGACTTGTACAGTGCGCCGCACCAACAGCAGCAGATGACATTGCCCTACTTTCGATAACAAAAGCTGGAATGGATCTCTTACTCGAACTATGCTTTCAATACAGTCGACTGTGGCGTTTCAGTTTTTCTGACACAAAAAGTGTAGTGATTACATTCAATGAGACGAAACGACAGCACGAGCTCCGAGACAGACAATGGTTCTTAGGTAACCAGCCGATATTAGAAACATCGTCATGTTTTCACTTAGGAATACTACACTCCAAGTTCCAAACTGACTCCAACCGAACAACTGACTTGACTGCGAAACTGAGTAAGTGTTATTTCGTCTTGTCTGGAAAAGACCTGATGAAGTCATGCTCTCCCTTAACTACATGTATGATATTACCGAGTCCTCCTTGTGGTGGGAAAACTCTTAATAGACTCATGGCTCCAGACCATAAGCCTATTCCGGCACTTTGAGAGGGCAATAACGTATACACAGATAACATTTCTAAATCAGAAATATTAAATAATTATTTCTGCTCTACATCGTCCCTGCCCGAATATGACAAAAAAGAACCACCGCTATTATCTAGATCTAAAAATTGTATCTTGAAACTTATTAAGATTACACCCAAAGATGTATTGGAATCCCTGACAAGCGTTAAAGTAGCAAAGGCCAGTGGCGATGACGGTATCAGCCCAAAAATTCGAAAGAACTGCGGTACGACCCTAGCAAGTCCTATGTGCTATATATTTAACGAATTGTTAGACGTTCCTATTTCCCCGACGAGTGGAAGAGAGGAAACGTTTGTCCCATCTTTAAAAAGGGAGATCCAAGTATGCCGTCGAATTACCGTCCGATTTCATCGCTAAGTTGCCTCTCAAAAATATTTGAGAAATGTATTTTTCGACATTTATCAAAATACTTATACGAAAATAAGCTTCTAACAGATTTACAATCGGGTTTCACTCCAAACGACAGTACCGTATTCCAGCTAACAGACATATATCATTATCTTATTTCATCTTTAGACGAAGGCAAAGAATTAAGGTGCCTTTTCTGTGACATCAGCAAAGCTTTTGATAAAGTTTGGCACAAGGGACTATTGTCCAAACTGAGTAATCTAAACTAAACCTAGCCACCCCCATCTCAAAATGGCAAATCAATCAATATGCGAAGTAGCTACACATAAACACCTAGGTCTAACCTTTAGTTCCGATGGTAAATGGAAAGACCATATCGCAGATATTGAAAAACGAGCTTATAGTAGGCGGTCCCTGCTGAGGTGGCATAAATTTAACCTTGACAGGAGGTCACTAGAAAGAATATATTTATCATTTATTCTTCCTGTCCTGGAGTAGGCCTCCTCAGTTTGGGACAACTGCAGCAACGAAGAAGCTAATGAATTAGAAGAAATCCAATACGAAGCCGCAAGAATCGTAACTGGCGCGACAAGATGTTGTAGTAAAGAGGGCTTGTTCCACGAAACTGGGTGGGAGACACCTACGAATCGACGCCGAAAAACCAAGCTAATCCAATTTTTCAAAATGGTGGAAAAAGTCAACACCCGCCTACCTATACATATATGTTCCCACTATATCAGGGAGTCTAACAAATTACGACTTCAGACCTAAAGACATGAAACCGGTTTTTTGTAATACTGAATCATATAAAAAAAATCCATTTTACCTACAGCTGTGAGTCTATGGAATGATCTACCACCGAAGGCCAAAAAATGTGAAACCACATCGGACTTTTCTTAATATTGACCTCGTCGTGAGCCCCCGTTACATGCAATTTGCTTACACAAGACGAAGTCAAATTTTCCATTGTCGACTACGACTAGGGTGTAGCAATCTGAACTACGACTTATATCGCAATCATTTACAAGACAATCAATATTGTATATGTGGCGAAGTTGAAACAGTATCACACTTCTTGCACTATTGCCCAGGCTTTGAAGCCGAGAGAGATATATGTCTCAGCAACCTTGATAATTTGGAAACAAAAACACTCTTAGAAGGTTCAAAATCACTTCCCTTAGCCAAAAACATTGAGATATTCGCTAACATTCAGAAATATATAGAACTAGCTGGCAGATTCAATCCATATTATGCACAGACTTGATGTATACGATCTTTGGCTATGTATGGAACAAATTAAAAACACATTAAAATCAAAATTAAATTAAGTGTAATATCGATCCCAAAGTACCCTGCCAAAAACTGCTACGATTAACAATAATAACAGTAATTTCATTGAGCTATATACATTGATATACATCGAAATGTACATTCTATTTTTGTCTGTATGAAACGGTCACCATTCAATATCTCATATGTGTAGGGTATGTCTTAAGATAAGCACTATGCTTACTGCCAAATCCCATTATAACCATCAATACCTTTCATCATCATACCGTGAACTTTGTACATTATATTGGTTAAAATAAAATATGTTAAACTAACTATGATGTCCATGCTGAAGTCTGTACGGATGCAGACTTATGTCAGTGAATATCCAGTATAAAAAGAACTCACTAGAGTGAGCATTTCGGTGTTTTGTGAAACACACAGAAACTCTCCCAAAACGTACACATACGGACGTCGCTCTTAGTTAATTGGGACTCCTTCCACTCGAGTGCGAAATTCAAATTCAAAAAGCTGAACTTTTTCGGACATCTAATCCACCTTCCTCTTGGACATCAGGCACCCTTAAATATATTCTTACTAAGATGTTACCAATACACTCTCTTTAATCGGCAAACTACTGGTTTTGTGTCTGAAATCGTCCATATTCTCCGCCAATATGAACTCTTTTACTTCCTTGATACCTATATGCAAACTGGACAATTTCCACTGGGAACAGCATATAAAGATATCTATAAGAAAGCCTTTCGTGGTCACTATATATTCATCTGGTCTTCATCGGTTACAAACAATCAATCTTTCAGTACTTTTCGCTCGGTTCACGTTGACCCGAACCAACACTTGAAATTGAAGCTTCTGAAAAAAGTATCCAAACTTCTCAGCTAAACTGCGGAACCTTGGACTACTACTCAATAAAACGACATACTGACATGCTGTGCCTGTTCTCGTCAATATCACAACAAAATTATGCATGCTATGCGTTATTGCTCGTCAGATGCCATAGTGTCTTTGGGGAATAACTACTGGGGGGTTATTATTAACCGACATGGAATCACAACATTATTGTTTGTGCACGACTTTCTGAACGATGAAGCACTATCGGCATTCCTATCGGGAGGAGACGATTGTTCGCACTCACATGATGTCAGAATGTCGGGACGAGGTTATCCTATATTCCTCAGCGTTCCTTAAAATTAGAAGACAACCCATGGTTAATGACCGACTTCGTACATACCTCACTAACTGATGGACATAATTAACCTGTGTCGTGTGTTCTATATACACGACAACAACAGTACTATACGTGTATGTAAATCACATATTCACCGTTAGATTCATGTAGATAAGGCGATACTTTGTAAATAATACTCTTCTGTAAATACTCTTCTCCAGAAATGGAGGTGATGAAATAAATATAGAGCGAGCGCCTCGGACATTTTGAATACGTGATACTCCTCAACTCGAAACCACGTGATTTCCCCACCGTGATAATTACTTACATATTTATCAAAAAGCTCACCCAAATGTATATCTTGTTATTACGACCTCTGTTGTACGTAGGGTTCCAGACACGACAAGAGAAAAGTCGAATTTTGCATCGTGTTCTGCTTTGTTCTGTTGAAATAGTGTTGAAACTCAATTAAACATAAAATTTAACAAGATCTATAAATACCAACAGAATGTCATTTTTTTTATTGAAAAATAAATAAATAATATTTGGTTCCCTCTAAAACATCGAAATTATATGCAAGAAATACGTATACAGAACATTCAGTAAAAGACAAAATAGCACCCTGTATGTATTGGCGAAGAGGAGTAGATCATCGGCGAAGAGCAACGTATTGGCGAAGAGTATTGGCAAAGATTCACACATTTGGTGAAGAGTATTGGCGAAGAGCCACACATTGGTGAAGAGTATTGGCGAAGAACCACACATTGGTGAAGAGTATTGGCGAAGAGCCACACATTGGTGAAGAGAAGAGCATTGACGAAGAGCAGCGTGTTGGCGAAGAGGAGTAGAGAATTGGCGAAGAGCAACGTATTGGCGAAGACAGCCATACATTGGCGAAGAGAAGAGTATTGGCGAAGAGCCAGACATTGATGAAAGAGAAAGTCACATCGGTAAAGAGAAGAGTATTGGCGAAGAGCCGCATATTGGTGAAGAGAAGAGTATTGGGGAAGATCCACACAATGGTGAGGAGAGAAGTATTGGCGAAGAGCCACCCATTGGCGAAGAGCCACACAGTGGTGAAGAGCAGAGTATTGGCGAAGAGCCACATATTGGCGAAGAGAAGCGTATTGGCGAAGAGCCACACATTGGTGAGAGAAGAGTATTGGCGAAGAACCTCACATTGGTGAAGAGAAGAGTACTGGCGAAGAGCCAAACATCGGTGAAGAGAAGAGTATTGGCGAAGACAGCCATACATTGGTGAAAAGTAGAGTATTGGCGAAGCGCCACACATTGGTGAAGAGAGGAGTATTGGCAAAGAGCCACATATTGGTGAAGAGAAGATTGTTGGCGAAGAGCCACACATTGGTAAGAAGTGTATTGGCGAAGATCCACACATTGGTGAAGAGATGAGTATTGCCAAACATTGGCGAAGAGAAGAGTATTGGCGAAGACAACCATACATTGGTGAAAAGTAGAGTATTGGCGAAGAGCAGCATATTGGCGAAGAGCATCATATTGGCGAAGAGCAACGTATTGGGGAAGACAGCCATACATTTGTGAAGAGAAGAGTATTGGCGAGGAGCCAGACATTGGTGAAAGAGAAGAGTATTGGCGAAGAGCCACACGTTGGTGAAGAGACGAGTATTGGCGAAGCACCACACGTTGGTAAAGAGAATAGTATTGGTGAAGAGTCACACGTCGGTGAAGAGAA
This sequence comes from Siphonodentalium dalli, assembly GCA_032622095.1. Taxonomy (NCBI): domain Eukaryota; kingdom Metazoa; phylum Mollusca; class Scaphopoda; order Gadilida; family Siphonodentaliidae; genus Siphonodentalium; species Siphonodentalium dalli. Next base: position 182,899,404 of record CP136063.1, read on the forward strand.
GAGTATTGGCGAAGAGCCACACGTTGGTGAAGAGGACAATATTGGCGAAGAGCCACACCTTGGTGAAGAGAAGAGTATTGGCGAAGAGTCGCATATTGGTGAGGAGAAGAGTATTGGCGAAGATCCACATATTGATGAAGAGAAGAGTATTTGGCGAAGAGCCACACATTGGTGAAGAAAAGAGTATTGGCGAAGAGCCACATATTGGTGAAAAGAATAGTATTGCCGAAGAGCCACACATTGGGGAAGAGAAGAGTATTAGCGAAGAGCCACACATTGGAGAAGAGTGTTGGCGAAGAGCAACACATTGTTGAAGAGGAGTCGAGCATTGGCGAAGACAACAGATAGTTGGCGAAGAGAAGCTGAGTGATTGATGAAGGATAACTGAACTGAGGAGTGAACACAGATTATTCGGGCGATAGATAATAAGTTTGATATATAAAGTTGATTTGTTATAGTTGATAGTTTGTTGTAATTCGATAGGAACAAACCCTTGGGATCAAAACCTGCAGCTAATATCTCAGGCGAACTCAGTATATACCCAGGTAGGGTAATAAATGTAGCACCCCCCCCCCAAACTCGACCACTTGGTATTCCTGACATTTACCATTGTCGGACTGAGAACTGACCCCTTGGGCACGCCACACGTTATCCTTTTTAATGCGAAGTATGGCCTTGACAGTCAACATATTGTTTACTCCTCGAATTCCGTAATGTTCTAGCTTTCCCAATAAAAGTTCATGACTAATTGTATCAAACTCTTTCAACAAGTCTATGAAAATAGTTAATGTAGAGTCCTTGGTTGGTTTATCGTTGTGTTCCGCTACATGATCTAGAAGATGCATCAAGAGTGTATTGTAGAGTGATACTTGCGAATCCATATTGGTGTTTATGTAGAATATCGTGTTTTTGAAGGAATGAAAATAGCCTATTCTGCATAAGTTGCTCTAATAACGTCGAAAAGACGGGTAAAATGCTAACGGGCCTGTAATTTGTTATCTTATCAGGAGACTCGTTTTCATGGAGTGGAATTACTCCGGAAATTTTCAGCATATCAGGGTAGATTCCTAGTTTGAATGATAAATGGAATATGTGCGACAGTGCTCTTGAAGTTTCGGGGATGGCCTGTTTCGTTAGTTTCGATGTGAGATGATCGATGTCAGTGGTCCCCTTCCCGATGATGTTATCAGTGATTTTCAGGACTTCGTTGGCATCAGTGGGAAACAAGAAGAAATTACCAGTATTGGAATTGTTAAGTATAGTCTGAAAAATGTTTATCTGGGTTACAGGGGTTGTCGTCACTAGTTTTTTTTTTTACCAATTTTCGCGAAATATTCGTTAAACGCCTGCGCTATTTTACCTGGTTCCGAAATTACAGAGTTTTTATGTGATACACATTTGATGGCATTTTTGGAGTGTTATTTGACAGTTTTAGAGTGTTTTTCAAGATGACCCATGTACGTCACATGTCGAATATATTTTCCTGTAGAACATTGTTGTAATAAATATATGATCAATTAATGTCGTCAAGTGGTCAGCGTTAGCGTAATTACACGTAATGGTACGTTCATACACTGGCACGTTTGCACAGTATGATTTGCAGGCATTTTGTCGTAGAAAACGATATGGTGCCATAATATGAACGGAAACCAGCACATAAAGTGCATCTGTGCCACAGCCAAGTACGTGCGAAGTAAAATCTATGTAGTTCCACCTGTAGTCCAAGTCTTCTCGGACTAAAGCCGGCTAAGATATTGGGATGGAGGTGCCGGTCTTTAGTCCGAGTTCGTCCCGTATAGTCTCTTATGACACGACTTACGCCCACGATCTGTGGCGGGAATCTGTGTTGTATTTTACTCGATTTACCTAATAAATCAATACATGATGCTATATACATAGGAAAGAGAGACATCTTATGGTCATAATGGTGTATAATAATCTAACTTTCATGTTACATTACGCATAAAATATTCCGGTTGATTGTCACCAACATCGCTGTTTTTATATTTTGTTTACTTAACTGAAAGCCGAAGTCAGGTTCCGAAGAATTCCGGCATTGTCCGCTGGGTATTCTAGTTTCCGTTTCTATATATAGCGCGGGGTTTTCCGAACAAAATGGCGAAAACCGATCGCCCCAAAGTCCAGTTTCCTATGTGCTTTGAGAACAATTCCCGCACTAAAAACTTAATGACATATTGGAGGATCAGAACGGTAGTTTTGTTGACAATTTTCGCAAGCAACCTGTCAAAATTGGAGCAAATTAGAACTCTTATGTCTGACTTGCCATGCGTGTGATGTGCATTTTGATTTGTGTGTTGATAAAATAATCGGAGAACCGAATCACACAGTATCGAAATATAGTTCTTCCGTTTCAGTGGGACTTTTCAAACTTAAGGTTCAAAATGTATACAAATTTTGTTTGATTTTTTGTGTGCATAACAAGAGCAATATATTGCCCTGTTCGCTTAGTATATATCTTAATTTCGCGGAAGTCCACCAAATGTGGGTGAAATGTAGCACCATATAAGGCATATTATTTATTCTAATGCTCGTTGTGTTTACACTGTTTTAAACTTTGAGAGGGTTGTAATCCCCGTAATTTATTTAATGTATTACATTTATATCTCCAATGTTTAATTAATCTATTTATTTTTTATTTATTGACACACATAATTACGATTACAATGGAGAATTCATCGTAATTTGCGTTGTTAGTCCAAAATCTACGGAATATTTTTAACGGAAAATGCCGAACACAGTTCGCGAGGTCAACTGAGTTCGCATACTTTAAAAAAAATTGTAAACATTGCGATAAATGTCTCTTTTCGCATTAAATTACCGCTTTCAATTCACAACTGATGTGTGTTTCAGATCAAATAGCATGTCTTCTGTTGAAAATATCCGTTTATTGTCGCAATTGTGATATTTTATTTCATATAATTGTGGTTTTATTTGAGCGGGTCAATAACGCTTAAGTCGTGTCATAAGAGACTATACGGGACGAACTCGGACTAAAGACCGGCACCTCCATCCCAATATCTTAGCCGGCTTTAGTACGAGAAGACTTGGACTATTCCACCTGTAGCGATGCTATCGGAATTTGCCTGTAAATAACATGCAATCATCTCGCTAGAATAAATTTACAGGTATTTGATGGCAAATTCCAGTAGCGCCGTTACAAGTGAAACTACATACATTTTACTTCTCATGTCTTTCGCTTTGGTAAATATGCATGTTATGTGCACATTTCCGTTCATATTCTGGCACCATGTGGTTTTCTATGACGAAATGCCCGCAAAAAAGTACCGTGCAAACTTGCCAGTGTATGAACGTACCTAAGAAGCCATTTCCAAACATGTTTTCGGCGAAGTCATTTGTTTTCGTGTGGGAATGGAAGTTAAGCAAGTCAATATTGAAATCACCTATGAAATATGCCTTCGTCACTGTGTCGTTTGAATGCTGTACGACGTTTGTTATTTTAGCTATAAAAGTATCTAGATCTGGCCGGGGGGCTGTGTTTGGTGTATAGACTACATATATCAGGAGTGCCCCGAGTCTATTTCGATGAATAGCGTTTCAATGACATGAGGAACAAGAAAACTAAGATGCATGCATCAGGTCGGCCGTGAACTATCTACCATAGAATTGTTGTAGCTATCGATTATACATTTTGAAACACCTGTCTGTATGTATGTATGTATGTATGTATGTGTGTATGCGTGAATGCATGTGTGTATGTGTTATAGACTCTAACACTGCTCGAATTTGGTATTTAACGTGTCAACTTGACCTCGCTCATAGGCATGTTTCTGGACCTTGACCGATCCGACTAAAAATTTGTGTGTAGGACTACTTCGATCCCGGGAGCAATATGGACGGGTCCAATTTCACGTGGGACCATGTTCTCGAACGTGCTGATATAGGCATGTTTCTGGACCAATTGAACAATAGTTTGGCCAGACGCTGTATATACTGGGTACTGTCCAGATGGAGGCGATCACAAAAAAAATCCCTAACTAGCCCGAACGAAGTCGAGTACATCAGCTAGTTTAATATATATTTTGGACATTTGTCTGTCTGTTTGTCTGTTAGCTATGGCCGGGAAAACTGCCGGACAGATTTGACGAAATTTGATACCTAGGGGAAATTATTTCCAGGGAGTATTTTGGACGGGTCAAATCTTGATCCCGACCTGACTTTGACATTCAAAAAGATCAATTCAAGGTCAAATCTGGTAAAACGGAAGTATTTCAACGAAATTTGATACCTACTGTTACTTTTGTCCCAGGAGTGTTTCGGGTGGGTCAAATCATGACCCTGACCTGATCTTGACATTCAAAATTGTCAATTCAAGGTCAAATCGGGTATAAAGCCGGGCGGATTTCGACGGGTACTTTTGTCGTGACTTTTGTCCGGGGAGTGTTTTGGACGGGTCAAATCGTGACCCCGACATGACCTTCACCTTTAAAATAGTCAATTCAAGGTTAAATCGCGCATTTCTCCGAAAATCAGAGGGGAACCTCTCGGACGAAGTGGGGTCCACGAGCTACTATTATATATTTCTAGATTTAGTTACAAACTAAATACCTGTATATTGTACAAAGAAATGTTTGACAAATATATCTGTATCAATATTACCATACGGGTCATTAAAATAGATACGACGAAACAAATTTTGAAGGGTGCATGTATCAGGTAAATTTTTATATTTCAAATGATGACAGGAATGCAGAAAGTTGAAGTACCTACGTAATACTGGCTATCCGCATGAAGAGATATACATGTATATAAAAAACCAGATGAGGGATATGTCTGTACAGTTGCTAAACAATTCAGTCATGCAAAAGAGGATCAAAGAGTAAGATACCAAATTGCTGCCTGTGGTAATGTTTTTTAACGAAATTCGGGAAAATTAGATTACTCTCACCCTGGTTATCCAGAAGATAATTGTGGAATCTGATGACGATCGGACAAGGGTGTCGTCTGTAGGATCACCAAATTATTTAGCCATAAAAATAGTAAAATTGAAGATCACCGCTGGCAGTGATGTCTTCACAAGGACAGTTTGAGAACAAAATATGGCTCACATCTAGCGGTGACCCAAAATATCCACATAAGAAAAAGTTCTCCAATAAAAGCTGGCTGCAGGGTGCGCCAATTGATTCAAATTCGAAATTTAGCAGGGTGTACTGCTTGTGGCATGTTTTCCCCGCAAATTTGATAGACTGATGGACAAAACCACTGAATCCGTTGAATCAATATACATGTATACATGGAATAATTTATATGCATTGTTATACACAGTACTGGTATATAAAGGTACTGACAATAACTATATTACTAGTATACACAAAATAAACCATATATCATGGCTATGGGATCTAATATCCGAACATGACAGCTGAGAACTTGGTGTGAATTAAAGATTGGTGGTTTCTCAAGCATATCTAACCCTCCACGTTAGGAACATGCCATTAAATGTCATAAGTATAATCTAGCTTGAGGACAGAAGTGATCCATAAAACCCCCCTTAATTCAACCAGGTCCTCGCGCGATGTATGATCGATCACATGATGATCTAGGGGGATTAGAATTGATGTATAAAAACAGCACTGCATGTAAATATAAAATAAAATAGTGCTACATCTTATTGCAGATTATTGCCATATATAATCAGTGATTATACAGACAGTCTGACAAAATAAAGTTTCAGTGACACTCTATCCGAAGAGGGGAATAATTTCATCTGTTACAGTCAATGGAGCAATTATGAATCTGGAAAGGTGAAATTTCTAAGTAATACTAGATATCGACATGACGCGATAAAATATAACGTAAATGCAATATGGCCGCTGGCGACCATTTTTTCCTATGAAATTAAAAAAATATTTGATAGCTCTCATCTGATAGATCAATATCAAGATAAATATGAAGTTTGGTGATGATCGGATGAGTGAAGTGGACTGTGGTCTGTGCTAAACGGTTTAGTAATGCTTAAAAAGATTCTTACCTTAATATTTTTATGTTCACTTTATAAACTTCACTGAGTCATCTTTGTCATGTATTGAGTTTGATATCTTTTGTTAACAGTTTATAAATCATGTATGTCTCATGTTTGTTATTTTAATTTATGTGTTTATTATCATTAAATAAAGTTGCATTCCTTAAAAAGATTCTTACCTCAATGTTTTTATGTTCACTTTATAAACTCCACTGAGTCATCTTTGTCATGTATTGAATTTGATATCTTTTGTTAACAGTTTATAAATTATGTATGTCTCGTGTTCTTTATTATATTATATACACTTTATAGTGTGTTTTCAGAACGAAAAATAATTGAATAAAATCAACAAATTTGTAAATTTAAAAACAATTCAAACGTTGTTGTATTCCATGTCCCAGCCCGGACATATACACCAAATTTCAATAATATTCATTGAGAAACAACGGACCAAACGCTATATAACACCCGTATACATCTTTTATTCCGAATCGGACTCGGGTACATGTTATAGTAGGTACCGAATTAACACACGTCGACTGGGCGAGTTGGCCATGGGGCGATTAGGCCGATTCCGGCACATTCTATAATTTACCGTATGTATCCGTTTACGCGTAGTTTACTTTAGAAAGTTCCGCAATTAATACCGTAAATAGAGCGACCTTATTTGACAGAGAATGCCTCTGTTGCTGTACATTAAAAACGACAAATTCACATGCTCGTTCAAGCGCAGTAGTCTATTTTCCCCATGTTAAAGGACATCCACAAATACTAAATAACGCTAACCTACTGCCGAATGTTTGACACGACAACTGTTAACATATTTGGGCTGAATTCATCTGACGCGGTAGTATTCCTCAAAATAAACAACAAAACCATCGTTACTTGGAAATGTAGTTTGGGCTAACATTTACATAAATCCTCCAGATCAATTATCCGACACACACGTCAGATGAAAAAGTCACATGAAGTAACCGGCCAAATTGGCCGAAATAAATATGGTTAGATCCTCACGAATTTTAAAAGATAGGTTTTCTTTTATGAACATCCCAACACCACCATGTACGTCGTCGTCGTCGGGTCGGGATTTAAATTGAAATTGATGATAACCAGTGAGATGATACTCTTCTCGTATCTTGAATATTTCTGACAAAGCCAGAATATCAATATAGTGGTTAGGTTTTGTAATATCTTATAACAAATTTTTAAATGAATCTCAGTTAGCGTTCAGGGGCCTGTTTCATGAAGCAATGTCATAAGATTATCTTAAGATGGACTTAATCTAAGATCTAAGGTGGATCTTATGATGTAACTTTTCCTTTTCAAGAACGCGTTTCACAAAACAAGATTAAGTCCTACTTAAGTAGTAAGTTAAGTTCCCGCTCATTTAGACTGGTTATCGACAATTTTCTACAGTCCGGAACAAAAAAAATGTGGGCTTGTGCAATCTGTATGTACGGCATTGAGAGGTTATCGAGAAAGAGCCGAGTCCGAGTTGACATTATTGTGTGACAGGGATGCTGGATAGCGGCTGGGGTGGGGGTGGGCGAATCAGCGCATGTATCTTACTGTTTATAGTCAGTGTCCTTATATTCGCATATGTGAGCCGACATAACACGTGTATTATCGACCATCGCTCTCTACGTGTAGCAATAATCAAAATAAATCGGCGATGTCATCAGGACACACAAAGGTCATTTTTCGATTCAAAGGGAAATGAAAAATATTTGTTAGAGTAACTTTTTTATTATTTTTATGCAGATGTTTTATGTGGTTGTCATACCATGGATATATATATAACTACGTTTTCATTAGCACACTCGCATTAAGGGGTGTCATCGTTTATGGATGTGTATATCATATATACAGTATGTTGTACAATGGTCATCTTATGAGCCGAGGTAAACAATGAACCTAAACATATCTCATCTTATGAGCCGAGGTAAACAATGAACCTAAACATATCTCATCTTATGAGCCGAGGTAAACAATGAACCTAGACATATCTCATCGTATGAGCCAGGTAAACAATGATCCTAAACATATCTCATCTTATGCGCCGAGGTAAACAATCCCACCCCTGCAACAACAAAAAACATGACAAAAATTTGGACAGCCTTGAAAATCACGACATATGGGCGTGGGCATAAACTCAATACCAATAATATTCTCTATAGAAAATTGTCACTTTTTCTAAAACATATTTTGATTAAGAGCGTGTGTGTTACCTTTCCTATATGACATGTCTGCTTTGTAAACAGCCGGCGGAAATTTGGAAAGAGGAAAGAATGAATACATTAATTGATCTCATTTTACCCCATATCCCCACACACATATGGAATAATATAGAGGAGAGTGTGAGCTTTGAGCTAGGCCATAATTATTATCAAAAGTTAAATTCGTGGGTAATACAATTTTATAATATATATTATCTATAGGTTACATACACAGCAGCTGATAATTGACTATATCCTACATTAGATGAGGCTCGGGGTGGCTAGTTGGTCTCTGTTGTGGGGGGGGGGGGGTACATCGTGCAATTTCCAACTGCACCCGCCCCTTAATTGAACCGGGCCAAACTTCCATGTTCGCGAAATGCCATGCCCCCCCCCCCACCCGTTGGATTTAAACTTTCCAATTGGTATCTCAAATATTCCAACAGTTAGAAATGTCTAACCTGACGCCCATATAAAGTTGGTGATTTTCCAACTGATCCCCATTTCGATTGCTGCTGTTTGTCTAAAACAACACATACCTTTACTAGTTAGAAATTCAAACAATTGAAACCTATATATAGTGTACGATTAATGTTGTTGTCAGGCATGAAAGTTTCATTGCTAAACATTTTGACCAAAGTGTGTGTGTGGGGGGGGGGGGGGGGTAGACAACACACAAACCCCATTCGCCACGTCCCTGGTGATAAGCCTGTGCTCTGAATTGTTTTTACCAAACTAACCTTATGGTTATACGTGGGGGGGGGGGTGCCCTCTCCAAACTTTGGATTTGGAAAGTTTGAGGTACCAGCTGGAATGTTTAAACCCAAAGAGAAGTTGGTGTTGTTTAAAAGGGGGGGTGTAGTTGGACATTTCGATGCGAACACCCCCTCTCACTCTGTAGCCACGACCCTGTATACCAGACGACGAGTTGCCCACCCCAGACAATGTACAGATATCTCCGTAATTGCAAAATAACATAGGCCGCCATAATTGTGATCGATATGCCACTTATCACGTGGGTCTTAACTTTAAGATTATCTTAAGACACCTCACACCAGTCTTAAAGTTAAGACCAAAGTTAAGACCATCTTAAGTTAAGACCTTGTTCGTGAAACGCACTTATGACTGAAGTTTGAACTTATGACCATCTTAAGTCCCAACTATGTCATAAGTTGCTTTCATGAAACAGGGCTCCGGCTTCTACACTTTAGATCGATAAGTGAAAATTCGGATTTGGAAATATTTATATTTTCGTTCTGCTGAAAAGGTGACAAATAGTTACATGAGTGATTTGGGAAACTATGTACATGGCGAGTATATGTTCCCGTTCTCATCGTCATGAGGTCCATTTAACAAGGTTTTAAAATTTAAAGAGTTACGTCCCTGAACATGCGAAATTACCCGTTGTCATGGTTAGTTCTTGTGATAGAGTTACTGTTCTTGCCCTGCGATAATATGATAATACATTGATGTAAACCTGCTTGCTATGAGAATAAATAAAAATGCAATAAAAAAGGTACATAATCCGATTCGATGGTCCCCGTATCAACCAGTTACAACAACAACTGAATTTGACCGAAAGTCGATTTATAGTTATTCAAATTAATTTATTACCAATACATACTCACAACAATACCAATCACGATATCATATTTGCCGAAAAAGTCCTTTATTAATAACGGTTTTTCTTGTCAGTGTGGGCGATGAACGAGTGTGGTTTACAACTTCCATATATTGTGATTCCTAGTTAATATTGGAATTCTCCAACAATTGTTATCACAAGTGTAATAAACATTGTGTTTCCACGTGTAAACAGAATGGTGCCATATAACATGTCTATTTCTATGAATAAAACATGACTACCGATTCGTAAATAAGTATATGCATGTATCCGCATGTCAATTATCACAACATACCGTATTCTTGTTGGTAGCGATACCTTTCGTTGTCTTATATTCCGAAATTACTATTTCTTTTCACGTCATCGTGATGGAGAAAGTTTGCTATCACAACTGATAGTACATGGAGCCGTGACCTCTCGTTACGTCGTCCGCGCATGTCTGTATGCTATTTTCCGGAATAAATCAGTGGATTTTTGCCAGACCTCCATATATTTCAGGCGATAAAAAATAACTCTGAGTGTTGATGGGTGGGTTCCTCAACTCACTTCAAATACTTTACCCACCGAAGCCGAAACAGAATTAACTTAGGGTCGTTAAATCGGATTATTTATCTTTAATTGGGATTTCGCCGTCATTGGGACGTGAAAATTATCTTTTTCACCGAAATTTGTATTTTCAAACACAATTAGTCAAAGGAAGTGAAATTAATTAATTTGTATGATGTGTTTGTTATCGATCCGTTCATCATATATGTAAACAGACTTAAAGGTACTCAATCCGATTAAACACCCCTATGGTCCCCTAAATTACTATTGCTTTGGCTTCGGGGGTAACAAATATTTGATTCGAGTCGAGGAACATACCCGTCAAAGCTCAGAGTGATCAGATATCAATTTTTGAAGTTTGTTATTTCAACTGTTTGTGGTCCAGAAACACGACGTCAAAAGGATGGTCTCGATCAAAATTGCGGATGAAGATGGATAACTCTAAAACAAGTGGTAATACGGCCAAATTTCCTGAATAATCAAGTGATAATACGGCCATATTTCGCTGAACAAAATGTTGATAAATAACACGTTTTGGGAAATTTGATACCATAGTTAATTGACAGTGGTTAGCATTATTTTGTTGCAATTAATCGATTCTGATAACTAAAGCGTATATTTTGAAAAAAATTATTGTTGTTGTTGTATCTTGATGATATGGGGACCCTATGATCGGATTGAGTACCTTTAAACAGAAATGTTGAATGACGTGCGAGATATTTGGATTTTAGCTGTCCCTCCCTTTGGCAAAAAAAATTCATATTTACTATAGCAATGATCACCACGGTATACGCCAGATTCTAGAGGATGGACATGATTTATATATTATTTTTCATGAATTTATGCTTATTTGAGAGGAGTTACATACCAACTTGACACGGTCGTCAGCGATATAGCCACAAAACGGATATGTTATTTAGTTGGCGTGCAGTCGCATTTGGCCTTGGTCGGCATGGTTCGCGCAATTAAAACACATTTATGACATTTTGGATGTTTCCGCTACTTGGATGTGAATATGTGTTTATCAATGAGACAGAATGAGCTCATATAACTAATGACCACATTGCACGACATTGCTCAATATAATCAGCATGTTTGTCAACATATTCGAATGTTTTTGGCCACGACATTAGAATCGGAAGCGGTACTGAAGTCATGCTTTAGGTGTGATCCACTCTTCTGACGTATTTCTCCGCAATAAAATCCCCACCTTTCGGTTCCTACCCATTAGCTTTTCTTTATATATACCAGCTTTTTGAAACAAACAATCAGTGATATACTTACAATTATACTGAGCTCAGATAGTTCAAGTTTATTAAGCTGTTTTTTTTTCTATATAGAAATCCATTTCAGTTACTGATCGCAGAAATGTATTTCGAAAGGATGCATGTAACCTCGGTCTTCCTAACAGTATTAATAGGTGGGTCCACTATTCTATTAACCCTTTCTATACTAAATGCTCGAGTAGATCGCTGACGAGTAGTTGCCATTGGAAATGTTCAGATAATATGCAATGAATATGAATCATTCTGATTCTGCTACTGTATATTATCTGTTTTTCTGTTTGTCGTCTGCTTATGTGTATGCCGAATACCCCTCCAAAACGAATAATAAACAATTCCAATACACATGTATATACTTTTATAACTGAGTGGGAGAATCCTTTAGTATAGAAAGGGTTAAATTGTGATTAGTATAGTTAACCCTTCCATAACTGGAGCTTGCTGAAACCATACATGTATTTTAATTAACCCTCATGTGAGTTCATTTTTTCTAAAATTTATACCAGGAGTGCATTACCTGAGGACATTCTTGATCATTATGTGCTACCGGCACACGAGCTGATTCAGGATGGTTGGTGTCGTTATGCCCAATAGGGTGTATACTGCGAGGCAGATCTGGCGATGTCATAGGAGCTATGGAGAAATGTGATTTAAAACGTACTAGATGGTACTACTTTTGCAGGATATAACTTTGCGGATGTATCTTCGCGGATGTCTCTTTGTTGCAGTATGTAACTTTCATGACCGCGTTAATTGGTTTCGATATTTAGTTGTGAACAATGGCTTGGCCAATCTTGAACATTTTATTGCGGGAACACAATGCATAATATAACAGCTAACATTGCTGATGAAGTATGTCTCAGTTGGAATGTAGACTAAAGATCGTATTGCGAAGCATCGGGGGTGTTTTTAATCCGATTAGTAGGTTTTTGGTCCGCATTTAGAGGCTTTTTGCATGGTGTGGTGAATGAGAAATCTTCAGTGATAGCCGTAGTTGTTGTAATAAATTGAAGGAATAGTTGTTTTAACGGAATTCTGCATTCATGAAACCAGTATATTATATATTTTATATATGATCTTGAGGGCGTTATCATTTCTGACTATGGTTTTCTTGTACGCATCTTGTGCCCCATGCATATATATACAGCTTCATGCATACCCGGCGTCCATAGTCCCGATGTCCTGACCAAAGGCGTGGAGTTGCTACTCATTGACAGGCAATCTACATACCATCTTAGATATAGTCGTCAAAGTTGTGATAGGCGGCAATATAATGCTGACGTTTGCTATATCATAAAGAATCCCAAATGGCGAATATATAATATGATCTAATGTTGCGGCATTTCTTATCAATCACATGTGACACCATCCACACTAACTTCGCTTGAAGTGGCAATTAATTTCGAACAGAACAACAGGTGTTATAAATGTATGCATTGTGTTGACACCTGTAGAGAAAGGTGAGGTAACATCTGACGTGTGTCCTTGCTAGTGTGACCTACTATTTTGATTAAATGCATGATGGGCATAATTATTCAGAGAGCACACTCCGGCATGGTCAAATGCACGCGGTCCTGTTAACTTTCGATGATGCAGGTCAAACTGCATGCACGGTTTACATCCCTTGATGACAACGTAATTGGATGCAGGTGGGCCCTGCTGATTCAGCTATCATGTTGCTGCTGCATTAAAGGCCCCACTTAATGGTGCATAATCAGATATCGATTTTTGAAATCTTTTATTTTTTCAACACCTGGAATATTTGGCGGCCTGGAAAATATTCGACGAATGCCTACCGACTTACTCTCGATACCAACTTTTGTTGAACAATTTTGTTGATATATCACATAAAAACCCTATTATATCATTAGAAAAAGCCACTACATATTTCCTAATCTCTCACTAGTTATGAATAGGCGTGTGCTTTCCGAATCACTTGGCATCGCGCCAAAAATATGACCGCGCGTATTTACATTGATTCAGGTGGATTAATACTATTTCGAAAACCGCACATGACACCAACACAAGACAATGCAAAATGATTGCTTTGTTCATTAAAGTTAAATTCTTGTTCAACTTCGTTGCACGAACAAAAATAGGCTCAAATATGCAAATTGGTTGACTATATTTTCTGTCGCCGGCCAGAGCGCGCAATACTGCCGTATACGGATGTGAAGCGTCTCAGCCAACACTGTAAATGTATTTATTTTGCAAGCATTTAGCAGCTTCTTTTAAGAATTTGTATTTGTTAAAGGTACTCAATCCGAATTAACGTTCGCAAATTACTATTTCCTTGGTTACGGGGGTAAAAAATATTTGATTCTAGTCCAGGAACCCACCCATCAAAGCTAGGAGTTATCAGATATCGATGTTTGAAGTCTATTATTTTTATTTTATGTGGCCCAGTAAACTGTCGACGAGAAGAACTTATCTGACCAGATAGCGGATGAAAATCGATAACTCTAAAATCCAGTGGCTTTTTTGTGTCAGATATTTGACAACTGGCAAAATTTCGTTGAACAAAACGTTCATAAATAACAGGTTTTGGGCAATTTTATACAATAGTTGACATTGGTTAGCATTATTTTTTGGCCATTAATCGATTCTGATAACTCAAGCGGCGTTTCAAGAAATGTTAATTGTTTTTGGAATCTGATAATGTGAATACCATCTAATCTGATTGTGCACCTTTAATTTTCGAATGTGCAGATCATATTATATACAAATTATTCATTACTATCTGAAAGAGGAAGCCCCAAAATATTGCATTATATCAACTTATCCAGTCGAATAAACTGTGATCATTTTGTTTTTGTCAATGCACCGACGGGTGTTTTGTGCTTAATTTCGATCTGGTCTATACTTCCAGTCTATTATTCACAATGGAAGGGGAAATAACTCTGTCTCTTAATTGTGAGTTATGATGCATTCTGGATACATAACGGGTAAATATTGGGGTGAATTTGAGAATAGCTATCACTTGGTGGGCACTCATAGGCCACAGCTGTTCCGTATTATGGTGGAATATTTATATATATATAAATTTGATTGCTCTTCCAATTGGTATACAATATGGAATATGTTGTGTATAATGTGGTCTGGGCATTCGAAAATTAAGTGAACAAAAGTACGGTCATTTTTCATAAGTTGTCGTTTCAGAGGTATTTTGTTAATCTGAATGTCTCGAAAAAAGCTATTATCTCTCTAAAGTAATCAAGATCATATATATTTTATTATATTTTAATGATGTCTGCGGTGATTATTGCGTTTTGCATCAACTATAAGAGCAGCCATTATTCAAATATTTTAGAATATGTATGTTGTGGAATGTTTCTAGCCGACAATGACTTTTCCTCGACTCGTTCGGATTAAGGGCCCATTTAATTTTCGAGTAACCAATTTTTTATAGTGCCTTGATATACGGGTTTAATGACAATCTATGACATAAATGATCAAAATACTATTTGGAACGTCTGCGTCTCAGAAGGTACCCATAGAGTAATAGAAAATATATGATATCATAGAAACATTTCCCCCGTCTCGCTCCCAGAATGCAACAGAATTCAAACTAAAATATAGAGTTATTCCCTTCCATTGAAAATAATACACTTTTCAGTACAGTCCTGATGTGAAACTTAAGCACAAAAACACGCCGGTACGACGGTACCTCAACAAAAACAACATGTTCACAGTTTATTACACCGGATAAGTTGATAATACAATGTTTTGGAGCTTCCTCTTTCAAATTGTATATAATATGCGATTTGCCCGGGGTTCGAAATTTAAGTGGGCCTTTAACTAAAGACTGAGGAAATAAGAACTCGGGAAAAGTAATGGTACTTTTTATTACCAGTATCACGTTGCCTCTCCAACATCATAGCTAGATTAGCAGGACCCACCAACATCATAGCTAAATTAGCAGGACCCACCAACATCATAGCTAAATTAGCAGGACCCATGCACCAACATCATAGATAAATTAGCATGCATGACCCATGCACCAATATAATAGTAATTTAGCAGGACCACTTAATCAGGGGTTGAGCAGCCCTTTTACATGGGTGTAGCTATAGTCCAAAAGAATGTGTCCATCTGTGACGCCCCGGGTGACAGTCGATTTTAGGATATAAAAAAATCCATTTAATTCGCATCTCTCCTCTTTTCACTTTGAAACTTATCTACTGTTATTATAAGATTCTAAATAATAAGGATAATTCCAACATTAGCATGGTCCCTAAAGCAATCGTGACCCAGGGTAGGAAATTGCCAGACTTCTGACTTGGTAATCACTAAAATGCATTTTATTTTCAATCCAAATTTCTACCCAGCGATGTGTCAAATTGGACGAAAACAGAACCGTTCTCGATCATGGTCCATAGGCCATTTCCGCCCCTCGGGTTTAGCTCCCGTGGGAGAGAGTCAGATGTGTTTCTACGGGATATTTGGACTGGTCGCCCAGTCATGTTTGGTCGAAATCTGAACCGTTCTCGAAATAGCTAGTCTATATGCCATATACCATTTCACCCTCGATGGTGACCCTAGCTCCCCTGTGGTGTGTTTATGTGTGGTATATGGGGGCAACCCAGCCATGGGCTCAAATTATAATTAGCTAAAAGAGACGTTCTTTTGAATAAGGAAGCGGGAAAATTTCAAAAAGTCACGGTTCAAACTAATGATCGTTAGTTGGAAGCCTGGTCAACTGGTTCCTTTCAATCTCATTATTCACTTTTTAACCCTTCACTATTGCAGCATACAGCCATTGTACAACAACAACCACCCCAACCACTCCTACCTCGACGACCACAACAACCTCATCATCAACAACTGCATCAAGTTCAACAACTACAATAGTATCAATATCAACAAGCACAACAGGCTCAACTTCAACAACCACACCAGTCTCCACTTCAACGACTGCGCCAGTCTCAACTTCAACAACTGCCCCAGTCTCAACTTCAACGACTTCACCAGTCTCAACTTCAACTTCAGTCGGAAGCACCTCAGATGCCGTGAATGCGACAGATTCTACAACAAGTTCACAGTCTGGTATTTCGACTACCATCACCACGGTTGTCAATGGAACGAACATTACGACGACCAACGTCAATTCAACCGATTCACCTACTCCAACAACAGACTCGACCACCACAGAAAGCACAACCACAGGTAGGAGCAGCTGTGTTTAAAACCCAGTATACGCTTTCTTTTATATGACAATCGATTAAGCAGCAAATTACTCCAAATTTCTAAGCCAGTTGCTACTCATTTTGGCAAAATAATGTAACAAACCTCCAAAATAGTACGATGCGAATAAGAAATTTTAGTGTAAAATGCTCTTTCTTTCATACAATAATGCCCTAAATAATCGACTCCTTGCCACAGCAAAATTATGGGTAATTTTTCAGGATTTAGTCGGAAATATGGCTTGTTGCCATTCATCGGATCTCAATCTTAATCGGACGTAATCCATATTTGATCGTGGTCTGTACTTTTGGATGATAAACACTTATACCAACTTTGGTTCAGATCAAATAAACTAAACCAAAGTGTTATAAAATCGGGCAAATTCTAAGTTAAAAATGGTCGTAACTCATTTAAAAATAACTGGAAGGAACCCATATTCGAACTTGGCCTGTAAATGTACCAACTTAGGATCAGATATAATAATCCAAACTGGAGTTATCGGTCGGAAACCATAAATATTAATGAGCGGACAGACACGAAAAGACACTTGTGATGTGCATTCTAAAAATTGTTGGGTGTACCCTAGTCCAACAAATTAGACTATTCGGATTAATACATATTTTAATATTTGGACATTTACGATTGTATTACTCCTTCTATTAAATGGTCCATAAATGTCCAAATATTAAATTTCCAATTAATCCGAAAGTCTAATTTGTTGGACTAGGTGTACCCCATAATTTCGTACCCTGTGAAGTGTTTTTAAAGAACGGCCCCAATGATGGGGGGGGGGGGGGCTTTGATAAAGCAAAAATCAGATGTTTGACCTCTGGGATGCAGCGAGAATGCAGACAAGGGTTTGCTCAATTTTGTACTACTTCCATAAAAAATACGAGAAAACAACCGACATAAATTATAATTCATGGTTGAACTATATACATGTATGGTAACATTAAAGGTTACCTAATATTACTGAGTTTAGTGTTGACATCTTGAATTCTAACTCTTTCAGAGCCAGCTTGCATTGATGGAACATATGCAGCAATTCCAACTCATACATCCTACTATCAACGATGCAGCATGGGAGTATGGTCACAGCCAATGAGCTGTCCTAGAAATTATTTATTCAGTGATATCATTTCAGTCTGTATTCACCGAAGAATGTACTTTGCCATAATAATGGCCTACAATAACTTCATGAATGGGAAGAGTTTCCATTCTGATGACAGCAGTGAACATTCTTATGGAAGTATGAGTGGAGGGGCCAGCAGTGTCAGTAGTGAACTGTTCGATGACTAACTACATAGTGAAATATAATTCGAAATGTGATTTGTTCTGTCGAATGTTACCAATTGTCTCAGGTTGTTGAAATGTGTTGTTAACAATGGTTGGATAATTTGGAAGTTAACCAGACATGTCCCTAAGATGGCTAAAATATGACATTGAAATTATTTTATCTCGAAATTTCGAGATAACTTCTCAATATTTCGAGATAACTTCTCAACATTTTGAGATAACTTCTCAATATTTTGAGATAAGATCTCAATATTTTGAGATAATATTTCAATATTTTGAGAAAATATCTCAATATTTCGAGATGACTTCTCAATATTTTTAGATAACTTCTCAATATTTTGAAATAATATCTCAATATTTGGAAATCACTTCTCAATATAATTTGTAAATATCTTATTTCAAAAGATGTTATCTCAAAATATGGAGAAGTGATCTCAAAATATTGAGAAGTTTCGAGATAAATTAAATAATTTTAATGTCCTATTTCAGCCATCGTAAGTCCCTGCTTTTGTGCATTTCATATACAGGGCCAAGAACCTATGTAACCAGTCAAGTCTCTAACCCAAACCGGTTTTGATTATAAATTTGTTTAAAACACATGTAACCATTATAAAAATTGTCATCGTCTGACATGACAAACTATTACATGAGCTGTGGAAATTCACAATGCACCTTAAACGTTCAGTAGGTAATCTTTAAAAAATCATATTTATTAACTGTATTTCAAGGACAATAGGTATCAATTGTGCTCCGATTTTGAACATAAAATTTACACCTCAACCATTTAATATATGTTCGTAAAATGCACTTAATTCCGTTCACTCGTAAGTACAATAACTCCTGCAACACATATCTAGCTCATCCACTGCATGAGTTGCAGGTAGCAGCTATCCGAACGTCTGAAGCGACGGTTATAGGAGAGTATCACCCCCCCCCCCCCCTTCGGTACGCGGGATTCAGGATGTTTTGAAGCCGTACGCGGGATTCATACCCCCGAATTAACTGGTATTCGGGTTCAAGCAAAACATCTTGGACGCAGCTAGGTTTTGATGGCTCAAAATAATATTTTGTGCTAGTTTAATATCTGTATGAATGAGTGGGTAGAATAGCTTCTTGGGCATATTCGACCACCATACCATCATACAGTATTATTAATCGTATCAATAACGGCCTCATAACGCCCATAACGCGACCGGCGTCTCTTCGGTCGTTAACCGGAAAGCGTCCGGAAACTATATTTGATTTGTTTTCCAATTCCAAACTTTTAATTAACAGGTATCGGTGTCGTCACTTCCGACTTTAACAAGACATACCAGGACTTTATTTAACCCTTTATGAACTAAATTAACTCTCCCATCCAGTTATAAAAGTATACAATGGAATAGCTTATCATTGATTTTGAGGGGTGTTCAGGTAAAATAAGCAGACGACAAACATTAAAAGTGAAGAATGAGTCAAATGCATTGAGGGAAATGTCCAGATAATAAGTTCAACAAACGGCCCTTTGCCTTTGGTCGTTTGTTGAACTTATTATAGGAACATTTCCTATGGGATAACTACTCATAAATGATGATCCAGTATGGAAAGGATTAAGGAGGAAGTTTTTATATTGTCAATCTATAGAAACATAAAAATAATCACACACCGTTAAGGATAACCTGCCCTTAATAGATTAACCTGTCATTGTATCTCGTCAAATTATAGTATCACAATATACTCTACTCCAATATCATGTGAGGCATAATGGATCATAATGTGTCTATGTAACTTCTGCTTGTATCTGTCTGATATTAAAAGTCAATTTGTATGTCATTTATCGCATATTGTTTCTTAAAATGTATTCAGGATTCACCCCCCAAAATTAACTGGTATTCAGGATTCACCCCCCCGAAATTAACTGGTATTCAGGATTCAGGGGGGAGGGGTGATACCCTCTTATAGTGGCATAGGTTCAAGTCTCAGATTAAAATTTTTGTTGATTTGTATTACATGTAATAAATCTATACTTGAATAAAACAATTCCACTGAACACATATTACCTTGTTATGACAGCCGGATGTTCCAGTCGCCCATTAGTTCTATATATAGACATGTTAACCCGTTTTATACTGAATTGATTAATCCCCCAACAAATTCAAAAAGTGTACATCGGAATGGTCTATTATTGATTTGGATGGATGTACAGTAATGCCCTAGATAATCGACTCCTTAACCACAGCAGAATTATGGGTAATTGTTCAGGATTTAGTCGGAAATATGGCTTGTTACCATTCATGGATAATGCCATGTTCACATTTTATAAGAACAAAATTGGAGCATGTCAATGTTCTAGGGTTCGTTTTTGGACTAAACCTCGCTTCCTTTTTGTGAAAAATGAGAGAAATCTGGAATCCACCACGTGATATGCATCATTAATTCATGCCATTTTATAACTATTCTTAGTTTCATTTGTTAAAAATTTAAGTGTTAGAAGTAATAAATAAAACAATGAGTAACATCCCCTATATTTCTAGATGGGCCTTACACATTTATTAACGGAGTCGAGTTGAATTATGTAAAAGAGTTTTAGTTTTTCCTTAGATCTACTCAACATGTTTGGGCTGAAGATTGCTGGACATAATTGATTTTTGACAAACCTTCTTCTTGGTCGCCACAGCCAATTGACCTTAAAATACTCATGGGCCAGTAGCTCTGACACTTGAGAAATGTTCAGATAATAAGTTCAACAAACGACATATAAGGTCGTTTTTCGAACTTATTATCTTAACATTTCTCACCAAATCAGTGATCAACTAATAAAAATCCATGTGCACTTATATTATATTTTCTTCTGTCTGCTTTTATTATCTTTTCTTCTGTCCGACGTCTGCTTTTATTATCTGATCATCCCTCCAATTGATAACATATCATTCCAATATATACTGTTATGTATGGGTGGGATAATACATTTAGTATACAAGGGGTCAACGAACATATCAAGAGTATGACTTCACAGGTGCATGTCAGTGATGCAGCTTGTATGTTGTTATTAGCGACAATACGATGTAAGCTGACGATTAGGCTTGATGTGACAGTAGATTATGTGACCTTATTCACCCTTTGACTAGATTTTTAACAGAGAAGGTATACTTACTCTATCAGGGCTATTTGACATAGCCCTAGATTTTTTCATGTATTTGAGATTCAGCAGGCAGGTTTTGGCTCCCGGACATAGCAAAACTTCAGGTCTACCAGACCTGTGCCAAATTTCACACTGATTGATGACCTTTTTATTTCACGATCGGCATATGTTTACCCAATACCATCAACAATACTGACGCGAAATCAGTGATCTAAAGAACTGAATATACTACACATGTACACATGTCGTGGACAATTATATTAGAGGGCTTCCATCTTAACTTTGATACGTATACATGAGACTGATCAAATAAAAAATATTGCTTTGGGTAGCATTTGTTCATACCAATTCATGATTGGATGTATAGGGTTAATATTTTCAAAACAAATCAATCATATATGCAGTTGAAAAATGTGCCATGAATAACCTGGATTTGAATTAAACTGTTAAAATTTATCATAAACTTACGGCCCTAATGGGAGATAATCTACGGACATTATTGGAACCACTACTTTACAGAGCATTGGTCCGTTTTCTTGAAGCATGTTCTATTTTATGGATAATAGTTCCGTAATTAATACAATCAACAAAAAAATGCGTTTTAATTGTCGAGTATGTTGCGATCAGTATGAGGTCATAATTGACAATCACTCGACAAATCTTAATAGATTGTGGAATCTGGTATTGAGCTAACGAGAAATAGCATGAGCGTTAATTAATCTTTGTACAAAACCACAAGTTGAACGTAATTTCATAACATATATAGAGGCAATGAAATTGAAAGGAACTGTATATTTGAACTTACGCCGCATGTAAGTGCGTCAACTGTTGGATCAGATATGCATTACTGACATAAATTCTTTCACAGATGATTGTACCGTAAAATTACGGAATGTAAATCGGTAAAAATACAGTACTTTGAACCATAAATTTACGGAGATAAAATTTTTCACAGATGATTGTACCATAAAATTATGGAACAAAGTTGTGTAAGATTTAGGTGGCTCCGTAATTTTATAGAACAAAGAAGTGCTGGCAAAGATTTTTTTCCAGGGCTTTGCTCCATAAACTTACGGAAACACTTTTAACAGTGTATGAGAATGATCGTGTGAAAAAAATTAGAGTTATCACATTAGATAGCATGTCTAAGGAATTGGTTATGGGGTTAATATGTTTAAGCAAATCAACCAAATGATCCTCACATATACAGGTCAGGGGTGTGTCATAATTAAACAAGAGGTGTGCACTCGGGTGCTAGCATACCCCCCACCGTGGCAAATTCAACCCGCATTATCCGTAAACCCAACAAAAAAGATTTTTAACTTTAAAGAAAAATTTGGATTAATAATATCGATATGGTGTCGCAAGAAGCTTGTACAGAAAAAAAGACGGACGGACCCAAAACTGTGGTAAAAATCATTGTTCCGAACCCATATTCGAATAAACTTCCGGAAAATATCCTAACTTGATAGCATCCACACACAAAAATCCCAAAATTTTCTAAGTTAAAATAAGTCGAAAATGAAGTGTAATGTTAGGAAAAACAGTCCGAGACAACCCTGAGCCGCATCATGTAGAGAGGGTGTTGTGAGAAGCATGTATACCAAAAAGTATTGAAATCGGTTCATATTTGTTAAAGTTATTAAGTCGGACAGAATTTTCTAAGTCAAAATAAGTCGAAAAGTAAGGCGTAACTTAAAAAAAGAAAGTCGCACCGCACAGCAATTAGCATCATGCGGAGATGCGGTCCTAAGGAGATTACATACAAAAAATTATTGAAATCGGTTAATAGTAGTTCGAGTTATGAGGTCGGACGGACGGACGGACACACGGAGGGAGAAAGTGTGACGGACGGACGGACAGACACAGTCAATCCAGTATACCCCCTATTTTATATGGGGGTATAACTATGCCATGAGCCCATGACATATAAACACAATCAGATGACCAATATTTGAGTTAACAAATCTGTCAGCATAATGTCTATGGTTGTGTGGAACAGATTAATATTTCCCAAAACTAATCAACTAACTGATCATTACAAAATAATTCATAAAAAGCATGTCACTGGTCTTATATACCCATGTAATACGTCAGTGCCAAAGATTAACAGCATTGTTGTTATTCTGCAGCCAACATGCAATTTAGGGAATATCAAAACAAAACATCACATCTAATGATCTAAAATTATTCAATAGGTGTTGAGTGTTTATTAATGAACCTGGTTCAAAGTGGAAGTGTTAATTTAATATGTTCTGCCTAGTGGAAACAATAGTCATATTTGAGACAGGTGAATGTATCTGCTTATTGTACATTGCTAGCAGCCAACATTTTAGTTTGATATTGATTGCATGGCAGCATGTGTCTTTGGGTTTGGTGGGAGGAGTTAATATAATTTTCAAAACCAAATTAATGAATCAACACCAAAATGCATACAGACGAAGTGTGTGCCAAGAAAAACCTAGATAAGAAATATGAGAAAGATCAGATGATCGGCATTTGAGTTATTATATCGGATAGCATGTGTCAATGGAATGGGTGTAATGAGTTAATTTTTAATCCCAAAATCCATGCAAGTGAACAGTGGATCATCGAAAACATGAAGATAATATAGGAGAATGATCAAACGAAAAATATCACAAGAGCATAGGATGGTTGGATGGGATTAACAGAAATATTTTCCAAACCCATCAAATGTTGGGACTATATGTCAATTCAATGTTTCATAGATACAACACAAACATGTCAACACTTTGGAATAATGATACATACCAATATCACAGCAGAACCAGATGCTGACAAACATTGGACTTGGCAGATCTATTTTATTGTTTATCTTTACTCTCTGAGACCATGTTGTTGGTGGCTTATAAGGGGCTGTTTCTATCACCAAGAGCATGTAATAAATTTCAATTACCCCCAATATGCCAGTATTTAACAATAGCATGCAGTCGGGGCGTGGCATATTATGCCCGTTTCCGGAGTAGAGTTGGGCAAGGTTTAATTCATTTGTTTGAAACCTTTGACTTAAGACGAAATAATAACAAAAATAAAACACAATAACTTCAAGTGTGGTATTTTTTATCTGGAAACTGCATATCAGGTAAAATCTACGTCGAAAAAGGGGCACAACTCGTCAAAATCTGGGGAGGAAACACATGTTCGAACTTGATCTGTATTTTGGGGTGGTAAACTAATATACAAAATTTGGTTCAGTTCACTTGATTCAATCTAAAGTTATCATCCGGAAACCGCAAATCAGGTAAAATTTAAGACGAAAAGGGGCATAACTCAGTCAAAATCATACGGACGAAACCCATATTCGAACTTGATCTGTATTTTGGTGTGGTAAACTAACATACCAAATTTGGTTTAGTTCACTCGATTCAATCTAAAGTTATCATCCGGAAACCAAAAGGGGACAGACGACGGACGGACGGACGATGGACGGACAACCCATTTACATAATACGACCGTTTAAAAACTGGACCAGGTATTGATTTAGATAGTATGTGTTTATGTAGCTCAATAGAGCCCTATAATGCAAAAAATATATATGTTTGATTTGTATTTGTTTTGCCTTTCTTCAACATTGATTAATTTTATCAAAAATAATTGCTGAAGCCTTATAAAGTGGCTTTGAAGTTATAATAGATGTACTCTAAACACTGTGGACATTGGATATCATGTGGCGATTATTTTATTAACATAAAATATCACGTGCAATTATGGGAATAAAATTTTCACCTCTGATGGTATAAAACTGTTAAATATGTGCTTTATAGAGTGTTCAATAATATACCTGTGTCAAAATGAAAAGGGTTAATTATTCAATAACAAAATCCATACAGGTGAAGAGTGTGCCCATATAAACCTAGATGAGGAAGATCACATGAAATTATTTGAGTTATTGCATCAGATAGCATGTGACTATGGAATGGGTTAATTTTTTTCTATATAATAGATCAAAGGAGATATACCAAAACTATACAGAAGAAAGGTATGTCATCAGAGATATGAAATCTAATCTCAACAGGATCAGAGGAAAAATGTTTGAGTTATTGCAACAGACAGCACATGTCTAGCTGGAAAGTATTAACATTTTCTAAACTGATAAACCAATCACATAAAAAACTAAACAGTTGAGGGCTGTGTCATCATAAACCTGCATAAAAAATATGGACATGATCTGACAAAAAATACTCAAGTTATCGCATCGGTTAGCATATGTCTACAGACGTTACTGGTGGACGAACACCAGATAGTCAGCATTATGTGTACCATATATGGTATGGCTAAACATAAAAATCAATGTTGGTGCCCATGTATGTTGCAGCATTAACAACAGATAATAACCTTAAAATATGTTACATAAGTTAGAATTAGAAAATAAGCCTGTTTTCACCCTTATTTGAGCTGATTTTTGTCAATTTCACCTATATTTGATCCTCAATTGTACCAGTATTTTGGGCTAGTTAACTCACATACTAAATTTCATTCCATTCAGTTCTGACTTACTGAAGTTATCATCTGGAAACAAAAATTGAGCACAAATTCCAACAAAAAGGGCCATAACTGATGAAAATTGGCAGGAGGAACCCGAATTCGAACTTGACTTGTAGTTTGTGCTAGTAAACGCACATACCAAATTTCATTCCATTCAGCAACAT
Organism: Siphonodentalium dalli; assembly: GCA_032622095.1. Classification (NCBI taxonomy): domain Eukaryota; kingdom Metazoa; phylum Mollusca; class Scaphopoda; order Gadilida; family Siphonodentaliidae; genus Siphonodentalium; species Siphonodentalium dalli. The sequence goes on from CP136063.1 coordinate 182,925,342, forward strand.
AATAAACTAGAATGCACTCACTGGAGCTGCCTATACTTGCGCCCATCACACATTTCTGCATGTTTTGTGATATCTTGCCAACCACATTTTGAACCACGGGTACTGTGTCCTCTTTTGAGAGATCGATAGAAAATCTAGATATCAAATTTCAGTTCATCCATCGCTGAAATATTTGTGTGTACGGACAGAATATCTCTGTTATCTCCAGTTGATATATTACACTAATGATGGCCTTAGTAATGACGTACGAGTTGTTTGACATATTTATAGCACAATATAAACATCGCTCATATGAAGGGTGTAAATACGATTGGTTGCCGATGATGCTATATATTATTGTATGTCAATTGGGTTACATTACTAGTTTGACTAGAATGCTTTGTGTATGCCATTGCACTTCAGCGGCAAAAAACGTCGAAGTCAATTTCAAATTCCGACAAAATTAAATAAAAGACATGCGATCATTGGTTAGTCTTTGATTAACAATGTGTCAATGTGAACATGCCCTTAGCGACTGATATACGGTCTTCGGGAACATATCATCAAAATGTCAATTGTGTTGAGAATCAGAATGCTTGTTTTCCAAGTTAATTAATAAGGAGTTTTAATAATCCATGTATCAACATATTTTTCAGTACAATTGTGTAATAACATGTACGAGTCTCAGCTGTCTGGACATTGACACAATCATGTCTGGTGTTTTGCGCGCCAATGTAGCTTGTGACGTCCTGATGTGCGTTGTGACATCATGGTGTCTTTATCGGTTTCCAGAAGCAATCTTTCAATATTGTTCTTTTATGAACAATTTATTACCAAAATAAAACCAGATAACAATGCAAATTTAGTATAAATGTGGATTTAAATTACAATTGGTGCAATCATTTCATATTAGAGCATGTGCATTCTTTATATTCTGTACTTCCGGTATGACGTAACATATTCGCGGAAGGACAGACAAATCACAGATAAACAGATAAACAGAGATCCGGACCGAAAACATTACTTGCGTCCAGCATAGACAGGCGCAAGTAATTAAGTCCTGACTTTTAAATTTTGTTTACCAACAACCACAACGTTCTGTAATCAATACAATCTACAAACATTGGTTCTTTGTTGAAACAACAGTTATTTGGAATACACTAGATCAGGATGTAGTAGCATTAACTAAACCAGAAGAATTCGCAGCTGCACTATCAGGAACATCTGCTGCAATTGATGGTGCCGCACAATTACACCGGCGACCCTATTGTAGCATAATTGGTTACTTGGATGTACATGTATATATCCAGATCCAGAATACGGGTTCAAGTATTTCACCAGAAATTCAAGAAACGAAGCAACATGAAACATACTTTGAAAATAAGCCACAAAAATAACCCATTTACTTTTCTCACAACAGCCTCAAGTGCATGACACTTCCGGATTCATAGAAAAACATGGAGGTAATTTTGACAGATTTGGACCTAAATGCACAATAGATCTCGATAACCCGATATAGGTCAAGTCATCAAGAATTCAGGAATCAGTCTGGGAGCTTATATACAATTTAAAGCACCAACCAACTAAGCCCATTTACAGACCCTGGTACCATAAACATGATCCAATACTCATATCAGTCAAAACAGTTACTAAATCCTGGCCAATGGGGGAGGGGGTAGCATCTTGATAGTGTAACGACACCAATGTTGCTTGATGGTTTTGAATGAGGGATTGCCCAACTCATTCACCTGACAGAACCATTGAGTGTATCCCTGTCCCATTTAATATTGTTCTTATACAGCAGGTATATGTATAGAAGCTAGATGTAGCATAAGCCACATTGTTAAGTATATAACTTGTAAATATATGGTTCAGCTATCACTGGACATATTTTCGCTTAGATATATGGAATGTTATAGTCTCTTGATGCTCGAAGTGCGAAGTTTTAGTTTCTTCAATGAAAACATGTCCGACAGTTCATGTAGACTCTGTCCATATCAGTTAATAGAGATGTTTATTGGAATAGTCATCAGACGCCAATATGGTGATGGATAAAAGATGCTTTAATAGATAAATCATAATTTATTCTTTTTACATTTGAGTATAAATATATATTGTCATAAAATTACAATTTAATTCATAATGAATGCACTGAACATATCACGGCGGCATTGTTTGATATTGACCATATCACTACACTAATAACCTGTCTCTTATTTTATTACACATCTGCGGACGAACTCACCAGGTGAAACCATTTTAGTCCAGATGGCTTTCACTCTGAGGCTCAATAGTTCATCCAGATAGCCAATGGTGTGGTACGATTATCTAATAAAGGGGATTTTACCACAAACAGATTGACCACTATTGTTGATTGCATGTTACAAAACTCCCCATGATCAGCAGTATATACACATGTAACTGGAAGCAAGCCTTGAAATAGGGTGTCTGTCATTTGCAGAATGAGGTTCCCATAGGGTGAATTTAGTGATGCTACCCCGCATAGTGGGCTAGCATCACCAAATTCACCCTCTGGGAACCTCATTCTGCTGAGGTGTAAACAGAATGAGGTCCACAGAGGGTGAATTTGGTGATGCTAGCCCGCTATACGGGGTAGTATCACTAAATTCACCCTCTGGGGACCTCAATTTGCAAATGACAGACACCCTATTTCAAGGCTTGACTGGAAGGGTCAAAGAGTTATTAACCCTTCCATGACTGGAGCTTCATGAAATTTTGTGAAAACCCTGTGCCAATACATTCTCTTATATATGCGAGTCTCCCCTCACATATATAAGAGAATACACTGGCCTAACAAAATTTATCTTGACCTTGTAAGCCAGTACATTCTCTTATATATGCGAGGCTCCCAATGGGATCGAGACTCACATATATAAGAGACTGCAGCTCCCGTCATGAAAGCGTTAAAGCAGAGGAAGGCATAGACAGCTGGAAAATCATACCAAGCTTGTTAACCCTTTACCCAACAGAAGGGCCCTGTGCCAATGCATTCTCTTATATATGCGAGTCGACCATAGGTCGCCTCGCATATATAAGAGAATGCATTGGCTTAACACATTAAAAATTATAAAATTGTTAAAGAATGTAAGAAAAAATGGTAAAAAGTGTTAAAAAAAGATTTTTTTTAGGCCAATGCATTCTCTTATATATGCGAGGCGACCTATGGTCGACTCGCATATATAAGAGAATGCATTGGCACAGGGCATAACTGTAACCATCACAATGTGGTCAATGAGCCGGTTCCAATGATATCCATATTTGTATGGTTTTATTGAGACAGACCGAAGATATTTTAGGCTGTTGAAGCTTTATTTGGCCGGTTTTGGCCGGTTTGTTGGGTAAAGGGTTAAATCATTAACCCTCTCTTTACTCAATGACATCAAATCATTAATTTGGAAGGATGTTCAAGAAATATGAGCAGACAACAGATATTACAGTGCAGAAGGTTCCTATTCATTGGTGGGAAATGTTCAGATAATAAGTTCAGAGATTGACCTATATATGGTCGTTTGTTGAACTTATTAGGCATTTTATTTTGTATTACTTGGTTTACAGGATTTTATTGGCTCAAAGATAGGAGATGTGGGAAAAAAATTAAAATAAAATAGGTATAATTTTTTTTTTTTATTTGTATTGTCAAAAAAATAGGGCTGGATAAATAAATATCTTCAGTATAATAATCTCCTTGTCTAAAACAAGCCACCAGATTGCCTATGGCTGTACTTTTCTACCACTTGCACAGGCAAATATATTTTTTTATTAGGAAGAGTCTATAAAACAAGATATGGATAGATGAAATATCACCAATATCAGCATCAGTTGGTGTTGACTTTCAACTTACCCATCAGAAAATTGGGTAGTTGTCTTCCTTGTGTATTTACTAGTTATGTACTAGATCTGTAGCATATTAACATTGCTGGGAGTTTTCAGTGTTCAATCGATTTTGTTGCATATGTTATGCAAACTTAAACTTTAAAAAATATTTATATTTTAATATTTATATCAGAATTAATATTCCCATTGGTGGAAATAAAAAAAATTAAATTTGTTTTGACATACAGCTTTTTTTTTGGGTAGGGAAACCAAGGAATAAAAAATAAAATGCCTGAACATTTCCTGAGGGAACTACTCCTTAACAAGTATTTAGTATTAAAATGGTTATTACCAAAAAGAACAGAAACAAGTGTCAATAACACGGTAGCTCAACTTGGGGAGCCGTTAACTTTATGCTGAGCAGTCAAGAGAATGATAAAGTCAAAAAGGGATTTTATTGTGTAGACAGGGTTTCCGTTACTACGGCTCAGCGTCCGTGGAACGGACTCATTCCCCTCGCTGATGATCTGTTTGAGACACACATGTACCTAAAGTCAATAGCAATCTATCGTAAAAAAAAATCCAAATGCAACGGGGGTTCAAGGGTTAAACAGAATACTGGTGAAAAGGCCTCTCAATTGAGCACAAAATGTTACCGGTACAGTGTAACCCTTTGAAATAAAAGCGCCAAAACTACAACACAATGTTTGGTGTGCAGTCAAATAGTGACGTTTACAGCTTAATACACATATGAAAATGTCGCTGTAAGTACAGTCAATAGTTTCGTTATCCCGGGTGGGGGCCCACAGATGCATAAACAACGACCCACGTGTTCACATTTCCCGCCAAAATTCAATTATATTTCACAACACGGGGGCTAAATCTCTGTTCCATAGCAGTGGTCGTCAGTACAGTTGTTGGACTAATGCAGAATATCGAACAAGCTATGCGTTCGGAGTTTGAATGATTTCGCTACCATTCATGTTATGCCACTATAAATATCTTCTGCAGTATGACGTCACAGTGCACAATAGTTTTACGATTGACAGAATATATACTTTCAGATTCATTTTTGGAATTCAATTCTCCTTGCTAGGTATTAATGGCCAATGCATACACACTTTTTAGTGTTTAATTATACCTGTCGGAATCATATTAATTTGTAAACACTATAACTGGTAGCTTGTTATTTTATTTAGTCTTCAGTCAGATGGCGGTCTCATGTGCGTAATTTCGTGATCACTGCCATGGATACCATCAACAGAATTAATGCACCCATGGAAATGATCAACTTGCGTAATATACATAGCTTTAGATTGCTTTGTGAGTATCTCAGGTGCAAGGAAATTACTACTTTTCAGTGTCATATACCAAAGTTTTCTCCCCACGGGACAAACCATGGTCGCCCCATCGCGTTATTTGTTTCCCCAATACGGCTGAAATACAGACTCATATATTTCCCCCTGGCGGAAACCCTGGTGTAGATGACATTATTTTGTTTTTAAACATTTCTCCAATAATTGTGGGACGTGCCATTGGAATGTGAAATCAAAGATGGCTACTGGCTCCCACCTAGATGTCACCTCAAAGGACAATATGAAATTTGGTGATGATCTGATGAGGGATGTGGCATGTAGCCTACATGATGTAGGTGTGCTGAAGGATTTAGGCATGTGAAGAGTAAAATCCAAGATGGCCACTGGGAGCCAAATTTTTCAACGAGATCCATGTGAAGTTTGGTAGTGATCGGGTGAGGGATGGGGTCTGTTGCGGCTAGGTTGTGCCAATCACTTGTGGCATCTCGTGAATGTACTGGCAAATAAGGTAATTAGTATATATAAGTTATGGGGGGGTACTGGAATCAGCTTGGCTTTCCATCCGTGGATGCAACTTTGTCCGAGCTTGTATTCCTTCATTTTTCAGTAAGTTTGTTTCAAACTTGACAAAGATATTAAGAATAACGGGAACCTGTGTTACCTATTTTTCGTTCGCTTGGTTTGAGCTTAGGAAACCGATACCATAGGTTAGCAGGAGAGTTACGCAAGCTGTTATAATCACTACAACTGGTATTATTAACTACAGATGGGCAACTCATTGAACTATCGTAATAAATTTGAATGTCTCATTTTGGGACTTGATTGATAAAAATTAAGGAGAGAATTAGTTATCATGAGACCTGCATTTATAAAACTTTGGCATGACCTGTTTTTCGTTTGTGGTATTTTCATTTTAGATAACCTCCAGGCGAACTGAATGGTCTTCACCTCAAATTTGCAGGCCTGCATTTAGTCCAAGTCTTCTCATACTAAAACCAGCTAAGATATTGGGATGGAGATGCTGGTGTTTAGTCCGAGATCGCGCGCATAGCCTTCTTATGACACGAGTAAAGCGTTAATGACCCGCTCAAATAAAACCACAATTATATGAAATAAAATATCACAATTGCGACAATAAACGGATATTTTCCGCAGAAGACATGCTATTTGATCTGAAACCCACATCAGTTGTGAATTGAAAGTGGTAATTTAATGCGAAAAGAGACATTTACCGCAATGTTTACAAATTTTTAAAAGTATGCGAACTCAGTTGACCTCGCGAACTGTGTTCGGCATTTTCCGGTGAAAATATTCTGTAGATTTTCGACTAACAACGCAAATTACGATGAATTCTCCATTGTAATTGTAATTATGAGTGTCAATAAATAAAAAATAAATAGATTAATTAAACATTGGAGATATAAATGTAATACATTAAATAAATTACGGGAATTACAACCCTCTCAAAGTTTAAAACAGTGTAAACACAACGAGCATTAGAATAAATAATATGCCTTATATGGTGCTACATTTCACCCACATTTGGTGGACTTCCGCGAAATTAAGATATATACTAAGCGATCAGAGCAATATAGTGCTCTTGTTAAGCACACAAAAAATCAATCAAAATTTATATAAATTTTGAACCTTAAGTTTGAAAAGTCCCACTAAAACGGAAGAACTATATTTCGAAACTGTGTGATTCGGTTCTCCGATTATTTTATCAACACAAAAGTCAAAATGCACATGGATGAAACTCACACGCATGGCAAGTCAGACACAAGAGTTCTAATTTGCTCCAATTTTGACAAGTTGCTTGCGAAAATTGTCAACAAAACTACCGTTCTGATCCTCCATTATGTCATTAAGTTTTTAGTGCGGGAATTGTTCTCAAAGTACATAGGAAACTGGACTTTGGGGTGATCGGTTTTCGCCATTTTGTTCGGAAAACCCCGCGCTATATATAGAAACGGAAACTAGAATACCCAGAACAAACAGCGGATTATGCCGAAGTTATTCGGACCACTTCGGTTTTCAGTTAAAGTGTAAACAAACAGAGAAAAAAAGCGATGTTTGTGGCAATCAACCGGAATATTCTATGTGCAATTTAACATTAAAGTTAGATTATTATACACCATTATGACCATAAGATGTCACCCTTTCCGATGTATATAGCATCACATATTGATTTGCTAGGTAAATCGAGTAAAATACACCACAAATTCCCGCCACAGATCCTGGGTGTAAGTCGTGTTATAAGAAGCCTATGCAGGCGGGCTTGGACTAAACACCAGCATCTCCATCCCAATATCTTAGCTGGTTTCAGTACGAGAAGACTTGGACTAGCCTGCATTATGAGGTCTGTCAAAATGTTTAATGGAGTTATTCCTCTTTTTCAACTCAAATTTGGATACCTCAAGAAGCAGATATGTTTTAGGTGATATATGCTGATACGGTATACTTTGCGCAAGTTGTTATTTGATCGGTGAAATTAAATAATTACCTATTCACATTGCAAACAACTTGAGTGACTGTAAATACAGAATAGAACATGTTTTGGGCCTCAATACTAAAACATCATTTTCGTTGAAAATATGGTGACATGCAAAAGTTACAAGTGGATAAAAATATCAGGCATGGACATATATTTCTTCTGAAATGATTATGTCTGAAAAATAAGACAGCCATTCTTCAATTTGGTCAAAATCAACATTCGTTTGTGCACCGATGCCTCAGAAAGATTCAGTCTGGAAAATACCCCCAATAATCACTACTGGGATAGACAGATTCTCAAAACTGGATTTTCAAAACACTGATTGCAAGCATATCTCAATTTCCCTCCACCTCCGGCCAATTCACTTTAGTAGTTCTCAACATAAGCATATCTCGTTATTCCTCCGCCTCTGACCTCTTTGAGTCTATTGCAGTGTCGTAGAATGGTGATTTTTGATCGAGTAACGCTGTCCAGTTTCACAGTCGTAAAACTTTTTATATCATCATCTGTGACAAAGTATGTTCCTAGAGGAGAACGAAAAAAATCATTTTAATAAATTAACCCTCCCGTGACTGGAGCTTCCTGAAATTTTGTGAAAACCCTGCGCCAATTCTCTTATATATTCGAGTCTCCCAATTCGAATTTACCTGTATTGTGAGGTAATAAACTAACATATAAAATATGAGTCCAATAGAATAATGCAAAATATCATCTGGAAACCAAGAATATGCAAAATTTCAAAGTCGAAAAGGCCCATAAGTCTGGCAAAAATCATCGAGCCGAACACAAATTTGAACTTGACCTGTATTGTGGTATGACAGAGCCACATATCAAGTTTAGTTGTGATTAAATAATCCAAACTCAAGTTATTATCTGGAAACCAAAATGTTGACCTGTATTTTGGTATGACTGACTGAGTTTAGCTGTGATAAATAAATCAAAACTCCAGTTATTATCTGGAAACCAAAATGTTGATGGACAGACGGATGGACGGCTAGACCAACTGATTACATAAAACGGACTGTTTTTTCAAAAGGGTGTATAAAAACTCTTTCATTGAAGTTGACTAGCCCCAGAACTAGTCATAGTGACTTGAGGAAAGGTCCGGGTATTTTTAGATTAAACCTTGATCGTGATTGATTGATGGTGTCGTCACTCTTCCATAAAGCACAGGTGCTCGAACTCCAGAGGGTGAATTTAGTGACGCTATCACACACAATGGGCTAGCATCACCAAATTCACCCTCTGGGGACCTCATCCTGCTCTGCCTCAACTGCTTAGACCTAGGATCATATTGAAGTTGGTGTTGTTCACCCACTTAATCACCTCGATTATGCATGTTGTGTTCTGCAAATTGGGCGATATACTAGTAGAAACTCAACAGAAGGAAAAAAGTAACTACAAACAATTTTAATTTGATACCATAAATACTTCCCAGAAGATGAGGCCTAAGCAGAATGAGGTCCCCAGATGGTGAGTTTAGTTATGCTAGCCCACTTTGCGAGATATCGACACTAAATTTACCCTCTTGGGACCTTTTTCTTCAAATGTCAGACGCATTAAATTCATGCTTCCGAGAAACAGGTCTGTTCTATCTCACTTCCGCGCATGTTTGTGTAAAAAACGCACCACATTTATTTTGTACCAATTGAAAAGGGCGCATGCTGGTGTTTCAGGGCCATAGCAGTAGCCGGAGAAATGGGGGAAAATTGACTTTGACTAGCTTTAGTGTACCCACTATTCAGAAGTTGAGGGAAGAGGTACACCTATTTTAAGATTTATTCCTTCAGTAATTAGCCCAATACAAGGCAAGATTTAAATGGGATTCCATACCTGCTGTATCTTTAGTTTCTTGACTTTTGTAGGTTTCATACATCTTTCTATTAAAATCGTTGAGAGTTGTTTTCTTTGTATGTAGTACCTTATATTTTGACTGGAAGGCAGTGTTGATTTGATCGATAAAGGAATTTAGTTTATCATATGACAATCGACCTTTCATATACCTGAAATAGAGGAATATAGCACTTAGATAATTGGACAGCAAATTTCAGATTGATCATCTTTAACCCTTCCATGACTGGAGCTTCCTGAAATATTTAGAAAACCCTGTGCCAATGCATCCTCTTATATATGGGAGGGAACCTCACATATAAAAGAGAATACATTGGCCTAACAACATTACCTTGCCCTTGCAAGCCTGCATCTTTTATCGGAGACTCGTATTTATAAGGGAATGCATTGACCTAACAATATTTACCTTGACATTGTAAGCCAGTGCATTCTATTATATATGCGAGGCTCCCTATGGGAGACTAGCATATATAAGAGAATGGACTGGCACAGGATATTTAATGCTGTACCAGCACAGCTCCCATCATGAAAGGGTTAATTCCCATTCATTGATTTATGGGAACATTCAGGTTGCATTTAGTTAGGAGTTTTCATCTATGATAAAACTATATTTCTTTTTATATCAAAATTTTGATAATAAATATAGATATTAGTTTTCTTTGAAGTTTCAAACCCTTTATATCATTTCCCCAACATTTTGCAGCATTTTGGGATAAAAATGAACAACATTCCAACTAGAGGTGTGACTGTCACAATGGGACTAAGGATACCCCCCCCCCCCCAATTTTTTAAAACACTAAGATGTCAGTTAACAATAAGTTAAAATAATAAAAATACAGATTCCCATTGCAGGTGAAAACCCTAACCCTAATCCAAAACCTATTGACAGAAAAGGGGGGATAACTCCACCAAAAAAAGTCGGACAGACATCATAATTGCAGGTGCACGGGTTCCCATGGTACTATTATCTGTGCCAAGTTTTAAACAAATTGACCTCAAAATGTAGGAATAAAATTATACATGTCGCAAAAAATTTCTAAGTAAAAAAAGGGGGATAACTCCACCAACAAAATCTGACAGAAGTCATAATCGCAAGAGCACAGTTTCCAATGGTGGTTGATGTCTGTGCCAAGTTTCACAGAAAATGATCAAAAAACGACTGAGAAAAACTTGTGACAAATTTGTGTCTACGGATGGATAGTGGACGGATAAGCTGATTCCAGTATAACCCCCCAAAACTTTGTTGCGGGGAGTATAATTAACTGTCATAAAGCATTAAAGCACTTGAACACAGAGGGGGGCATGTTATCAAATGGTTATAGTATGGAATTATGTGGGCAGCACAATGTGCTGTTCTTATTACGGTTGATCAGATATGTGTCATACTTCTGACCAATGTTCAACACATGGTGAAGGCTTCATGTTTAATAATGTCCCTGTAGATGAGGTTGTTAGTTCATGGTTACCACCATCGCAGTCTGTGATAGATAAGGATGCTGTGGATTTTAATCCTGACATAATGCCCTAAATAATCGACTCCTTAACCACAGCAGAATTATGGGTAACTTTTCAGGATATAGTCTCAGTAGAGCTATCCGATGAATGGCAACAAGCCATATTTCAGACTAAATCCTGAAAAGTTACCCATAATTCTGCTGTGGTTAAGGAGTCGATTATTTAGGGCATTACTGTAACATGTCCATGTCAATAAATTATAATTTGTTCACACATACCATATGAAGCAATTAGTGCTGAAACAAATAGTGGATTCAGGTAATCAAATATTTGTCCGTAGGATTCAAATATTCATGGGGTTGTTTCCCGACCGTTAGTACTACATATGGAAATTAGCTATGAGAACAATTAACAATGAAAACCAGAATGACGAATGGTATAAACTATCTTTTTAAAATCAACTTTAAACATCACATTAAACATATAGGCTGTCCTACTTAGGAGGCTGGAACAAGGCATCATGATTTCATGTTTTGCAGTTGATAATAACAGAAGATAACTTCTCATCCATTCTCATTTATTCTGAATTGTGTAATTGAGAGCAAGATGTCACAGGCCGATATCTATCTAGAGTTGTCTCTCTTTGATTGTGTTACTGGCTATCAGAAAAGTGTTTCATGACTGATATTGAAGATTCCTGGTCATAATTTTTCAAAGCTAAATTAATTTCAGGAAATTCGAGCACTGACACTTCAGAGTTCGTTATACTGACAAATTCACAAGCACCAAAGTTCTATATTAGGAAGAGGAAATACCCGGATGATGTTACTGGAATTGGGTCAATGATGCTATGCACACACATTTTAATGGCACCATTGATCTTAACAGCAAGTGGTGAATTTTTTTCTACAGGGTCAATACTTCACAGAAAAACTTGTAGTACATTTGTACTAGAAGTAATGAATTCAACATTGACTTATTATTAATTTCTGGAAACATGACATAACAGCATTTAAAAGATATGCCTATTTCAAACTATTTGAAACTTAATCACTGATGAGTTGTGACCACGAAAATTATAATAAACATAATCCCTTGAATGGCTTGAATCCCACTTGATAAACATTGAAAAAATGGTATCCTTTGCACACAAGTGGAATGTGGCTGTCTGAAACATGTGCATCGTGCGCAGAACAAGTGTAGAAGATTTCATGAGAACATCATTCATGTTACATTCCGGTCACTTTAGTTGCACTTTGCATGACCTGCTATTATCAGGAAACGAGATGTACTCTGAATAAAGGTGAACGAATATTTAAATACGATTTTGATAATAGATTACTGGAGTTTACAAATGAATATTCGAATATTCATTTCAGTAATAGTTCTAAGCAATAAAACATACTGAGCCAGTGCCTCTTACATTCTGATATATACATGTATATATAAAAATAAATAAATACGACTTAAAGGCGGCGCCACTTTAAAGGAACCCTAGGCACTCAGAGTGGGTAAATGTGCAAAAAATATAAATGTAATAAATAAACTTTGTTCTTATATTCAATTCAGACGAACAATGTCAATCCAGTATACCATGCTATTTTTCTTCATATTAAAAATTAGGTTATAATTATTAAAATATTGACTTACTTTGGAACATCTTCAAATTCATCAAGTATACCCTCCATTTTTCATCGAAAAGTGGGGGTACAATTATTAAAATATTGACTTACTTTGGAACATCTTCGAATTCATCGACCACAAGGTAGCTGATTGAAGGAATGTACTTGGCTACTCTTGGTTTTTTAGTCGGCTTTACATCTGGCTTTGAGGAGTGAGTGCGTTCATTGGTTTCCATCTTTTCAGGGTCAGGCTTCATTTGAGAGACCTCATTGCTGAAAGATTTAACAATATTAAAGGGACTCAATAGACCCCGAAGCCACGACAAATGGTTTTCGTGGCTGGCTCAACCAAAATTTTGTGGCTGGTTAGCTAGCTAAGCCGGCTCAGTTGCGACGATCGTGGCTGACGAAATATGGCGGCTCAGCCGGCTGAGATGTTATAATTCAGCGTATTTCGATTCCAAAAATTTCCTAATCCCTGGTTATAGACCCCGTTTGTTAAATTTAGCGTTTGTGGTGAACCCGTAGAATTCCGTACCACATGATGTATTCTTTTTGGTGTTGGGCTTTTCCATTATGGTGAAAATACACGAAGGACTGGCATCTAATCAGTATAAGTTACATTGGGACTTTTGTCGACTTCAGACTGCTATCTTCACTGGCATATCTTGCGATATATGCATGCATCATTGAATGCTGAATCCGATAGTAATGATATACATGTATAATATTTCAAACTATTTTCTATTCTCGTCTACAGGTTATGTACATATATTGACAAATGCCAGCGATGTCAGAGACTGAGTCGTGTCGAAATAAACAATTTATACTTTAACCCTTTCAATACTGAATGGATGCTCCCGTTCAGTTATAGGAAAGCATGCATTGGAATAGTCTATTCCACATTGAGAGGCCCGGGTGTTCTAATAATATAACAGCCATGCCGTGTCCATGCGAGTTTGCCAATATTAGGCAATGCGATTCGCAGTACAGTTGTGCTAAACATATAACATATGCACACGGCGTAGCCATTTTACAATTCAGGCGGCGGAGATTTTTTCATGCGGCTGGCATTACAGATAATATGGCGAAGGCTTGTGGCCAATATGGCTGGCGGCGTGCGATGGCGGCTTCTGGCTCTAGGACTCAATGTCTTCCAAGTGGGTTCATAACTTCATGTGATGTCAGATAAATGTTATCATAAAGGTCTGTAAAGCAACTATCATCAATAAGTACATCATTTAAAATAGATTGACTAAGTTTGTTCGAATTTTCCTTATTAATATTGATATTTCGCATATTGAAACTGTCACTCTTACACCAGCATTACTGAGCAATGTCCAATTAGTCAAATAAGATACCAAAATTGAAACAAAACTTGACGTTAAACATTGGAAAAGCTGAAAATTATATTTTGGCAAGCTGGTTTAGACTAAAATATTTGAACATATTATGTGATTACGGATCTTTGCAACAGCTTTGTTGACATAAGAATTGTTTCAACATGCAAAATGTCGTTATTGGGGAACATTCAAGAACAAAGTTTCTTGGTGGTGAAGTTTTTACAGACTTTTATAATTTTTGCACATTTACCCAGTGAGAAGGCCTACGGTCCCTTCAACCATATTCATATTGAATTACAAGACCTGATTAACCCTTACTTTACCATATACTCAATGTTCAAATAATAAGTTGAACTCATTATCTGAACATTTCCCTCCCACCAGTGAAAAGGAATCCTGCACTTGCAATATCTATTTTTCTGTCTCATCTGAAAGAATCCATTAAGTAAAGAAAGGGCTACAGCCAACAATTTAATTATATGCCCCCCTCCCCACTATAACAATTTTGATTTTGTTCTTGTGGTTTTTTTTATTGAAACTGTGTCATGTTTCGCTCATCTCAGTTTTGGACTTTGCGTCGACCTTTTAGAAACTATAAACAGAATGGCATGTATAATTTGCAACTAAACAAAATGTTTCATCATTTGGAATCCACATCTTGTTGACAACAGAATACACTGAAATTAAAGTATCATACTCTTTATTTTGTCTCCCATCCACGGGCCAGGATGAAAAAGTGTGAAAATATTTCTGTTTTGTTACAAAATCCGCAGTTCTGAGTCTGGAGCAGATGAAATTGCATCTCTCACCAATATTCAAATGAAAGAGTCAACTACACTGTGGCTCAACTTGGATGGGGGATAATTTCATGTGTTACAGTCAATAGAGCGATTTGGAATGCCGAAAGTTTAAATGTCTAATTAATACTAGATGTCAAATGAATATATATATAAGGTGATGATCGGATGAGGGATGGGGTCTGTGGGGTGTGCCAAAGGATTTAGTCATGCAAAGAGTAAAACCCAAGATGGCTGCTGGAGGCCATGTTTTTTAACGAATTTCGGTCAAAATAGGAGGCTCCCATCAAATCTGAAATCAAAGATGGCTGCTGGCGGCCATGTTTTTTAACGAATTTCGGTCAAAATAGGAGGCTCCAATGCCAAATTGAAAAATAAAGTATGGGATCATTGAGACAACCGTAACTGAAACAAGAATATAAAAAAACACGCACAAAACTAGAAACTGATAAATTATGGACGTAATGCCAACTTATAACTAGGGTAGATAAAAAAGACAGTTGAATTCGATGCATGCAAACTCATGTAAACAATTTTAAAATGGATAGAATACAAATATCAAGTATGCTCACCTGGTGGCGTGCGAAGATTTTTTCGGCAGCCGATTTGGAACATTTGAAGACATATATTTCAAGTGGGTTGTCAAATTGTTTATATCATCTGTCATAGCCTATAGAAAGAAACATAATACATTGTAATAAATGAGATAGATTTTTCTTATTCCTCATATATTTTGAAACACAGCTAAAATCAGCCTATACCAGTACCAAACAAGTTTAGTTGAAGGAATTGTAAAGCAGATTTACCACTATTCTTCAACTCTATTTCAATAAATATGTTTTTAAAATAGAAATATCAAGAGCTTTCCAATGAAAGGCAACAAGCCATATTTCCGACTAAATCCTGAAAAATTACCAATAATTCTTCTGTGGTTAAGGAGGATTATTTAGGGCATTACTGTAGTAGCTCAACTTGGATTGGGATAATTTCATGTGTTACAGTAGATAGAGTGATTAGGAAGTGGAAAGCTTAAATGTCTAAGTAATACTGGATGTCAACATGAAGAGATATATATAAAGTAAAATTCAAGATGGCTGCTGGTGGCCATTTTTTTCAATGAAATTCGGAATGAAAGATGTGGCCTTTACGGTGTGCCAAAGGATTTAGTCATGCAAAGAGTAAAATCCAAGATGGCTTCCATTTAACGGATTTCTGTCAAAATAAGAGGCTCCCATCTAGAGGTCACCCCGAAGATTCATATGAAGTTTGGTGATGATCAGATGTGAGATGCGGGCTGCAGGGTGTACCGATGGCTTCTGAATATATAGGAGAGAATTAAGTAGAAACTGGGCCCCTCCGTCTAGCAGGGAAATTGATGGAATTTGCCTTTAAATCTTGTGTTTTCGTAACTAGTTTTAGAACCGCACTAACAAACTAATGTCATACTTTAGAGCACACCACAAAATTCAAACTTCACTACAAAGGGTTACTTCCTGTGCCAATGGCTATTTTACCTATGGCAAATCATAGGGAAGAGGTGTGAAGTATTTTTTATGCAAAAAACACACAAGGCTATTGACCAACTTAGACCAATCAGGGCCCAGTTTCTATTTAATTCTCTCCTATATATTCCTCCCGCATCCGCTAGATGTCACTCCGAACCATATACGTGTATACACCAGGGTAACCAATTTGAGGCTTTCATCTAGAGGTCACAACGAAGATCCATATGAATTTGGTGATGATCGGATGAGAGATGTGACCTGTAGGGTGTGCTAACAGAAAATGTTGACGAACATACAGATGGACGACAACCCCAGACAATAGCTCAAACTTGACTTTGTCAAGTTGAACTATAAATGGAACCGTCACAAACGAAACGAACTAAAATTTATAAAAAAAACAAAACACGTATTTTCAGTGCTATATTGACAATTTTTGTTTCGGAAATCTTCCTCGTAGGTATGTTTTGAGATACATCTTATCAAATTATGTGAAATATTTTGGGGGTTCTAATGAGCAATGTCTGTTTAAACTGTGAGTTTGAAAATATCAGTACAATAATAGCCCTTACCTCAACTGAACTGAGCTCTTCTTTTTGTTTATGGAGCTTAGTCCTCATGAGTGATAGAACCACATCAAGATGGCTGACACCTGACTCTAGTTTATAAAGTTCCGCTCGACACTCTCCCTCCTCGAAGGCTCCACGAATCTCCATTAGTTTCTCCAAGCTTTTCATCTTCAGGTGAAAATATGAGGATAGATCATCAAGTGTGTCGCAATTCTCCATCTCACTTGCAGCTACAACTGAAATAATCATTAACAGAACTCATGTTACTTGACATTTATAGAGTTCAAGTTTTACAAGGGGGCCTATACAAACTCTAAGAGAAACGAAAAGTGGAACATAAATTAATAATCTCATTCGACAGTTTAAATGTTAGACTCCACTGCAATTCTAGCTTTAAGTCCTTGCGGTATCCTATATCATTCTAATCAGTTTGTTCTACCAATACTTTTTAATATGGACTATTAAAGTATTTAATTCAACTAGGTTCGTAATACTGTACAGTGTACATATCCATTATCCACACATATATATAGAGGATCTCCAACATGTTATGTTGGGATATAAAATTTTATGAAACGAGTTTGATAAAATCTTATATCCCCAACATAACGAGTTGAGGATCTTGTATATTACATGAAAATAACTAGAGCATTATGCCTTTTTAACAAATCAAAATCTTTAAAAGAAGCTGAAAAGTGCCTGTAAAATGCATACACGCACAGCGATGGCTGAGACGCTTCACAACCGTATACGACAGTATTGCGCACTCTGTCTTGCGACGAAAATATAGTCTCCCTATTTGCCTCTTTGTTTCTGTGCCTATTTTCGTTAGTGCGACGAAGTTGGACAATAAAGCATTGGCGCAGCTTTTCTAAATAGTATTAATCCGCGCTGTAATTTACTTGGCGCGATGCCAAGTATCCCAGGAAGCATGCGGCGATTACTCACTAGTGAGAGATAAGAATATATCTAATGGATTTTTCAATGATATTATAGGGATTTCATGTCATAGGTATATCTGCCATATCCTTTCTGCCCTTCAGCGGTTATTTTTTTAACATTTCTTGCACTGTCTATCTTTCTCTACTAACACATTGCCACCTGTTCACTCATAAAATACACCACTCCTCCACAGGGGTCTACCCACTTCTCATTCCTTCAAACTACATGTAGTTAACTATCAGCACCAGGGATGGATCCAGCGATTTTTTGGGGACACCTGTTTTGGGACCATGATATGCCAAAGGCATATCCCAAGGGTCGTAGGCCCGAGATGGGGGTAGGTACGGCAGGGGGTCGCCCCCTCCCTTATGTGCAGCATTAAGGATCCCACATAAATGCACTGGCTTACAAGGTCAAGATAAAGGCCAATGTATTATCTTATATATGCAACTCCTTAGATGGGAGACTCTCATTTATATAAGAGAATGCATTGGTACAGGATTTTTGCAAAATTTCAAGAAGCCCCAGTCATGAAAGGGTTAAAATATTTCTCACTGGACACTTGATTAAGCAAATAAAGGCTCTATATCAACTGTATGTTGATGATTTGCATTGCATGTTGTTGAATTATAATACTAATAGAATATTTCCTTCAAAATATAGAAAATTCAGCTTTAATAAAACTATCCACTTGCAATTTGGGGACATTTAGGCCACCAGAGTTTGGGCGCCCAAACCTGTAACAGGTATCAAAAGAGCCCTGGATCCTTCCCTGATCAGCACACATATCTAAAACTGCCATTCGGTTTGAGATCCTGACAGAAGCATTGGGTGTGATAGGAGAGGTTGGTGTACTGTGCTGGAACTAGTAGGGGAGACACGTGCCACATGGTTCATTGTGCTCTAACAATGATGAAATTGGTGCCAACAGCTCAGGGTGTGATACCTCGCTGTTGAAGTTTCTGTTATGGGAATTCAGTTTCAAGGCATGGGACCTGGCCAATGTTTTTGCAATCATAGGCCTACGCGTGGAGATGAAGATGTTGATACTCATGAGTAGTGTAGCAGCCGTATAAGCGGTGTGAAATTCTATGGTGGGACTGGTAATTGGTCGGAAACCAAATGTTATAAAATCAGGAAAATTCTAAGTCGAAAAAGGGCCATAACTCAGACAAAAACTAGAGGTGTGACTGTCCCAATGGGACTACGGATACCCCCCTGTTTTTAAAATACTAAGATGTTTCACATGTCAGTAAACATTTAGTTAAAATAATAAAATAACTGTTCCCATTGCAGGTGTACGACCATAACCCTAATCTTAAACCTATTGACCGAAAAATATAGGAATAAAAGCTTGGATAAAATTATGTATGTTGCGAAAAAAATTCTAAGTTGTAAAAGGGGAATAAGTTCAATAACTCCACCAAAAAATGTCGGACAGACGTCATAATCGCAGGTGCACAGGTTCCCATAGTACTAAATATCAGTGCCAAGATTAAAAAACATTGACCGAAAAATGTAGGAATAAAAGCTCGGACAAAATTATGAATGTTGCAAAAAAAGTTTCTAAATAAAAAAAGGGGGATAACTCCACCAAAAAATGTCGGACAGACGTCATAATCGCAAGTGCACAAGTTCCCATGGTACTAAATATCTGTGCCACGTTTTAAAAAAATTGACTGAAAAATGTAGGAATAAAAGCTCGGACAAAAGTATACATGTTGTGAAAACAGACGTCATAATCGCAGGTGCACAGGTTCCCATGGTGGTTGATGTCTGTGCCAAGTTTCACGGAAATTGATCAAAAAACGACAGAGAAAACTCCGGACAAATTTGTGTCCACGGACGGACGACGCCGACGGACGACGGACGACGGACGGACGGACGGACAAGCTGACTCCAGTATACCCCCCCCTAACTTCGTTGCGGGGGGTATAATAATTAGATGGAACCCATAATTATTTGAACCTTTCTGAACACACACTACTAGTATCCCCTAACTCCACTCTGTACTGATGTGCACTGGATAAAATACCCGAAAGGGGGACTGCCAGTGCAACTCCATTTAGAGATAGATATATGTGTCACTGTCAATGATGGCGACAAATCTGATATTTAAATCGGAGGTCGGATTCGGTGTCTAGCAATATCTTGATTCACAGATGCCGCGAATCAATTCAATGTTGATATCTTTGATTGCACATTTACTGCAGCATGGAGTCGGAGTCCTCCTTTAAGGTATTTTGTCCAGTGGCAGTGCACGTCAGTACAGAGTGGAGTCGGGAGATTGCGTGTGTTCAGAAAGGTTCAGCAAAAATGTTGTAAAATAACAGTATGAATTTATATGAATATGATATTTTACACCACACCGGCTATTACGATCTTGACTGAAATTAGTCACATACGTGTAAAAGAACGAGACAGAGAGAGGTGCGGGAGTCACACCGAAAGTTGGTAGCACTTGAAATCCCAAGCCGGTCGCGCATCCAAGGACTTGATGTTGCTTAACTTCGACACAAAGTGTCTAATGGCTGTGACCACAATTTGTCTGATCCCCCCTATTGAAGATCCCCCGAGTCATGCCGAAAGGTGATCGCCATTTAATCTGTATGACATTTGGCTGTATTCTATTCGGAGCTCCGAACAGAACTACGGGATATAACTCGATCTATCCATACATGTCAGTGACACCATGGCCGAACTGAAATGTGAAAGGTGTGTGACCTACTTAAGCACTGTATCAGCTGTTAATCTTTGATAGTGCGGTGACTGCAAGATGATGATGATCATACCAATATAGAACTTGATGTCTTTTTTTTTGGGTCTTTTTTATTATTTGTGATTATTTCTGTTTTATTAAATAAAAAAGAAATAATCACAATAATAGTACATCTGTTTCGCAACTTGGACTTGATTTGTTTTGTTTTTAACTAAATTATTTTAGATTGACCTGATCTTGCTGAAGACTGTAAAGTTTATATTATAAATTATATCGTCTGAATGCTGTTAAAAAACATTAATTCACGATTGACATAACATAATAAAAAATTAAAAACCCAACAATATTAAATATTAAACAAAATAAACAACAAATGTCAGATCAAACAAATTTGTTGAAATTATTATTACATTATAATCTACATATTAATTATAGGCTATATATGATTTATAATTTTATTATATTTACCAGTTATATTTAATCATCAATTCAATAATGAATTAATTGTTAATTAATGAATTAATTGTTAATTCGCCATCAATCATGCTATTGTAAAGTAAAATAAATCACAACAGCGAACAATATTCACGAGCCCCAAATTTGAAGATCCCCGAACATACTGTACTCGGGGGATCGTCAATAATGGGGATCCACGTCCTTGCACTGTGACCAAGAGATCTGGACATCTCGAGCAGAGATATCATTGAGCCCGTCCTTCTATATTTAGACGGACTCTGAAGCACAGACAGCCCCAAGTGTAAAAGAACAAGAGAGAAAAGTGGGGGTGTCACACCAAAAGTTGGCAGCTCCGGGAATGCGGTACTGACTGCTGACTGTTCACCAGTGTTCATGCAATCTGCATTCAGAGTTTCACTGTCAGGTCGGGCACAGGTGCCAAATGAGCTAAATAGCTCATTTGAGCTCACATAGCTACATCGAGCTTAATTTTTAATGTGATTTAAGTCCATATCCTCAGTTCAACACATGCATCAAATTATCGCATTGCGAACTTACATTCATTAGTTAGACACCATGTCAAGCTTCACAGAAACTCCTTCCCTACAAATAATTAAAACAGCAGTGGCGTGATCAAAGGCAATTTGATTAACACTTTTAGGAGAATGATTAAACTTCTTTTTGAACTTACAAATTGTTTGCCGAACGTACACTCATCTGCCATTAAGAGAAGAAAAAATACGGAAGCGCGAGTGGTCAGTACATTCATATTTTACACATCGTTTACTGTGTCTTCTATTGTGTCGATGTGGTAAAAGCGTGCGGCTTTCCGTATCTTCCAACCAGTGAAATTCAATTAAAATCATGCTTATAAACACATAGACGGAGCCTGTTTTGAGCAGCCAATCAGAACGTTTGTTTCATTTTATCTTAGGATAAGCTTAGACATAGCGGAGCGAATCTGACACAGCACGATTTGCCGACTGAAAAGTCAATTTAAAACTATTTTCTCTCACGAATTTTAATGAAAATATATGGATAAATCCTTAAGCAAATGTCACGTAAAAGATATCAAGACTGTTGTGAGTAGATGAGCACACGATGTATTTGTGAAGCTCAATACTAGGTTGGTCCAGTATAGGGTTGAAACGATTAATCGACTAGTCGTAGACGATGCTGAAATGTCAGAACGTCGACTCTGAATTTTGCCGTTGACTAGTCGGAATATAGTGTATTAGTTTCATGTATAACGTTTTCAAGATCGATTCCGGCATAAACGGTGTTAACTGCGCGTAAGTTATGGTAAGTATAACGTTTGGTGGCACCCGGAATTGACAGTGTTACTAGTATAGACACACACGGACCGGTGACCCGACTATTAATTGGACGAATGAAATTGACAACACAATGTCTCACTCGTCGTTTGAGGTCAAAGACATGATGGCAATGATTGACGCGGCTTTGTAGTTTGTCCGAGACCGCTTTGATACAGACACTGTGTATATTTCCATTGATCTCGCACCGTCGGATTATGATGCGACGTTGGGTGAAGGTCGCTTAAGGTGACGTCATTGGTGCTACCGTATATAAATGATACTGACATTAAGAACTGGCTATCGTATTCTACCACGTAGCCTATACTATAGGGCGTATTTAGTCTGAACATTAACATTTTATAGTGACACCGCTCGGCACCGGTTTATTGGTGATCAAGTGACTGAACGAAATAATCTCGAATGCTGATATTAAATTTAAAACCTGTATAAATGATCGTGTATCTAATCATTATCCACCACATGTCTAATTATATAATTACATTCAGTGTGTTGGATAAATATCAAGATGTTTACAGTTTTATTTCCCAAATAAATTGGTGTGTATGCAGGGAAATGCGCAACGCAATAGAACGCCATTGCATCAGTGTACGCCATGTACGATGAATTTTCCGTACAATGTTATGTTTGAAAGTTTTGATATCGGGTACCGACTAGTCGACGCAACGCGACTTTTGGGCCTCGACTAGTCGACTCTGAAATTCACTAATCGTTTCAACACTAGTCCAGTAGTATTAGTAATAAATTCGCAATGCGATAATTTGATGCACGCGTTGAACTGAGGAAATGGACTTAAATCACATTAAAAATTTAGCTCGATTTAGCTATGTGAGCTCAAATGAGCTATTTAACTCATTTGGCACCTGTGCCCGACCTGACTGTATCACTATCAAACAAGATTGTCAAAAATCAACACTGATCAACTGACAATTATTGAATTAAGCCTTAAGGCTTAACTTAGTTAAGGCCCCTCAAAAAAGATTACTTGTTTATCATAGGTTTTTTTTTCCAGGGAGGGACATTTTGTTTTGGGATCCGATAAGGTAAGTTATCGGGAAAAACGTAATATATTACTACTTTCACAAAACTCATGTTTTATTTCAATCTATTTCGGCACAAATCTAGTTCTCTTCTTTTCAACAGGCAGTCCTCTCCCTCTGCAAGCTGTGCATATTGGGTAAGATCTTTCATCCAATGGTTCCAGGTCGTCTTCTGTTCCACAATGTATACATATTCTATCATTACCCGCACTATACCAAGGCAATTCTATCTTGTCTTGGCAAGATAGATTTCCCTTAATATAGACGGGTGGATAGTCAGTTTGACACTTTTACTTTAACAATTGCATTGTCGTATTGGTCGGGGCGGGGTTGCGAACTGTCCAAGGCATCACCCCTGAACATTTCATACACTTGGATGAGACTGTATGGTATGTTCTGGGAGTGTTGTCCCGTAAAAGGGCTTAAGAACCTTCGGCCCATCGGTGATTTGTATAATCACAAATCTCATAAGTCTTATAACGGGTAACAGACAAATACTTTAATTTTAAAAATGCACGGCTTGAAACTATACACAGAAACACGTGTTTCCGGGTTGGCGATTATTGCAACACGATAGGGGAACACCGTGTGCGTAACGTTACTGTCACAAGTATAACGTACTCTGATAACAACTTATCGCCAAATTCATGCTTCAAACATTTCAAACATTTCAAACATGTCATCTTCGGCTTCTTTTATTTTATTTTTATGAAAATGAATAATAAATGGGGTGATAAATATGTATATAAATATAACGACAAATAGAATCAAATTAGCCATTTTCCCGTGAAACTTAGGACAGGCAAGCCAGGTACAAAAATTGGTGAAATATGAGTATGAACGTCAAAGTGTTCCCCTATCGTATTGCGATAATTGCCAACCGTGTTTCCGGTATAGGTGTACGCGTTTTCGGTAGGTGTGATCGATCAGCGTACCGTGTACCGATGTTTATACTTTGCGTAATGTGACTTCCTGGATATAGAGTAGTCGTTCTTTGACCGATATTGAGCTCCGCGTAAAGCATATATTGGTGTTCTGGAGATAATATAAAAAACAAAAAATAATATGCACGGGAGGAATTTTGGGACACACTAATAGTTGTAGTCCGAGCCCGAGCCCGAGTCCAGTAAAATGTGTAGTTGGGATTTTCAATTTCGTTTATTGTCGTTAATATAATTCCAATAGTGATGAATTTTGGTTTGTGGTAAGTTATGCCAATTACAAATAAAAAAAACTAAAAAGATAATTTGTAAGTCTTATATTTCAACTTTTATCGACATTTTTCGTTCTCCAGCACACTAAAAGTTGTAGTTGGAATCAGCCGAGCCGGCCGCCGAGTCGCTAATTAGCTGTTAATTGCTATTGTTAGGAATATGTTGGCGGCTCATTTTCAATTTCGTTTATTGTCGTTAATATAATTCCAATAGTGATGAATTTTGGTTTGTGGTAAGTTATGCCAATTACAAATAAAAAAAACTAAAAAGATAATTTGTAAGTCTTATATTTCAACTTTTATCGACATTTTTCGTTCTCCAGCACACTAAAAGTTGTAGTTGGAATCAGCCGAGCCGGCCGCCGAGTCGCTAATTAGCTGTTAATTGCTATTGTTAGGAATATGTTGGCGGCTCATATCAATGGATTTATCAGTTAAGACAAGTGTGTTTGCAACTGTAGACTATTAGTATTGGGTGTTTTGTATCATTTGAGGTTTTTTGGGAAATAATAATTTAGAAAGTGAAATACATGATAAAATAAATTTAATCACTAAACATTAGGAATATGTTGGCGGCTCAAATCAATGGATTTATGAGTTAAGACAAGACGTGAGTTGAAACGTATTGATGTAAGTTCACTTGTGAATAACCCGAAACAAGGTTTCTGTTTTGACAGTTTACCGCATACTCAATACTGATTCGCACCTGTTGAATAAACAACTTGCCAAGGTGATTGATGGTTAGATGAATTCACCATTTCCCATCTACCAATATAACATGCAGGGGAAATAGCTAATTTATTTCAAACACCAGCATGATCATGTCGCATTTTTTGGCAGCAGCTACATCAGACGACTACGTGATTTCGACGACATTCTGACGCCTGGCAAAAAACGTTTCTTTTGCAAAGGTGGAATGAAAACAACGCTCTCCATCACCACAACCAAACTGAAACAACTAGAAAGATGGAATCCTGACGTCGTTTTCATACAGTTAGGCGGCAACGACATATGCGAAGGATCAAAACCAGCAGCCATCGTAAAAGGCCTGATCAAAATAATCAAACGTCTCAACAACGGCAAAAGGGAGATATGGTTTGGGGAAATTCTCCGTCGAGGAAATTTTCAAAAAGCTGGCAATATATCAATGGGTGACTTCGAAGAGCAGAGGAATAAGATTAACAAACGAATCCAGAAAAAATTGAAGAAAAAAATCGTCCGCTTTTCCGACGTCCGGTACCCTACAGACTTCGACACCTCCGACCTCATACATCTCCACCAGCCTGAGAAAAAAGATCAGAATATCGGAATCGTCCGATATAAAAGGAGAATTGAACGTATTCTGAGAGGTGCCATCCAGCACTGAACATGAAACTGTATGCCGCATGTTATTCTGTGAATTTAATGTCTTTATATTATTCTATGTTTTGTGATTAAATTTATTTTATCATGTATTTCACTTTCTAAATTATTATTTCCCAAAAAACCTCAAATGATACAAAACACCCAATACTAATAGTCTGCAGTTGCAAACACCCTTGTCTTAACTGATAAATCCATTGATTTGAGCCGCCAACATATTCCTAACAATAGCAATTAACAGCTAATTAGCGACTCGGCGGCCGGCTCGGCTGATTCCAACTACAACTTTTAGTGTGCTGGAGAACGAAAAATGTCGATAAAAGTTGAAATATAAGACTTACAAATTATCTTTTTAGTTTTTTTTATTTGTATTTGGCATAACTTACCACCAACCAAAATTCATCACTATTGGAATTATATTAACGACTATAAACGAAATTGAAAATCCCAACTACACATTTTACTGGACTCGGGCTCGGAATACAACTATTAGTGTGTCCCGGAATTTTAGGGGCGGGCGCCTATGTATGGAGCCCCGGAGGTGACATCCGAATTTTTTATTTTAAGTCGTGGCCACGAGAATAAAGTCGTGGCCACGAGAATATGAAGTCGTGGCCACGAGCATATGAAGTCGTGGCCACGAGAATATGAGGTCGTAGCCACGAGACTACGAAGTCGTGGGCACGAGAATAAAGTCGTGGCCAAGAGAATAAAGTCGTGGGCACGAGAATAAAGTCGTGGCCACGAGCATAAAGTCGTGGCCACGAGAATAATGTCGTGGCCACGAGAATATAGTCGTGGCCACGAGAATATGAAGTCGTGGCCACGAGAATATGAAGTCGTGGCCACGAGACTATGAAGTCGTGGCCACGAGAATAAGGTCGTGGCCACGAGAATAAAGTGGTGGCCACGAGAATAGAGTCGTGGGCACGAGAATAATGTCGTGGCCACGAGAATAAAGTCGTGGCCACGAGCATGAAGTCGTGGCCACGAGAATAATGTCGTGGGCACGAGAATATGGAGTCGTGGCCACGAGAATAATGTCGTGGCCACGAGACTATGAAGTCGTGGCCACGAGAATATGGTCGTGGCCACGAGAATAAAGTCGTGGGCACGAGAATAAAGTCGTGGCCACGAGAATAAAGTCGTGAACGCAAGAGAATAATGACTAATGTCGTGGCCACGAGAATAAAGTCGTGGTCACGACTTCATAGTCTCATGGCCACGACTCCATATTCTCGTGGCCACGAGTTCATATTCTCGTGGCCACGACCATATTCTCGTGGCCACGAATTTATTCTCGTGGCCACGACATTATTCTCGTGGCCACGATTTTATGCTCGTGGCCACGACTTTATTCTCGTGGCCACGACATTATTCTCGTGCCCACGACCATATTCTTGTGGCCACGACTTCATAGTCTCGTGGCCACGACTTCATAGTCTCGTGGCCACGACCATATTCTTGTGGCCACGACTTCATATTCTCGTGGCCACGACTTTATGCTCGTGGCCACGACTTCATAGTCTCGTAGCCACGACTCCATATTCTCGTGGCCACGAGTTCATATTCTCGTGGCCACGACCATATTCTCGTGGCCACGACTTTATTCTCGTGGCCACGACATTATTCTCGTGGCCTCGACTTTATGCTCGTGGCCACGACTTTATTCTCGTGGCCACGACTTCATATTCTCGTGGCCACGACTTCATATTCTCGTGGCCACGACTTCATATTCTCGTGGCCACGACTTCATATTCTCGTGGCCACGACTATATTCTCGTGGCCACGACATTATTCTCGTGGCCACAACTTTATGCTCGTGCCCACGACTTTATTCTCGTGCCCACGACTTTATTCTCGTGGCCACGACCATATTCTCGTGGCCACGACTTCATATTCTCGTGGCCACGACCATATTCTTGTGGCCACGACTTTATTCTCGTGGCCACGACCATATTCTCGTGGCCACGACTTCATAGTCACGTGGCCACGACTTCATATTCTCGTGGCCACGACCTTATTCTCGTGGCCACGGGCACGACTTCATATTCTCGTGGCCACGACTTCATATTCTCGTGGCCACCACTTTATTTTTTCGTGGCCACGACTTAAAAAAAAACATTCGGATGTCACCTCCGGGACTCCATACCTATGAATATGATAAACAAGTAATCTTTTTTGAGGGGCCTAAGCTAAGCTAAGCTAAGCTAAGCTAAGCTAAGGCAAGTTCTGAGACTGAATACAGTGAATTTGACAGTTTGAGTCTGAAAGTTTGACAGTGACCAGGGCAGGTGACGCTGACGGTGTTCATGTGCTCTAAATAAAGAATAACACTTCATGTTTTTTATATTAAAAACTGACATTTCGCAGATCGGTTAAAATTTGTCACTCGATTGTTTTTAATTTTCCCGCAAGCCTCGTGTGCAATTAATGGTACGAGATCAATGCTTTGCCTGAACTTTCTACCGGACGCAAAACCGGTAAAAATGAAATTAACCAGACGATTATATCGGAATAAATAATCTAATTAAATTTATATTAAACTGTTTATTTCTCCAAACATACGCTGCAGTTAATGATTAGATAATTGCGTGTTATCCCTAGGTAATAGCAAAACATAATCATCATTAGGTTTCACCCCAAAATGTTCCTTGTGTGATGGGTATCACATCTTCCCACCTTTCTTGGCCACAAAATTAATGTCCACATTCAGACTTCCTGTCTCGGATTTCTATTTAATTCATCCGCAAAACTATCCCACAAAGAGCTAACAGTTGTAAAATCTGACTCCGGAATGGTTAATGTGACATATATATGTATGGATGTCATTATGATTATCAGAGGTAGGGTCTGAGGGAGGGTGATGGGATGTGTGGGCAGGGACGTATCTACACTTCCAATGGTGGGTCACGGTGTCTCAAAGGGTGGGGGTGCACATGGGCAGTGACGTCTCTACAAGAGCCGGTAACTTAAGGGTGTGTGCCTGTGTGGCCATTAGTTATTGATCTGTTGTGTTTTGAATGAGACTCATGTATGGGAGTCCACATTCACATATATTAATAATTGTGCTTCAGACTCAGTGCAATTCAATTGTGCTTAATTGAACAGTGCAATTACATGTATCTTTCCATATATGGCTAAACCTCCTCTATTTAATTAATGAAACAATCCAACTGTATGACCAAATTCACATTTAATAAATAATTGCGCTGAAGCGTAATTATTGGGTTGTCACATATGATTTTGGATTGATGATCTATATCAAATAATCTACCTAATTCAGGGGTGTAAGCTTGTAACAATAATTGCGCTTCAGTGCAATTGACATGAATCAAGCTGAATTGCGCTTCAGCGCAATTGGATTGCTCTTCAGTTCAAATATTAATAAATATGGCACACATTTAATTGGAGGCCAAATTCACATTTATAAATATTTGCGCTGAAGCAATTATAAGCTCAATCCAATTGTGCTGAAGCGCAATTCATTCCATTATATTCATAACTTCATAAGCTTAAGCACACCCCCCCCCCCCCCTTTCCAGATGACTATAGCTCTAGCCAGAAGTTGTTTGGTTATTTCAATATTACTCAATTATATAGGCTACGGTACCAGTAATGTGTTATTTTATTTTAGTGCAATTGGATTATGCTCCAGTAGCCTGTACAATTCAATTGCGCTTCAGTGCAATTACTTTTAGTATAAATAAATGTGAATGTGGCCTCCCGTACATATTTGGCCAAAAACATTTGTAAATGACACAACATTTTTGTTGGATGTAAATCTAGCAATTTATTTATATTGGCCTGATGTTGTGTCAGGTCAAGTTTGAATTTTGGTTCTGCCCGATGATGTTTGTCGGAGTTATGTACCTTTTTCAACTTGCAAAATGATATTTTTACATCAACATTTTTGTTTCTGTATGATAACTTGAGTTTGGTTTACTTGATAACAAATAAACTTTTTATGTGGCACAGTCATGCTAAAATACAGGCCAAGTTCGAATTTGGGTGCGGCCCGATGATTTTTGCCAGAGTTGTGCACCTTTTTCAACTTGGAAAATTATATTTTTATACACCCGTTTGAAGAAAAAAATGGACATATTATGTGATTGGTCCGTCCGGCCAGCCATCTGTCCATCCATTAGCAGTTTTTGTTTCCGGATGATAGCTTTAGTTAGGGTTATTTTATCGGAACCAAATTTGGTATGTGAGTTTTCTAGACCAAAATACAGGTCAAGTTCGATTATGGGTTCAGTCCAAATATTTTTGACTGACATGGCTTTTTTCGACTGTCCAGCATGTATCCTTGTCCACATGATAACTTGAGCAATTTTCAACAGATTTCTTGATATTTGGTATGTGGTTCACATTTGAGAAGACCAGGTCCAAGTTTGAATTTGGTAACGGTCCGATGATTTTTGATGGAGTTATGCCCCTTATTCAACTTAGAAATCACTGTTTTCTTGTTGTCCGCATGGTAACTTGAGCAATAGAAATCACTCTTTTCGTGTTGTCCGCATGTATGTTGAGCAATATTCAACAGAATTTCTTGATATTTGGTTTGTAGTTCACATTTGAGAAGGCGCTGGCCAAGTTCGAATTTGGTCTTGGTCCGATGATTTTTGATGGAGTTTTGCCCCTTTTTTTTTACCTAGAAATCGCTGTTTTTTTGTTGTTTGCATGGTAACTTGAGCAATATTCAACAGAATTTCTTGATATTTGGGGTATGTGGTTCAAACTTGAGAACATGCAGGCAAAGTTCGAATGATATCTGACGGAGTTATGCCCCTGTTTTGACTTAGAAAGCGCTGTTTTCCGCATAGTAACTTGAGCAATATTCAACAGAATTTCTTAATACTTGGCATGTGGTTCTCATGTGAGAAGATGCAGGCCAAATTCTATATTTTTCCATTTAGAAATAACATTTGTGTTGTCTCAATGATAAATTGAGCATTCTTCAAAAGAATCTCTTGACACTTGGTTAGTGGCTCACCTTTGAGAACATGCAGGTCATCGTCTACTTTGAGTCAAATTTTGCCAGAATTTGAATTATTTAATTGTTCTTAAAATAGCCAACATCCTAAAAGCCACCTCATTTCTGGGGACGTGGAGTCTGTGACTTTTTATTAATAATTGTTCTGAAGTGCTATTCAATTATGCTGAAGTGCAATCCAATTGTGCTGCAGCATAACTCAATTGCACAAAAGTAAAGTCAGTTGTGCTGTTTAGAGCAATGAAGTGCAATTATTATTTCTAAATCTCATTCCCCTGCCAGATGACCAGTAGTATACAAAGCTCTGTAGAAGCCATTTTGAATTGTAAGATCAATTTATCGGTGTACTATTGACTAAGTTAGTTGGGTTATTTCAATAACCATAGAAGGGGTTAGCCATTACATGTGTAAATAATTGCACTGCAGCACAACTGAATTGTGCTGAAGCGCAATTAGATTATTCTTTAGTACAACTCAATTATGCTTCAGTACAACTCAATTACACTTCAGCACAATTAAAAATAATAAAAGCGTGGGTCCATATCAGCCAATATCCGTAGTGAATGGTATTACTAGAGATAGATGGACGGGTTGGTTGATTCCAGGATATAGTAACTCAAATCGTGTTTATCCTGATGCCAGTTCACATCAACAGAGATCGATTTGCGAATATCTTGTCCGATTTCTATTCGGGATTCGGGTCGACTGAAAACCCCCGACTCGCAGCGCTCTACCTTCACATGACATTTCATAATATCAGTCCAATATTATCAGACCACAGTCAGTTATACTCTTTCAGCCAAGGAAATATTCAGGGCTGTTTAGAAACCTGTAATTTAGGTTTGGACTCTCAAAGTCAAGAAACCCAATTGTTCCCAAATTGCTAGTTCACAGTATTTTATCAAGTTGAATTTTCCTCTTTTTGAAGGATTAATTACCTAATTCAACAATATACTGTGTAAATATTAAATCTGCAGTTGAAAACAAATTATGTCATCTCAAATTATATGGTGATATTTCCATCTGGAAAACAGGTGGCCCCAAAAAAATCTGGATTTTCCCTGCTTTCAGCATAATTTTACTACTGAATAATTATTACTACATGATCTTTATTCATTCATATCAACAGCATTACATCATTTAGTAATTTTGTTCCTTGAAAACTGATTAGCTCATTATTTATTGCCCATTGTTGCATCAACAAAATTTATCATACAGTAATGCCCTACATAATTGACTCCTTAACCACAGCAGAATTATGAGTAAATTTTGAGGATTTAGGCAGAAATATGGCTTGTTGCCATTCATCGGAAAGCTCTTACTGAGAGCTTTCCGATGAATGGAAACAAGCCATATTTCCGACTAATTCCTGAAAAGTTACCCATAATACTGCTGTGGTTAAGGAGTCAATTAGGGCATTACTGTATGAAAAAATATTGCCATCCAATATATATTATTCATATTAGAAGGTTGGGGGAAAGTATATAGCAGAAATCTGGATTAATACAAGTTGAGTCTTCTGTCCACTGTCTTTGCCAGGTCATTGATGAAACCGATTTATTTCCATGGAAGAGAATGTTGGACGTTTAAACCTTGGTGCAAGTTGCAAAAAAAAACTACCGGACAAACCCGAGCGACCATTAGACAGTGATTGCTGTGGCAGTGGGTGCGTTCCTTGTGTCCTCGATATCTATGACCAGGAGTTGATAATCTGGGAACAAGAATGCAAACAGTTGCTCTCTACAGAAGATGGTGAGATTGCTGAGTGTGTATGTATTTTTTTTGTTACTAGTATGGCCAAATAAATATAGGTTGTCACTACCTTGTTGGTTTCCAAGATCTGTAGTCAGGTTGTGCTACCATCTCTTGGGCATACAGTAATGCCCTAAATAATCGACTCCTTAACCACAGCAGAATTATGGGTAACTTTTCAGGATTTAGTCGGAAATATGGCTTGTTGCCATTCATCGGAAAGCTCTCAGTCAATGAGTCCGTTAGGATAAGGCAATTTGCGGCCCAGAGAAGGTAGCGAGGCTTTTAATAATAATCTCGGCAACCTACAGTGTGAAGATAACCAATTTATCTTACAATTCTTTCAATGGAATGTTGAATAAAAGGTACTTCGGCATGGGAACTATGTCGTTTCATGCATGAAATAGCACACCGCTTAGTTGGCATCGTTATGCATAAATACAAAATCAGGGTTTTATGATAACAGTGGCCAAATTGCACACTGACCAATCATTTCTGCGATGTGGCAGGTGTTTGTCCACTGTGCTGGAGAGTACGGCCGCTGTGGCCATCAAATAGCGCTTTTTTCGAGCAACCGAAACACAGACACTCATTTATATCGACATGGACATGTGATTTATCTGAAAATTAACTGGAAATCAGTGATGCATGGTGAATTATGAAAAAAATTTAATCTTGTTTCCATTTTTACCAGATTTATGGCAATCAACGCTTTTTTGTTTCCAGATGATAACTTTCTTTAAATTAGACTGAATAAAATGTTCTTTGTGTAGAAAGTTTTATTTTATGTTCTGTCTGCTAATTGCACCAGTTATGGCCCTTTGTAAGAAAGTACAATATATAGCTCTCATAAATGTAATTTCAAACAATCCAATCATACTGTACCATGCTTAGCAGTACAATCGTTCCCTAATACTATAAGTTTGACTTGACAGGCACCCAGTCTATCATCTACTTCATACAGCAAATACAGAATCATAGATATACAGGATGAGACAGGTACCACAAAACTCTTCAAATTCTACCTGGAGCCCAAACAGGTGCTCGGGCTCAATCCAGGCCAGCATATTATTGTCAGGTTTGTGAATGGATTTGAACTAAAACCTGATGAAGTATCTACTATATATTTTGAGAACTACGGAATATATCGATATATCCATATATATCCTTTATAGACTCGAAAACAGCTCTACCGATTGAGCCCAAACTTCCTATCTAATGGTAAAAAGCCACGGGAAGTGTCATCAGACCATTCGCGAGCCCGTGCGACCACTCCTTCACCCTCAACTGCCACTGCAATGGGGATTGATGGGTTAATCGCGTGATAATTAATGAGCGTTTGTATATGACTCGTCGCTATTAAAGAGCGTTTATCTACTTTAGGGAAAATATACGGCATTTGATCGTCTCGGAAACTGGGGATATCAGACGAAAACTGCTGGGCCGATTGAACCCAATCTTGCCGTGTAAGGGTAAAAAGCCACAGGCAATGCACTCGGACCATTCGCGAACCTGTGCGACCACTCCTTCACCCTTCAACTGCCACCGTAATGGGGATTGATGGGTTAATCGCATGATAATTAATGAGCGTTTGTGTATGAGGCGTCGCTATTAAAGAGCGTTTATCTACTTTAGTGAAAATATACGGCAGGTCAAAACTGGGGATATCGAGACGAAATTTCGTACTTAGGGGTTCCAAGGGACGGGGGAGATTTTCGTCGGGTCAGTTTGTCCGCCCGATGTGACCTTGACATTGAAACGGGTACCCACAAATGACCTTGGGCGATATCTTGGTAGTCAGCGGTGACATCGATGTGAAATTTGTTATGTATGGTCAACTCGGGATGGGAAATATTTTTGTCCGGTTATTTTGTCCACCCAACATGACCTTGACACGGGTACCTGCAAATGACCTTGGGCGATATTTCGGGCATCAGCGGTGGCAGCGACGTATGGGGTTACCTTGAAAAACAAAAATTAATGGATCAACCAAAGCCATGGGACCAATCCCGCCAGTGGCGGGCTAATCTGCTAGTTCTATATAAATGGGAAATAAATGTAGTTTGAGTGTGTTTTATTGAAGGGTATAAGCGCTGTGGCTGTTGGGGTATTGTGCTCCAATGGCCACAGCGACATATCCCTCAATAAAACACACTCAAAACTACATTCAATTCTTACAGTAATGCCCTAATTAATCGACTCCTTAACCACAGCAGAATTATGGGTAACTTTTCAGGATTTAGTCGGAAATATGGGTTGTTGCCATTCATTGGAAAGCTCTCGGAATTCCTGACTAAATACTGAAAAGTTACCCATAATTCTGCTGTGGTTCAGGAGTCGATTAATTAGGGGATTACTGTATATTTATATAACTTTATCATTATGAATTTATATTATATTATTTTTTTCTTCTGAAATTTGTCTGCAGTTTTGATATTATACCATTCAGCACTGTATAATAGCTCAGTTTTCTACCTATGAATTATCAATCGATTGTCTATGGCCGCACACTTAGAGTAGCATTCCAGATATGGAACTTTTGAATATTCATGAATTCCATATATGGAATGCAACTCTAGAACTTTAACGTGTAGCATTCAAAAAAATGAAACGGGGCTGGATGGATCCAAAATGGCCGAGACTCAGTGTAAAGGCTTATTGGAATGTTCTATTCTTCAGTTGTGTGGATGTTCAGATAATATAAGAACACGTAGCAGGCTAGCATCACTACATTTACATTTGGGGACCTCATTCTGCATGGCCTCATCTGCTATGGGAGACCCAGTCTCACACTTAAGTTCCCAGATGGTGCTGATGGTGATATGAAGCCATTCCAGGACACCTCAATTATGCATTGTGTCATCTCACTCATCTGCCAATTTGGGGATATAGACAAACTAAACTAAAAAAGAAAAAGAAACTTTCTAAAGAAAATAAAAAACTTGTTAATTTGATAATAGAGATACTTTCCAGAGAAGATGAGGCCTAAGCAGAATGAGGTCCCCAGAGGGCGAATTTAGTGATGCTAGCCCACTGTGGACCTCATTCTGCAAATTCAAGCACCATATTTTGAGGCCTGAACTCAGTAGCGGAACATCTCCACAAATTGATGAATGGGAATCATGTAACATTCAGCATGTTTAAGAAATCAATACATGGCGTATCTGTGCGTGTAGAGAACTGATTGTAGTTTATAAACCCTTTCTATACTAACTGGATTCTGCCATCCGTTATAAAAGTATGCATTGGAATGGTCTGTTATTCATCTGGAGGGAAGGTTGTTTGTTGAACTTATTATCTGAACACTACTCAGCAATTAGTGTTTAGTGCAGAAAGGGTTAAACAGAGATGAGTTGTTGTGCGAGGTCTGCATATTAAAATTTCAAGATATCAATATAATACCGAAATTACTGAATATAAATCAGGTCAAAATAATGAAATTTCAGATTTTAAAGATGCATAATCCTATTAAGCGCCCCTCAATTACTATTTATTTGGGTTCGGGGGGTAAAAAATATTTTATTCGAGTTGAGAAACCCACCTATCAAAGCTCAAGAGTTATTAGATATCAATTTTTGAAGTCTATTATTTTTCACCATCAAGACTTATTAGTTGCCCAGTAAAAAGTTAACGAGCCGACAGTCTCGGACCAAATTGCGGATGAACATGGATAACTCTAAAATCCAGAGGCTTTGTGTTGATAAAAAGGCTAAATAGCGTCCAACAACATGTTGATAAATAACACGTTTCGGGCAATTTTGTACTATAATTGACAGTTGTTAGCATTATTTTTGGGCAACTATTGTATTCTGATAACTGAAGCGGCATTTCTAAAAATGTTGTTGTAGTTGTTTGAATCTGATTATATGGGGACCATCGAATCGGATTGAGTACCTTTAAAACTGATTTTTTCTTCCAGGGTAAAAACTGATGATGGCTGCACAATAACTAGGCAGTTTACGCCTGTCGGTGATGCTAACAATGAAGGTGAATTCTCTCTCCTCATTAGGGTAGGTGTCAACATCATGTTTTCATAAAGCCGTACCATATGGCGTGCGGCACGCAAATAATGCAGATCCACCAAATTGGAACACATAGAGCACAATGATGGCAACCAAACTTGATAATAGTGCGATTCTCCAGTTACACTTCCACTAGATTAGATATGTGCCCGCAGTTGGCGATGATGCTGTCTGCAAATCGTGTAATTTGCTTGGTTCGCTAGCTGATGTTGGAGTGATTTTGTTGCTCACATCGATGTAAAATGATGAAGATACAAGGAGTATTCAATATCAAAAAGTACATGTGATTCAACTGTTCAAATCTGGTCAAGATTTATTTCTGATGATACAGGAATTGATATGATTTTATGTTTTGGTGGGGGATTTGTGGGTTCTAGCTGTCCTTCCATTCGTCCGTCCTTCCATCCATCCATCCTTCCATCCATAACAGCTTCGGAGCTCTATATCTCAGTTATCGTCGGCCAGATATGAATGATATTTGGTATGCTCATGAATGAGCATGGGAGAACAGGTTTTGTCTATTCATTTTTATACGCCCGTTTAAAAAAAATGGAACGTATTCTGTTATTGGTTCATCCGTCCGTCTGTCGTTTGCTTTTTCGTTTCCAGATGATAACTTTAGTAAGTCTGAACTGAATGGAATGAAGTTTGGTATATGAGTTTACTAGCCCAAAATGCACGTAAAGTTCAAAATTGGGTTCCGCCCATCAATTTTCACCTGAGTTAAGACCCTTGTTGAAATTACCACAGGCATATTTTGCCACGCCCTAGAGATTCTCCTGTTGCATAGTTTTGGACCTTAGAGTGAAAAATGTTTCTGTGCCAACCTTTGATCCCTGTTATAATAACTCACATTAAAAGATCTTCAGTATTCCCATGTGGTAGCGTAGGCAAACAATATCCACATGCAAAGGATTTTGTCCATTCATTTTCTTTGAAGTAATGGCTCTTAAAAAATTAATAAACCTTAGGTCTGAAGTCACCTTTATTGCATTTGTTTAACTAGATTCACCAGGCATGGTGACCAATGTAGCATGTTGTCGTCTGTACAAATGGCAGCAAGCATGATGTATGTTCAATATGATGTTACAAATTGAGCTTGATAACTACTGGACCACAACACTAAGGTCCTGCAAAACTTCAAGATTCTATCTGATTTGCGAATCGGGCTACTGATTCGATTTTTGGATTAAAATATTTTTGAATCACCCTTCTTGACAATATTCTTGTTGGTGAAAATGAAAATGAAAGATGCCTTGTTCTTAATTTCATATTTAACAAAACGTCTATTAGAATATTAGCCTAACTCACTGTTTTTGTCTTGTTGCATTGATTTTTAGCTCGATCAACTTGTAAAGTTTGAGCTAATGCCATGGCTTGGTATCCGTCGTCCGTGTGGAGACAAACGTCAAAAATTTCCATTAGCACAGGCTACATGTTGGATCATTATGAAATTTGTCATAGCTGTTGACATTGACTTGTAGATGGGAACGAGTCATTTTGGGTCGTTCGGCAAAACAACATGGCTGCCATCGGCCATCTTGGATTTCAAAATTCAATCCATTAGCACGGGCTACAGGCCGGAGTGTTTGTCTTATCATCATGAAATTTGTTGTGGATGTTAATATTGACATGTAGATGGGAACAAGTCATATTGGAGTAATTTGGCCATAAAACATGGCTGCCAGCAGCCATCTTGGATTTTACTCTTTGCATGACTAAATCCTTTGTCACAGGCTACAGGTCGTACCTTTGGTTGGATCATTGTGAAATTTGTCATGGATGTTAACATTGACATGTAGATGGGAATGAGTCAGTTTGGGGTCATTCGGCCATAAAACTTGGGACGCTGGCAGCCATCTTGGATTTTTCTCTTTGCAAGACTAAATCCTTTGGAGCTGTCTGCAGGTCGTACTTTCGGTCACATAATTATGAAATTTGTCATGGCTGTTGAAATTGACCTGTAGACGGGAACTTGTCATTTTGGGGTCATTCGGCAAAAAAACATGGCCACCGGTGGCCATCTTGGATTTTGAAATTAAATCCATTAGCACGAGCTACAGGCCTAAGTGTTCGTCTGATCATCATAAAAATTTATCGTGATGTTAATATTGACATATAGATGGGAACGAGCAATTTTGGAGGTCATTTGGCCATCAAACATGGTCGCCGGCAGCCATATTGGATTTTACTCTTTGCATGACTAAATCGTTTGGGCTGCAGATCGTACTTTCGGTCGGATCATTCTGAAATTTGTCATAGCTGTTTGACATGTAGATTGGAATGAGTCATTTTGGGGTCATTTGGCAAAAAAACAATGGCATAAATGTCACCGCCAGCTGCACACCCTGCAGCCCTCATTTATTGATGAAATGTTTGCAATGAACATAATTTCAGCTATACATATACAACACAAAGCCTTTTACTGCACATCTTTAACGCTCCTTTTTCATCATTCTGTTCATTGCTCATCACAAAAATTTCACTTCTTCCCAAGTTGAGCTGCAGTGTCATTGACACTTTCATTTATCATACCTCTCAATGACATGACAATAATACAGTGTATTTCTAATCCTATCATACGGATGTAGGGAGTCATTGGAAATTCTTGAAATGTACTCGCTGACTTACAATGTTCATGATTTTTGAAAAAACTACTTTTTTTATAATTTGAAGATGAAAAGATGTTTTTGCATGTAACTTACAGCGGTTCACCGGTGGGTCTTATACATTGTACATGTAACATGCCTCATTACCCATCCACCTCCCTTGTAATTGCATACCCCATGTTTTTTGGCAGCAAATTTCTAGTGATGAACTGATTATCTGTATTGGCTATCAGATCGGGTCGATATCCTACTTTAATATTAAATAAATGAAGGGAATTTCCAGAAAAAATAGCTACTATTTTACGCACCTATCAGCCCTCCCTCACATATGGTGATATACTCATGATAACAACATCGATAGGAGACTGCTGGTACACTCATGACCCAAATAAACAATACAAAATTTACCATAGTATCATATGCTTAATAATTAAAATATAAACTATATACAATGTACAATGTCTTGCGAGTGCTGAGTAGCACATGTTGAAAGCAAATAAGGAAATGTCAATAATTTTTGTGGGACATTGCAGGTGCTATTATTAAACAGAAGTTCAACTTCTGAAAAAGATTGAGTTTGTTTGGCAAATTGAAATTGACTCAAATGGATTATGGAGTGATTCCGTAATGAATGTTAAATCATTTTGCTAGGGTTTTGGGAATGTAAACTAAATCGTTTTTGGGACCAGGATACCAGTTCTTTGCCGATATACTTTTCAATTGATACGGAAATTATTTCTGTATCTCCCAAACTTTTTTCACATACAAGACTTATCTGTATCTGTATCGGATCGGCCGATAATTCTATTGAAAATATTGGCTATTGGCTTTACCAATAACCCCCATATTGTTACATCACTACAAATTTCTAGGATTCACAAAACTGGTATTATGTTTCGAATGAGTCATTGAAACTTGTATTTTGATACCCAGGTTTGGCTCATGTATATATCCGATTCAATATTTGAATTGATTCGCGAATCTCTCTCCTGATTCTTGGGATTTATGTCTATGTACTACTTTTTCACCATTGTTGTAGATCTATGAAAAGGGGCGATTTACCAGTCAGTTGCACAACTGGATGATAGGTCAAACCGTGGAGGTCCGAGGGCCATTTGGAAGCTTGAAATACACAAGAAACAAGGTAAGATAGCTATCATCACAGGCCTCAGAATATTGTGCTGGCTATTTGCAGAATGAGGTCTCCAGAGGGTGAATTTACTGACGCTACCCCACACAGCGGGCTAATGTCACCAAATTCATCATCTGGGGCCCTCATTCTGCATGGTGTCATCTGCTGTGGGAGACATAGACCTTCACATATATAAGAGAATGCATTGGCCTAACAATATTTACCTGGGCCTTGTAAGCCAAAGCATTCTCTTATATATGTGAGGCTTCCTCTGGGAGACTTGCATATATAAGATAATGCACTGGGGGACAGGATCTTTAATGTTGCATCATGAAGGGCTTACATATCATTGTCAATGTATGGGGCAGAAAACATGGGTGCCACAACACATATTTAGAAATATGTTTTTATTTTACATATATTTGCAATTTTCGTTGTATGACAGCAGAGCGCATGGGTGCCACAATACATATTTAGAAATGTGTTTTTAATAATGTATAATAACTTATAATAACTTAAATTAATGTGGCTTGAACATGCTGTCAACAAATCTCGACAACATTATTCATATATATGAAAAGTGATGCATCATGCACAGTAACATCTTTGATGGTGAAATGCTTGTAAGAATTACATATATTCCAAACCGAAGGTGACGTCTCCATATTCACAACCGTGGTGTGAGACTGTGGTCAAACAGTCAGCATTAGTTATGTTAGCACAACTGTTTGAAATACACGCATCAGTTGTGGTTTTCATTTTTTTCAAATTCATTTCAATGATGTCCATAACCATTCAAATATCACAATGAATATTTTGATTATTTAACCCTTCTATGACTGGCACTTCATGAAATTTTGCGAAAATCCTGTGCCAATGCATTTTCTTATACATGTATATGCGAGTCTCCCATAGAGAGCCTTGCATATATAAGAGAATGCATTGGCCTAACAATATTTACATTGACCTTGTAAGCCAGTGCATTCTCTTATATATGCGAGGCTGCCCATGGGGACCTATTATCTGTGCATTTCCTGAGGGATAATTATTCATGAATGAGTGTTTAGTATAGCAAGGGTTAAGCCTTAACGTTAACTCTGCAAAACCTTCAAATATGAGACAATCCACATTACTTCCTAATAGCGCACTCTGTTTCTGTAAATTTCAGCCTCACGTCCTTTATCAATGACAATAATAAATGTATAATTTACAAATTGAGGATGTTTAACAATTAAGCATCCTCAATAAGTAAATTATACATTTGATATGGCTGTTGATGAAGTCAGGAGGCAAAAAGCTACAGAATAAAGATTGCATTGTTATTTATCGTGTCTACACGAAGTCCCTTAACCTGGACATGATTCCACTTACCTACATTACTCAATTGAACCCTTTATATACTAAATTCTGATTGACGAGTAGTTCC
Source organism: Siphonodentalium dalli (assembly GCA_032622095.1). Classification (NCBI taxonomy): domain Eukaryota; kingdom Metazoa; phylum Mollusca; class Scaphopoda; order Gadilida; family Siphonodentaliidae; genus Siphonodentalium; species Siphonodentalium dalli. The sequence continues at coordinate 182,967,107 of CP136063.1, forward strand.
CTTAGGAAATGTTCAGATAATAAGTTCAATAAACGATAGGTCGTTTGTTAATCCCATACTTATTATCTGCACATTTTCCATCAATGAATAACAATCCTTCCACATATATTATAATTTTGTCTATCTGTGTCTTCTGCTCACATCTTCCGAGCATCCCTCCGAATGAATAATGGGCCATTCCATGGTACACTTTTACAGGGAGAACCCATTTATTAATGAAAGTGTAAATTTGGCTCTTGAAGATTGCAGTAATGCCCTAAATAATCGACTCCTTAAACACAGCAGAATTATGGGTGACTTTTCAGGATTTAGTCGGATATATGACTTGTTGCCATTCATCGGAAAGCTCTCACTGAGAGCTTTCCAATGAATGGCAACAAGCCATATTTCCGAAATTTCCGAATAAATCCTGAAAAGTTACCCATAATTCTGATGTGTTTAAGGAGTCGATTATTTAGGGCATTACTGTATATGTCCCATTATTTTTTTCATTAGTTGACTCTTGTTTTGTAGTATAAGAAGCTGTACATGCTAGCGGCAGGGACTGGTATTGCCCCCATGTCGCAGGTCATTGAGTCGATACTTAACGATGCTGATGATGAGACTGTGGTGAGATTGCTGTACTCCTGCTGCAGTTATAGAGAGATCCTCCTCCGAGAGTCCATCAGTCAGTGGTCGCGATACTGGAACTTCAGTGTTGAATACTACCTCAGCAAGGTCACTAATCTAAAAGCCCTTACATATGGTGTGTTAACCCTTTCTATGCTAAATGGATTCTCCCAGTCAGTTAAAAAGTGTATATCGGAATGCTCTATTATTGATTTGGAGGGATGTTAAGTGATAAAAGCAGATGACAAATCAATAATAGTGCAGAAGGAGCTCAATTTATTGAAGGAAATGTTTTGAAAATAAGTTCGACAAATGACCTCTTGTCGTTTGTTGAACTTATTATCTGAACATTTCCAAAGGAATAACTACTCATCAATGATACTTTAGTATACAAAGGGTTAACAACCATTTCTACATTATCAGAATAAAAACTGTTAAGTTTATTGTTGTCAGACATTGGGTCTTCTGTTTTTCTTGTGTTAAATATATGAACTGATAGACGATGTTCAATCATTTCAATCAGAAGTAAATATGAACCGAGTACCATGTTTACTCAAATAGTCTTGATTTTTATCGAATTTCTTTGAAAAACATGGCCGCCAGATTTGAATCCATCAGCACACCCTGCAGTCCACATTTCCGTTAGATGGAAGCTCTTGTATTTCAATGAAAAACTTCTTGGATTTTACTTTTTGCATGACTAAATCCTTCATCACCATACATACCACATCCATCAAGGGTTGGCGCTGGACGAAAATTTTCTCTTGCCAATTTTTTTTTGCGAAATTAAAAATATATTTGCCAAATTTAATTGCATGTATAATTTGGAAAATTATCGTGTTTTTATCTTTGTTATATACTGTAAATACATACCACAGACACAGGTAAAATGAGCTAATAGAAAAGCAAGTTAGTATTTTTAATAGATATCAAAGTAGCAATAAATATCTAAGCGACATCTGCCTGGAAACTACGTTTAATCTTGCTGCATCAAGCATACATATTATTTCACCTTGTATTACAGTAATGCTCTAAGTAATTGACTTCTTAACCACAGCAGAATTATGGGTAACTTTTCAGGATTTAGTCGGAAATATGGCTTGTTGCCATTCATCGGAAAGCTCTTGGGGAGAGCTTTCCGATGAATGGCAACAAGCCATATTTCCGACTAAATCCTGAAAAGTTACCCATAATTCTGCTGTGGTTAAGAAGTCGATTACTTAGAGCATTACTGTACTTCTGAAATCAACAAGCCATAAATTAATCCGTCGTCATTCACATTCGACTGATTAACCTATTGTCTTTTACTCGCTGACATCATAAATATGTGCTATATAATATCGCCATTAAAATGCATTGTTACAATGACTACATGCATCCATAATCCAAACGGACAAAGGGAGGATTAACTGTCAAAACAAATTAATAATTACCTTTTGCGGTCTCTACATTGAGATCATGTTACAAAGTACTTACAACGCCCTCAATGAATTATTTACAGAACATCGTTTTTGTCCAAGTCATGTTTTAACCACTGTCGATTAACTTTTTGATGAAAGTTTGATTATGACAGAAAGATGGGATTGCCGTTTTGTGAAAACTAAAGAAGATTGCATATAACTGTTGACATAACACTGCTGACTGAGCTACATGTAAATTGATAGATTTCTTGTTTTTATTTCCCATTGTATTGTCTGTAATTTGGCTAGGCTAGACTAGACTAGACCAGATAGTTCACATCCCATAATTAAAAACTCATTTGCCAAAATGTTTTTCAAATATTGCCAAATGAAAATATTTTTTGCCATTGGCAAATTTGGGAAGCGGCAGCGCGAACCCTGCATCCATCATCTGATTGTCACCAAACACCATATGAATCTTGCGGGTTACATCTGGTTGCATCATCAATTTAATCCCTTCATTGTTTTATTTTAACTTTTCTTATTCTTAATGCTCTCATTAACTGCATTTTCAAAATTATTCCGTCTGCAAGTTGAGCTACAGTGTCTTTGACACTTTCCTTGTTTCCATCTGACACTTTAAAGATGCATAATCTGAATTAATCCCAAATGACTATTATTTTGGCTTCTGGGGTGAAAAATATTTGATTCGAGTCGAGGAACCCACCTATCAAATCTCAGAGTGATCAGATATTGATTTTTGAAATTTGTTATTTCTCGAAATGATTAATTATTTGTGGCCCAGAAAAGAGATGTCAAGCCGATGGTCTCCGACAAAATTGCGGATGAAGATGGATAACTCTAAAATCAAGTGGTAATACAGCCAAATTTCATGATAGGCAAGTAATAATTTGCCCATATTTCGTTGAACAACATGTTGATAAATAACACATTTTGGGAAATTTTATACCATAGTTGACAGTAGTTAGCATTATTTTGTTGTAATTAATTGATTCTGATAACAAAATCGTATTTTAAAGAAATGTTGTTGTTGTTGTAACTTGATGATATGGGGACCGTCTGATCGGATCGAGTACCCTTAAATACAGCACTCATTATGTTGTCTTGTGAGAGCTCCGATGATTATAGTTTATCCTAAATCGGCAATAGATGCTGAAATTGCAGTTGACATGCCACTTCCAAATTCTTTTCATGATGATTCATTGCTGATTCCGTGCTTTTGCACAACGACACTGTATATTGTAAATTATGTATGACGTCATGATATTACTTTAGCTATTGTTTTCATAGGCATCTTACTATTTTGAAATGCCACCTGGGAAAGACAAGTTGGCTATACTTTATGCTGATATTCATATGTCAATCTGGCTGTGAAGATGTCATCGGGAATATACCAAAGGTCCCCAAAACAATAATTGACCCACCCCCAATAAATACATAATTATTGTATTATTTTGGGATGGGGTAAATATTAGTTGATCTGTGGAATATACTTGTATGATCACTATGATGGTTAGCCACTGTAATTTTATTGAAAGGCTCTTTTTGTATATTATTACAAGGCCCTATAATATTCAAGGCCTAATAATTCTTTAAGCCAGTTGATTGGTATAACAATGATACAAAATTCACAAACGCTGCATGGCGTTGGACACACAATTCGGTTGTACGGAAACAGAGGCCTATTAACCCTTTCATGACGGGACCTGCACTGGTGCAGCATTAAAGATAGTGTGCCAGTGCATTCTCTTATATATGCGAGTCTGGGGCCTCAAATATTTAAGAGAATGCACTGGCATACAATGTCAAGGTAAATATTGTTTGGCCAATGTATTCTCTTATATACATGTACAGCATGTATGCGAAGCTCCCAAATGGGAGACTTGCATATATAAGAGAATCCATTGGCACAGGTTTTTTTGGCAAAACTTCCTTTCACATTGACTGTTTCTGCCTTTATTTAACCTACAGGAGGAAGCAAGTTGTCCGTCAGCACCATACAGATATGGAGATAAAATAAACTTTGGTAGACTCAACAAGCAAGCACTGATACAGGAAATTCCTTCGCTATCAGATGTGTTTGTTCTTCTTTGTGGAACAAGGACTTACGATGATGATATGCTACACATCCTCAAAGAACTTGGATTGTCAGATAAACAGATCCATAAATTCTAATGATGATTGGATACTCGCTCTAGTAATGCCCTAAATAATCGTCTCCTTAACCACAGCAGAATTATTGGTAACTTCTCAGGATTTAGTTGGAAATATGGCTTGATGCCATTCATCGGAAAGCTTAAACATATTTTTATTGTAATATAATATTACAAGAGGGATCGGGGCAAAAGTTTTGACAACTTACATCCACCTCTCTCCCATTAACATTTTAACAAATACAATGTAGATGTAGTCCAAAGTTTAACACATGATTTTGTGGTTGATGTTTCTGAATATTCGCTCAGATAGTCATCACCATGTTAACATGGCAATCATGCTTTCACAGCTTAGATCTTCTCCCCAACATACCTAATTTCACGCAAATTATTCTTAACTACATGTATTTCATGGCCAGTAGATATTTACCAGAATTAAGTCATGTTCGTCTGCAACTATGAGGTACGTCAGTCAGACTTGTTGGAGCAAACTTCTTGTTCTTTTTTTTGTTACACAATCAAATTTGTTAACCCTTCCATGACTGGAGCTTCCTGAAATGTTGTGTGAAAACCCTGTGCCAATGTATACTCTTATATATCCGAGTCTCACATATATCAGAGAACACATTGGCCTAACATTATCTAAATTGACATTGTAAGCCATTTGTGGGAGACTCGCACATATAAGAGAATGCACTGGCACATGATCTTTAATGCTGCACCAGCAGAGCTCCCATCATGAAAGGGTTAACTGCACTTTGCAGTTTGAAGCCTCAAACTATACTTAGTAATTCTCACTTCTACCACAATACGGTCCACTTCCAGGTATAAAAATGGGTCTAAATATGCTAAATAATCTTATATGTAATTTACCCCCCCCCCCCCCACCTCCCCTGAAGATCTTATTGGAGTCATAGATTCTAGAAGTGACAAGGACCCAACTTTCCTTCGGCATGAAACAAGACAGTTCTTGGTCGTTTTTAGCTCAACTTTACTTTGTAAAGTTTGAGCTATTGCCATGGCTTGGTATCCGTCGTCCGTGTGTAAGTGTACATGTAAATATAGGCTACAGGTCGTACCGTTGGTCGGATCATTATGAAATTTGTCATAGCTGTTGACATTGACATGTACATTTAGATGGGAACGAGTCATTTTGGCGTCATTTGGGAAAAAAACATGGTCGCCAGTGGCCATCTTGGATTTCAAAATTCAATCCATTAGCACGGGCTACAGGTCGTACTTGTCATGGGTATTAATATTGACATGTAGATGGGAATGAGTAATTTTGGGGTCTTTGGCCAAAAATCATGGCCGCCAGTAGCCATCTTGGATTTTACTCTTTGCATGACTAAATCATTTGGAACGGGCAAAAGGTCGTACCTTTGGTCGGATCATTATGAAATTTGTCACGGCTGTTAACAATGACATGTAGATGGGAACACGTCTTTTGGGGTCAATCAGCAAAAAAACATGGCCACCAGCAGTCATCTTGGATTTTACTCTTTTGCATGACTAAATCCTTTGACACAGGCTACATGCCGTATCTTTTGTCGGATCATCATGAAATTTTTCATGGATGTTAACATTGACATGTAAATGGGAACGAGTCATTTTGGGGTCATTCGGCAATTTTTTTTACTCTTTGCATAACTAGACCATTCAACTTTCCACATTCCTAATCAATCCATGAACATAAGGAGTATAATTCTCACTTCTGTGCATAATATTTGAAACAGTTGATAACCCTCAATTTTTCTCTGAGTATATAACAGACTGCAATATGATATTTTGTGTATGTACCCCTTGGGTCAGTCACACCTCTAGTTACTTCTAAAATTTAGTATAGAACCATAAAATTGTCTTTCTCCTCAACCAGGAGAAATATCAATATGAAAATTTTTCTTATATTTAGTGAACATTATTGCACAAGATTGTTGTGGTGCAATGTAAGAGAGTCATCAGGTTTGAGTTTAACTTGCGGCATAACAAGTGAGTGCGATAATGTTCACCTCCTTCACAAGTCTGTAGTTCTGTATTTATTACACAACGACAGTCAATATTCTGTTGTATCAAATAATTGTATCTATATGGTTTCAATACAAGTTTGTCATCTACTCAACACAATATGAGGATGAACCATTATTACAGTTAACCTGGGTTTTTCATGCATACCATCATTTATGGCACCCAAGCTACAGTAATGCCCTAAATAATCGACTCCTTAACCACAGCAGAATTATGGGTAATGAAAGAGCTTTCCGATGAATGGCATCAAGCCATATTTCCGACTAAATCCTGAAAAATTACCCATAATTCTGCTGTTAAGTAGTCGATTATTTAGGGCATTACTGTAGGTGCAACGTTTCAAACCATACATACATATATCACTGGGGTTGCGGCTGACGCAGTTAAACCCAACTGATTTCAATTTTTTTTGAAATCAGATGCATTTAACTGCGTCAACCACAACCCCAGTGATATATCTATGGTTTGAAATATTGCACCCTACCCGATAACCGCATGCATTGACCACATGCGTCAGCCGCAGGTCTGTGAAAGCAGCTTTATACACACACAGGTATTGACAATACCAATGTTATCTCCAGAGAAATAATTGTTTTGTGTTTCATATAAAATTTTATTTTCTGGGAATAGGATGTTTTTAGAAGCCCATGGTATGTGAAGTTGTCATATGTTACTTTATATTTGTTTTTTATACTTGTTAAATTTGTTTAATCAAAATAAAATTTATTTTTGTGCCAAAGACTCTTTTTACTTGCATCAATGACAAGGGAAGTCCACATCACATTTGAAGGTCAAATTGTTTAAGACGACAACATATATCCAACAGTCTTATGTCATTTTTGGTTGGCATCAGGGTTCGCGCTGCCACTTGACAATGGCAAAAATAATTCACATTTGGCAAACAATATTTTCATTTGGCAAGTCATTTTTTAATTCCTCAAGACAGTTGACAAATATTGGTCAATCAATCAATACCATTCATTTCAGGAAACTCTTACAATATAATTATATTGGTGGTGTTTTATATGGTTTAGGAAAAGTTAACACCTCTATTAAGATGCAGTTAATCTGATAGTTATTAGTATTGATGGGGGGGGGGGGATTACCCATATTTAATGTGGTGGTGCTTACATAGCTAATCCTCTTGCGGTGTGCCCTTCTGATGAAGCAACACTTGTACTATTTTGTTGTTCGGTGATATCAGAAGTTGTTCAAACCGCGAAACGTAAGACTTCAGAAAATAGTACAATCGGGGATAGCATTTTGGCAACTTCTAAAAGAATTTGGCAAAAATTATTTTAATTTGGCAAAGGTCAATTTTGGTCCAGTGCGGACCCTGGTTAGTATTATGTAAGACACAATCTTTGTTTTGTCTTTCAAAAATATAACCTCTTTGTGATATTTTTTTTAAAACGTAGATTGAAATGTTGTTTCTGTTGTAAAGAGCTTAGAGTTGACGTTTAAAACGATGACTCCTGTTGAAAAAGTACCGTTATATTTCCTAAAGTCGTCATTTTTTCGTATAGCATTTTAAGCAAAATCCAGTGTCTGTATGAGACATTAAAGGTACTCAATCTAATCAGATGGTCCCCATATCATCAACAACAACATTTCTTTAAAATACGCTTTTGTTATCAGAATCGATTAATAACAACAAAATAATGCTAACCGCTGTCAACTATGGTATAAAATTTCCCATAACGTGTTATTTATCAACATGTTGTTCAACGAAATATGGCCGTATTATAACTTTCGTATCACAAAATTTGGCCGTATTATCAATTGATTTTAGAGTTATCCATCTTCGTCCGCAATTTTGTCTGGGACCATCGGTTTGACAACTCATTTCTGGGCCACAAATTATTACACATTTCGAGAAATAACAAATTTAAAAAATCAATATCTGATCACTCTGAGCTTTGATGGGTGGGTTCCTTGACTAGGATCAAATATTTTTCACCTCGAAGCCAAAAATATAGTCATTTTGGAGCATTAAATCGGATTATGCATCTTTAAAGAACATATATTTTTAAACATTTGTATGTGTATCCAAAATTGAAAAACATATATTTTGCAAAATATTTTTATACTGGTTATATTAGTTGTTGCAAACGACTATAATCAAGATCGATTTGCACACCAGCACAGCCATTATTAATTTTTTCAAAAATATATATGTTCTTGAATGTGTCATACAGGTGCTGGCCTTTTCTCAAATCAGTTTGCCCTACCAGCATCAGAGCAATTCAGTAGGGCCCCCCAAAATCATAACAAATTAGAGGACCACTTGACCGGGGCTGTCAAAATCACAATGGCTTTCAAAGAGTGTTGGTAATGTTTGCTTTTTCCATTTTAGAGTTACTCTCCTTCATTTATGATTTATAATTTGTGTTGTATATATTTCAATTTGGCACTGTGGGGGGTATGCCAATACTGTAATTTTCAACAGTTGGAAATTTCATTCCTGACACATAAGTTGGAATTTCAGACCAAAAATAGGTTTAATTTGTTCGGATAGTTTGATATTCCAACCAGTATTTAGCATGAAATTTGTTGTTTGTCGACCGAAGTTGAACATTTCCCTACTTGCTTTCAATTTTTATACCACCTTTTAAAAAAAAGGGGGGTATAGTGTTTTGCACCTGTCCGTCCGTCCGTGGAGCCGTCTGTCTGTGCGTCCATCCGATGTCTGTTCGTGTCATAACTTGAACAGTAGTGCTCGGATCTCAATGAAATTTTGTATGGCTGTTCATTACTATGAGGGCATTGAATAGAGGGTTACATCGTTTTGTTTGGATTTTTCATTCTGGAGTTATTCATCTTTGTTTATCTGGAAATGTTGGCTTTTTGGTCCGTCTGGTGTCTGTTCATGTCGTAACTTCAACAGTTGTGTTGGGATCTCAATGAAATTTGGTATGGATGTTCACTACTATGAGGACATTAAAAAGAGGGTTCCGTTGTTTTGTTCAGATTTTCCATTCTAGAGTTATACATCGTTGTTTATCTGGAAATGTTGGCTTTTTGGTCCGTCTGGTGTCTGTTCATGTCGTAACTTCAACAGTTGTGTTGGGATCTCAATGAAATTTGGTATGGATGTTCACTACTATGAGGACATTCAATAGAGGGTTCCATTGTCCTGTTCTGCTTTTCCATTCTAGAGTTATTCATCTTTGTTTATCTGGAAATGTTGGTTGTTTGGTCCATCCGATGTCTGTTCAGCTCATAACTTGAACAGTAATGCTCGGATCTCAATGAAAGTTTGTATGGTTGTTCACCACTATGAGGACATTTAATGGCACATTCAAATGTTTGTTTTGTTTTAATTGTTCTATAGTTACTCATCTTTGTTTATATGAAAATGCTGGTGTTTGGGTCCATCTGTCTGAGTATAGCCATCATAAGTTATAGATATGCCCACACTGGTAATCAGTTGGAAATTTCCAACCACAGGGTGGTCTTCCGATGGATTTTGAGATACCAATTTTCCAACGCAAGGGGGAGGGGTGTTGCAAATGGAATTTCCAACAGTTTGAAATTTTGATCAGTGGGGTGGGGGAGGGGTAGTTGGACACCACCAATGCAGACCCTCTAGCCACTCCCTGACTTGATGACTGCGGTGTGTCGATTACATTCTATTACATGCCTGTTCCTAGAATTAGGGTTCCTGCTGTTCCATATTTACAAATCCGTACGTAAAATGCGTTCCATATCCCTTTGGAGAGTATCTGTAACGTCCATATACATGACGTCATGAATAAATTTAACGTCAACGTCATAGCAATAATTATTATCAAGTTTGGGTCAAAAGTGTCCAATAATTCGTTTTCATTTATGTGCATTTTTTGTTAACGTGTGTTATCATAAACGATTGCACTTATACATTCGGGACATTATATTAATCAAAATAAGTCCTATACAAATCATTTATAAATAATATGATTTATTGAAGTTATGTCTACATAAAATAACACTTCCTGAAACGACATATATGTCGTTCTACTCCCCACCCGATAGACGACATATATGTCGTTCTACTCGCCAAAGGGTTGAGCATCCCTTTGAGGTCACACAACATAAATGACATTCGCTTAAACCTTGAAACCAGAACAATAATAAAAGCATAATTACACATGACAAAACAAGCCCTGTATGTGCCTGAAGAAACCTTGGTAAGTGCAGGTAAGTCTGTTTTTTTTAATTCATGGATTCTAGTAAGGGTGACATGTAATAAACACAGAACAACAAGTGTGTTAATGGGTTTGTTGATACGGCATTTGTGCCATCACGGGAGGATCAATCTAGAGGCTGCACCTCTCATTCTATCCTTCAACGCAAGCACTCATGCTGTATCAACAAACCCATTAACAAATGTGTTTTTCTGTATGTATCCCTTAATATACTCACTATCGCACTGACACATATGAGTCATGCTTCTGTAGTGGTTCTTGTTATTAACCCTTTCATGATGGGAGCTGCGCTGGTGCAGCATTAAAGATCATGTGCCAGAACATTCTCTTATATATGAGAGTCTCCCATAGGGAGCTTCGCATATATAAGAGAATGCACTGGCTTACAAGGTCAAGGTAAATATTGTTAGGCCAATGTATTCTCTTATATATGCGAGGTTCCCTATGGGAGACTCAAATATATAGGAGAATGCATTGGCACAGGGTTTTAGCAAAATTTCAGGAAGCTCCAGTCATGGAATGGTTAATAGATAGCAAATAGCAACTTAGTCTGAAGCAGAGGCAATTTTACTTGTATTTGTGAGAACAATGATTAAGTTGTTGGGACGTTTGTAAGTGCAGGTAAACGTTTGATGTTTGACAAAATTGTAGAACTCATCTATAACAGATGGGTTGGTCTGCAATATGCAACTATTCCAAACGAGTCATTCTTCAGAAAAACATGGCCACCAGTGGCCATCTTGGATCTCAAATTCAATACATTAGCACAGGCTACATACAGGCCAAATTGTTCGTCTGATCATCACGAAATTTGTCATGGATGTTAATATTGACATGTAGATGGGAACGAGTCATTTTGGAGTCAATCGGCCGTAAAACATGGCTGCTGGCAGTTTAGTATGTCTATATCCCCAAATTGGCAGACAACACAATGCTTAATCAAGGCGCCTCACGAACTGGGAACTTAAATCTGAGTCTAGGTCTCCAATATGAGATGAGGCCATGCAGAATGATGTCCCCCCACCAGAGGAGGAATTTGGTGATGCTAGCCCACTATGAGGGGTAGCGTCACTAAATTCATCCCCTGGGGACCTCATTCTGCAAATGTCCGGCACCATATTTTTCAGGCGTGGCGATGATAGGCAAAGACCAACAATGGCCAATATCTACGCTATCTAAAATTGAAACCAGCACATATTACCCTTATGAATTAGATAACAATATTATTCTTCAATATTTAAATTTATTAATACATAAAAACCAACTATTCACATATAAAATTATATTGCAACTTCGTATAGGACTTTATATCTAAAAAATTGGCAGTATCACAAAGTATCTCCAAGATGCACAAATGGAATCACTGAATTTTGATGAGTTCTCAAATGATTCTAACATGCATAATCAGTAGCAAGAAATCCAGTTTTCTCTGTGGAATTGGCAAAGAAACCACGGACATTTAGACAGACAACATCTCACTTGCGTTGCTATAAAACTGTTCTTTGTGCAAAAGTACAACATGATATACTCACAGGAAAGCACTGCGTGATATACCCACGTGAAAGCACCGCATGATATATCCATGCGAAAGCACCGTATGATATACCCACACGAAAGCACTGCATGATATACCCACGCGAAAACACCAAATGATAATCCCACACCAAAGGTTCGAGCATGCCGATAAGTTGAGTGCAAAGTCGCCGAAATCAAAATTATGGGTCAATCACAAAACTATGAATTGTCTGAGACTATTTTTTGTCACCATTGGCTTGCTTTACTAATAATTTAATGCCTATCAAAATCCACACCACGACACTACTAGTAGTTACAATAAAGAGACTTTCAGATGCTTGATAACAAACTATAAGGCAACAGTATGCCGACTACATGCATGTGAATTTGTGTATCGTGCTTGCTACAAGTTTGAAGTTGTCATATGAATATCGAATGATCTTAACCGTTTGCTACACAAAGGGAACTTCTAGCGATCATGTGAATCAGCTGAGCATTGGCAGCTAATAGCAACCCAAGTTTGAGGTTTGCCTTTTAACAATCTAAACCTGCCCAATATTAGCTGGACGAAGCAATCCGAAGACGTTAATGGCTACAAGTAAGTCAATGTGTACAAAATTTTTATTAAAAGAAACTAGCCTAATCCATAAGCTCATTATATAAAGGGACATTAATAGTTGAAGAAAAATACCCTTCAAAACGATTTAACCCTTTCATGACAAGAGCTGCCATGGTGCATTTAAGAACCAATGCGGCTGCCAGTGCATACTCTTCCACATATATATGCGAGTCTCAAATTGGCAGCCTCGCATATATAAAAGAATGCACTGGCTTACAAGGTCTAGTAAATATTTTTGAGCCAATGTATTCTTATATATATGCAAGACTCCCTATGGGTAGACTCGCATATACAAGAGAATGCATTGACACAGGGTTTTCACAAAATTTCATGAAGCTCCAGTCATGGAAGGAAGAGTTATAGATGTATTTAGAGTGCAAGATCCATAATTATGATACTATTTTCATTTTTATTTAGATATTTGAGACAATTGAAATGATAAGTGCTATTTGAAATAAAATATATAGAATGATATAGAATTTTCAATCCATTTCTTCTGTGTAGTTTTGAGGATTTAGAGAGACAGCTATAATTCTCATGTTATTACCATGTATTTTTTTTTTTCAATAACAAAAAAAACTTGAACTAAATTACATTGTTGGTATCTATAAGCCTGATGAAGTTGTTAATTTTTTTTAGTAGAAAGAAACCATTAGTGATGTTCAATAAGATTGTGTAAGATGTTGTATATATAACTGGAGAGCTGGAACCATGAATACACCTTTAACCCTTTCATAACGGGAGCTGCGCTGTTGCAGCATTAAAAATCCTGTGCCAGTGCATTCTCTTATATATGTGAGTCTCCCATCTAATATATGTAATAGAATGCACTGGCTTACGAGGTCAAGATAAATATTGTTAGGCCAATATACATGTATTCTCCTATATATGCGAGGCTCCCTATAGGAGACTCTCCTATATATGCGAGGCTCCCCATGGGAGACTGCATTGGCACAGGGTTTCGTAAATTTCAGGAAGCTCCAGTCATCAAAGGGTTAATGTAAATTACTGGTCGGACATTTACTGGGTACACCGACTAAAGGAATTTTCTGAGGGGACAGCCATTTTTGCATTTCAGGTAAATTTTGATTCATTTTAGCCCATAAAAGATGTTTCTATGCAGTTAAATAGATCTCAAGAAAGTCCGAAGCTTAATTTGTTTCACGGTCGCAAATATAGAAGACAAATTACATCCCCCACTTTCGTGAAAGCTGTTTAATTGCATATCTCTGTCATGGGTGCAAGAGAAGATTCTTGTATGAGCTGAAATGAATTGAAATTTACCAGAAATTGATCCAATGTAAGTCTTGATGAATGTCAGACAAAAACTGACTATATCTCAGGTCTGATTGTAAATGATTTTCAGCTGGTGTGCCCAGTAAATTTCCAACCAAAATTTTGGCCATAATCGTTCTGTTCTGATGCCTGTAACTTTTGATGGTCATCTGATCGAGTCGGGTGATATGTCAAGACGAACTAGAGTCCTTCGGGAACAAAACGTGTGTTTAGTTTGAATACATTAGCTACAGCTTGAAAATGCCAGGTGGTGGGAATTTGGGCCATCTGATAGATACCGGTAGTTCCCTTGTCTTATATATCTTTAGGGTAGTGGGGTCTATTGTTCCAAATGCCTGTGGTTTATACATGTAGATATATCCCATAAACAAATACATTTACAAGTCCCGCATTTGTAATTAACCCTTAATTGTCAGGGTGACTAAAGTTACTTGGAGTTCTCCCCACTCATTTCAATTACATGTACACAATAATTCAATTCATAATAATTTAGTTTTATAAATTAGAAAGTTACAAAAATAGCCTTGAGAAATATTGTCAAACAGGACACCACATGGATATTCCTGACCAGACATAAGCCACAGGGATTATGCAGCTTGACCAATCCAATCCATGTATGAACTATAGTATTAATCTACATGTTACAATATCCAAGTCTGCAAATAATGTGTCATTTGTAGAATGAGATCCCCAGAGGGTGAATTTAGTGACACTATCCAGCATGGTGGGCTATCATCACCAAATTCACCCTCCAGGAACCTCATTATACTATTACTTACATGTAGGCCTCAACTTCCATGGGAGACCGAGGATCAGATTGAAGTTCCCCATTTGAAGTTGGTGATGTTCACCCATTAGTCACCTCGATGATGCATTTTACCTTCTGCAAATTAGGGGATATAGAAACTTCAGGGAAAAGTAACTAAAAACAATGTTAATTTGAGACTATAGATACTTCCCAGAAGATGAGGCATACATGTACATGTAAGCAGAATGAGGTCCCCATAGGTTGAATTTGATTCTAGCCCACTGTGCGGGATAGCATCACTAAATTCACCCTATGTGGACCTCATTCTGCAAATGACAGACACACTATTTGCAGGCTTGACAATATCTGTAGTCCAAGTATCCTTCGACGTAAACCAGCTTATAATATTGGTTGATCTAGTTTTTGGTTTACATTGAACATTTGTTCAATTATTCTCCTACAGCAGAGTTTATGTTTAAAAGTTTGGGTGGGATTATGCTGTGAAACTACATGTACATGTAGAAGTAATCACGTTTTAATTTATTTGGTAAAAGATGTGTTCGCATTCTTCCAATGTGATAATTTGTCTTCATTACTAATTAAATTGTTATTTGATTTGACAATTCAGTACAAATATAATATCTTCCATGGAAGAAATCGGTCATTGGGCTTATACATGTAGTGACAGTTTATCAACAGCACTAGTAATTCTAAATGAACAGGTCACTTTGATTAATACTTTCTATACTAAATGGATTCTCCTATTCAGCTATAAAAGTATAAATTATAATAGTCTATTATTCATTTGGATGGGTCTTCAGAATAAATGAGCAGATGACTGATGAATGAAAAGATAACACAGGTGCTGAATTATTCCTATTCATTGGTGGGAAATGTTCAGATAATAAGTTGAACAAACAACATATGATCGTTTGTTGAATTTATTATAAAAACAGATCCTCTGGAAACTGCTCGTCAATTAGTATTTAGTATAGAACTTTAAGATAGGAGAGTGACGTAAACCAGCATCGATAAATACATGTTATCACTGCAGTGATTTGATCTGGGCAAAGTATAACGTTGAGAGGTCATATCACTGGATCCAACGAGCCACCGCAGGCGTCAAGTTTGATCCTGTGATCTGACCAGACCCGTTTACTTTCCCGATTTCGGCGGGAGTCTCCCTCTTCAAAGAGATGTGATTAATTATGAAATGAAACCACATGTATGCCACAAGTAACAAGAATAAAGAAGGAACTATTTTTGTATATGACAAATCATCCAGCTTTTTTATCTGGACATGCGCAGTATGCGAGATAGAGAAGGGTGGTATGACATCGGATCAAACTGTAGCTGATCCGATGGGGAAAGAAAACGATAATCATATAATAACAAACAATATCACAACCTTGTTTTAGTCAAAGGAAACTTGTGCTGCAATGCCTGCAGATTGATAATCAGTGAAGCTTGGCACTAAAGAACAATAGTTATAATTTTTGGTCAGTAATAATTCATATGTATTAACCTGTATTAACGAGCATTACTTTTCAAGTTATGGCCTGAACAGACATCGGACGGGCCAACATTTCCAGATAAACAAAGATGAATAACTCTAAAATGGAAAACCCAAACAAAACGATTGAACCCGCTATTGAATGTCCTCATATAATGAATATCCATACCAAATTTCATTGAGATCCCAGCACCAATGTTGAAGTTATGACATGAACAGACATCGGACAGACCAAAAAGCCAACATTTCCAGATAAAAAAAGATGAATAACTCTAGAATGGAAAATCTGACCAAAACGATGGAACGCTCTATTGAATGTCCTCATAGTAGTGAACATCCATACCAAATTTCATTGAGATCCGAGCACTACTGTTCAAGTTATGACATGAACAGACAACAGACAGACGGATGTACAGTCGGACGTACCGTTTAATCAAAACTTGACAGTATTAAAACATTGGAAAATGGTCCACGCATTGAAAAAATAAGTTTTTACAAACTTTAATATTTTTTGAACATTCAACATCTGCGAGTCCCTTTATGTCTATTTAAAAGTTTTCTGGATTCCCATAGAGAGAATGGTAATTTAAATAATTAGACTGCTTACAATAAAATTATAGTGAAATCTATGAGGCCAATGCATTTTCCAAGCATATTGTCCAAAATAATCCCAGAGCAGAAGTCAATTTGAGCCCAAAGTTCAATCTTGTGTACAGTCTACCCTGTCAGCAGCAAGGCTGTGTACCCTTCACCGGCCTCAAAATATGGTGCTGGACATATGCAGAATGAGGTCCACAGAGGGCAAATTGAGGATTCTACCCCACACAGCGGGGATAGCATCACCAAATTCACCTTCTGAGGACCTCATTCTGCTTAGGCCTCGTCTTTTCTGGAATGTATCATCAAATTAACAAGCTTTTTAATTGTCTTTTATTTAATTTTTTCTTTTTAGTTTAGTTTCTCTATATCCCCAAATTGGCAGACAACACAAATTCACACAATGCATAATCGAGGTGCCCATACAGTAATGCTCTAAGTAATCGACTTCTTAACCACAGCAGAATTATGGGTAACTTTTCAGGATTTAGTCGGAAATATGGCTTGTTGCCATTCATCGGAAAGCTCTCGGGGAGAGCTTTCCGGTGAATGGCAACAAGCCATATTTCCGACTAAATCCTGAAAAGTTACCCATAATTCTGATGTGGTTAAGAAGTCGATTACTTAGAGCATTACTGTAGTTTTATCAATTTATGGCATCATATTTTCAGGCCTGACCCTTCACTACTTTCTGTGTAAATCATGTCATGAATCTCTACTCTGGCTACATGTACACATGTACAAACGTAGAGATCATATTCTGCCTGTTCAAAACCTGGAAACTTTTTTATGTTCTGATCTGTCGTGACAGGGAACTTTATAACATTTTACAAACAATACAGGGAATATATTTCTTTGTTAAAACTTCTTAGCTTAATAATCAATTTTACCATAGGGTGTGGTCCCAGCTCGAAATTGCATGAATTTTTTTACTTTTGGGAGCAGATATTGTAATAAACATTGAATTGATTGCCCATTAGAAATTCCATATTGTTAGTTATAGAAACCAAAATCGACTCACCAAAGTCATCTAAACTTCTAAAGCATGCAACCTCGAGCTGGGACCTTCACTTACTGTGAAATACATTAAGGAACAGGTAATGACTAACAAATATATTACTTTGTATTTTAAATGTCATGAATAAAGTTCCCCCGTCAGAATATCAAAAAATTCCCAACTTCCCAGGTTTTGAACCAGTTGGTCGAGTATTATTTCTAAGGGCATAGCCAAGACTTTGAAGACAATACCGTACATGTACTAGTAGTATGATCAATCATAATAGTTCTGCCTGTCAAGCAATAAACACTCATACTGAGTCTGTGCCTCCATAAAATCTGATCTATACACACTAGTAATTACAACCATTATTTCATCACAGGGGAAAGGCAAATTTAGAATCAAAGTTCAATCATATTTAAGTAGCGTTCAGACAAATCCATTGCGTATCTCGGGTTGGTCCGTACGTTGGGAAATCATGACCAGTTGTCTGCTAATGCAGAGCTTCCAAAAAATAAATGCGGCTACTACAATGTAAGTTCGCTATTGGAATAAATTCAATATTTCAAATTAATCTGCCGGTATCTGACTAACACAAAATACTACAACAATGTCAAATGCCAACAACTAACACTTTATTGACATAAATGCAAGTTGATTTTCTGTCACTTCAAAGGCTGTGGCCACCATCTTTGATCGATTTAAAACAAGAAACATCATGATGCATGCATTGAAATACCATATAAATGTAAGTAAATAGAATCTATCAGTTGTATGCGTTAGGCCCCTGTGAATATTCAATATACATTTTGCTATTCGATTTGACCTCGATATTCGATTCAAATTTGATTCGACTTTGAAACAAGGAATAGTAATTTTGAATACACCAAACCATAGTCCAAGTCTTCTCGTACTAAAACCAGCTAAGATATTGGGATGGAGATGCTGGTATTTAGTCCGAGATCGCCGCCATAGGCTTCTTATAACACGAGTTAAGCGTTAGTGACCCGCTCAAATAAAACCACAATTATATGAAATAAAATATCACAATTGCGACAATAAACGGATTTTTTTCCGCAGAAGACATGATATTTGATCTAAAACCCACATCAGTTGTGAATTGAAAGCGGTAATTTAATGTGAAAAGAGAGATTTACCGCATTGTTGACATATTTTTAAAAGTATGCGAACTCAGTTGACCTCGCGAACTGCGTTCGGCATTTTCCGGTGAAAATATTCCGTAGATTTTCGACTAACCACGCACATGGCGATGAATTCTCCATTGTAATTGTAATTATGTGTGTCAATAAATAAATAGATTAAGTAAATATTGAAGATATAAATATGGCGGCTGCCATCTTGTTTGTATCAAAATTGGTCTCCGCCAAAACAAACTCCGGACAATGCCGAAGTTCTTCGGAACACTCGGCTTTCAGTTAAAACGTAAACAAACATATCAAAAAGCGACGTTAGTGGCAATCAACCGGAATATTCTATGTGTAATATAACATGAAAGTTAGATTATTATACACCATTATGACCATAAGATATTGATTTGAGAGGTAAATTGAGTAAAATACACCACGAATTCCCGCCGCAAACCCTGGGCATAACTCGTGTTAAAAGAAGCCTATGGCGGCGATCTCAGACTAAATACCAGCATCTCCATCCCAATATCTTAGCTGGTTTTAGTACGAGAAGACTTGGACTAACCACACCAGTGAACGCGAACATAATGCATTTATCGGTAATATTTAAACATTCACAACTACTGCGAAGTATATAAGGTAGATACACTCCCAAGTATACCGTTTTAAGTTATCTTTAACTGTTCTAACCCTATTGTTCCGCGAATTTGTTAAGTTATAATTTATTCCATGGATATTCAATTGGAGTTCGACGGAAAGATACTTCACAATTCTGTTGAACGGTACATCACATGACTGCGCACACGCTATTAGATGCATTTTCTTTTCATTATTTGATTGTATTTGCTCAGTTTTGACTTGGCAGTTGTAATGTCATTCGCATACATGTAAGTGCAGGTCAAAGCCCTTTAATCAAACCCCCATTTTATAGTTGGGAAAGTCGTGATAGCGTAATTCTGCAATAGTTCATCTACTATTTCACGTTTTGAATCAATGTGAAATTCCCCACTAATGACGTCGGAAGTTTTTATTTACCATGCACGAAAACTGTATTTTCCTAATTGTTTTATTATATTTTGAAGAAATTGTGTCTTTAATTGTCGATCCACCATTCATGAATAAGATAACATATTTTATTTAATAAATTATTCTGACATACCGGAACAGACGAAAACTGAAAAGTCTTTATCTTATCATTTCGACAAGCAAGATTATGAAATTTTCTATTCGATAAATTTAATTTGTTTTTATTTTTTTGTGGGCTATTCGGTTCAAAATTATATTCAATAAAAAACGCACTATTCGCAGGGGCCTAGTATGCGTTAACAGATACAATGTAACAGGCGCATCGCAGCCGTCTGAACACATTAAGTGTTATTGCAACGTAATGTATGCAACGAATTTATCTGAACATACCTTAAATCATTTGATTTCATGTTACCTTTTGAATGTAAATCTACCAGTAACAACATGGTATTTGGTATACATGCAAGTATACTACATAATATACATACATATATTGTATCTCACGTGACTTTGTTATTGAAATAAAGCTTTCCGATTGGTTGGCTACTCGACTCTATTAGTCGTAGTTGTATACTACGCCTTCAAGTCTCTCCCATCGTGCACTATGCATATGTAGTTTTGACTACTAAAAATAGTAACGAACACTTCATCAAACTTTGTTCTGAAACTACTTGTTATTTCGCCGCTGATCCAAATTAAAGCTTCAGTAAGGCGAACATCAATTGTCTGAACTTACCGGTAGTAAAAGTTGAAAATAGTAGTTTCCTATAATAATCAATAATTTCGCGGCTCAATTATTCTGATAGTTCTGTGTACAAGAGCGACTTATACTAATAAATGACCAAATTTAATACATTCTTCGTTCGTCCGGGCACCAATTAAGAGTGGGTAAGTGGTTGAAATGTGTTGACATTGGTCTAAATGTTCTTGAGTTGGTCAAACAACAAACAGGCAGGCAAAGTTTTAAAAAAAACAGGAAAATAAAATTTAAAAAAAAAAAATTTAATTTAAAAAAACAAACAAACCTGAACAAAGGGGAATTTAAAAAAAACAAGTTTTTTTTTAAACAGGAAAACAAACACGAAAAATAAACAAACAATAAATAAACATTTACAACAAATAAAAATAATTAAAAAAAACAACAAAAAATAATTTTAAAAAACAACAAACAGGCAGCCAAAGTTTTTAAAAAAACAGGAAAACAAACATTGAAAAAAATAAAATTACAAAGAATTAATTAAAAAAAAACAAACAAACAAACCTGAACAAAGAGGAATTTACATATTTTTTTTTTTCTTTTAAAAAAAATGGTGTTTGCCCACTGGTTTGCCTTTAATTTCTGCATTTGTTCGATACAATATAATAATTAGAGCATGACTTTTCGTGAAATACGCCGATATAGTGCATAGTGCGGTTGTGTAGTTCACTCCGCTTCGTGTCGTGAACTACACAACCTCACTATGCACTATATCGGCGTATTTCACTCCAAGCCATGCTCTATTTAATAAGTATACCATGTTCTTACTGGTAGATTTACAATAAAAAGGGAACATCAGGGATATGAAACCAAAGGGCATGAGTGATGCCAATTTTATAAGAAGTACCAGTATGAATGAGTGCAGAACCATATTCATCATGGTATTCAGCAGCCTGTCATCATCGCACAAACTCAGTTCCATATTGTTCTAAGTGTATACATAAAGCACATATACTTAGAACATCATGGAAATCAAGACATGCTGTGACGCCGATGAGTACGTAGAACAGGTACATGTACGTGATTGATAACCTGTAACAAATAACAAAGAATCACATCACCTTCAAAAAATATTACATCAGTGTCAGTCAATAATAAATTCCACGTCACTATCCTGATTGTCTACCATCAGACATGTTTTATATGTGGTTGGCCGACACTGGTCAACGTAATATTTTCTGGGTATAAATTGGATTACTTGCTATTAATAGTTCCAGATTATCAAACATGCAGCTGTTCTAGATGACTTGGTATTGAGATGTGAATTGATTTTAGAAGAAATATGTAATGCTATCGGATCCTCTGTCTCTTGCAGTCTTGATTATTCATCATGCTGTCATTCAAATCAGAATTCTCTGTATCATGGTTGAGTTTTCTCTTTTCGGCAGAGAACACCAAACGACAGTCACCAGCTTTTCGCACACGCCAGTACATTTTCAAGTCAGTTGACTGCATCCTAGGATAATTCTTACATTTCTTGATATGCAGTTTTGTATCACTAGTCTTCTTCGCCATATAAACATCCTGTTTTGGCTTTGGATCGAGCGGTTCTACAGGACAGTTTTCTTTATCTTTCCCGAATAAGCATTTCCTAAGTGTCTTTTTCTTTGTTGTTGTTGGTTTGTTGGAAGATTTCTGTTCATGTGTCACTTCATCAGATGATATCGGTGTTGCAGTTAAACAGTTATTTTTCCTGCAAAGCCGAATACCCACACGGCCAGAAGGTGTGCCATTTACTAAATGAGTCTGCACAAGGTTCACATTTTTCATGGAGGTTTGTGAAGAAATCATTGAATGAGAATTTGTTTTAAAATCTGAGTTTCCATCACAGTGATTAGGATCAGAATTAATTGGTGGTTGTGTACCGGTATTTGCAACTACTAAGTTTAAGTCCATATCTTTTAAACCATTGCGGCAACTGCGCACACTGCTACATGTATTATCTTGGAATTCTGTGAGTTGAGGACGAGATTTTGTAACCATATCTAAAATATAACTACCACGAGAATTAATGTTCTTTGGACTTGAGAGACAAGGTGGTGATCCGTAGCTGGCTGGCACTTGAGTTATCCTTTGAGGTGACAACAGTTGAGGCATACCGGTATAAACATTCGACGAATGAGATGAACAGAAAGTGGAAGAACAATTATCTTTTTGAGAATAGATCCGTATGTCGGCTGGCATATCATACTTCTCTGTACTGGTGTCAAAACCTCCTTCAGTCCCTGCCTCTGCAGCATCAATCATTGTTGTGTCATTTGCTGCCTCAATGGTTAGAGATTCAAGCTGAACAATCTCGAATATTTCACTTGATTTTTGGTGAACTGGAACATCAGATTCAGTAACTGAATGTACTTTACCACCATATGCATCATATACTGGAACTGATACTTCACTTCTTTCGGAAAATAATTGCCTACTTGTAGAAAGAGATGAAGCTGCTTGCGGAAAATGTTTTATGTCAACGGGAATCTCATAGTTTTCTGTCCCTAAATCTGAATCCATACCACTTCCTGCATTTGACGTTTCATTAGTGATTTGATGATGTACCGGTATTTGTTCCTGCAAACACGTTTCCAGAGTAGATATCTCAACATCTTTAGTTTTTTGGCTTCCCTCAACAACTGGAATCTCATAGTTTTCTGTCGCTAAATCTGAATCCATATCACTTCCTGCATTTGACATTTCATTACTGCTTTGATGTTGTACTGGTACTAGTATTTGTTCCTGCAAACACGTTCCCAGAGTAGTTATCTTAACATCTTTAGAATGTTGGCTTCCCTCAAATGAATTTCCATTGACACCATTTATACATGATAACTTTTCATTACATATATCCTCCATGATGGGTGAAGGCAAAACATATTTAGTAGCATGCCTTGAAGATAATTTGCTACTTGTTTGTTTTAAATCACTGAACACAAAAGGTGATGTCACATCGCTTCCTAAAATCATACAGCCTTGTGAAGATCCAGAAGCTCTTCGACTTGACCTTGATGACAGTTCATCAACAAGCATGGAGTGTGGACTATTTTCAGCTAATGTCCATTTCTGTAACATGAGCAATAAATTATCAGTGTCTATATGATTGTTTCTGCTAGGAGTCGACTGATGATTCATTTTGTGAGAAGAAAGACGCCTACACTTTGAGCGGTAAATTCCCGGACATTTCCTCAAAACACGGTCAACAGAACATTTGTCTCTGAAATCTGTCTTCAGATGTGTAAAATCAGATGCGGGTAAACTATTCTCTGTGCCTATATTAGAAACGGATGGACTTCCTGACTTTGTTGTACATGCATATCCATGTAAAGGAGTATCATGGAGTTTATTATGATTTTGTGTTGAATAAGGTGAAGTTTGATTTGAATTTCTGTAAACGTTGGTATTAGAAACATCCTTAAAAGAAGAATTTTTATCCTTTCTGAATTTACAGACGGAATCCACCATCATTGGACACTCCGGTGTTGGAGTTTCACTGATGTTCTCCTTGAAAGAAATATCTTGGGTCATTATTTCTTCAGGCAGTTGATATTTCTCCTTTATTGGGATATTATTTTCACTTTCAGTTGTCTCACTGTCATTTACATGTATATACTTTTGCAAGAAGTTATTGACTGATGATACAGAAAAAATCAGCTTATCCAGAGAAGAAAAAGCTTCATCGTCAGTCACAAATTTACAATGTACATCCGACTTGACATGTTCATTCAAAGTACATTTGTACCAGTAGTTACACATCTCACAAAATCCATTTTTCGCTTCCATTGGATTCTTATTCTTTTTCTCGGTACATTTCTTTGGGGCTCTCTTTTTCAAAATGTGGCCATCATATGGAGATGCTTCTGAATCACTGTAGAATATCTTGGGGAAAGTACTAGAATCAAACTTTTTACTTAAAGGCTTGAATTCCTGGCTGGAGTTTTCTATCTTGAGAAAAACATTTGTATCATTCCATGTGATAGGTTTGATGTCACTGAGGTCGTCAGATTGTCGTTTTTTCTTGAATACCTTGGTGTGGTCAGGAGTTAAAATAACATATTTTTTAACACGCTTCAAAAATGATGTTGCATGTTCAACTTTCACACCAAGATTCCTTGCGTTTGACAGTATATCAGATGTATTCGATGTTCTTTTTGTGTTGGTATTTGCATTGCAATTCAACGACTGCTTTGCTTTCAATAAAAGTGCAGCACCTCTACTTGATATAGATGATAGTCTGTCTAGTCTACTGCTTTCCCTCTTTGAGTTTTCATCAAAGGTGTCCCTGGCAGCTTTCAATGTGATTACCAAGTCGACATCTTTTGACAGAAAAGTTTCTACTTGACCACCAATTGATGAAATCGCCTTGTACAATTTGTCTTGCAGAGTACTTTGTTTGGGAATGTCCAAATAAAACTTCTTTTCTTGAACGGGTGAGTTCTGAAATTCAAGTTTTCTTCTTGCATTTCCATTTTGAGAAAGGCTCGGGTGTGTGCTCATTTAAATTCAGTCTGTTCTTGGTTTACGCACACCTCTCCGAAGTTGTGTTTACAATACAAACAATCTGACAAAACAGAAATGTTTTGTTTGTCAAGCGCGGCGGCAAACCGAGTTTCTTTGATGCGTTGGTATCCAATTGCATGAACGGAACACATAGAATTGTGTTGTTTTTTCACAAATGAAAAAGTATATGGAAGTTTTTTGTTATACTGTGTTGAATAAATTGCTACGTTGTGATTCATTTAGCGTCCACTTTTTTACGATTTAAAACTGCCAACTTCGAATTTGGTGTCACAAGCACCTGCTGCCACCTGTTGGGTTGTTTGAAGTGAACAAAATATTTCAGCTGGTCAACGATGAAACGGAACATATTGTCGCTCATTTCCGGATTACTATTGATGAGTTGGTCATTTTCGCATGATTTTGTGCAAAAAGGTACTCATGATCTCTCAAAGATACTGAAAGCCACCCACGATCTCGCATATGTGAAAAAGTCACACAGAATATCAAAATCTTATCCCCAAAAAAAAACGTGATTTTTAATTAAGTCAGTCGACTCAGTGGTCTGTTAAAAGCCTAAAAAGGTACTCAATCCGATTAAGCACCCCTAAATTAATATTTCTTTGTCTTCAGGGGTAAACAATATTTGATTCGAGTCGAGGAACACACCCATCAAAGCTCAGAGTGATCAGATATTTATTTTTGAAGTTTGTTCTTTCTCGAGATGTGTGCTAATAATTGCCCCAGAAGCACTTATTCAAACGGACGAAGATGGATAACTCTAAAATCAAGTGGTAACAAGAAAACCATAGTCAGAAATGGTAACGCCACCAATATCATATTATTAGCCATAAATCTAAATTATAATATAAAATATATTGGTTACATGAATGCACCGCCTCAGAATTCCGTTAATTAATACATGTAGTTATATACTGCAACTATAAGACGTCCAGCGAATACACACCCCACGAAAACCCGAAATGTGTGTCCTGCGAGATATCCCATCGCTATAGCTCAATTTGACACGACCAGATTAGCTTTTCTACAATATCCTAAAACAATATTTAAAGCTTCTCAAATCATCGGCATAGTCAACAGAACTTTCACGAACTTGGACATTCAACTACAGCTTTTACCGGATCGGGGTCGCAGTAAAACTTTAACGCGTCCCAAAATAACCGGGAAAACCAATTATCTATTTATAAAACCTACATAGGACCATGGATTTCTATAATTTGGCCAACAGTATACACCGGCGGCGTTACTAATAACGCAATTTTGACCGAGACCATCCTTTTGATGGCGTGTTTCTGGGCTACAAACAATAGAAATAACAACAATTCAAAAATTGATATCTGATCATTCTGAACGTTGATGGGTGGGTTCCTCGACTCGAATCAAATATTTTTTACCCCCGATCTCGAAGCCAAAGAAATAGTAATTTATGAGGGTCTGATCGGATTGAGTACCTTTAAAATAAAGTGATGTGAAACACTCCGGTATGGTGAGCACATAGAAATTGAGAATAATCTTTCTTGCTAAACGTAGTTATTTTTTTCACGAATATTAATCCAAATTGACAACACACACCGTCCTTCTAATATAATTAAATGCAGTGACTCTCGATGGCGAAATCATTTGTGTCAGTGTATATCGCCGATAGTTGCGTCCTGAATCGAGATGTAAATATTTACAATTGAGCGTAGTTCAGAGGATGTTTTTTAATACCCGTCCCGGTCCGTTATAGTCCGTCCGTGAATCCGTGTATCCGCGTAATCGAGTCCGTCCATATTTAATAACTTTGCTTATCTATATATTGGTCATCGTCAGTTAGATTTTTTTAATGATCTTCGATCGGTATGTTGATGAAGAAACATGCATGGGGGTATATTTCCTAACTATAAATACAAATTTACATCTGGTTTTGTCCATTGATTGTTTTCCAGAGTTACGGCCTTCTTGTGCAGTGGGACTTAGTAAGAAAAATTATTTTACTCTTTGCATGACCAAATCCTTAAACTGGCACACCATTGAAGCTCTAAATCTTTAAATTGGTGATCGTCAGTCGGAATTTCATGATCTTTGAACAGTACCGGGAAAAGAATATATATCAACAGCGGGTTTCTAACATTGATTTTTTTCCAGAATTATATACGGCCCTTATTGTGTAATGGGACTTAGTGTGAAAATGGATATTACATGACTATATTCTTCGACACACCCTATAGGCCATACGGACCACACCCCTCATCCGATCGTCACCAAACTGCATATGGATCTTTGGGGTGGTCTCCAGGTGGGAGCTGTCAATCCCCCCAAAAAATTATTTTAAAAACATGGCTAGAGAAATAGAAATCAGCTGATCATAAAAAGATTACCCCCGTTTTTGGCTCCTATAATGCAACATAATTCAAACTAAAAACGTATTTTCAATGGAAAGGGAATAACTCTATATGTAAAATATAGAGTTATTCCCCCTCCATTGAAAACAATACACTCTGCACAACAAAACCAGATGAAACTTTAAATAGCACAAAAACTTGTCGGTAACTCAAACAAAACTAGAGGTGTGACTGTCCCAATGGGACTAATGATACCCCCCGTGTTTTAAAAATATTATTGATGTTTCACATGTCAGTAAACATTTAGTTAAAATAATAAAATAACAGTTCCCATTGCAGGTGCACAACCCTAACCCCAATCTTAAACCTATTGACCGAAAATGTAGGAATAAAAGCTCGGACAAAATTATGCATGTTGCGAAAATGTTCTAAGTCGAAAAAGGGGAATAACTCCACAAAAAAAAGTCAGACAAACATCATAATCGCAGGTGCACAGGTTCCCATGGTACTAAATATCAGTGCCAAGATTAAAAAACATTGACCTAAAAATGTAGCAATAAAAGCTCTGACAAAATTATGCATGTTGCAAAAACAATTTTAAGTCGAAAATGGGGATAACTCCACCAAAAAATGTCGGACAGACGTCGTAATCGCAGGGGCACATGTTCCCATGGTACCGGTACTAAATATCTGTGCCAAGTTAAAATAAAATTGACCTAAAGATGTAGGAATAAAAGCTCGGACAAAATTATACATGTTGCGAAAAATTTCTAAGTCGAAAAAGGGGGGTAACTCCACCAAAAAAGGTCCGACAGACGACATAATCGCAGGAGCACAGGTTCGCCATGGTGGTTGATGTCTGTGCCCAGTATGAAGGAAATTGGACAAAAAACGACTGAGAAAAACTCCGGACAGATTTGTGTCCACGGACGGACGGACGACGGACAAGCTGATTCCAGTATATCCACCACAACTTCGTTGCGGGGGGGGGGGTATAACAACATATGTTCACAATCTATTACACCGTGTAAGTTGATAATACAATGTTTTGGAGCTTCCTCTTTCAAATGGTACCGTTACCGTACATATACTACATAACATGGTATATATTTTATATATGTGACCTGGGGGGTTCGAAAATTAAGTGGGGCTTTAATTCACAATACTACTAATTCGATCGCAGCTGGGGTGTTTTCTGTCTCTTTTTGCCAGAAGAAAATCATGTTTCGTCAGTTAATCAGTGCAAAACAACTGAGTAGGCCTACCTGTTGTCAGACTCAAATTAACAGAGTGTGGCAAGAATTGGATATGTTATAAGTTAACTAACTCAAGAAGTGTTTCACACCTCGGGTAATCACGTGTAGTCGGTCCTATATGTCTCATTAATTCATGACCTCCACGGTTTTGTCTGTAAGTTTAAGCCTTCTAAAAGGTAGGTACCATCGATAAGTATCACTATAGTTTTACTCTATAATTTATATAGTACTAATATTATAGTAGGTCTACAACATTATCGGGAAATAGAAGTAGGCTACCGGTATATATAGTAGAAGTATATTATTACTATATAGTATTAGTTCGAGTATTTACTATGGTATAACTATAGTACAGCTGGAAAATAATACCATGGTATATTTTTAATATGGTATTTTTACTATAGCCAGTATTTTTAATATAGTATTTTTATTTTTATTATATAAGGGCGTATCTATAGCCCATAATATGTTACACCGCTCTACCCTAATTGGTGTAAATCTAGAGCACGACACCTTATTCAAATGGCAAAGTGTGTCTGTCGATCATTATACCATAATTATGTTGTACAACAGCTTATTTTGGCTTAAGTGTCGATGAGTTCTGAATGGGAAATTGTAAATACCCTGTATTAATTTACCGGCACGTGGTGCTTTATTCCAGACCGGAACGTGTCTTCGCCAATCTTATGTTTACCGGAATATTGTCGTTCCGTCATTTGGAATAAAAAAGTGTAACCCACGAGTGATGGCAGGTCATACAGCTGGCGATCCTTTGGAATGTTACAGCGTAAGCTTTTATTAGAACAATGTAATCTAACTAAATGACCTTATCATAAACAAAGCATATCCGTTGACCTTTGTTCATCCTAAAATTTTCGATATAAACGGTCAATATGGGGGATTTCGCATTTTAAATTCTTCGGTGACACTGGTCACTGTTTTGTGTTTACATTTTATTTAGTAATTACAACGAAATTTCGAAAGTATAAAATTAATGAGTCATGCAACTTGCAAGATTGTTACAGAAAGTTATGAGTTCACCAATTCCTTTTCCAAAGGAATCTGACATATGACACATATGTAACTCATTCAGTGCCGGTGACGTACCAGAACTTGGGAGAAGTGTACCGGTAGTTGTCATTTGCCGGCGGTGTACTTCCAAGATATCGCCCACGGCACTAGTTTAGTAGGTAGTCTCCACAACACTGCATTGATGCAATTTCATTATCGTTTAGACGTCATACATGTATATCAACCTTCGCCTAAACATCCTGTCCAGTGACTCCTGACGTTATACCGGTATTATTAAACGTCCAGTCGGAGGCCTTTGTGGGCAACTTCTGCTTGACGCTCATGGTCGACCATGTACAAGGGTAAAGAAAATTTGGCGAGGATGGTCCTCCAGGGAGGTACTGAATCCCTTGGATATCCTAAAAATGGTTGAGCGCTTTAGATAACAAGTGTATCTTCATCAGGACCAGGATGGCATGGGTAGATCTATGCGCATTTTGCCTGTCCTTTTATACGGCATCCAGACGATTGGGACCTTGGACGATTGGGACCTTGGACGATTGGGACCTTGAGTTGGACGATTGGGACCTTGGACGATTGGGACCTCGAGACGATTGGGACCTTGGACGATTGGGACCTCGGATTTCAGACGGTGTCTGGCCATTACATTCCTGCCACATGAAGATATTCCAGAGGCATTCGAGCATCTACGTCGAAAGATCCAACCAGATGCACATCAGATGGTCACATTCATGGATTATGTTAAGGCAACGTGGATGGAAAGTACCGTATGGAGTCCAGAGGAGTGGTGTGTGTTTGGGCGCAGTATTAGGACCAACAATGACGTCGAGGGATGGCACACCAGACTAAACCAGAGGGCGACTAACAACAACCTTCCATTCTATTTGCTGATCACCTTACTGTACCAAGAGGCGTCAGAGATTCCCGTACAAGTGAAGATGGTCATCGTCGTCGCTGCTGAAAGAAATTTCGAAGCTATATGCACCCGTTCGGCAGAATGAGACTGAGAGATCAAGCGACCAGTAAGATGTATGCTGGTCTATGCTCTCCACCAGGTCAATGACCAATGAGATTATCAAATACCATCGTCATTATTGTTTTGTATTATATCATTATTATATTTGTTAATTCCGTTACATAAATAAAATTTAATTTTAAACTAATATACCATACTTATAATTTCTTATAATTTCCCCCAAATTACGTCACACCGCACTAAATATAAATCTGAAATTAGTAAACATGGTCACGTGCAGTGCCATCATGCCGTCATGGCCGCTAAGAATCGGAATTAATAGTTGCAGGGTTTGTGAATAATTTCTTATATATAACTGAAGAAATCAATTACTCAAGGTCCCAATCGTCCTGACTCAAGGTCCCAATCGTCCTGACTCAAGGTCCCAATCGTCCGAGGTCCCAATCGTCCAAGGTCCCAATCGTCCGAGGTCCCAATCGTCCAAGGTCCCAATCGTCCGAGGTCCCAATCGTCCAAGGTCCCAATCGTCTGACAATCCTTTTATACTCTAGGTTGGTTGAGCGTGGATTTGATTGGTCACTGGGTAGATGTCAGGGGGTTATGACTTATGTGCACATAAGAGGTCTCGGGGAGTCGGGGTTGAATTTAGGGTTGCCAAGACTATGAGTTTTCATAATCGACTAATCGACCGTTATAATCGATGGTTAGTCGATTAATCGTTCATATATGTGGCCTATATTACACCCAGGTAAACAAGTGATAAATGCGAAATTGCAT
This sequence comes from Siphonodentalium dalli, assembly GCA_032622095.1. Taxonomy (NCBI): domain Eukaryota; kingdom Metazoa; phylum Mollusca; class Scaphopoda; order Gadilida; family Siphonodentaliidae; genus Siphonodentalium; species Siphonodentalium dalli. The sequence continues at coordinate 182,998,586 of CP136063.1, forward strand.
CCAGTCTCAACACAGCAGGCTTGTCATTCTGAGGCCCCCACCCGTCATTGGCCACCTAAACTCAAAGTTGCACAGCTGGTAAATGCCCTCCTTGTCGCTATTCCCGCGGACGAAATATTTGTATAATATCTGTCCAGTCATCCAATGTTCCCCGTGAACATGCATCGCGGTGCATATTGAAAGCTTGTGGAATTGTTGCATACTTATTGAAAACAGACTATAGTTAGTTTTGCAGAGAATCCCATTGTGTATCGATTACGTCACCTGCGCGCGCTGCTTGTTACTGTACTTTAAGATTTGTTATAATTATTCAAAGTGCGAGCATCACATCGTGCAGCACAGTAGCGGAGTGGGGGCAGAAATAATGAAGCAAATTAATAGTTTATATACGTTACAACGTTGGAGATTGTAATGTTTGTATGTACGTGTAGCATTAATAAGTGATGACACAAACTTGTTACTGATTAACTGTCTAGTAACTTTGAACAATTCATGTTTCGCAAACTTTGTGACTGTGAATAATGGTGACCGTTTTATAGTACATACATGAAATTTGAAAAATGAAACATAGATGCAGTCCAATGCACGTCGTCCATTTTGGCTATAATGATCGCTAATTACCGATCCATAGGAATATAAATTCACAGTTAAACATAATATATAAACAATGATAAGGCTGTAACACGACATCAAAGGAAGCCACTGGCTCGCCACGGCTGTGAGAATATGTCGCACATCAAATTATTTGAAGATGACCGCCAAACGTCGGCTGCGACATCAAAGACAAACAAAGCCGCATCATAAGTGACGAGAGAACATGGTGTCGGTGGTAAATTTTGCTACATACACTGTTAACTTTTACTTCCACTCATGGCATTTGTGCATATTACTGCTTATAAGTGACAACTACTGTATACATGTGAGATTGACAAAAGTGCATTGGAGGACGTGTGCTTGGATCCGAGAGGAGTATTTTGTGGGACTGGGTCATTTGGACGTTGGGGAGAAGTGACAACTACTGGATGTGAGATTGACAAAAGTGCAATGTTCAACTCACAAACTAGAGTCATATAAATTATTGTCCATTTAACGTGAGATTTGTCCATTCTTGTAAGGACATGTGGGCTTGAAGCATCACACTAGCGTGTCCATAATGTGCCCTCTAAGTCCACTGAGGGGTGGCATTGCATTCCCTGTATGGGAGTAGTGTATGGGCAAGCGAGAGTGCAGCAAGGTACGTGGTATGTGTGGTGCTTGTAAGCTCTACAAGCAGTGGGGATCTGGATCTTTCCCTGTGTGTTCTTTGGTACCTTTTGGCATCGTTGTATATGCGACGGTTGAATCGTCTATTGCAATGTTGGCAATGATGAAAGCCGGCTGCACAATGTTGGATGCGTATATATGCCTGTAAAGGCATGTCCCATCGATGTAAGGGACACTCCGGACAAATGTGAATGTTGGACTGGATGCATGCCATTCCCTGAGTCTGCGCTGCATGTATGTAGTAGTGAACGTCTGACGTCAGGTCACTATGAATAGGTGAGGCCATTATAGTAACAAGAAAAGTGAAGGGGGAAATATTTGGGAGACAACTAATTAAAGTCCTTCTTGTTAGTGCCTACTAGTGGTAGGGTGCGCAGAGAGTGAAGATCTGTGCTATATTTCTCTTTATTTGCGTGCTGAGGAAACGCAGAAAATGCTGCCGCAGGATTACATTGATGTCCTAATCTGGCGGTGCTGCGTGTACCGCGAGTTTTTGTCTGCGGTTGTTCGGTAAATTATCCTATAGGTTTTCTGCGTTTTCTGAAATGCCATCTGCATCCCACGCCATGTACAAGCACCATTGCATACAGTGTGCTCTAAGTCAGCGTGGCATGCCGCGCCGCAAATGCCATGCCGCAAATGCCGTATGTAAGGGCCTTAATAAAGAGCTCCAATGTGAATGACTGAACAATGGACAATTTCATTGTAGATTCCAATTGTTCTAGAGAAGGAGGAAGAGATTGATGATCAAGGAAAACAGGTTATTCTGCCAGATGGAAAACCAAAGTACAAATGTGGATTTAAAATTGGAGGCGGCATAGACCAAGACAACACAAAGAGTCCACAAGGTTATCCTGACAAGGTATTTAACTTAAATATTTAAATTGTTTAGCTTGAGTGTTGATAACTGGACCAATTATGATTGACATGTTTTGTTTATCTGCTAGTATTAACTCAGAATTTATCATGAGCGGACCATGACCTGCATACTCCACTCACACAACAAATATTCTCATTGAAATATGCACAAATTGCAAGCAGAAATACTCCAGTTCTCCACATACTGCACTTATGTTGCTGGCAACCAGGCCTCAGAATATGGTGCCGGACATTTGCAGAATGAGGTCCCCAGAGGGTGAATTTAGTGGTGCTACACTTAAACAGTGGGCTAGCATTACTAAACTCACCCTCGGGGGACCTCATTCTGCATGGCCTCATCTGCTGTGGGAGACCTAAACTCAGATTTAAGTTCCCAGATGGTGAAGATGGTAATGTGCACCTATTAGGCACCTCGATTATGCATTGTGTCATCCGCCATTTGGGGATATTTTGAAACTAAACCAAAAAGGTCCCCAGAGGGTGACTTTAGTGATGCTAGCTGGCTGAGCGGGGTAACGTTACTAAATTCACCTTCTGGGAACCTGGTTCTGTTATTGTCCAGCACCATATTTTGAGGCTTGTGGACAACAGACATAATACATGTAGATGACTTGCAATCAATCAGAACTTACCAAAACTTGTCTATCATTCATAATATTTTAGTACTTTATTTAATTTCAGGGAGTCTATGTAACTTACATATACAATAATGGGCCCGCTGCGAAATGTGCTCTTCAAATTCATGACAAGATACTGCAGGTATGATTTCAATGGATGGCAATATTAATCGGAGGCCATATTCTCATTTATTAGTGGAATATGAGTATACATGTACCTGTAAGTCCATGGTGGTTTGAAGCTTTAAATTATACATATTATGTAGTAGTAGTAGGTTTGGCACATGTGATCAAAAATTGTTGATAAAATGTCACTTATTGCCTCTATCGATGCCCTGTTTAGCTCAACTTGACAAAGTCAAGTTTGAGCTATGGCGTACCTTTGGTCGGACCATTGTGAAATTTTTTATGGCTATAGATGGGAAATGAGTCATTATTGGGTCATTTGGCAAAAAAAACATGGCCGTCAGTGGCCATCTTTGATATCAAAATTCAATCCGTTAGCAATGGCCACAGGCCGTGCCGTTCCTCTGATCATCATGATATTTGCCATGTAGGTTGACATTGACATGTAGATGGGAACCATAATTATGTTTTTGGGTGAATCAGCCAAAAAAACATGGTCATCTTGGTTTTCAGTATCAAACAAATTGAAACAATGTAAATCCATTAGCACAGGTTACATTTCTTGCCTGAAAATTATGAAATTTGTCATGGATGTTGACATTTGGCATGTAGATGGGAAATCAAAACATTTTCGGTCTTCCGGCAAAATTCAATCAATTACATGTAGTATGGGCTACAGTTTGTACTGTTCGTCTGATCATCATGAAATTTTACATGTAGATGAGATGTAATATTTTTGGGGTGATTCCTGGTGCATCGCAGCATCGGCCAAAAAACAAGGCCGATTTCAGCCGGTATTAAGCAAGGTAAATCGTACCTGGTTTACAGGCACTGTAACTGTTGTAACACATGAAATTACCCCCTCTCCAAGTTGAGCTATAGTGTCATTGACACTTTAATTCTTCATCATAAACGGCAAAGCTGATAAACATAAATAGCATTTGATTCACTTCAGTGGGGAAAAGTGAAAACAGCTGCTAAATAATGAAACAATTTTGGAAACACCTCTCTGTACTATCAATCATGAAATCATCATTTGTCAATTACTTATTTGTGTTTCATGAATTTGTAGGTGAATGGCCATGATATGACTGTTGTGACTCATAAGAAAGCAGTGGAGTATATACAGCGTAAAGCTAGACTGAACATGCTGGTGTATAGGAAAGGAGTTCCACCATTACAGAGACCGGACGGTCAACACCAGCCACAGTTCCAGTCATACACCGAAGACTTCGCTACACAGCCCCCATTTCAAAGGACGTATTGAGCAGAAATTTATTTTAGTATAATAATATCAGATCTGAATTAATGTTAGAGAAAACTCACACAATTTTGTAACACTGCTGCAGAATTTACCAATATAACTACATGTACACTGTAACACTGATATTTTGATATTCTGAAGAAAGAACAGACTATATATATCTATCTACTTTTATGTTTGAAAATCTTACACCCGGTTTTTATGATGTGCAAAACATATGTCAAGCTATCCAGCAGTTTGCACATTGCTGACACATGTTAAGGCCATTATAGACGGCGATGCGAACGATGCGACCATTTCCATTTCTGTGTCAAATTATTCTAGTGGAAATTCTGTCATCCTACATTGAGTGTTCTTCTCGTTTGTTTTGAGTTTTCAAATGAAACTTGGCAGCATGTCATCACATATGGTACATATCTGGTAGTTTCCCCCCCCCAAAAGCCTGTGGGCTCATTGGTCCAACACACTAGTGATTAACACTGAAATAGTCTTTTTAATGCCTTCTAAAATGCCAATTTAATTATACAATTCACTTGTAGATGGGACGGAGAACACTCTGATTACGTTGCTCAATTAGCACAAATCCTATTCTTGCGATTGACGCTTTGGTTGTGCCGTTCACATCGCATCACTCACTATGCTGTGTGAATTCATCATTGATATTACCTTTGTCCTAATTGAGCGTCGATCACATCTCCGTCTGATTTGGCCTTTAACTGAATTTGATTGATAAGTCGTGTTAATGGCAACAACTGATAGTCTGTACTTTGAAACTAATATATGAACCCTTGCTATACTAAATGGAATCTCCCACCACTTATAAAAGTATATATTTGAATGGTCTACATGTATATTCATTTGAATGGTTGTCAAGGAAATATGAACAGACGGATATGATAGACAATAGAAATAACAGAACGAATACTATTTGTTGGTGGGAAATGGTCAGGCTGTTTCTTGAACTTATTATCTGAACATTTCCGAAGGGATAACTTCTCATTAAAACCTACATTCTCAACCATACACATCCAAACTGATCTGTAGAAAATTATGCTGGATTAGCTCATACTGAAGAACCTACTTTTGACATTCGGTTGATATCTGGTTTTGGGATAACAAGAAATACTCTTGGTTGTGCCTATTTACTCCATGGGGATACTGAATAAAAAAATTTATCTTAACATTTCTTATGTGAACTACTGATCAATGATTATTTAGTAAAGAAAGGTTTAATATGATTGCTGCACTGGATAAAGTGTGGATTTTGTGAAATCTCTCAACTGCATAAATAGAATGAACAAAATACTGGTGCTTTCTGGCACAAAACAATGGAAGATAATAAGAATATTCTGTCTTCCTCACCGTTATCTGGTAAACTTTCTATGTTTTCCTATTGTTTAAAGGGGTTGATTGTGCATAGCTGACATTTTGTTGATTTATAGTATTAATTAAGTGATTAATTAATTAGGTACTTATTTTTGCAGACAGGGACCACCCAAGAGAGATACATCTAGATATCCTGAAATATGAATTTCTCCTTTTTTTTGCTAATATGTTCAAGGCCAGGACCCTGCATCACCAATCAAGTCTCTAACCCAAAGTGGTTTTTATTTCAAATATGTTTAAAGAACTTTTCAGGTGTATGAAATTTATATATTAGTACTCAGGCGCTATGCCAACCTGGGGAATGTAGCATTCTACTAACATCGCCAAAATTTCGAAGAAATCGAACATACCACTCGATAGAAAACATCGGGCGAACTACAAATTGTAATTATTTACATCTTGATTCGGGACGCAACTTTCGGCGATAAAGTAACACAAATGATTTTGCCATCGAGAGTCATTGCATTTAATTAATATATAAGAATGGCGGTGTGTGTGATCAATTTGGATTAATATTTGAAAAAAAAATAACTTGTTGCCGAGAGCTTTCCGATGAAAGGCAACAAGCCATATTTCCTGACTAAATCCGGAAAAATTACCCATAATTATGCTGTGGTTAAGGAGTCGATTATTTAGGGCATTACTGTACGTCCCTGGCCTGCTTAAAGTGTAAACATAACATGCACCAACCCATAGGGGTTGATCAAATTTTCCCAACATGGGCATTCTGATGGGTTTTACACCATGCTTGGGCAAAGGATGTAGTACTTTCGATTTGAAGTCTAGTTGCCCTTAACAAAGGCAGAGAGAAGTGATGTCAATCTATTTAAAACCTCTTGGCTGGTCCCTCCCAGCAGATAAGATAAACTAGATACATTGTTAGATTTTACAAACTGTTCATCTGGATATCATAAACAGAATGTCATTTCAATCATTGTAACATCATCAACCTTGAGTATGAAGCAGGACTGAGAATATGATGCCAATGGAGGTCCCCAGAGGGTGATCTAGTTTCTAAAGAAATTAAAAAACTTCTTAATTTGATAATAAAGATACTTTCTAGAGAAGATAAGAGGAATGAGGTCCCCAAATGGTGAATTTAATGATGCTAGCCTGCTGTGCGGGGTAGCGTCACTAAATTCACACTCTGGTGACCTCATTCTGCAAATGTCCGGCACCATATTCTCAGACCTTGTATGAAGCCCCTCTTTATTATTATACTAGTGACTCGGCGATATATAGGTTGACAAATATGCTAAATATTCTTGTACTAGTAGACTCTTTAGCCCACAGAACAAATAATTCAGGAGATCCAATTCAGAAAGTTTGGGTCCTGACCATTCTTCAACATGGAATAAAAAAAAAATACCGTTCCTGGTTATTATATTCCTGACATTGTAGAAACAAAGAGAGTTTGTTTCGCTTGTGTGCGAAAAATTTGAAATAGCTGTAACATTCTGTGACCTCGTTAAGTATTTTTCAGAGCATACGAAGCCCATATATTAATATTTTGTGTATTATCAACCTATATCTCCTTTCAAATTAAGTTTGGAAGTTTGAATGAGTCATGTCAGGTCTGAATTTAACGTGTCTGACATTTGCAGAATGAGGTCCTCAGAGGGTAATTTAGTTACGCTATCCTGCAAAGTGGGCTAGCATCACCAAATTCACTTTCTGGGGACCTCATTCTGCTTAGGCCTCAACTGCTATGGGAAACCTGGGATCAGATTGAAGTTCCCCAGTTGAAATTGGTGATATTCACCTATTAGTCACATCGATTATGCATTTTATCTTCTGCAAATTAGGGGATATAGAAACTTCCCAGAAGGTAAAGAGTAACTGAAACCAATGTTAATTTGAGACTATAGTTATTTCCTAGAAGATGAGGCCCAGCAGAATGAGGTCCCCAAAGGGTGAAATTGTTATGCTAGCCTGCTTAGCAGGATATCGTTACTAAATTCACCCTCTGGGGGACCTCATTCTGCAAATGTCAGACACATTAAATTAAGGCTTGATTCATGTCCATGTATGTAGCGAACTGCAATGGGAACACAGTTTGGTTCTCATAAATGATCTATTTTTGTGTGAGTAAATGTCTGATTAATGAGGTTGTCATTTTCACTAATTGTTGTTTCAGAATTGATCTGATTTTACCTCTGTTTGAGGTTGTGCTTGCTGTGACATACCCTATCCATTATTATACATGTACACAACAGTTATAACTTAAAGTAATGTTTAAGTTATGCCAACGATACCAATACCAGTACGACGTTTTAATGATAGTTTTGGAATTTTCCTCGGGTCATTTTCGACTTTTCCAATCAAGCTCCTGTCTTCATGTCGCTTCCAAATGCTAAAATCAGGAACATTGTACTATTTCTTTCAGAATACAAATTTGCTCATTCTCACTCAATTAGTACATCATATTATTTTTTTGAATGGAATGACTGCAAATATTCTTTTGAATATGTTAGAAAACCACTAATGATTGAAAGATATTTTGTTCTCTATTTCAGAATTTATTTTAATGGATAAGTTATGTCACTTCACATTGATATAGTCCATTTGATTTTGCGAAAAATTACTTCATCATATTTGGAAAATTATTTCTTTTTTATCATTTAGGAACAGCTCATTTTTTCTAGATTTGGGAATTCTGTTGAAAATGGAGATGGTTCTAAGTTAGGTTTTTCTTTAATTGTCGCAAATGTTTGTAAATAAAAATTATGAATATAAATTCTGATATTAAATGTGACCATTTGTGAAAAGCTGATAAATGTGACAATTTTTGTTTACATTTTTTCTGCCCTTTAGTGTTTTTTTCCAATTCACTAAATACTACAATTCTCGCAACATGACATGAATTTAAAAAATCAGCAAACCTATACAGTTAATAATTTTACTTGTTCTCATCTCATCACCTGAAAAATTGCAATATTTGTAGAATTATAAGCAGAAAGATAAACTTTCATGGTAACATTATTATATCTTTAAGTTCTTTCTGGGGAAGAAACATGGAATCAGACGGGCTATATATTTATATTTTAGAGATTTTTATCACTTGTAAATACATGTACTTATGTATAGCAATTTCACTCTTTATTGCACCAATGATCTTGTGATTTACTTAGTGTTTTGCAATGCTATTTATACTATATTATACAGCTTTTTTGCATTTGTATGTCTGATGTCTTGCCAGAAATGTGTGATTTTTTTATGATTTGAATGTAGGTCAATGTTTTTCTTCCATATGTTCAGCTTCCTTTTTCATGTCTATGTTTTATAAAAATTTTGATGATAGTGCTCTTAAAAATGTGGTCTCGCTTCGCAGACAACACTTACAACAACAACAACAACATATGAAACTCTTTTTGAAGACACAACTTCAAGTAATTTGAAACATTCTGTTGTGGCTTACAGCGAATAAACTTGCTCAACACAGGTATTCCAATAAATTTTGTATCAAAATTGCCAACACACAACACCGTTCTTTCATATAAATGAAATAAAATTACTCTTTGGCGAATTAATTCTCATCTGTTTATCAGTGATTTGTTTGTGACGAACAAAGGACTGTGTGTTTACATTTCTGCATCGTTCAATCGTCGTGTTTTTCGAAAAGCCACTGCCAATGTTGTTGAATATTTTGACAGTAATACTTTAATTATGAATTCTTTATATATATGTAATGACTGAGTTGTAAAATATTAGTTTGATATAGTGAAATAAGCAAGTAATATGTCTCTAATTAGTATCCAAAAAACACACCTACATGAATATTCAACTGAAAACTTGCATGCATATTCAACTGAAAATGTTGATCACTTGCTCTGGATTCATAATAATGAGTTTGATTCCAGTACTCAGAGAATTACGTTTTACCTTGGAGATATTTCCTCCAACTCTCTTGGACTTTTTCATTAAAGGCATACAGTAATGCCCTAAATAATCGACTCCTTAACCACAGCAGAATTATGGGTAACTTTTCAGGATTTAGTCGGAAATATGGCTTGTTGCTATTCATTAGAAAGCTCTCAGTGAGAGCTTTCCGATGAATGGAAACAAGCCATATTTCCGACTATATCCTGAAAAGTTACCTATAATTCTGCTGTGGTTAAGGAGTTGATTATTTTAGGACATTACTGTAGTCTGGTAAGCCAAACTTATAGAATCACTTTCATTTAGAGTTACTTTTGCAAGATGAATTTGGCTTTTAGCAATCGAGACAACCGTCATGTTCTAGATATAGCATTATTTTATAATCATACGTTTTAACATATGAATTGGGAAAATAAATTTAACGAAAAATTTGAGATATCTAACAATGTTCACCTCATTAATGAAACAACAGGTTAATGACAGTTTTGAGTAACTTATTATCAGACCGTAAAATAGATCAGGTTTTCCCTGTGACATTCAATGTCACGTCCAATCAAAGTGAGTTTCATATAATAAAACAGTTATCACATTGTTTCTTGGTTGACACAAGGAATTGTCAGTCCTTGGAAGTCAATATTCACCTCAGCCTATGGCCTTGGTGAATATTAACCTCCTCGGGTTGACAATCCTTGTGTCAACCTCGAAACAATGCGATAATTGTATAATGACAGGCTGGATTTAGAAATAAAAATGGCAGAAAGTTCAGTTGAGTGGAAGCAAGGGATATTTATTCTGCATTTATGGACATTTTTTACCCTCTCAATTGAATTGACTGTGGTTCACAGTTGTTAAAGTAGATTGACTCTAACATTTGATAAATTTTATGCCACTTAAAAATAACCTGATAATGCCTTTAAACCTGTCAGTGACTTGAGCTTCCTGAATTTTTGCGAAAACACTGCCAATGCATTCTCTTATATATGCCAGTCTCCCATAGGGAGCCTAGCATATATACAAGAATGCATTGGCCTAACAATATTTACCTTGACCTTGTAAGCCAGTTCATTCTCATATACTACATGTAGTATATGAGAGGCTCCCTATGGGAGACTCGCATATATAAGAGAATTCACTGGCACAGGATCTTTCATGCTACACCACCAGCGCAGCTCCCATCATGAAAGGCTGAAACCTGTCAGTGACCGGCCAGTTATAACAAGGTTTGTTAGATCACAATCAGCACTTGATTTGTTCTTCCTGATTGACTTCTTTGTTACATTACAAAATAATATGTATTATCAGTCATCTTGCCATGTCTATAAATTAACGAATATCACAGATATTTATCAAAACAATGTGTTTGTTCTTCACTCTATCACAAACGATGAAACCAATTGAAGGATTCATTGTGCATACAAATTGTATTAATTTTGGGGGAAAATGCACCAAAATGTTTGAGCTCATTTATTTCCAGTGAGACTGAGTGAGTCCCACTCGAAGTCATTGGATCCTTCAATCGATTACACCGTCTGTAGTTTAAAAGGACCCAAGACACTCGCAGTGGGTAATTGTGCAAAAAATATAAAAGTCTGTAAAAACATCACCACTAAAAAGAACATGGAGAAACATCGCTAATGGTGTTGTAGTAAGTTCAAATATTTTAGTCTGAAATAATATAATATAATATTTTTCAATACCTTGACATTTTCCAATGTTTACTGTCAAGTTCTGATTAAACTTTGGTACACATGAATCTTATTGAACTAATTGAGACTTTTATCGGTAATTCCGCTGTAACAGTAATGTTTACTTAAAAGTGAATTTGACATGTGAAATCTCTTTGTTGGAGAGTTATTAATAATGAAAATAAGAACAAAAGTCAATTTATTTTTCATGTACATGTACTTGTTGAGGATCTTTACTATCATTTATTTAGCATGAACCCTCGAAGGTCTTGATTTCCTTTAACCCTTTTTTAGCTCAACTTACTTTGTAAGTTTGAGCTATTGCCATGGTTTGGCGTCCGTCGTCTGTGTGTCCGTCAACAATTTCCTTTGGCGCGGGCTACAGGTCGTACCTTTAGTCTGATCTTTATGAAATTTGTCATGAATGTTGACATTGACATGTAGATGGGAACGAGTCATTTTGGGGTCATTCGGCCAAAAAACATGGCCACTGGTGGCCATCTTTGATTTCAAAATTCAATCCATTGGCGCGGGCTACAGGTCGTACTGTTCGTCTGATCATCATGAAATTTGTCATGGATGTTAATATTGACATGTAGATGGGAACGAGTCATTTTGGGGTCATTCGGCCAAAAAACATGGCCGTCAGCAGCCATCTTGGATTTTACACTTTGCATGACTAAATCCTTTGGCGCAGGCTACAGGTCGTAGTTTTGGTCGGAAGTTCATGAAATTTGTCATGGATGTTAACAATGACATGTAGATGGGAACGAGTGATTTTGGGGTCATTCGTCCTAAAAACATGGCCACCAGCAGCCATTTTGGATTTTACTCTTTGCATGACTAAATCCTTTGGCACGGGATACAGGTCATACCTTTGATCTGATCTTTATGAAATTTGTCATGAATGTTGACATTGACATGTAGATGGGAACGAGTCATTTTGGGGTCATCTGGCCAAAAAACATGGCCACTGGTGGCCATCTTGGATTTCAAAATTCAATCCATTGGCGCGGGCTACAGGTCGTGCTGTTCGTCTGATCATCATGAAATTTGTCATGGATGTTAATATTGACATGTAGATGGGAACGAGTCATTTTGGGGTCATTCGGCCAAAAAACATGGCCGTCAGCAGCCATCTTGGATTTTACTCTTTGCATGACTAAATCCTTTGGCGCGGGCTACAGGTTGTAGCTTTGGTCAGAACTTCATGAAATTTGTCGTGGATGTTAACAATGACATGTAGATCGGAACGAGTGATTTTGGGGTCGTTCGGCCAAAAAACATGGCCGCCAGCAGCCATCTTGGATTTTACTCTTTGCATGACTAAATCCTTTGGCGCGGGCTACAGGTCGTACCTTTGGTCTGATCTTTATGAAATTTGTCATGAATTTTGATATTGACATGTAGATGGGAACGAGTCATTTTGGGGTCATTCGGCCAAAAAACATGGCCACTGGTGGCCATCTTTGATTTCAAAATTCAATCCATTGGCGCGGGCTACAGGTCGTACTGTTCGTCTGATCATGGGGTCATTCGTCCTAAAAACATGGCCACCAGCAGCCATCTTGGATTTTACTCTTTGCATGACTAAATCCTTTGGCACGGGATACAGGTCATACCTTTGATCTGATCTTTATGAAATTTGTCATGAATGTTGACATTGACATGTAGATGGGTACGAGTCATTTTGGGGTCATCTGGCCAAAAAACATGGCCACTGGTGGCCATCTTGGATTTCAAAATTCAATCCATTGGCGCGGGCTACAGGTCGTGCTGTTCGTCTGATCATCATGAAATTTGTCATGGATGTTAATATTGACATGTAGATGGGAACGAGTCATTTTGGGGTCATTCACCCAAAAAACATGGCCGTCAGCAGCCATCTTGGATTTTACTCTTTGCATGACTAAATCCTTTGGCGCGGGCTACAGGTCGTAGTTTTGGTTGGAACTTCATGAAATTTGTCATGGATGTTAACAATGACATGTAGATGGGAGCGAGTGATTTTGGGGTCGTTCGGCCAAAAAACATGGCCGCCAGCAGCCATCTTGGATTTTACTCTTTGCATGACTAAATCCTTTGGCGCAGGCTACAGGTCGTACCTTTGGTCTGATCGTTATGAAATTTGTCATGAATGTTGATATTGACATGTAGATGGGAACGAGTCATTTTGGGGTCATCTGGCCAAAAAACATGGCCACTGGTGGCCATCTTTGATTTCAAAATTCAATCCATTGGCGCGGGCTACAGGTCGTACTGTTCGTCTGATCATCATGAAATTTGTCATGGATGTTAATATTGACATGTAGATGGGTACGAGTCATTTTGGGGTCATTCGGCCAAAAAACATGGCCGTCAGCAGCCATCTTGGATTTTACTCTTTGCATGACTAAATTCTTTGGCGCGGGCTACAGGTCGTAGTTTTGGTCGGAAGTTCATGAAATTTGTCATGGATGTTAACAATGACATGTAGATGGGAACGAGTGACATTGGGGTCATTCGTCCTAAAAACATGGCCGCCAGCAGCCATCTTGGATTTTACTCTTTGCATGACTAAATACTTTGGCACGGGATACAGGTCATACCTTTGATCTGATCTTTATGAAATTTGTCATGAATGTTGACATTGACATGTAGATGGGAACGAGTCATTTTGGGGTCATCTGGCCAAAAAACATGGCCACTGGTGGCCATCTTGGATTTCAAAATTCAATCCATTGGCGCGGGCTACAGGTCGTGCTGTTCCTCTGATCATCATGAAATTTGTCATGGATGTTAATATTGACATGTAGATGGGAACGAGTCATTTTGGGGTCATTCACCCAAAAAACATGGCCGTCAGCAGCCATCTTGGATTTTACTCTTTGCATGACTAAATCCTTTGGCGCGGGCTACAGGTTGTAGCTTTGGTCAGAACTTCATGAAATTTGTCATGGATGTTAAAAATGACATGTAGATCGGAACGAGTGATTTTGGGGTCGTTCGGCCAAAAAACATGGCCGCCAGCAGCCATCTTGGATTTTACGCTTTGCATGACTAAATCCTTTGGCGCAGGCTACAGGTCGTACCTTTGGTCTGATCGTTATGAAATTTGTCATGAATTTTGATATTGACATGTAGATGGGAACGAGTCATTTTGGGGTCATTCGGCCAAAAAACATGGCCGCTGGTGGCCATCTTTGATTTCAAAATTCAATCCATTGGCGCGGGCTACAGGTCGTGCTGTTCGTCTGATCATCATGAAATTTGTCATGGATGTTAATATTGACATGTAGATGGGTACGAGTCATTTTGGGGTCATTCGGCCAAAAAACATGGCCGTCAGCAGCCATCTTGGATTTTACTCTTTGCATGACTAAATTCTTTGGCGCGGGCTACAGGTCGTAGTTTTGGTCGGAAGTTCATGAAATTTGTCATGGATGTTAACAATGACATGTAGATGGGAACGAGTGATTTTGGGGTCATTCGTCCTAAAAACATGGCCGCCAGCAGCCATCTTGGATTTTACTCTTTGCATGACTAAATCCTTTGGCACGGGATACAGGTCATACCTTTGATCTGATCTTTATGAAATTTGTCATGAATGTTGACATTGACATGTAGATGGGAACGAGTCATTTTGGGGTCATCTGGCCAAAAAACATGGCCACTGGTGGCCATCTTGGATTTCAAAATTCAATCCATTGGCGCGGGCTACAGGTCGTGCTGTTCCTCTGATCATCATGAAATTTGTCATGGATGTTAATATTGACATGTAGATGGGAACGAGTCATTTTGGGGTCATTCACCCAAAAAACATGGCCGTCAGCAGCCATCTTGGATTTTACTCTTTGCATGACTAAATCCTTTGGCGCGGGCTACAGGTTGTAGCTTTGGTCAGAACTTCATGAAATTTGTCATGGATGTTAAAAATGACATGTAGATCGGAACGAGTGATTTTGGGGTCGTTCGGCCAAAAAACATGGCCGCCAGCAGCCATCTTGGATTTTACGCTTTGCATGACTAAATCCTTTGGCGCAGGCTACAGGTCGTACCTTTGGTCTGATCGTTATGAAATTTGTCATGAATTTTGATATTGACATGTAGATGGGAACGAGTCATTTTGGGGTCATTCGGCCAAAAAACATGGCCGCTGGTGGCCATCTTTGATTTCAAAATTCAATCCATTGGCGCGGGCTACAGGTCGTGCTGTTCGTCTGATCATCATGAAATTTGTCATGGATGTTAATATTGACATGTAGATGGGTACGAGTCATTTTGGGGTCGTTCAGCCAAAAAACATGGCCACCAGCAGCCATCTTGGATTTTACTCTTTGCATGACTAAATTCTTTGGCGCGGGCTACAGGTCGTAGTTTTGGTCGGAAGTTCATGAAATTTGTCATGGATGTTAACAATGACATGTAGATGGGAACGAGTGATTTTGGGGTCGTTCGGCCAAAAAACATGGCCGCCAGCAGCCATCTTGGATTTTACTCTTTGCATGACTAAACCCTTTGGCGCGGGCTACAGGTCGTACCTTTGGTCTGATCTTTATGAAATTTGTCATGAATGTTGATATTGACATGTAGATGGGAACGAATCATTTTGGGGTCAAATGGCCAAAAAACATGGCCACTGGTGGCCATCTTGGATTTCAAAATTCAATCCATTGGCACGGACTACAGGTTGTACTGTTCGTCTGATCATCATGATATTTATCATGGATGTTAATATTAACATGTAGATGGGAACGAGTGATCTTGGGGTCGTTTGGCTAAAAAACATGTCCGCCAGCAGCCATATTGGATTTTACTCTTTGCATGACTAAATCCTTGGTGCGGGCTACAGGTCGTAGCTTTGGTCGCAACTTCATGAAATTTGTCATGGATGTTAACAATGACATGTAGATGGGGAAACGAGTCATTTTGGGGTCGTTCAGCCAAAAAACATGGCCGCCAGCAGCCATCTTGGATTTTACTCTTTGCATGACTAAATCCATTGGCACAGATCATTATGAGATTTGTAAAGGCTGGCGGAAAAAAACATGGCTGCCGGTGGCCATTTTAGAATTTACTCTTTGCATCAATAAATCCTTTGGCACACCATAATCACCACATCCCTGATCCGATCATTATGAAACCTGTCATGAATGTTGATATTGACATGCACATCTAGTCTTACTTAGACGTTTCAATTAGCACCTTTCCTATTCCTCCATTTACTGTCAACCATTAAACCTAAGTTGAGCTACAGTGTCATTGACACTTTCATTTACTAAATGGATTCTCTATCAGTTATAAAAGTATTCAATGGAATGGTCTATTGTTCATCTGGAGGGTTGTTTAGGAAAAGGAAATATAAGAAGACGACAAACCTTTAATATGAAAAAACTTTAAAAAGCCAGATTCTCACCCCCAATTCTCACATCTCCAATTTTCATTCATATTTCAAAGAAAACAATATGGAATTAATTTAAAATGCTTGGACTGTGTTGAGTTGATACTATGTTTTCTGACGCAAGAGCATATGGTACCAGATCACTTACCAGTTTTGCTTGAAAAGGGGTCAGACTTTGTATATGGTTAATTATCTCCCGCCAAATTGAAAATTTGCGGGGGATATAGGAATGGGTTCCGTCCGTCCGTCTGTCCCGAATTTGTAAGAGTCATAACTTGAACAAATGTCAACGGATTTCAAAGAATATGAGTTCACCTGACTATTACCTAGAATGTGTTCGCAAGCCAGGTCCGGCCGGATATATTTACCGGAGTTATTAGACTTTGTTTATTATTTTTGTTGAATTTAGCAAATAGACGACGTCACAGGGCTCATTTCCACAAATCTCAACGGATTTCAAAGATATTTGGTATATGAGTTCACCTGACCATTACCTAGAATGAGTTTGCAAGCCAGGTCTAGCCGGATATTTTTACCGGAGTTATTAGACTTTGTTTATTATTTTTGTTGAATTTACCAAATAGCAAATAGACGACGTCACAGGGCTCATTGCCACAAATCTCAACGGATTTCAAAGATATTTGGTATATGAGTTCACCTGACCATTACCTAGAATGAGTTCGCAAGCCAGGTCCGGCCAGATATTTTTACCGGAGTTATTAGACTTTGTTTATTATTTTTGTCGAATTTACCAAATAGCAAATAGATGACGTCACAGGGCTCATTTCCACAAATCTCAACGGATTTCAAAGATTTTTGGTATATGAGTTCACATGACCAGTATATAGAACGAGTTCGCAAACCAGGTCCGGCCGGATATTTTCAGCAGAGTTATTGGACTTTGTTTATTATTTTTGGTGCAAATGGACGACGTCACAAGGCTAATTTCCACAAATGTCAGGGAGTCAGGCTTTTTGACAAAATCCCACCTCTTGTTTAGCACATACTGAGAACGCAAATGTTATTGAGAATGCACTTCCCCAACTGCACAATTCAGCGAGGGATACTGTCGTCTGCGACTCCTTGTTCCACTTGGAAATCATTTCATCGATCTTACTACAGTAATGCCCTAAATAATCGACTCCTTAACCACAGCAGAATTATGGGTAAATCTTCAGGATTTAGTCGGAAATAAGGCATGTTGCAATTCATCGGAAAGCTCTCACTGAGCGCTTTCCGATGATTGGCAACAAGCCATATTTCCGACTAAATCCTGAAAAATGACCCATAATTCTGCTGTGGTTAAGGAGTTGATTATTTAGGGAATTACTGTAGTAGAAAACACACACAGTTAGCAACTGACTAATTCTCAAGACACACAAATCAGCTTTTATGAATTCATAAAAAAACAAATCTTAATAGGAAGCCTGGATATAGTGTGTCTGATATATGCAGAATGAGGTCCCCGGGGGGGGGGTGAATTTAGTGATGCTATCCCGCTGGGGAACTCCCTCTGCTCAGGCCTCATCTTCTGGGAAGTGTCCATAATCTCAAATTAACATTGTTTTATTGTTACTTCTCCTCTTCTGTTCAGTTTCTGTCCCCAAATTTGCAGAAGATTAATTGCACAATCGAGGTGACTAATGGGTGAGCATCACCAGCTTCAACTGGGGAACATCAATCTGATCCTAGGTCTCCCCTAAGAAGAATGAGGTTCTCAGAGGGTGAATTTGACATCACAATCTCATATTAGTGGGCTCATGGGTACAATCTGTAATTATTTTCTGGTAACAAGACAGTGTCTATTAGGAATCCTTCTGCGCTTAAATTATCTGTCGTCTGCTTATCATTCCTAAACTTCCCTGTCTAATAATAGACAAATCCAACGTGTACTTTTGCAATTCATGGGAGAATCCATTTAGTAAAGAAAGGGTTACACAACCAGTTTCTCCGGCCTGATGATTGCCACAACAGTTACTGACTATCCTTGCATGCTTTGTTCTGGTAGCATCCTATTTTTCAAGAATATTCAGGACACATGAGACATGTATGTTTCAAATAGTTTATTATGAGTAATTAAAATACCCCTCATGGAAAAATATATAAGAAAACTGAAAGACATCCCTTTAACAATGAAATTGAGAAGTTGCACAACAACTTAATAACAAGTTGGTGCATAAGCTTGGAGATGAAAGACATAAAGCAAAATGTACCGGTATCACATACATGTATATGTAGGATCAAAATAGTTTGATAACTACAGGAAAAACATAACTGTATATAGACTCTTATCATGCTGGTATCATAACTGCATAAAAGTACATGATCTGAACTAATAAAAGGCTTGAATCACTGCTTGAATGGCAATTTAATTCAGTTCAATACTGCTTCAAGAATCTTAAAATTATGTTAGCTATGCGCTGAAAAAATAAGCGAGATCACTGAGTCGCTACAATATTGGATCAATCCAGCCCTGTTCCACGCATTCAGTGCTACAGGTCAACGTTCTGGAGTAGCATTCCATGTATGGAGCTTTTGAATATTCAAAACTTTACATATGGAATGCTTCTCCAGAACTTTTACCTGTAGCACTTAAAACTGGGGAACGGGGGCCAGATGGTTCCAATATGGTAGCGACTCAGTGATCTCACTTATAGTGAACATCCATTTTGCAAGAATTGATATAAACCAATGGGCTGAGATGAGTTTTAGTCTCACTTTTAGGTCATATGGCCATAGCCAAATTACCAGCTTATCAGCTACCTGTATCTCTAGTATAAGGTAGCAATACACGATTTCATGGCTTGTAGGAGGGCTGAAAAATATGATTTTAAGCATATAAGGGCTATAACTCTCAGTTTGGCCTCTGATATACCTGGGAGTAATGGTTTGATGGTTTAATTATTTTATAAAGGTACCATAGTATACAAAATGGGATGCTGTTTGAATACGAAGTATGTTTTTGCAATCTGATGTCGGCCAGCTCTGTGTGGTACTCCACCAGAAAAGAGCTCGATTTCTCTCCCTTGAAAACAGTCGTTTGCACTTGGAAGAAAAAATTTCAAAATTGATACAATAACTTTAAAAAAAAAAATAATATATCTGACATATATCTCGGCTCTATCAGCTCATAAGGTGATTATAGACTGACATTCGCTCTGTCATGGTTAGCTATGCAACCGAAGACAGCCAATTTCGCCCAAAAAATGGTTAAAATGAAGATTTTTCAAAGTCAGTCTAAGGGAGATACATGTAATTCAACTTGTGATGAGGCAATTCCTGTCAAAAGACAGACGGATTATCCTTTGACCATTTCTGTATCTTGTAACCAAGCACTCATGCGCTGTTTATCAACGACCATGGTGCAGCAGAAGGTTGTGGTACAGTACCCCCCTGAAAATGGCCAGAAATCGTGTATACATGTAGCTACCTAACAATGTGGCCTACATGTAAAAACAGTTGAGTGCTCCCAGCTTGAGTGGACTGGCCTCCATACCAACATTGGGCAAGTTCCTTGATGTAACAGTTCATGGTAATGGCTTCTAGTAATTTTCTAGCACGCACCTAACATAATGTTGAGATTCTTAAGCAATATTGAACTCAATTAAATTGCCATTCGAGCCTTTAAAGGTACTCAATCCGATCAGACGGTCTCCACATCATCAAGATACAACAATAACAACATTTCTTAAATATACGCTTTAGTTATCAGAATCGATTAATTGCAACAAAATAATGCTAACCACAGTCAACTATGGTAAAAAAATTCCCAAATGTGTTATTTATCAACATTTTGTTCAACGAAATATGGCCGTATTATCACTTGAGCATCACAAAATTTGGCTGTATTACCACTTGATTTGAGAGTTATCCATCTTCATCTGCAATTGTTTTTGAGACCGTCGGTTTGACAACTGTTTTCTGGGCCACAAATAATTGCACATCTCGAGAAATAACAAAGTTCAAAAATCGATATCTGATCACTCTGAGCTTTGATGGGTGGAGTTCCTCAACTCAAATCAAATAATTTTTATCCCCGAAGCCAAAGAAATAGTAATTTTGGAGCGTTAATTCGGATAATGCATCTTTATTCTTTAAGTTTTACTAGTTCAGGTCATGTACTTTTTATGGCAGTTATTCATTTCCACTCAATGTGAAAACTTGCTTAGAAAGCTTTGCAATAAAAGTAAATAATTTTTCAAACTTCTAAAAATGATTTGATGTACTGTAAGTCAAAAGGCATGTTTAGATTGGGATCAACTTGGAGTTCAGATAACACATGTAGTTGCCAGATGTTATGGCATATCGATAAAGATGGACCATATTTAACTGTATATGAAAACTGATGGTGTTGAAGTCAATCAGCTTGGTAGCTAACAATGACTGACCACTCAGTGACATTCAAAGTTAGAAGTTCTTAGTAAAAAACCTGTCTATTGTTCGGTGAGAGCAATATATTACTATATGCAGTATGGTCAAGTTACATCACAAATAGCACCATGCATGGTGGATTTTGCCCATATAATGTTGAGTGCACCATGAGATCAGATCTCCTCAAAATTAATTTATGTTCACCGGGTGATATAAATCTACAATATACATAACATTATAGATACCGGTATCTACAATATACATAACATATAAAAGCATTTTTGTCAATGTCATATTATATTAAAGATCCACAGTCCGATTTGATGCCAAATTAGTAAAAAGTTCCTAATCAAAATTTCAGCTTATCTGCCTTACCAGTCAAAAGAAAATAAAGAAATAGAAAAATCGGCATAATTCCAATGGCAGGGGGGTCACGAAAATCCACAAAAGCAAATTCTGATAAAGAAAAGCATAGACGCTCTTTGTCACAGACTATCATTGGAATTTTTGCTCGACTGATAAAAATTCTAAAAGTGTTAGAACTTCCCCTTTTGAAAGTCGATATCTGGCCATCAAAACCTCCTATTAAAGGGGAACTGTACACTAAATCCATGGCTCAAATTTATTCATTTGTTGCATATATTGTGTTGAGTATAAAATGAGATGGTCCCAAAAATGGCCAGATTTAGTATACAGTCCCCCTTTAATGCATGGGCATGAACAAATTATTTTCTGGTATATTATTTTGTTGATGTCAAATCGGACATGGCATCTTTAACCCTTTGACAGATGAGTATGTCATATATGACGTCATGTCCATGGGTGAATATATTAGTGAGTAATATTGTAACAATCGCATATTGTAACAAATAAATCATACAGTCAACATTATTAAAAGCATGAATCAATGTAAATAATAAAAATAAGATATCCACATTATATCCATGAAAAGTTTCCTTTTAGGAGATAGTTTTTGAATTCATGATAAAGTAACATAATAGTACCCTAAAACTACCGTAAATGACATATATGTCGTTCCACCCGCAACCGTAAAAGTAAAACAACATAAATTGTGTTATACCCGCCAAAAGGTTGAAGGCCTTTGAAAGACTAATTCCACTATTACTTGGGGGATGGGAGATTCTCATACAATCCAGCATCATTGACTAATCGAGATAACTCAACAAAAGCAGGAACTCGCCTGCTGTTAGATTCTCCTCATCCTTAATCCTTTCATGATGGGAGCTGCACTGGTGCAGCTTTAAAAGATCATGTGCCAGTGCATTCTCTTTTATATATATATATATATATATATATATATATATATGCCAGTCTCCCATAGGGAGCCTCACATATATACATGTAAGAGAATACACTGGCTTACATGTACATTGTACAAGGTCTAGATACTAGATTACTAGTACTAGTAAATATTGTTAGGCCAATGTATTCTCTTATATATGTGAGGCTCGATCTCTATGGGACACTCGAATATACAAGAAAATGCAGTGGCACAGGGTTTTTGCAAAATTTCAGGAAGCTGCAGACATGGAAGGATTAATGTCTCGATTTGTCATGTGGTATTCATCCAATTATTTTATATAGTATGCCATTGTAAAATGTAGCTTCAAACTAAATGTGTTGCTAAATCATTTAGGTTGATTAAAGATGTAATCAGGGATCCAGGCTATTTTTTACAATACCTATTTAGTCTTAGAACTGTTTATTGAAATTGAATATTATACTAAACATTAGGCTGATCATACTGATGTGATAGTACATGTACCTTATGTGAAATTTATATTGTTTTTGGGGGGATTTTTTTCCGGACACATACCGGTATGCCGGGCTGGGTGGTCGATGGGACCAACATACGACTTTTTCTGCAACTCAAACAATTTTTTCATGCAAGTTTTTTGACTGTTTTTGCAATGAGTTTGGCTTAAAACACCTTAGAATAAGAGAAATAATTTAATTATAACTGCTAAACTGACTGCAGGCAGTTATCGTGTTGTATTTTATTGCAAATTGTGAAATCCATGATGGCCACTGGCAGCCATGTTTTTTTGGCCGAATGACCCCAAAATGACTCGTTCCTATTTACATGTCAATTGATGTTAACATCCATGACAAATAGTATGCACAGAAATTCATATACAGCTGTTTACAGTGAATTTCCCCCCGCAAATCTCTGTTTCAGTGTTAAAAGGGGGGTGCGTGTCCAAAAATTGTCGGAAAAAACTGCCAAAAACGGGAAAAAATTTGGACGCGGGGGTGGGTCCCAACAAGGGTCGAAAGGTAAAAATCAGCATACGTGCCTGAAAAAATTTTCTAAGCAAAAATATTGCCCAGGTATCTTTTCATCAATTCCCAGGGCTGTGTACCCGACTATACCGGTATACACATGTACATGTATGTTTCATTTAATAGTGTGCCATTGAACCATTAGCTAACAAACACTCAGGACTAATGAACCTCTGGACTGTTACCTTCCTTATTTGCACAATGCATACTGGTCAGTTGGTATTTTCGGCCATCAAACCCTTGGACTAAAAGACTCTCAGAGTTAACAGGCTGTCCCCAATGTGATTCATACTGGCTGAGCATGAAATATACTGGTATTTGTCATGATAAATCACCATTCATATATTTTAGTCGAGAAATAATACTGCAGCAACAGTGCTGAAACCTAGAAGTAGAAACGCTAATTTCCCAAGTCTTGTTTCAGAATTGTTGAACTCGTGAGGAAGCACTTCGAAAAATGTGACATATAAAAATGTTCCAGCTGCAATGCCCTGCAGTACACCCTGCACCAGGTTAGATGACACAGAATCCCATAAACCTTCTATTCCAATACCAACAGCTATGCCGACTGGAGAAGTGGAAGAAAAAAGCAAGATACTCTTTATGCAGTTACCTCTGGAAAGTCGGCTTTGCACCAAATTCATCCCAAGACTGAAACTCAATATACATTTATGTAAGAGAAGTGCTGCAAAGATCCCCAAGACATCAGCAGATGTTTTTTGCAGACCAACTGCTAGTCCTTCAAAGACAGAATGAAGTGATAAGGCAATCAATAAAAGAAGAGATCTCAATGTGGACTGTTGTCGTTCCTGCTCGAGATTCATGTCATTGTCGGAATCATTGGTACAATGAGATTCTTCATTAATACTATCTATTCTGTGTTGTCTATCTTGTTTGTAAACAACTTTAGGGCATGGTTCGTCGCTTATTCCAGATATGGAATGTTCACTCAGTGTACTTGACGCAGTTAGACTCCGTGTCCTCGTTTTATGATCAGGCTCATCACACGATCTAGATTCATAATCAAATGAAGCATCACTATCTGAGAGCAGTGGGTTTGTGTCAGAAGACTTAATTATATTGTTTCCTGTTGTTGAAGTTTTTTTATCTCCATTCGACGTCACCTGGAAAGACTTTGCTAAACTTCGTTCTTTGACAGATAACACAATCTGTTCAACAATTAACACAAGGAATAAACCAAAGCACATGATAAATTCTGAGACAGGATAGGTGGTGTCAACATTTAGCTCGGAGAATACAGTTGTCAGGTTTGAACGGACATCAGGCAGCAAATCCAACAAACATGTTGACAGGAAGACACCAGCAGCATAACAGCTGAGAAGACTAAGAATTATCTTGAAATATGCATATCTTCTACTTTTTCTCCTCCTGTGCTTACGAAAAATGCTCACCAAACTTATCGGAATTAGACCGAGTGAGAAAGTCAGAATAAAAAGTCCAGTTAGGACGAGTATTTTCACAATTGCTACCTCCATCGCCTTCGTGTACCAATAAAGTTTACGGGTAATTAACAGCTAGCCATTTCTGCTTCACATGTTGCCTGCAATATGTCGTAATTGTCTATTCTTTAACCCATTTATCGATATCCGTCCATCCAACTAAGTTACTGCCATGTTGACACACATTTCGCCATTTTGAACGTGGCGATTGTCACGTGATCGCCTTCAGTTCCCACACAAGAGGCCAACGTCGGTGCTAGATAGTGGGTCCACCGTGCGCCGAATTTGCACCGAATCTCCACTGTAAAAAAAATATAACCAAACACGAAACGTATGGGAGGCCAAATATAGGCCTACATGTATGTCCGGATTGAGCGCAGCCATGCAGATGGGGACACAATTTTAAAAGTGCTGACCACTTGGGATCGCCCCGTTCGCCCTTTGCTGTTGATTTCGACACACTTCACTATAATCATGCATCAACTGCGAGCGGCAGCAATAGTGCAGCGGCCAAATCGAAAAAGAGCTCTAGTTTTCGAGATACCCCTACCCACGGTAGAACAAGTTAAAACTAACTTTTTTTAAATGAGAAATATATACTCTTTACGAAAATCATAGTGAAAAATAACGGAATTGGTGGTGGCTATTCTCAAATTGACGATGAACGATACCCACCAGTGACTTTCCCCAGAAATTAACGATTTTGGTAAAGTGAGCCCTGCGGCTATGTCCTAAGTTATTTGCCCACATTGTTGGTGTTAAAATGCCTACAGCATACCTTATTTGTACCTGATATGCAAGAAGTGTTGGTTAATTTTGATTTTCGTGCCATTTGGAGCCGAAACATTTATTTTTTGTTGAAAAATCGCTCTTTTTAAAACAAATTATATTTTTCGAACATTATCATTCAAACGTATATTGCAATAATATTGAAATATTTAGGTCATATGGTGTAGTAGTTATCTAACAAGCATATGAAGAAATAAGTTAACAACAATTTTGAACGGTTTGCGAGATATTGGATTTTAGCTACCCCTCCCCCAAACACGTTTTTGGTCGAAAAAAATACATATTTTTGATAATGTCATTACAA
The DNA here is from genome assembly GCA_032622095.1 of Siphonodentalium dalli. Classification (NCBI taxonomy): domain Eukaryota; kingdom Metazoa; phylum Mollusca; class Scaphopoda; order Gadilida; family Siphonodentaliidae; genus Siphonodentalium; species Siphonodentalium dalli. The sequence continues at coordinate 183,024,293 of CP136063.1, forward strand.
ACATTTTTGAATTGATCTGAATGGGACCCAATATGAATATTGTACTGAAAGTGTTGTCCAGAGATGCCGTTTAAACGATTACAGATGTGTTCAGGCTTTCAGACCCCCAGTTACAACAACAACAATTATGTTATTGATAACAGTTAATTTTGCATGCATTAACATCGATGTTAAGTACTAAAACCTTTGTTATAAACAACGTGACCAACTATATAACATATGGCTCAGTAGATATCTGGACAACACAAGTAGAAAGAATTTTGACAGAAATTGAAAAATAACGGAATAGGTGGTGGCTATTGTCAAATCGACGATGAGCGATACTCTCCAGTGAGTGACTTTTTCCAGAAATTAACGATTTTGGTAAAGCGAGTCCTGTGGCTATGTCCTAGCCTATTTGCCCATATTGTTGGGGTTAATATTACTACATCATACCATACTTCTACCTGATATGAAAAAAAATGTTGGTTAATTTAGATTTTCCTGCCATTTGGAGCCAAAATATTTATTTTTTGCTGAAAAATCGCACTTTTTCACAAAAATATTATTTTTCGAACATTTTCATTCAAATGGATATTGTTATAATGCCCAAATATGTAATTCTTATGGTGATGCAGTTATTTGCAAAGCATATGCAGAAAGAAGTTAACAGAAATTTAGAACAATTTGCGAAATAATGGATTTTAGCTACACCTCCCCCAAACACGTTTTTGGTCGAAATATTACATATTTTTGTTCAGAACTTTACCAAACTTCCCAATTGATCATACTGGGACCCAACATAATTCTTTTGCTGAAAATTGAGCCCGGGGACATTGCTTAAGTGATTAAAGACGTGTTCAGGCTTCCATACCCCAAATTACAACAACAACGCATTTTATTTGCTATTACATACAATAAGTGTCGCATATCAATCAACCAATCAATAGTTTATTCTAAAAAAAAACAATAATGGTATACAGAGATTACAATAATTGGACAGCTGGAGAACCCAGCATGTCCGACGTATAGATGCACAAGTACTCCATTCGCGTTTAAGATTGAAATGCAGTAGTTTGAACTATGGCCAATTGAGTAATCACATTAAAACGTCCCCTCCATGTCATTGCGGCAAATAGAAAAAGCATATCATTACTTTTTTGGAATACAGTGGTCCTAAGACAGAACTTCTATGCGCCATACTGAATGTAATGTTATCAGAAATACTCTTTTTATGTACAGCAACTCAGTCAGCGCGAAAATATTAAAATAGTTGACGGGGTTCAGACATTTATCTCGAAAACAAAGCGATTTCCATAATGCTGACATTTGTTAAAACTTCGTGAAAAGCATTGAAACCCTGCTGAGCGCGAAATTTACCACCTCCAGATCGTCTGCAATCTCACGGCGACGGGCGTATTAATGACGAAAACAACATTTTCTGTGTAGCATTGCGTCCAATCAGCTCTAACGAAACTATGTGTATATCATTGTATCCAATCAGTTCCAACTGGATTACATCCTAATTTTCCCCATACAATCTCCCTCCCAGATAAATTGTTTACCTCCGGATAGAACTACCACATACTTATATATCGCATAGTTTCGGCCACAATATATGTTGATATTGAATTCATAATCCCTTCACTACATGATGTGTTCAAGACCTCAAATAGGGTAGGGGTACATACAACAGTGAACATTTGCCAGCCGCTTGTTGTGGAGTGCCACATGATGCAGACTTTCGGGAACCAACACATATGTAAATTCTGATAAAACCTAACATTTGGTCAATATATTAATATTGGGGTCATATAATTTCACCATGTGGTGTCTTCCAAGACTTCAAATAAAGTTGGGGTCCTCAAAATTTTGCCTTTCATATTTTCCAGTCACTTTTCGTTGAGTGCTCATTCTTTCAGAACCCAAATCCATCTATTTACATTGTTTACGTCCTTGTACAATTAACTCGCCATTGTCCGTACACGCAGTCAATGATGATATCGTTCCAATCCGTGGTGTGTTCTAGTCTTCACATTGGGAAGGGGGTAATACAAACATTGAAAAATCGCATTATTTATTTTTCAGTCGCTTTTTGTAAAGTGTCCCTGACTGTCGGGTATTAACCCATCTATAACAATTGTGTATTTCTTTATAGAATAGCCATTTGTCTATATCGTCGTTTGACCATGAGGGCACATCCATTCAGTTCGTGGTAGGTTCAATTGTTTACATGGGGTAGGGGTCCCTTAAAATTCGCCTTCATCGTTTGCCATCTGCTTTGTGTAAGGTGCCACGGTGTTCTCGCGAACGGCGGGCTCGCGAGACCATTGCCATTCGGCCACAATCTCGGGTAATATGGATAGCTAATGCCTTGAGCTAGTGTTGTGTTCAAGACTTCAGATATGGATGGAGTCCCCTGAGAGTAAAATTTAGCCCTTTCATTTGCTGACCATTTGTTGTAAAGTGCCACAGGCTATCGGGAACCATCTCATCCATAACAGATTCGTATTGCCAGATAATAATCCCATTTGTCCACAACTTCAGTTAACATTGAGAGCATATCATTTTGTTAAGACTTCAAGTTGGATAGTGGGGTCCTCAAGACATAGAAAATTCGCCTTCTTGTTTGCCAGCCGCTTTTTGTAAAGTGTTCCAGGATTTCGAGGGAACCAAATCACCCATATATCAATTAATAATTCCATGACAGCAATACCTTTCGATCACACACTCAGCTAAGTGAGAGAATATAACTTCAGTTCATGCTCTGATCAAGATATTAAATGGGTTAATGGGGTCCCCCCCCCCAAACAGTGAGTATTCGCCTTTCTCTTTCATCAACAACTTTTTGTTGACCCAGACATTCAAGACCCTGGTATACTATACTTTTTATATAGCGTCCATTTCTCTACACACGCAGTTAATAATGGGAGCACATCCTTTCGGTTCATTGTGTGTCCCAAGACTGCAAATGGGGTAGTGTGGCCTAACACATTACATTTCGTATTTTCCAGCCGCCTTTTGTAAAGTGTTCCAGGATTTCGAGAACAAAACCACCCATACAAATTGTAAATAATACATGAGAGCATATAGATTCGGTTCAGTGTGTGCTAAAGAGCTTAGAATGGTTATGGGTACCCAAAACAGTGATATTTCGCCTTCTCTTTGCTAGCCACTTTTTGTAAAGTGCCCCAGACATTGGGAAGCCAGCCAACCCACCCATCGTGCAATCAAGAGGTATGTTTCCTGAATTACATACCATTTGTCCACACCCCAGTTAATATTAAGAACATGTCCATCCATTAGTGTGTTTAAGACTTTAAATGGGGTAGGATGCTCAAAGAAAATATCCAGCTTTGGTTTTTGCCAGCCGCCTTTTGTAAAGTACCCTAGGAGTTTGGGAACCAAACTACCCATACAACATGTATATTCCCTGATAGCACTACCTTTCGTTCACACTGTGATTTAATAATAAAAGCATGAATATTCGGCGCATGGTGTGTTCAAGAGTTTAAATGGGCATATAAAGGGGTCTCACAAAAAAATAAATATTCGCCTTTGGAGTTTGCCATCCGATTTTCGTAAAGTGTTAAAGGCTTTCGGGATCCAACCAACCCATCCATCAGCACCATGTATGCGCCCCGATATTACTATTTTTGCCCACATCCTCAGTTAATATTTACAGCAATCATTTCAGTTCGTGAGTTGTTCAACTTTAACACTTCAATTGTGTAGGGGGGGGGGGGCCTAAAACAGCAAATTCGTCTTTCTTATTTATCAGCCACTTTGTGTAAAGCGACACATGCACAACCCATCCATACAAATTATGTATTCTCTGATAGAACTACATTCCCGTCAAACTCTCGGTTAATATATAGAGAATTAGAGATCATATAGCTTAATTTCGTATTGCGTTGAAGTCTTTAAATTGGGTAGAGTGTTCTTGAAAAATATAGCAAATTCGCCCTTCATATTTGCCAAGCAAAGTGCCACACTGTTACGGGAACAAACCCATCCATAAACATTGTATATTTCCTTATGTAATTGTCCTTTATAATTGCATGATTCTTAATACTGAGATCATATTTTGTTCAGTTCATGGTGTGTTCAGGACGTCTAATAGGGCGGGGAGCAACAATGATTTTGTTCTGTATGATTATGTTAGTCTATATTATGTGTCGTTTAGAACAAATACTTCAGTTGCTCAAATCGATATGTGTTAATATAAAATTACATGTCATAAATAAAATATTGTGTTGTTGTTGTAACTGGGGGTTTAATTGGAAACCTGAGGTCATCTAAAACCAGGCTCGCGGTGTCTACGGATCAGGTTTTCATCACACGAATAATGATTAGATGCTCATTAGAATAATTTAGAAAGGTCTGTCTTGTTATCATAAATATGTAGTTTTTCTACCAAATCGCGTCCGGGGGAGCGGTACCTAATTCCAATATCTTCAAAACCGTTGACAATTTCTGTCAAATTCTTTCTACTTGTGATGCCCAGATAACTACTGAGCCATATGAATTATATAGTTGGTCACGTATTGTTTATAACAAAGGTTTTAGTACTTAACATCGATGTTAATGCATGCAAAATTAACTGTTATCAATAACATAATTGTTGTTGTTGTAACTGGGGGTCTGAAAGCCTGAATACATCTGTAATCGATTAAACGGCATCTCTGGACAACACTTTCAGTACAAGATTCATATTGGGTCCCATTCAGTTCAATTCGAAAATGTTTGTAATGTCCTTATCAAAAATATGTATTTTTTTCGACCAAAAACGTGTTTGGGGGAGGGGTAGCTAAAATCCAATATCTCGCAAACCGTTCAAAATGTTTGTTAACTTCTTTCTTCATATGCTTGACAGATAACTACTACACCATATGGACTAAATATTTCAATATTATTGCAATATCCGTTTGAATGATAATGTTCGAAAAATATAATTTTGTTGAAAAAGAGAGATTTTTCAACAAAAAATAAATGTTTCGGCTCCAAATGGCACGAAAATCAAAATTAACCAACACTTCTTGCATATCAGGTATAGATATGGTATGCTGTAGTCATTTTGACGCCTACAATGTGGGCTAATAACTTAGGACATAGCCGCAGTGCTCACTTTACCAAAATCGTTAATTTCTGGGAAAAGTCACTGGTGGGTATCGTTCATCGTCGATTTGAGAATAGCCACCACCAATTCCGTTATTTTTCACTATGATTTTCGTCTAGAGTATATATTTCTCCTTCAAAGAAAGTTGGTTTTAACTTGTTCTACCGTGGGTATGGGTACCCGACCACTTTTGGCGTTTGGCCGCTGTACTATAGCCATTGTCAATGACCACCTTCCTGCATGCATGTTGTGATGTAAGCATATGCATTCAATGCGTTGTCCATCTAAACCCTTCACATGCCAAAATCATAGAAATCAAACTGGGACATTTTGCTACATGGTATCATGCAATGGACCATGCCAGTTAGGCCTATTGTTCATGCCAGGTCACCTTTCGTACATTGGACAAATCACTCTGTGGAGCTACCTCCTATTAACTGAAAACCTGGAAATCCAACAACCACGCACTTATTAGAAGATATCTCTAATTCATTTGAGGATAAGTTCTTTTTGAACATATGTCACATATCCGTAAATAAAATACTTCTCCATAATTCGATTTGGAGATATCTCTAAATATTTGGAGATATCTCTAATTCAGTTGAAGATATCTCTAAATATTTGGAGATATCTCCAAATAATTGGAGATATCTCCAAATCGAATATTAGATATCTCTAAATGATTTGCACTTCTCCTCAAATAAGTACTTATCCGTGATAAAGAAGAGCAATTGGAGATATCTCCAAATCATTTGGAGATATCTCTAAATACATTGGAGATATCTCTAAATGAATTGGAGATATCTCTAAATGATTTATGGATAAGTGGATAAATCGAATATACTTCTCCGTAAATGCATTTATGGATATCTCTAAATGATTTGAAGATATCTCCAAATAATTGGAGATATCTCCAAATGAATTAGAGATATCTCCAAATCAATTAGAGATATCTCCAAATATTTAGAGATATCTTTAAATGCTTTGGTGTCCTAAATAGTTAGGGTATGAATTGAAGAGCTCTCCAAATCGATATCTTCAATTTATTTGAAGATATCTCCAAATGAATTAGAGATATCTCCAAATATTTGGAGATATCTCCAAATATTTAGAGATATCTCCAAATATTTGAGTATATGTTAATTTGGCTGCCCAAATTAACATATACTCAAATATTTGGAGATATCTCTAAATATTTGGAGATATCTCTGAATATTTGGAGATATCTCTAAATGATTTGGAGATATCTCTAAATGATTTGGAGATATCTCTAAATATTTGGAGATATCTCTAAATGATTTGGAGATATCTCTAAATGAATTAGAGATATCTCTAAATAATTGGAGATATCTCCAAATGAATTGGAGATATCTCCAAATCGAATTAGAGATATCTCTAAATGATTTGCACTTCTCCTCAAATAAGTACTTATCCGTAATAAAGAAGAGCAATTGGAGATATCTCCAAATCATTTATAGTAGAGGCTCTTATGTCCATTTTTTGGCTCCCGTGTGCATTTTGTGAAGAAATATAGCCACTATGCTCATGATGTTGCTTGATATCTCGGGCACCAGAACACAAATGTTAGACACCTGGGGGTCGCGACTGGGTGGATTTATGACGTCATCAAGATGGCCGCCATCAAAAATTTCAGAGTAGGCACTGAATCAGTTTGATTAATAGCTAGTAGTGAATTTGTGGTAGGAAATATAATATTACTCTACTGTTGTGATACTATGATAACAGGCTTCATTTTGACAGAAAAATTGACCACATTTAACCAAGATGGCCGCCAAAATGGCGACCGAAGTTCGGCAAAATGATGAATTTTCACACATGTCTCTTAAAACATTCACGGTTGTTTGAAATCGGTGGCTAATAGCAACTTAATTTTAAATACATTTGAATACCTAACCATTTGAACATGATAATATGTCATACTTTGGGTCTTATTCCTAAAAAAAGGTCGTAAAAATGTGAATTCATAAATATGCTATGAAATTTTACCAAATATCGATTTTGTAATTCGAGCCAAGTGTTAGCCAGAAAATAACTGAATTTGATGACAAACAATTGCAACAGGTTTAAACATATAGATTTCCATATAATTACAACCAAAAAAGTGCATCTGTATTCAAGATGGCGACCAAAATGGTTGCCAAAATTGATAAATCACTCACATTTGTCAAATTTTCTTTGATATCACTCCTAATGTACGATTTAGTGAATATAGGTAAATATATTTGGTCCGTGTTGGCGTAATAACATGGAGATATGAAACAATAAGAATATTTTGTGAACAATGGCTGTTTATACTCAAGAATTCGAGAGAATGAAACGACGAAAATGAGATGAAATCATAAAAATGGCAACCATGAACAATTTCAGAGTTGGCATTGAGTCTGGGAGGAAAATTTAGATAGTGAAATGATTATGTTTCGCGACCAATAATACCATTAGATCACACTTCCCCTTGTGATGGTGCAATTTGGACCTCAAAATCCAAGATGGCTCCCAAAACGGTGACCGAAATTCTAATAATTGATGATTTTTCACACTCGCCTCTTAAATTATTCACAGCGGTTTGAAATCAGTGGATAATAGCAACCTTATTTTGAATAAATTATACTATCTAATCATTCGACAACCATGATATGTTAGATTAACATATTATTATCCATATGAATCTAAATTCAGGATGGTGACTCAGATGGTTACCAAAATGGAGAAATCATCCACATTTGCTAGTTTTCATTGATAACGCTCTGAATGTGGGTTTCAGTGACTGGTAAACACATTTGTTCTCCTGTTGACAAAAGTGCCAGGAATGCTGATACAATATCAATAGTTTGCGAACAGTAGCTGCTTACATCCGAGATTTCATGAGAATGGAAACAGAAACCATGAAAAGTAGATAAATTCATCTGCTGTTGACCTATTTGAAAATATCCAAATCTGAATATATGCTGATTACATCCATCATTACATGTACATCGGAAATGTCCTGATTGGGTGACTCAACTTGAGAAAAATCCCTACCTCAACAATAAGGCTGTCGGTATTGAGCAACACTTTAATTACTTCCCCTTGATATCGCCCCCTTTATGGGGTTTGGATAAGAATTTTTCACTTGACTCCTGTATTGCTCATGTAATGCCATCACACTAAGTCAATTCTACCGAAATTCAGCTGCTCACGGAAATTAATTGAATGGACATCACACAATGCAGTACCCAAAACAGTAGCGCATATAATGCGTTGACATTACAGACATCTTCCATGTTAACAAGCTTAATAATTAGTGTATACTAAGTCTAAATATAAGAATAGGAGCTAATATTTCTGTGATTCGTTCTTATTAATATACAATAACGAAAACACAGGGTATACTTTTGTGAAACTGAGAAAATTTACAATTGCTCGTCCTTGAATAACATCTAGTTCAAATTGTGTGTGCATCAGGGGATTATATGACAGTAATTGCTTTGTCGCAGACTACCAAACGAGAGCGTTCAGATGTGCGCTCTGTGTCTCTTCTGCGAAGAATCGCATTGGCGGATTTCTACCAGACCTCTGCTTATTACATGCGATCTATTGCGACTAGAGATAAATTATGTTCAGGTTCGTACCAAAACAGAAACTGCTGTGGAGCTCTCGACAGCTCATAGGTCAACTCACTGACCCAGTACCCAAGATTTGCGAAAGCGTGGCTGATTTTGATCGAGCTAGGATATGAAGATAGCCTCATATAATGAGTTCAATTGGTATACATGTGTATTGGAGTTCCACAGATAGTTTTCTAGACATCGCATATGCTGCAAGTTCGTTCCGTGTGTGATCCCCATCTTCCTGTGCAGAATTTATGCACTCATCAAGTTTATATTAGATACACTCATGTCATATTTGTCACATGTGTTATCGAAGTTCTTTCATGCTTGCGTTATGCGGTCTCATCAAAATGTCATACAAGAAACATATTCACACCAAATTTTCTTTAAATGCTTGCATTTCTGTAATGGTATCGGCTATCGGCAATGTTCCAGATAAAATTGATAATAATTTCTCGCACCAATGCACAGATCGACTTGGCTGTAGAGGCAATTCAACTCACCGACATGTTGAGGTACATGTATTATTATTGGGTGGAAAGTTTGTAGTATTCTTTCCAGATGTTTTATACAGGAACATTTGATATCCCACTAAAATGAAATCAGGTCTGCAGAATACTCAGGTCGTTAAACGTTGCAATCTTATACCTTCCTGAGCAATAGTTGAAGTCAATTTCAGTTATGGACTCTTCAAATAGCTAACAATCCACAATATTCTCTCAATTCAACCATGACATTGTTATCTATTACTTCCATCTTTTGCGCAGTATCTATATTCCAAGCTTGTAACTGGCCTACTTGTGGATCCGACTATTATGGGTGTACGGTTTGCCAGCAAATTCTATAAACTACATTTGTTCGATGGACACTTAAAGGATTTTGTTCGAGATTGTGGGGTTCCTGTGTAACTATTCAACACATTGCTATATTTCGGTCGCCATTTTGACAGCCATCTTGGTTTTTTGTTATCAATCTTGTTCTTTCAAAAGGAAGCTTGGTGCAATTTTATCATTACCGTAGAAATATTTTTCATTTTCTATGTTAAATTTTCTTCCTCACTCAGTGCCCATTCTGCAATTTTGTGTGGCTACCATGAAGATGATTTGACTTAATTTTCGTGGTATAATTCTGTTGAATGCTCGGGTATAAGCAGCTATATGGTTCACCAAATTTACAAATGATTCCATAGGTCCATGGATTTCCGCGAAAAAGTAGCGCATATTCACCCCCCCCCCCCCCCCAACACATGAGTGATATCAATAAAAATTGGATAGATTTTGGTGATTTCTCCATTTTGGCAGCCATCTTAAACGAAAATGCACTATTTTCAGTGTAACTATATGGCAATTCACATATTTAAAACATTTTTACATTATCTTCATCAAATTCAGTTATTTTCTGTTTAACTATTGGCTAGAATCACATAATTGAATTTTGGTTAACTTTCATAGCACATTTTTGAATTCACATTTTAAAGATACCTGGCAAGAATGAGATCCGAAATATGACATATTATGTTGTAGAAATGGTTGGATACTAGAATTTATTCAAATTTAGGTCTTTATTCGTTACAAATTTCAAACATGGGTTAATGATTCAAGAGGAAAGTGTGAAAAATCATAAATTTTCCAAATTTCGGCGGCCATCTTGGTTTATAGTGGCCACTTTTTCTGCCAAATGGAAGTATGGTGTATTAGTTTCACGTCAGTGGTGAGATAATCAAATTTCTATAATAAATTCACAAGTAGATATTAATCAAACTGACTCAGTGCATACTGTGAAATTGTGTATGGCGGCCATCTTGATGGCGTCATAAATCCACCCAGTCGCGACCCCAAGGTGTCTAACATTTGTTTTCTGGTGCCTGATATATCAAGCAACGTCATTGGTATAGTCGCTATATTTCTTCACAAAGTGCACACGGGAGTACATAAGAGCCTCTACTATTAGAGATATCTCTAAATACATTGGAGATATCTCTAAATACATTGGAGATATCTTTAAATATTTGGAGATCTCTAAATCAGCACATATCCATAATTGAACCTGGAATTGGACTTATCTCTAAATGAATTAGAGATATCTCCAAATTAATTGAAGATATCTCTAAATCATTTGAAGATATCTCTAATTCATTTGAGAATAAGTTCTTTTTGAAAATATGTCACATATTTGTAAATAAAATACTTCTCCATAATTCGATTTGGAGATATCTCCAAATGATTTAGAGATATCTCTAATCATTTGGGGATATCTCTAAATAATTGGAGATATCTCTAAATCGACATATCCACAATTGGACATATCCGTAAATAAATACTTCTCCATAATTCGATTTGGAGATATCTCCAAATAATTGGAGATATCTCCAAATGATTTAGAGATATCTCTAATCATTTGGGGATATCTCTAAATGAATTGGAGATATCTCTAAATCGACATATCCACAATTGGACATATCCGTCAATAAATACTTCTCCATAATTAGATTTGGAGATATCTCTAATTCAGTTGAAGATATCTCTAAATATTTGGAGATATCTCCACATGAATTAGAGATATCTCTAAATAATTGGAGATATCTCCAAATATTTACACACTAAGTGTTGTCATCATTAAATCCAGCATTCTGATTGGTCGGCGCCCACGTGGCTAGTTGCAGTTATTTCTCGGTGAATGCGCAACGCCTCATGACACCAAGCTAATAACACCATCGATACGTCATTAGGTTTGGAAAGACGAACGCGTAATGTTTTGGGCGCATTTGGACTCGCGCAGGATTGACTTAATACATCATCGGGTTTCAATATGAAGAGAAATTGTTCCTATTAACTTTTGGCAAGGGTGCTATTGGGTATTTTGGGCTGATCTTGTCGCGATACACTTTTCGATTTAAATATATTTACAAAAGTGGCTTTCTCGCTAAATGTATATAAATATAAGGATTAACTGTCATGTGGACTATTTTTATGGAGATGTAACGGTGAGGTAAGTGGACATAACTTGTATGTAAAACCCTTCGGGTTTTACACAAGTTATGTCCACTTACCTCACCGTTACATCTCCATAAAAACAGTCCACATAACAGTTAATCCTTATATGAATTGGAGATATCTCCAAATCGAATAAAGATATCTCTAAATGATTTGCACTTCTCCTCAAATAAGTACTTATCCGTAATAAAGAAGAGCATTGGAGATATCTCCAAATCATTTAGAGATATCTCTAAATACATTGGAGATCTCTCTAAATGATGTATGGATAAGTGGATAAATCGAATATACTTCTCCATAAATGCATTTGTGGATATCTCTAAATGATTTGAAGAGATCTTCAAATATTTGGAGACATCTCCAAATGAATTAGAGATATCTCCAAATGAATTAGAGATATCTCCAAATATTTAGAGATATCTTCAAATGCTTTGGTGTCCTAAATAGTTAGGGTATGAATTGAAGAGCTCTCCAAATCGATTTAGAGATATCTGCAATTTATTCGAAGATATCTCCAAATGAATTAGAGATATCTCCAAATATTTGGAGATATCTCTAAATATTTAGAGATATCTCCAAATATTTGAGTATATGTTAATTTGGCTGCTCATAATATACATATACACCATCCCATGACCAAAGTCACTCCATGTATACAAATACACGTCACTAACGTCCACACAGCCCTTTCAAATATACAATACCGCACTCACACAGCAACTCATACCTTCCAGACTAGTCCAAGTCTTCTTATACTAAAACCAGCTAAGATATTGGTATGGCGAGATGCTGGTGAGCTAAAAACGTAAAAATTTCCACTTCCGGTTGCCGTTTTGGGAATACAGGAAAAGTCGGCCCCATACGAAGACGGCCCCGCGCGAAGTTGGGGACCTCATAATTAGCCTAAATCAACTACATCAATAAAATTAAGCCGATTTAATCCCTTCTATTTAATGGGGCCGACTTCTCTGGTGACGTCTTCGCGCGGGGCCGACTTCTCCAGATACCCATTTTAGTACTGGTGTTCCAATTTTGGCATACAAAGGGGCATTATGTCTTCACTTCAAAGTTTTATCATAAAACTGACTTAACGGAAAATGCTCAAAGCGGATTTCAGATATGTAATAGAGGATATCTTCCTCTTCAAAATGTACACAAACCAACTTATTATATAAATCCAAAATTTATTCTAGGTCAAACCTTGCATCGTCCTCAAAGATATGGAGGTTTGACATCGTTACCAATAGACTAGTGTGCATGAATCTGTGGTTGGTAACACATGACAGTCTGAACGTGAAGGAAATGCTTTGCTTTCAATTTCATATGTGTTCAGGGAATTTATTTACTCAAATGACCGTATTAACATCAACAGGCATTTCTGTACAAACTACAATTACAATGGATAAAATACTATTATGCTTCGTAACACTTTGCAACATATCGGTACACTGGAACGAGGTGAAGAAACATGATGCATTTTTTTATGGGGACTTTGTAAGTTTGTAGGGAGGTCTCTGTGGAATCTCAGAAATCACGTAACGGTTTGTACATAACATATCGCTACACTGAGACAAAGGGAAAAAATATTCTGCAGTTTTCTCATGGTGACTGGGTACAATGTTTAGGGATGTTTGTATACTATACAGCAATTAAAAAATTCATCCTATAATATAAATTGTAGTGCCCAGAATATATGTACACTACAGGTACCACTTATGACGGTCTTACCACAGGAGCTAGGAATTTGATTAATAACTGCCTTAATTAGCAATTTTTTGGCCCAGCCTTATGGACAAAAAACGCTCTCAGCCTAATCAAGGGAGCTATTGATCAAGTTACAAGCTCCTCTGGTCTTACAAAATGCCTGGTGGGGAACATCAATGTCCAATTTCCACGTGCATAAAGTTTTAAGCAGAAGACAAAATTTATACTATGGACACTCCGGTAGGGTGATCGAATAGAAATGGAGAATAATCTTGTTCAAAGTAGTTATTTTCACAAATATAGTCTAAATTGGCAACACACACCGCCATTCTTGTATATTAATTAAATGCAGCGACCGCCGATGGCCAAATCGTTTTCGTTAGTTTATCGCCGATAGAAGCGTCCCGATTCAGGTAGTAAATATTAACATTTTAGCATAGTTCAGACAATGTTTTCTATGGAGTGGTACGGTCGATTTGCTTGAGATTTTCGATGATGTTAGTAGAATGCTAAATTCCTCCAGTTGGCATAGCACCTGAATACTAACTTATCAGTTTCACACACCAGAACAAGTACATAATATGTCTTTAAGATAACTATGATTTCACTGTTTCACCAGTCAACCGAGCAGATATAATACCAAAGAATTGATATGGTGGTCATTATAATATACACATTGTCTTTTCAAAGGTCCCCTATTACAACATTGATATCACCATTCAGAAAATATGTCTCAAGAACACAATTTTGTATACATTTTATCATTTATTTGAGACAAATTTTTAGGCGAAAAACAGCAATGATTTCTGCATACCATACTTGGCAGTCTATGTAAACATACACTCAGATTCATACTGATACTGAGTCTATTGCATTCCCATCAACTTTTCATTTCTGAACGGTAGTGGGCTTCCCCCAAATTACGTCACACGGCACTAAATATAAATCTGAAATTAGTTGTGATTGACAGGCGTAAACATGGTCACGTGGATCGGAATTAATAGTTGCAGGGTTTGTGACTTTTCGTTCGGCGGTTGTTTTACTGACAATAAAGGGAAACAGCTAACTCACTGGGGCTCAGCTGCGATCAAAGAATCAGTTCATTTCCGATTTTGCGCGATGATTCGTTTCGGTTACGCGCTTATTCGTTCCCGATTTTTAAACACGGTCTTTCACGCTTCAGAAAGTTTTTGCGCTCGAAATTTGAAATTATGACTGAAAGGTAAGTACCTAAAATGTTTTATCGAACAATGAAGTTGATTAGCATATGTATAAGGTATTTGTGTACCGGAATGGGTCATTTTCGTAGTCAAAAATCGCAACCAATTTATTTTTTAATTTTGCATGTGATTTCCCATAGCGAAATTCTCGTTGACACTACAACATTTCCAGAGAATATGAGACGATTATTACGGAGTAAAACCAGAAACTTGATCCCCGTGATGACATGAACACATTTAGCACGAGTTAAATCATCGCCATTCTTGAGATATTTACCGTCGAATATCAACTGAAAAAAGCGTTGATTCATTCGTGATTTCGAGGTTCCAATCATGTTCATTCCCTCTCAAAAGGCGATGATTCATTCTTGATTAGCAACTTCAATTCTTAGCGTGGCTGACTGTTACAATCGTGCAAATGACGACGCAATCGTCAAATTTGGCATGAAGGTAAACCACTGTCCACTCCATCTAATTTAATGAGAAAGAGAGCCCGAAATATCTCCATTTTTCAATGTTCCCAGCAAAATGGTGTCAGTTCCCATATATATACAAACATTTGAGGGGGAATTGAGTTGATTCTGTTAAAAAAGAAACTAATGTGAGTCTGGTAAATGTTAAGTTTATTATCAGATTATGACATCTTACAAAATGGCTGCCAAAGTAGCCCCCGTTAATACCATATGTACATGTAACCTGTATCATTTTGTGTGTGCGCATGTGCATGATTAGGTTTGGTCTAAAAAAGGGTTGTTCGACGCAAGTAAACTAACTAAATAAACAGTTGTGAGGTAACACGTGAAATACATTAAAGGTGCCATGAGTGCATACCTTCAAATCAGTTCACAAACATTTATTGGCGAGTAAATTCTACATAAATCGCCAATAAATGTTTGTGAACTGATTTGAAGGTATGCACACATGGCACCTTTAATGTATTTCACGTGTTACCTCACAACTGTTAACCAAAGCCATAACATGTATATGTTTCGAAAATCTGGAATCTGAGTTTGATATAGGGGCTATACAATGTATGGTGTGTATTTAAATCTACTGCAATCGTACTCTCTATCTCGCTCTCTATATATATATATATATGTAATGTGCAGTACTGGAATGTATAGCCATATCTGCGTGTGGTGTGTATTTAAATCTACTGCAATCGTACTCTCTATCTCGCTCTCTATATATATATATGTAATGTGCAGTACTGGAATGTATAGCCATATCTGCGTATATGTCAATAGAATATCTCCATGAAAATAAACGAAGTTGAATATAAAATTTTCATGATACATAATATAGTTGCAGTCTCTTCAAAAAGAAACGTACACTCGCGAGCGATAGGGAGTGTACGTTTCTTTTTAAAGAGACTGGTATAGTTGTAAAAGTTAAAATAATTGTCGAACTGACTCGATGTAGACAGCATTGTGGATTGTCCCCCATTGGAATCATATTCTTACTCGGCTACGTCATCAGAAGTCAAATTCTTCCCTCAATGTCTATATTTAATCAGAACATATTGTTATGAATGTATCTATAGAATCTATTTGTTTTCTATCTTCCATTTCAGATTATATACGGGTGTTATCGGTGAGGTGTTATCTTTGGAAGAATCTGCCCTCCTGCTCGATTTGTCCGTAGCCACCATTGTACACATCTAAACGAGAGCAATATGTAATAATGGTTCAACCAGATACCCAAGTTCTTCGATTTCGATTTCAATGATCTAAGATTTGCTAAAATACCATTTAACATTGAGTTATGGTCCAGAAATAAAAAACTGTATGAACTTTCGAAACAAAAATCATCCAATCCTGCCCAAATCTGAACTTGACCTGTATTTGATGCCAACAATCCACAAAAATACAAGATTTGCAAACAAACAATTCAAAATTGAGTTATCCGAAACCAAGAAATGTGTGGGGGGTAAAAATGAATTTTCTAAGTCGAAAATGGCCATAACTTGTGGAAAAATCATCCAATCCTGCCAAAATTCGAACTTGACCTGTATTTTGACCTACCTAACTCATGTAACGAATTTGGTTCAGATTGACAGAGGTTCACTAAAGTTATCATCCGGACAGTTAACGGACGGACATACATGTGCAGACGAACGGACAGACCAATGCTATAATACAACACGTTTTTGAAGAAAAAAACGGGCGTATAAAACGTGTCTTTGGGCTAATCATATCGATTACTCGGTGACATTCTATTAACACATCTTCAGTTTGGCGAAGATTTTTGGGCTATAGCAAATACGAGGGTGGTGGTTTCGATGACCAGATTTGGTTTCAAATGCACCCGAATAACCTACCATGAACGGCTCTTTAATTCCAAATCTAAAAATGACAATGACAGCGATATTATCGAGAATTATCTGTCATATTTAGATGCGGATTATGAATGCATCGAATAAGCGCACACCGGATTTGTCTGCCAATGAATAACCGCCTTGGGGGGAACGAATAATCGCCTGTCATGTATATTGTTTTACGCAGGAATACCCCCATAAGTATATGAAATCAGATGAAAGTCTAATAATTCCAGGTCAGGCTGTTAATGAACATTATAAAAATGACGACCTATTCCCCGTTTTTATCCATTGTATGATTTTGTTACATTTGAAGTGGTCCACGTGGTCAAAATTGTGTCGCACAACGCGTGATTTGAGCTTCATTTTAGTCTTCTGAAAAATTAAATATCACGAGGGACTCTTAATATACCGTCTATAACGATATATATACCCATTGGATTCGAAATATTTCTCATTTAATTTGGTTATAACTAGATACTCGCCATTTTCGTCGTCGTTTCTCACAATTGTTTTCTTGATGACAACAAAATCGAACTGAATCATCGCAAATATCGCGAACGAATCATCGCAAATAATGCGAAGGAACTGATTCTTTGATCGCAGCTGAGCCCCAGTATGTACAATAACTAAGACAGATCTTCTTGAAATTATAAACGAGAGGCCGATCACGATCGGCAGATGTTTAACCCATACCTTGGCGATAGCGATTAGCTATTTTTATAAATTTTATAAATCCTTACATCAACCTTTTCATGAGTGCTACAATTCACACTTAATATAGTGATCATGTGAAAAATATTTAGTTATCACATTGTGTCAACAGGATTGGCGGAGAATGTTAATATTTTTAAGCAAATAAACCAAATGACCCTCACTATGCAGGTTAGGGGTGTGTTCTTGTCAACTATGCCAAGAACTATATGTATAAACATAATCAATGGAAATATTTGAGTTATCAAATCGGATAGAATAGGGTTAATCTTACCCAAACTAATGAACTGATAAACCCAAAATAGTCAATACAAAGCACGTCATTGGATTTAGAAACCCATACAATAAGTCAGTCTCAAGAATACCAGCACCATTAATATTACCCTGGAGCCCAAATGCAATTGAGGGAATTTCAAAATAAGACATTTCCTCTAATGATGAATATATAATTGGTGATTTATTGAAACCCTTACTGAACCTGGATCAAAGTGAAATGGATAATATTATATCTGTCTATCACATAATATGTGTCTATGGAATGGTTTAATTTTAATCCCAAATCCATGCAAATCAAAAGTGGATCACCATCGACCTGGACATAATATAGGAGAATGATCAAATGAAAAGCATCAAAACCATTAGTCCAAGTCTTCTCGTACTAAAGCCGGCTAAGATATTGGGATGGAGGTGCCGGTCTTTAGTCAGAGTTCCAGGCCCATGCATTCTTATGACACGACTTAAGCGTTAGTGACCCGCTCAAATAAAACCACAATTATATGAAATAAAATATCACAATTGCGACAATAAACGGATATTTTCCGCAGAAGACATGCTATTTTATCTGAAACCCACATCAGTTGTGAATTTAAAACGGTAATTTAATGCGAAAAGAGACATTTACCTCAATGTTTACAATTTTTTAAAAGTATGCGAACTCGGTTGACCTCGCGAACTGTGTTCGGCATTTTCCGTTGAAAATATTCCGTAGATTTTGGACAACAACGCAAATTACGATGAATTCTCCATTGTAATCGTAATTATGTGTGTCAATAAATAAAATAATAAATAGATTAATTAAACATTGGAGATATAAATGTAATACACTAAATAAATGAACCTTAAGTTTGAAAAGTCCCACTAAAACGGAAGAACTATATTTCGAAACTGTGTGATTCGGTTCTCCGATTATTTTATCAACACAAGATGTCAAAATGCAAAAGAGTTCTAATTTGCTCCAATTTTGACAAGTTGCTTGCGAAAATTGTCAACAAAACTACCGTTCTGATCCTCCATTATGTCATTAAGTTTTTAGTGCGGGAATTGTTCTGAAAGCACATAGAAAACTGGACTTTCGGGCGATCGGTTTTCGCCATTTTTGTTCGGAAAACCCGCGCTATATATAGAAACGGAAAGTAGAATTCCCAGAACAAACAGCGGATTATGCCGAACTTATTCGGACCACTTCGGCTTTCGGTTAAAACGTAAACAAACAGAGAAACAAATCGATGTTTGTGGCAATCAACCGGAATATTCTATGTGTAATTTAACATTAAAGTTAGATTATTATACACCATTATGACCATAAGATGTAAGCCTTTCCGATGTATATAGCATCATGTATTGATTTGCTAGGTAAATCGAGTAAAATACACCACAAATTCCCGCCACAGATCGTGGGCGTAAGTCGTGTCATAGGATTGGTATACAAGCGGTCTTGGACTAAAGACCAGCATCGCCATCCCAATATCTTAGCTGGTTTTAGTACAAGAAGACTTGGACTACAAAACCATATGATGTGTGGAGAGGGTTAATCATTTGCAATGACATCATATCATGGAACTGGGAATGTGTGGATTAATTTTTGTCTAAGATAAGACAACAGTGTATGTAGACAACAATGTCTGTAAAACATCCCTACAGAGTAACAATGGACTATTTCAATTTAATATTTTAGAATAGGTGTCCTATAGTGTTTACATAAACTTTAGTAATGAACCTGTTTCAGTAAAGGGGTTAACTTAATATTGCACAGAAAACAGAACTCCACCAGATAGCCATCAATCAATTTGACATTAATATGATAACAAATCCTGCCAGCCAAGAGTACCACTATCAGGCTTTATAGCATGTCCCTAGTGATAATTAACTCATTTCAATTACACACATGGTCTGCCAGAATGTTCTCTTAAAATTCCCAGCAGTAATTACTTGAATTATAAAGGGTCATAACTCTGTTAAAATATATCGGATCAAACCCATATTCGAACTCGATCTGTATTTAGGGGTGATAAATTCATATACCAAATTTGGTGCTGATCAGATGAAAAATGTTTTGAGTCATAGCAGCTTGGGTGAATTCTAAGTAAACATAAGAGTGAAAAGGGTTAATTAAACAATACCAAAAACCATACAAACGAAGAACATGCTAAGAAAAACCTAGGTAAGAAATATGAGGCAGATCAGAAGAAATATGTTCAACTTATTGCATTGGATAGCATGCGTGTAAAGGGTTAATTATTTTCTAAACCGATCAACCAATCAATACCAAAAACTATACAGATGAGGGGCATGTCATCATAAACCTACATATCAAATATGAACACAATCGGACAAAATATACTTCGGTTTTAGCATCGGATTTTTGTTTTTTTAATTTTATTTTTGAAAAAAGGGTCATAACTCCTTTAAAATAAATCGGATCAAACCCATATTCGAACTCGATCTGTATTTTGGGCTCTGAAACTCACATACCAAATTTGGTTCCGATCAGATAAAAATTGTTCGAGTTATGACAGCATGCGTGAATTCGAGGTCGAAAAAGGGCCATAACTCCGAAGAAAAAAATTCGGATCAAACCCATATTTGAACTCGATCTGTATTTTGGTCTGAGAAACTCATATACAAAATTTGGTTCCGATCGGATAGAAAATTTTTGAGTTATCGCACCATGCGTAAAGTGTCCACGGACAGACAGACAGACAGACGGACAGACACACGACGAGTGGTCAATCCGGACGTCGACATTATGTTTACCATACTATGGTATGGGTAAACATAAAAATGTCAATTTATGTGGATCTCTTGGACTCGGAACGAGTTATTTTTTAGATTGGCCAGGCGATTTGTCGACCATGTTGTCAAAAAATAACACAAATCAACGGCCACGAATCAAAAATACATGAATGTCGGGACTATTTGCTAAAACAACTCCAGAACTAAAAAAAAGTTAAATGACATAACAAAACGATCTATCAGTTCCCCAGTACCGGCAGTAGTACCACCGCAGCCAAAACGAGCGAAGAGCAACACAATTCTACCACCAACCCCACCGAAACCCTCCCGACCTTACACAGCCGTATTATTAGCTCCAACGATTGGCCAGTTGTACCCTAATTACAGTTGACTGCAATCCAAATTCCGGTGATTCTTGATTTTAAACTTTCGACCGCTCGTCAACAATCTACTTTATTTGTCGATTTGTGAATTTCTCTTCCGGTATAACATGACGTCATGGATACTATTTTAACAACATTTAGCCACACCTTCGGAATTTCCACACCGAAAGCACGTGACATGTTACTAGTTTTTTTATTGGGGCACACATTTCTTGGAGCTAAGTTTTGATTGGCGGTAATTATAAGGAATCCCGGGTTTGGGAAATGAAAACTGAACGAAAGGTCGTGAGACCCACTATTTTTTATATGTGGGTATGTAGTTTACTCCAGACTGCATACTTGGCTGATAATAAAAAGATCACACGATGCATGAGAATTTATATTTATAATAGTCAATGTTCCTTTTAATTATTTACCAAGCAGTATCTTTTGCTAATCCCCAAATATGAACGGTGCCCAGTCCGGTAGCGACTGAGAATGAGTATGGCGACTTAGTATATACACCGAGTTTCAGTGTATTGTGAACCCATGTCTCATTACCATTTGCATTTTGGTTATTAAATTACCATTTGCATTTCGGTTATTTAATACAATGAACAGGCTTTGTTTGCCTAAACAAGAGTGAACTTACCTTCCAATTAATGTATCAAATTATAATAGATATCTTTGCAAATTTGCACACATAGTGTAAACTATGAGTAAAATTGGCAGTTGAAACTAACAGATATATCTGGTTATTATCATGTTCCACCTCCAGGTTAATCATTGCTACAAAATGGTCAAACGTCTTAGAACTACTATATACTACTATGGTTGTACTCTGAACTTCAGACAGATTCTGCTGAAATCCATTCTAAAATAACAAATCTAAACTTTTTGGAGAACGAGCGACAATGCCTGTAGATAAATTATTCAACACTATTTTAATCAGGGGTCCAATTCAGTGATGACGTAGAGTTGCACCAGCAATAAAGATATTGAATCGAGTCTTGAATATTTGGAGGATTCTATAGCATAAATAATATACCCCCAAAATTCTGCATAAAAATAACAATAACTCTGAGAGGTTTCTTCCATTTGTTTATTTATTCCCTCATCATCATTTTTTGTTTCTTTAGCTTCTTTTGCGAAACCTTCTTCTTGACAGGTTCATCTTCTGCTGCAGGTCTTGGAACGGCCTGTTCTTTCTCTGCCAATATAACTTCTACATGACAAGGGCTGCTCATGTATGCTGCAAACAAATACAGAAAATGTTAATGCTGAGCTATGAAACATTTCTGTAGAATGTATCCCATGGCTGAGATATTGTGGAAAGCGAGACAGATAATATCGATGTGGTATTCACACCATTCTTTAAGAGGGAGGTCAAGTGAACAATTATGAATGGGGATTTCCATTCAAATCTCCAGAGCAAAAGTTATGTATGAAGCAGTTGTCTGGAAACCAAAGCAGACATTTCATTGAACAAGCATAATATTTAACTGGCTGGTGCGCAAGGTAAATTATAAAATTTTGCAATTAAAAGATATTTTTGAGAATTTTTTCTGGAATTGCATCACATGACCTACATTTGAAAAATCAATAAAAAATAAAAAAAATAATTACACCAACATTACAATGGAACAAGTTCCAAATGGACCCGGCAGATTAATACCTTGTTTCCAATACCACAACAAGTCACACTCAGCGGTCCTACTGCGTGTGGGTCCATTATATGTGTATGTGGTGTTATTTCCAACTTTGATGACTTATTTTTTGAGTTATTAAGCGAGACCAATTTTATTACTTGGATTACGAATGCGCCGACAACAAAATCGAAAAAAAACAAACTTTATTTTGAAAGCAAATAATGTTTTCCGGATGTATGTATAATGTGCGGTCCGTTTCTGTTTGATACTTTGCCGTATTTTTTAATGTTTCCGGCTTTCGGTATTACGCGCGATCCGTTATTTATACCGGTAAACGTTTGAGATTTTAAACTACTGAACTATATCCGGTTTACGATTTCCGCTTCCGTTTTCCAAATAGATGCTCATTCATGTATTAATCCTGACCTATTCACATTTCCGGTCAGACACTATAAATCCAAATTTCAAATGTTCACAGGTGAATGAAAATTCTACCCCAATGTATTGGATATATTTAATATCATCATCCCCTAGTATGTGGAGGTTGTGAACGCCAAAGGATGCGTTTGAGAAATTATGAAATGTATTATTAAAACATACTAAACCTTTTATTAAATATAAATATTGTTATAAAATACAGACCTGGTCTGTATCTTAGTATATATTTCCATTCATGACGGCATCTATGGACGCTTTATAATATTGCGTATCATAATATAAATGCCATTCATTTCTTAATTCAATGTAACGAGGACATGATGACCACCATCATTTATTATAATACCGGGTCAAATGGAGGTGGTCAAAGATGCATTAATACCCTATTTATAAATGCTCATCTAAACCAATGATATGGAATACATTCATTTGCTTACCATATTGTCTCTGGTACCAGTCAGATAGTCATGTTTGTCTGTATTTGCTGTCGATATTCCAATATTCCAGCTGATTTACTAATAATTTATTCCAAAAAGGTTTTTTTTTTTTTTTTCTCCCTCCTGCATCTACAGATTTTCATCCTCAATGTTCGTAATCCAAGTAATAAAATTGGTCTCGCCTTAGCATTATTTGAATACAAAGCTACTAAGGCGAGACCAATTTTATTACTTGGATTACGAACGCGCCGACAACAAAATCCGAAAAAATCGAAGAAAAAAAAACCCATTATTTTGAAAGCAAATAATGTTTTCCGGATGTATGTATAATGTGCGGTCCGTTTCTGTTTGATACTTTGCCGTATTTTTTAATGTTTCCGGCTTTCGGTATTACGCGCGATCCGTTATTTATACCGGTAAACGTTTGAGATTTTAAACTACTGAACTATATCCGGTTTACGATTTCCGCTTCCGTTTTCCAAATTGATGCTCATTCATGTATTAATCCTGACCTATTCACATTTCCGGTCAGACACTATAAATCCAAATTTCAAATGTTCACAGGTGAATGAAAATTCTACCCCAATGTATTGGATATATTTAATATCATCATCCCCTAGTATATGTGGAGGTTGTGAACGCCAAAGGATGCGTTTGAGAAATTATGAAATGTATTATTAAAACATACTAAACCTTTTATTAAATATAAATATTGTTATAAAATACAGACCTGGTCTGTATCTTAGTATATATTTCCATTCATGACGGCATCTATGGACGCTTTATAATATTGCGTATCATAATATAAATGCCATTCATTTCTTAATTCAATGTAACGAGGACATGATGACCACCATCATTTATTATAATACCGGGTCAAATGGAGGTGGTCAAAGATGCATTAATACCCTATTTATAAATGCTCATCTAAACCAATGATATGGAATACATTCATTTGCTTACCATATTGTCTCTGGTACCAGTCAGATAGTCATGTTTGTCTGTATTTGCTGTCGATATTCCAATATTCCAGCTGATTTACTAATAATTTATTCCAAAAAGGTTTTTTTTTTTTTTTTTTTCCCTCCTGCATCTACAGATTTTCATCCTCAATGTTCATAATCCAAGTAATAAAATTGGTCTCGCCTAAACAAAAAATAACAGGCTAGTTGAATGAATGTCATTGATTTGCCAGTCAACCTGAGTCAAGTTTTAAGATATAATTGAATGACAAATACCGCTGAGTCGTGAGTCGGAAAGTTTGGACGAAGTATCGCGCATGATGTTACACCGCTACCAGGTTGGATTCAGAAGAAGATACTCCATCGCTCTACTTCAGCCCAAAATACAAACGTTGCGTCATTGGTTACAATAAAAGACAATGGAGACTTGCTTGGGAGCTACCGCTAAAGGCCGCTTTCAATCAGCGGTCCACTAAAGTATTCAACTCAGTACTGGATTGTAATTTGAAACCGTCTTTTGAGGTGATAAAATTGCGGTTGCGATATATTGAATTTCTATTTTACGCACGGTTTCAATATGGTTTTTCTGTTCCATACAGACTATAGTCAATATATTGAAATATCGCCCAGGCCTAGTCTCACCCAAGTTATTTTCATTGACATGAGGAAATTGTTTACATCTACCATTTTCATTCCACTGTGAGAGTGGTCTTGACAGACGAGTTTTCTTTTTACTCGGTCCCGCTTGGAATTCCAGAGAAAATTGAATAGTATTTTTTCGAGTTTGGTCATGAAATTGTTGTTAGGGTTAGGCAATGCGATGAATAAGTGAGATAATCATGGATTTTATAACTGTTATACGACCAAATGGGGTATGTAGTCGATGATTCTATGTTTCTGTTAATCGTTTAATTTCATTCAGCTTATTTTCAAAATTAATCGAGATTTTGTTTAAAGTAGTATTAAAGTTGATTCCAAGAAGATTAAATGTGTCAGCAAATGTGAGATGCAGGTCCGGACATATATTTTCTTGCCGCCCCACCATGGATCCAATCCACGACGCCCGACACTTACTCACATTGAGATTCAGTCTGGATATTTTAGCAAAGGCATTTAGGGTGGAATAGGCCTCCCTCAAACTACTTTCGGAACCGTCTAGAATAAGTGTTGTGTCGTCTGCGCTAACTTAAATTCAACACCATCGAGGGTAATTCTTTTGATTTTTTTTAATTATTTCTAATCATGAGCTAGGATTTCTGCGCAAATCAAAAAAATGTACGGAGATATAGGATCGCCCTGCCGACAGCCTCGACCTAGTGTGAAACGTTGTGATATGTGCCCATTTATGAGTAAGGAAGAGTTAATAGTTTGGTCCTCGTTAATCAATATCTTACTGTAAAAACCCAGAAGTAAATTTTGTCTGTATAATATGAATATTTGTTTTAAATCCCCAAGATATTAAATTTATGAGCTTGACTTTAAAGGGACAGGCTGCCTTCATTGTAGGTTATAATTTGGAAATAACATTTATCAAGGTATGATAATTTCCTCAAGAATCTACTAATAGTATAGCATAATGATGATATGAATGCTATTATTCACAAAACATGCTTTGTGTCAGAGAAATTGTAGGTGAAGTGTTGTTTTGTTTTTCGCAAAAAGCACAGTGAATTGTTTACAAGGCAGAGTCAAAATATTGCGTCATTTTCTTGTGTACGACTTGCAACTCACGATAGTATCATTTGTAAATTCCTTATTTGGTATGTATTGCCATATATAGGTATGTGACGTAATTACCATAAGTTAGGAGAAAATACTAACTGGATTGAAGAATATTCATCTCTTTGCAAGAACAATTATATTAGGTACATGTTTTCTGTCTGATCATTTCCTAATCACGAAGTAACGTGGATTAGCTGGATTTTGAACTAACAGCGGGTAAAACGTGTTGATTAAAATAAAATTTGGCATGATTTGAATGATTGTTGATTGCACAAATAATTTTATCTTGGCCTTGCACAGGGCAATGGAACATTTTCATTGGACAATCATCAGGTAGTTCTGTCTACTACCGGTATATATTTTTTTCTGTTTATGGCGGTTTTAGCATATGTGACTATTTTAACACCTATACCGTATCTGTAATCTCTAATACTTATAAATATACTCACGGTTAATTCTACCATGAGCACGATACGTCCGTCTCCTCATGGCAGGGGCTGGGTTCACCTGAATGTGTTCAATAACTAAGTGATCTGTGTCCAGTCCCTGAAGAAAGCAGATTAAGTTGTAGGACCTCAATTAATAACTCCATTTAATAAATAAAATAACAGGCCGCTAAGCCACATGTCACCCGAATAATGTGGCTCTATATGACTGGTAGGTTTTTTTGAAATAAAACATTTGATTCTTTGAACAACCATTGATTCAAATTTTGCTTCTGTCTGTTGTTAAAACAGAGTTATATTTGACTTGACACCAGAATAATAATCAGTCAATTCCAAGTCTATGAAATTATCAATTGAAAACGAAAATAATGGGCAAAATCTAAGTCAACAAGGACCATAACTCTGGTAAAAATTTGCAGACCGAACCCAAATTTGAACTTGACATGTATTGTCATGCGAGTATTCAATATACCAAATTTGAAAACAATCAGAAAACTAAAACATCGAGTTTGGATTTGCATGGACAAATCGTGGCCTTGACCAGACATATCGAGGACCTCATGTGCATTGCAAAGTTGCTCAATTAATCGCACTCCAGTTTATAAAATGAGTCCGCGATATTGATAATTTTCTAGAATTATTTGAAGGAATCGGGCGATAATTATGAATTTAGCTTAATTTTATCGTATTCTGGACCATGAAAATAAATGACGCAATATGAATGTATGACTTTCGTAATAAATATTTGACTTGAAGGGGGATATGTCATACATTGTCAATGGAGCGATAAGGAATGCGGAAAGTTGAATTGTACAAGTAATACCAGAGGTCAACCCGAGAGCCATATGAAGTTCGGGATCAATTGGATGAAATTGTTAGCTATATGGCATGCCAAAATATATATTTTAATAATATAACAAGTAAAATTCAAGATGGCTACCGGCGGCAATGTTTTTCATCGAAAATTATTCAAATTCGATAGCTCCCATCTAGAGGAGATCCAAAATGTGCCTGTATATTTTCAAGACATTTCTCAGATATGCAGGCTGCGCCGATGGAATGCGGAAAGTTGAATTGTACAAGTAATACCAGAGGTCAACCCGAGAGCCATATGAAGTTCGGGATCAATTGGATGAAATTGTTAGCTATATGGCATGCCAAAATATATATTTTAATAATATAACAAGTAAAATTCAAGATGGCTACCGGCGGCAATGTTTTTCATTGAAAATTATTCAAATTCGATAGCTCCCATCTAGAGGAGATCCAAAATGTGCCTGTATATTTTCAAGACATTTCTCAGATATGCAGGCTGCGCCGATGGATTCAAATTTGAAATCCAAGATGGCTGCTTGCGGGGCACAGTTTAAACATTTTTTTATAAATAATTTATGGCTCCATCACCCCGAAAATCAGTATGAAGTTTGGTGATGATCAGTTGGGGGTGTGGCCTGGAGGATATGCCGAAGAATTTAGTCATGCAAAAGAGTAAAATCCAAGATAGAGTCACTGGCAGTAAATAATCTATGGCTCCCATCTAGATGTCACCCTGAAGATCCATATGAGTTTGGTGATGATCGGACGAGGGGTGTGCCAAAGGATTTAGTCAAGCAATGATACAAGATGGCTGCGGCGGCGATGCTGTTCATCAAAATTCGATAGCTCCCATCTAAACTTGATCCTAAACATGCCTGTAAATTTTCAAAACATTTCTCTGAATAAATGTTGGTTGCAGGGTGTGCAAATAGATTCAAATTTGAAATCAAAGATGAATGCTGGTGGCCATTTTTTTGTTAAAAATTTGGAAATAGAAGATCCATACGAAGTTTGGTGATGATCGGATGAGGAGTGTGGCCTGTAGGGTGTGCCAAAGGAAATTGTTGACGTATCGACATGGATCGATGGACGCCAACCCATGGCTCAAACTTGACTTTGTTAAAAAAAAGTCTGCATAAGTTTAAGCTCACCTTGAACTCAGCATTGCTCTCGGCATTTTTCAGCAACTGCAACAAGAATTCAGCACTCTTTTTTGGCCATCTTCCTTGTGTGGTTTTGAATTGCTTGGCCTGAAAAAAGACAAGTTGGCTGATATCTGACAGATAATATAGTGACATGAATTAATTTATATACTAGTACATAGTGAGAGCTTTTTAATATAAGTACATAGCTGAGGAAGTTTGGTCACGATTGGATCAGGGATGTGGCCTGTAGGGTGTGCCAAAGGATTTAGTCATGAAAAGAGCAAAATCCAAGATGGCTGCAGGTGGCCATGTTTTTTTAATGAATGTCAGAAAATATGGATGGGTTCCATCCAGAGGTCATCCCGAAGATCAGTATTAAGGTTGGTGATAATTGAATGAGGAATGTGGCCTGTATGGTGTACCGAATGATTTAGATTAAAATCCCAGATAGCTGCTGGCGGCCATGTTTTTCAATGAAAATCGATCAACAAATTCAATAGCTCCAATTCAGATGCAATCCAGTAAATTTTCAAAAGAATTTCCCAATAACTTTGTACTGCACGGCGGAACATAATAATTGTGACGGCGAAACCATTCCTGTGGTTATGCGCCCAACATCTTTTCTACTAGTTTAATGGTTGGGTATATAGACTAATATGGTGACTGGTGATAAATCAGTAATGAAGGAACTTTGAGTGATTCAACCATGACAAAATGTTACTGTAATCACGCGTCCATGCACATCAGATCAGCACAAACAATGACTTTGCTGTGTGTAATGGTAAAAGGCTGCACATGCGCAGATTGAACTTCTTTGGACACATGGCTGTATAGACATCTCCACCAGCCAGTCACATTTTGTCATGGACAATCTTAAATCTACTGGTGGAGAACATCAATGACATGACTCCCTCTACTATGTCATAAATGTTAAAAGTTTAATGACCGTAATGATTTAATTATTTCGCTTTTTAATCTGTAACTTGAGATTTATACTGTGCAGTTGTATGCCGCTAGCTAGTTATGTAAAATTGCATGACTTTTTGTACTACATTTTAGCAATAGGCCATCGGCCGATGGTGGTCACCCATAAAAACTACTCCTGGCAGCCATGCCTTTCAACAAATTTCAGAAACAATCTATGGCTCCCATCTAGAGGTAAACAAATTCTAATCTTTGAAATAACTTGATTCATAAAAAAAGTTTGTTCGACAGAATCTGATGGTAAAATGTTCCAGGTTTCTTTTTCAACTTTGATTTATTACAGGGCAATATATAAGAAACAATGTTAAAGATACATAATCCGAATTAACACTCCCAGTATTACTATTTATTTGGATTCAGGGGTAAAAGATATTTGATTGGAGTCGAAGAACCCACCCATCAAAACTCAAGAGTTAACAGATGTCAATTTTTTAACTACCTGGAATAATTGCCGGCATAGCAGATATTCGATGAGCCGACGACATACTCTTGATACCAAATTGCGTTCAATAAAAAAAAATTGATATATAACATGTTTTGTAAAATGTTATACAGAGTTGACAGTGGTTAGCATTATTATTAGGTACCTTACTCATATTTAAATTCGCGCAGTACTATTTTTTGCTCAGTTTTGAATTCGCGCACCCTGGTGCGCGATTTCAAAACTGACAGAAATATGTTCGTAAATGTCTTGTATCTGACAGTTCCAGTTCATAATTATCACTAATGATACATGTGTATATATAAAGACAACCACGAAGAAAACATGCATCGAATATAACACAACTGCATCATCATTTCATTGTAAAGATGCGAGCTTATATGCATGCATGGTACAATTTATCATGCTGGTATTTAATAAATATTTATGGACATCCTGGAACTGAACGACTTCAGAAAGAATCAACTCTTGGTTGCGTGTTTTGAATGCATTAGGCCAAATAAAAAAGATAATATGTTTCCGTACATCGACCGACCCTAAAAATAACCCGCCGACCCTAATCTTTTTATTGATATTTTGAGAAAAAGTCTAAATTTTCTAAAAAAAATAAAAAAATTTTTTTTTTTTTTTTTTACCGCCAATGCTCATAAATATTGATAATCATTAGGTGCAAAACACATGGTTTCTAACATAAGCCTGTGATAAGTGACATGAAGTGTGACAGTTGTCTCAAAAGCCACAGGTGTGTGATGGGTTGTGGATTGATAGGCATGAATCTTGCAATTTTAATTTCAAGAGAGTGGATCTCATGCCTGCTTTACCATTATGCCTTGTTTGGGACTTATGGAACATATTCATGAGTTCCAAATAAACATGCATGCCCATTTATTATTTTCTTGACAGCATGAGAAATGTACATTTACATTTCGTTTGACACTTAATATTCAAACAACATTTTACTGGTACACTTCATTGCTTCACCCACCATGTTTCTTTTGCACACATTTAAAAATGCTGGGTGCTATCTAAAGGGGTACTGAATCTGCCAATTATGGGACCATCTCCTTTTATACTCAAGAGAATATATGCAGCAAATTAATGCATTTGAGCCATGGATTAGTGCCAAATACACTGATGTGTTCTATGAGAACGATGCAAACAACATGGTAATTTATATGACTGGAGTCATAAATTCATTTTCAATATACTTACCATGTTGTTTGCACCATTCATAGAGCACATAAGTGTATTTGGCATTAATACATGCCTCAAATTCATTCATTTGTTGCATATATTCTGTTGAGTATACAAGGAGATAGTCCTACAAATAACCGGATTCAGGGTACAGTACCCCTTTAATATATTATTTTGTTCAAAATAAATGTTTTGTTTTGATAAACTTGCTTTTATAATTGACACCAACTAATGCTACACGGGTTTTGAAAATGTGCTGAACAGTATATTCGTGTCTTGTCATGATTTCTGTTAGAGGATCTTTGTATAGGTTGCAAGGAAATTTAAAATTAACTGAAGACGAACTGCTGGTGGCTGCCAGACTTTCGGGAACACACTTAAAGTAACTGCATTAGTGCTGATCACAAACCCTGTGTACCCTTCAGCAGATTTTCAAAACCTGTGTACCGTAAAATACCCTTCAGCACTTTTATTTGGTGAGTGACCCCCTTCAGCCCAACTGACATCTTCAACAATCAGGCAGAATATCCCATATGAACAATTCAAATATATAGGTTCTAAAATATTTTCGGACATAAATTCCGAGCCCCATCCCTCTGAGTTTATGGCCAAAATCAGTATGTGAATACTGAAACACACTATTAAGAATAACAGCAAGTTTGATATCTTGTTCAATGGTAATGTATATTTCCACAAGTAATACTTTCCCTACAACACAAGTAGGCATTTTATGTCATTTCGGTCGAGGTAGTTCAATATTTCTGCAGCTGGAAAAAAAAATCAAAAAATAATAAAAAAAAAACATTTCCCTACCTACCTACCCTAATTTTTTCTCTCCGTTATCGGAAACATATTATCTTTTTTATTTGGCCTTACTAATTCAGATTGTTTGACCACAGTGTCACTCCATGCAGTGTTGTGAAAGCGTGATTTCGTGCAACTCCAGGCTACAATATTTTTATTTCTTAGAAGCATTTCAACACGAAAGATCGAACCATGATTAAATGCTTTACGTGTAGCCTATACATATGGATAATGTCGTTAAGAATCGTTTCCCCGCATTAAATATAATTGCCTATTTTCTATCTAAAATAACCGTCTTACATTCCTTTGGTATAAACTTATGAGTTGTATTATTTTTCGTTCAGATTTTAAATTCGCGCACCGATGGGTGCAGGAAAAATAATACTGGACGGATTTAAATACGAGTAAGGTAATCAATTGATTTTGTGATATTGAAGAAATATTATTGTTGTTGGAATCTATGAAACATGGACCATCGAATCGGATTGTGCACCTTTAAAACAGGATCCTGTTAACCCAAGGTCTCCATTAACATAGCTATCAATATAAAGTTCAATTATAAGGGCTTCTTAGGCATGTTAGCTGCAAATTAAAATGTTTCTGCACATACAGAACCTAGCTTGGGGAGGGAGCAAATTACTTTTGAAATTTTGATTAGCAAATAACCTCACAATGACATTATTAGACAGCATTGTTCTAAAATCATATAAAATTCATACCAAATTGCAATGCGATACCGGTTAATTTTCTCCCTGAGCTTGGGAGACATACTGGTTAAGTTTAAAAAAATATATATATAACTCTGTTTTACCCAATAGGCTGGTACAGAAGATAATGTGCCCTCTAGTTTGTAATAAATTAATTAATTTATGCCTATAAAACTGCATTGGATTTCGGAACAAAGCTATGACCATTATAGTTGATAGTATGGGGAGCACAGTGGTCAAGTGGGTACAATATCGGATTTCAAACTGCCGTTTGGTGTATAGCACTGAGTTTACATCCAATGGTCCGATCAAACAGAGCTCAATTGTAGAAAGGTTGAAGCCAGTTCATTGATTGGCGTACTATCCCTCACACTAATCACTAGGATACTAATCTACTGTTTAGAAGCATCTTAGTAATTGGTTAAGCGAGGTACAAAACCAACAAGCATCATGTGCATTTGCTGCAATGATAATCAGTCCAAAATGGATTAACAAGTTAAACTAACCTGAGCATGTCGTCCAACTCCGCCACTGAACCGCCTAAATGGAACAATTTCCTTCTTGTCCTTGACATTTTTCAAATATTTGGTAGCACGCTTCAAGTGCATCTTCTTGATGGCCTGAGCTGTCTCCCGCGTGTTCTGGAGGAAATATTAAGTAGACTGATCAGGCAACGTACATAACAAACAATTTGAGGTTGCTGTGAGAAACAGATTTAACAACGCTGCCATATATACGCAAACAGCCCAGATTAGTATGATATTCTGAAAAACAATCATCTGGTTATAATTCCGTTTTTTTTAAGTACATTGCATATATGTATTGAGAAGAGAGTTCAATGTGCCAAGATTTAGTACGTATTAATCAAGTATGAAGGTTGTGCGATGTTGCAGCTAATTTGGGGTTAATTCCCAATTTCCCACTCAAGTGTGACATTGCAGCTGAGTCAGTAATTCGATATATTAAGTTATTAACAAATTACTACTTATTGTTATTTACTAGAGATGGGCGGTTGTGAAAATTTGCCTCGGTTTCGGTTGTGGAAAAAGAGTAGAGTCTCGGTTTCGGATTTTATTAATAAAAATGAATAATGTGAACAAAATCTAATTATGCTTCATCATATTACAAAGAAAACACACCAATTTTATTACCATAACTTGTGAGGTACATGTCCTTTTATAATTGTAAATTATGTATCATATTGTTACTATTACATGTATATTGTTAATGTCCATGTCGAGTGGCAGTGCTAGAATGCAAGTGAGTCTGTGTATTGTGTATGACTGCAATTCAGCATCATATGATCATAAGTGTGAAATAATATAATGATCATTTATATTGGCATAAAACTAATGTGTGTGACTAGATATATGTGTATAGTTATGATTTGAAAAATAAAATTTGAAATAAACAAAATGAAAATAAAACATGACTAGAATCTCTCAATCACATCAGGCCTGGCCCTTTGAAATTGGAAGGAGGGCAATGATCGCCCTCCTTAATTTATCCCAGGAGGGCTATTTTATCTGACCATATGATGCGAAGCATCATCAGAGGCGAGCGGGGGTGAGTTTGAGAGGGGGTGTCCCCCTCTCATGATTAGGGGGGTCCGGGAAATTTTTAATATGTAGTGTCCCTGAGAGCGATTCTGGCATATATTTGTGGATTTTGTTCAGTGTTTCTTGAGGGAAAAAATGTAGTTTTGTGTGACCCACATTATGTGAGTAAAGGGGGGATGCCCTATAGCAGAAGAGTCCACAATTAGAGGTACCATGTCTTACCCACCGGAAGCTGACATAAGCTAATGATAGGTAGAGCACTCTGCTGTATAGGCATATATGTATATGCATATGTAAACCATAATATTTATATACTTATTAAAAGATACCAACACTGAAATTATTATTTTTTATTTTTTTATTTTTTATTTTTATTTTTTATTTATTATACTTACGCGAGGAGGGCGATAGGCGCCCTCCTTATTTTAATTTCAGGCGGGCGGAGGCGGGCGAGGGCGATCGGCCGCCTTAAAAGGCCAGGCCTGATCACATTATCTGGCTATATGCCTATTAACATATTTAGGGAACATAATACTGTACACACTATACATGCATCCAATACAAGTCACCTGAATGAGTGCTATTTCTCAACAGTTTACCGACAAACGGTATAATTCATTCCGGCTCCGATTCCGGTATAACATTTTTAATCAACGGCGCACAAATATATTTGACGATTTAACATCCAAACAGTGATAAAAACTAATAGGGAATGCGGGTAACAATGATTGATACCTTTTGATATCGTATCCTCGTTATCAAATTCACCTTTCAGAGTATTTGTACGGCCTTAATGATTAAAAGATCATGAGAAATAAACTGACTTATGACAAGTTGTGTTGTGTTTACTACGGCGAAAATAGGTGTACACGGAAGCAACGTAATTAATTCGTCGCGCGATTTCACCATGCGAACTCCTTTCTGCATATATTACAGGCGGCACACTTAATTTCTTATCTTTCTTTGAAAAATATTTCCACACAGGACTCGTTTGTTCGTCGTGCTCTGCCATGATTACAGGAAGTTGTGACAACTGAAACTACAGGTTTTTCCAACTTACCACGGTTGTCATTTCCGGTTTTTCCCGACAACCGAAACCGAACTGATTCCACGGTTAACCGCCCATCTCTATTATTTACCTTTAAGTATTATGTGCATTTTGAACTACACTTAATCAGTGGAAAGTTGTGTATTTGTACAAAACGACGCACAGTGCAGTAACATCATAGTAAACGGGAATGTGTCAGGGATTTGGGAAGCATAAAAAAACACTATTATTTATATTTCTGGTCATAATTAGGTCAGTGAGGCATCTTCACCTCGGGTCCTCGGCTGCACCTGCCCTTGGTCTCTCCACTTAGTCCTAATCAATACTCTTAGTAATAACTGGTTCTGCCAATCCATATATTCAGGTACATGTAACTGCATTATGTAAATAAAAACACTTAAAACACACAGCGATTACTGTTACCAACATGACTTATATTTAAATTAATCCCGACGTGCACCCCCATTCCCAACGCGACATAATTTTGGTACCATGTGTTGCGTTCTAAAAATAGGACTTGTGGAGATGATGAAATATGAGCGCAACAGAGAAGAGAAGTTGTTTGATCAAAAGCATTTAAATTTCGTCACAAGACTCGCTATTTATGCTGGCTAATAAATATTTATCCCCAAATGGAAGAAACGTTAAACATAGGTTCAAGCAGTCACATACTGGTTTCACGTTTGCTGGATGTCTTAAACTGTTAATCGGGTGTCTCTCATCAAAAAGCGTAAAATAGTGCCAAACATGACCTTTTTTTGTTGGCGTGTTCACTGAACTGTCGAAAAAGAACAAAAACGGTCACTTACGATAATGATAACAGGGGAGTAAAAATTGACACATTCCGAAACATTATTGATCATTAGAGGTTGATAATTTGACAGCAATATGCAAGGAGATACACGTAGAAAAAAAGTGTCAGTTTGGGACTGAATCGCGTCGATGGGTATTGTTTCAAACTGAAAGAGTTGTTGTCAGTTAACCGCCCATCACTAATAGAAAGAGTCCGCCCTCTTAATTCAGATTGTTTGGCTTCGGCAATCACTACGGCAACCCTTTGTCATGGCCCAGTTTGCTTTAGCAAATGGCTTCGGCATGCTGATAGCCCTTAGACAATTATGCGGGCTGAAGGGTTAAACTAAAAATAGGGCACACCAATATTTGGGGTTGGAAATAATCAGCATAATTGCTATAAATCGCAGTAAATTATAATTCAAAGTAGTGTTTCCAGTAGATGATCAACTAAGTCAGTTGCCAAAATGACACATACCACACCTCAAACGAGCCATATCTGTTTAAGCATGGTAAAAAAATAAATTGGCCTGTAATTCTCAATATTTTCTGCGGGGGGAAAGTTGACAAAGCAACCATATCATCACACACTGGTTTTAGCATAGCACATAACAAACCTATATGGTTCACAAGTGAGAAGTCATCTGAGAAAATTTCAGATACTAGTAATCAGGGCATATATTTCATCTGATTTTTTGCGAGAATCCATACATACTTTTTAACGAGAATCCAGGGTAATTTGCGAGAATATTTACGAGAATCTAGATTTGGATTCTCGCCGAAATATTAGCCCTGGTAATATACTAAGATACTAACCTTAAAATGTACTCTCAAGTATGACCCTTTTGCTTTGGCCGCTGAAATACAAAAACATTTACTTTACATTAAATTGAGTTTGCAGTTGACCCCCCCCCCCCCAATAAATTGAATTTAATCACAATTAGGCCATCCAAAATTAATTGTTTCTCAGGCAATTTCCCCCCCCCCCCCCCCCCAGGCCAAAATTAGTAAATTGTTTGTTTGTCCACACCCCTACCCAAACATTTTCAGGTGGGTAGGTAGGTAGGGATTTTTGTTTTTGCACAGTGGAATGGCATATTAAGGGTCCCCTCCATGGTGCAGGCTGAGGGTATCAATATTAGTAAATAGTCGGGGATTAATTTGATAACAAATTAAAAATTTAATAGTTGGAAAAACACAACAAGAACAATAAATAATTATGCTGTTCAGTCACAGTTGCTGGAGTTTCTGACCGAAAATGAGCTTCTAAATTTAAAAAAAAAAAAAAAAAATTCTCAATCTCAATAAAAAAAATTCCAGTCGGCCGTTAAAATCGAGTCGGTCGGGGCGAGGACAAACAAATACCTTTTTAATTATGTATAAATTTAATATTTACTGAACTTCACATAACATTTATTTAACTGCATGTAACAATTTAAGAACAACAAGAGATGGACTGTCGTCCGGTGCATACCCCCTCGTGACATACCGTCTCGTGTGGGCATATCTATAACTTATGAGGGCTATACTCAGACAG
Organism: Siphonodentalium dalli; assembly: GCA_032622095.1. Lineage (NCBI taxonomy): Eukaryota > Metazoa > Mollusca > Scaphopoda > Gadilida > Siphonodentaliidae > Siphonodentalium > Siphonodentalium dalli. The sequence continues at coordinate 183,062,003 of CP136063.1, forward strand.
ATGGACCCAAACACCAGCATTTTCATATAAACAAAGATGAGTAACTATAGAACAATAAAAACAAAACAAACATTTGAATGTGCCATTAAATGTCCTCATAGTGGTGAACATCCATACAAAATTTCATTGAGATCCGAGCATTACTGTTCAAGTTATGAGCTGAACAGACATTGGATGGACCAAACAACCAACATTTCCAGATAAACAAAGATGACTAACTCTAGAATGGAAAAGCAGAACAGAACAATGGAACCCTCTATTGAATGTCCTCATAGTAGTGAACATCCATACCAAATTTCATTGAGATCCCAGCACAACTGTTGAAGTTACGACATGAAGAGACACCAGACGGACCAAAAAGCCAACATTTCCAGATAAACAAAGATGTATAACTCTAGAATGGAAAATCCGAACAAAACAATGGAACCCTGTTGTTAATGTCCTCATAGTAGTGAACATCCAGACCAAATTTCATTGAGATCCCAGCACAACTGTTGAAGTTACGACATGAACAGACACCAGACGGACCAAAAATCCAACATTTCCAGATAAACAAAGACGAATAACTCTAGAATAGAAAATCCGAACAAAACGATGGAACCCTCTATTTAATTTTCTCATAGTTGTGAACATCCATACCAAATTTCATTGAGATCCCAGCACAACTGTTAAAGTTATGACATGAACAGACACCAGACAGACCAAAAATCCAACATTTCAAGATAAACAATGATGAATAACTCTAGAATGGAAAATCCGAACAAAACGATGTAACCCTCTATTGAATGCCCTCATAGTAATGAACAGCCATACAAAATTTCATTGAGATCCGAGCACTACTGTTCAAGTTATGACATGAACAGACATCGGACGGACGTACGGACGGACAGGAGCAAAACAGTATACCCCCCTTTTTTTTAAAAAAGGGGGTATAATAATATATCAAACATTTCAATAAGTGCGCTGACAAGACTTAGCTTGTTTATATTATTGTCATGCCTGACTGCTCAAAACAAATCCATTATAATGTTTCAAAGTGAAGAAACCACTCAGCCGAAACGGAAAATATTATTCATTGAAATAGATATGGCCTGACTATTCGACCAATCGACATCCGTTTTATTTCCACATGCTGAATATAAATCCTGTAATTTCCCCCAAGCAGTAATGTCGAACGTACGGAAGGTTACGGAAACAATCAAAGCTTCTCATGATTTTACTTGAGCGAGGTTTTTAATTAACTACGTTACTTAAATTGAACAAAATCAATATTAGCGATGGTATTGTGTAGTATTATCAACTATATAAAGTTAAATATTAAAATAAATAATAGAAGACAGTAATACAAGACAGCCAATGACCGTGGAGTCGCTCACCTGACTGCAAAGACTGAGTAGACTGGGATTCTGCAGACTACAACAGTCAGCACTTGTCAAAATCACTTAAAACAAGTACTTCTAACCAGGGACATAGCTAGAGCAAGGATAAATCTAATAACATTAAAAAATTCAATTTAATAATATGTATAATTTAAAATAATGTTTTTTTTCATTAATCAAAATGGTAAATTTTTCAAAATTCTATGTCCTAAACCTCTTATGATCAATGGTCATGTGAAGAAGTTGTTTTAAGAATTACCATCGCAGGAAAGATTTGTCCGTGGCTACACCCATAATTGACCCAGTGACCCAATCTGAACAGATTTGAATCCCAGTCACACAAGGAACCTCCATATGATATATAAGCTAAATCGGTCTAATGGATCTTCCGAAGTTGTTTTCAGAATTGCTATGGTGGTAATGAGTTATGTTCCATGCCCAGCCCATATTTGACTTGGTGACCCCATTTGAACAAATCTGAATCCCAGTCACCTAGCTATTATCCCAACCAAATATGACCCCATTCAGTCTTGCAGTTCTGGAGAAAATGTTTTAAGAATTACTATAGAGGAAAAAAGTTATTCCCTGGCTCGGCCCCAAATCTGAATCGCAGTACCACCATACCAAATAGAAGCTAAATAGGCCTTATGGTTCTTGAGTAGAAGTTGTTTTAAGAATTACTAAGAGTTATGACCTTTTAAGCTTAACACCTATCTGGCCTGGTGACCTCATTTTAACAAATCTGAATATGAGTCACCTGGATATGAACCCAATCGGTTTTATAGATCTGGAGAAGAGGACAATTGTTGATGGATGGATGGACAGGACACCCTGTCAGATGGACAGACAGAAGGAAACCCCAACAGTAGGGGTGGGAGGTACGCCCAGTGTCGCGATACGATACGTTATCGTATCGCGATACGCTGGTTGCGATACAATACGTATCTAGATACCATACCCTAGTATTTCGGGATGCAGCCCTTCATAAGGAATTCATGAATTGGTTGAAAGATAACATATATTCAATCATAATCATTTAATTTTAATAATTCATTAATTACTGAGTAAATACTGAGGTGAGTGGTAATGTTCTCATACAGGACTCACATGAGAGTTCGAACTGACCTCAGTCAGAGCTATGATCAATCAGAATCAGCTTAATCGACCAACTTAACGAACTTGAACCCCCCTCCAAAGTATCAAAAAACCATTACCGGTAAATCATCCGAGATTACCACCCAAAACAGAGAATATAGATGTTCTCACATTTCTGAAGCTAGTAGTGAAGATTCTTCTTCAAAAATATGAGAACATCTACGTTCTCTGAGCAGCGACAATATCCCCTGCAGTTGAAAAGACACGTTAATAAGAAGAATGGTCACTCAATTAAATTGATCATATTAGATCACAACAGGGAGGAAGAATGGGAAGAGTGAAGACATTGTGCAGCTGATCTCAATCTTCAAACTTTGTCGACTTACATAGTTTTTATAAACCCCACTGTAAAACAGTTTTAGTATGTCATGTTGCGATTCCAATTTCCATGTTGCTTGACTTGCTTCGTGCAGTATTAACTATTAAGTTACGCAAGCACGCATTGCCACACAACGCCACTTTTTGTCGTTGTCACGTCGTTGTGTGCATTCAGAGTTATCCTTCCTGCATCATTTCTATGAACGAACTCTTCTGTGTAGTGTTGAAACGATTAGTGGTTTTGAGGAATCGACTAGTCGCCAGAGGGAATCGACTACTAGTCGACTAGTCGGACCCCTTCCGAAACTTACCGTTTTGTGCTCATATACGTATATAATTTGCCGTTGTTTTGAGTACCAGTAACCAACTTTGCATTTTCGAACGCAAAGCAAGACGTGATTTAACACTATTTGCCGTGATTATTTGGCTTAATATCACTGAAGGTTAATAGGTTATTAATTTGTCCCCAAGTATATGATGTTTTTACGACAATCAAATTACCATCCAGTTGATGTATGTATCTAAACGGTGGTGACAAACACCTGATCGATCGCGGAAACGCTACGGATTACGGAGTGGAAGCGTTTGCAACAATCAGAAACCGGTGCATAATTCTACATGTTTTGTGTAAAAATGTTCCTTTAAAATTGATATGGTATGGTCTACCGGGCCGTACCGGTTCTTACATACAATCGATCATCATTGATTCGTTGTTATCGAATTTGCCCAGTGTGCTTGTCACCGATTGACTTCACAAACGGGCGTACATGAAGAAATGCAAGATATTTTGAGAAACGAACTTCATCTCCGACAGAGTCAAACAAAAGTTACAAAATAAATGTTATAACAGCTGTAGTGCGTACAAGCCTTTTATGCTTGCAGATGTCATGTACATATATCGGACACGGAATGTGGTAAAGTTCCCTGTATGATCCTGTATATATAGAGTCCGCATATATTAAAAATGGGCCATGCATTGCGTACATAATGTTGTTCCTTGTATTCATTGCAAGGTCACGATATGACATAGCTTAATCACGGACAGTCATTTTCCCGCCAAAACGCACGTGTTTTCACTGTTTGATTTGATCGCGTACATAATTGTGTCTCGTGCATTGTACATTGCAAACATATATACAATATATACAATTTTACTCGCGAGTCCCCGAATACACAATCGATCGTGTCAGTTTCAGAAATAAAACTGCGCAGACCGGCGATGTTAACATTTCAATGCGATAATGTCGTAAGTTCTATATTTAGCCCATTCCAGGAATATGCGTCATCCAGATTACGTTTCTGGGAACAGCTTTGTCACCGCCCAATTCCGCGAAGGATTTAAGTTTGAGGTGCTAAAATACATTGTAATTTTTCACAAACACAGCCCATAAACGACGTGGGATTTCCGAAGTGACTCGCAAGTTTATATCGAAATACGCGACGCTATTCGATGCATAGCATGGCTGACCGCGGGTTGGCTTTATATTTATATCTATAATACAATATATCTAGAACGTGCGATCGTATACGTTCACCCATGCGTCAGTTGATGAATGTGGTGGTTGTAAAAAATATCACACAATTTTACAAATAAACTTTAAAGGGTATACTGACATAGTGCTTCAATAAACTATAATATATTGGACTTATTATTAAACTTAATAATGTCACCTCGCAACTAACTTGATTGAAGTTGAGTCCTGCACACCTGCAAACACGTTGACCAGTTATCACTCAGATCAATTCCGTCACGCCGAAATAGACACGGTTGCGATAGGCGCTGATTCTTTGAAGTTGATTATCAAAGCCGGCCGTCTCAACTTCAAAGAATAAGCCGCCGCGGCGCCGACAAATACATTGACTTGAGGTCATTGGGTTTCGCGCTCGTGCATGACCACCAAGTACTGAAAGCAGTTATCGCATCAAAGGGACAACAAAGAAGGCTTTAACAAGCTAATTGTGATTGTGTATTTCGATAGCCTGATTGTTTAAATTGTCCAGTAATTCGGTAACGGCACTGCTTTCGCGATGGCATAATGGTGGTGGGTGTGTCCCGACTAGTCGACTAGCCGATTTCGGAATCGACTAATTTAATCGCGTCGATTTCGATTAGTCGATTAATCGTTTCAACACTACTTCTGTGTGCCAACGGTATATCAATCATTACACAGCAATAACAAAGCTGAAGCGCATGACCGACGAACAGGTGGCTGACCTATTTAATCGGCGCTTTGAAGCATAACTACTTCATCTTGCTTCTTTGCGTGCCGTTGTATTTAATTATCATTTCCCGGCGTGAAAATAGCGATTGTTAAGATCGAATAATGGATAATAGATAAACAAAATTGTGTATCGCGATGCGTGATTTTTTGGCTATGGAACCGGTGCGTGTATCATAGAACTCCGATTCGCGATACACCAGTGATATCTCGCACCCCTACCCAACAGACAAATTCAAGCCAGTGTACGTCTCATTTTTCTTTGCAAAATCATGGTATAATGAATTCACTATACCAGAGTGTGGGGGGGGGGGGGGGGGGGGGGGGGGTAAAATAATATTGGAGCAGCACATTTTATTCAACTTGATTTTATCGACAACACAAACAAGTCAGTGCTATGTGATTGTTTATATTCAAGTCTCTAGTATGTCAAGGAGTTCAATCTAATTTTTTTGTTTTTAAAGAGTTATGGCCCTGTATTAAAAACTATTTGACCGGGTGACCTCATTTGAACAAATCTGAATGTGAGTCACCAAGGGAACATCCACATCAAATATAAACCCAATCGGTCTAATGGTTCTGGAGAAGATGATTCTTGATGGATGAAAGGACGAGTGTGATGACCAAACCGAAAAAGACATCGTACCGTCGGCATGTACCGCGATTTATCATTGCAGCCCTATTATGGACTTACATTTGGCAGGGTTCTCTGGTTCTGAAGCGTAGCGAACCATCTTGTCTGGCTCTGAAATAAAAATATATATCCACTTTAGTTCTCATGTTCACAGGGTTCTTTTTAAACTTCCATAGCAAATTTTTAAAATATACCTTACATGATAAGTACACTACCATAGTTGCATAATATAGGCACATGTAAGAGCTAGGGGGATGCGAGTTGTGACATGATATCTGATGTTGGCTAAAACATGTAATTGTGTTCTGTATTGAATTTAAAACTGGCAAAATTTGAAATGTGTACTTTGAGAGGACACACGGTTTGATCCATAATGAATTTGGACATATGACAACACGGATACAAATCAAGTGAAACCTTGAGTCTTGCCCATGGTCACCATTCTCAGGATCCAAATAATAGTACAGTACCATGGCAACAATCGGAACCTATAATGCCAAAGCACCAAATTTGGCGTAGGATATTTTTTTTAATTTCGAGAACTGCAGTAGTAAATAAGAACCATAACTCTGGTAATAATTAATGATCAAGAGCATCCCTAGGGCATGGCAAATTACACTTGTCAGCCATTTTGAATTGTACTACCGCAAAATACAATAACAATTTGAGCTTACAAAGAATATCTTATATACCCCTAAGCGGAAGCAGGACAAACCTAAGTGATCCATTCTCTACATTCCCTACATCACACGAATCGAGGTGCCTTTTTTTGACAACAAAGAAGACAAATTCTGCTAAAATTGAATTAAAAATGTCCTGTGTGTTATCAAAGGTGAGTGACACACCAAGTATCAAAAGATTCTTTTGAAGATTGCTCAAATTATCATTAAGAGAAAAGTCCAATAAAATAAAACTTGTCCTGCGCCTTCTCAAACGTGAATCACGTATATCAAATAAAAAGAGATTCTGTTGGAACATTGCTCAAGTTATCATGCGGACAACACAAGACAGACGTACCAAAATCTTATTCGTAGCCACTCATTTGGGAAATTTACAACTGGTACCTCGTGCTTTCCAACTATTGGAATTTTTCAATGATCATAACCATAATCTCCTGTGGTTGTAAATGTCCCAACTGATGGCTATATAAGTTCAAAATCTTAATTGACCAAAATTATTTAAATATTTGAAGAAGTTTGACCAAAACAGAGTTTCAGAATATTACTAAATACTGGGTGGAAAATAAAACTACCAGAACAATCTCAACCTATTTTCACTCTGAAATGTGCAACTGATGTACCAAACATGAACAATTGTTCAGATGCCTTGTCGCCACATCCTTGACCAGAAAGCGATATCGACTGGCGATATACTTTCTTTCAATTATGAATTATGTGTTTGATATTTTTTTACCTCCACCGTAAGGAGTAGGTCAAGTGACCAATTTTGAATGGGGATTTCCATGCAAATCTCCCCAGCAAAAGTTATATATGAAGAATACAGGAGAAGTCGGCCCCATATATAACAGAACCATTGTTTAAAATCATTATTTATTTTATGATATGAAATATGAAACTGATAATAATGACAATATAATAACACTGAAATTCAATTAACAGATTAAAACAACGTCGCCGCTGTCACTTTCGGTGATGGGTGCTGAAATCTCTGCGATCCTTTGTAGTAGCTGACGTGTCGTCAAATCTCTGTACAACTTCCATAGGTTAAATATTTGCCCCTGCACATGTGTGATTTGGTTCCGTTTCTGTTTAGTCTATGCTGCCAACCTTCTGTGTCGTTGTTTGTCCTGATCGACATCAATGCACACCACAATGCTGGACCCCACGGCTTGAGGGACAACCAGTAGTCTCGTTTATATTTTACCACTGGCTCTACTTGCACTGTTGCACCACTCTATTTTCTTGAATGCCGGGTCGATGTGTTCGAGTGGCATGTACGGCAATGCGAAGATGAGTTTGAAAAAGTCGTTGATAGGGCCAGACGTGTAGTATGCTGTCGCCAGGCCGGAATAATCTGGTATGTCATAGGTTGGATCTCGTCGTCAATCAGGTGGCCAATGTCTGGTAGAGGTCTGGTGAGCTGTTCTGTTGGTGGTGGATGTTGAGTGGGCGGTTACTCGAAGGAACAAGACAGGTTGAAGGAGGGCATGGCCGGCGTTTATGGCATAATGCTGTCTGTAGCCTTCTACGTTTGGATGGTCTTGGGTTGTCATCACGGCATTGTGCCATATTGAGGAATGTATGAAATTCATTTATTTTGTTTAGGCCAAAAAAAAAAATAGTATGTTTCCGCTAACGGTGTGAAAAAATTAGGGTAGGTAGGTATTAAAAGATATTTAAATTTTTTAATTTTTTATCTAGCTGCAGAAATTTTTAACCACCTCGACCGAAGTGACATAAAATGTCAACTCATGTTGTGGGGAAAGTATCACTTGAACAACACAGTGGACATATACATTAAGATTGAATAAAAGATCAAACTTTGTTATTCACATACCGCATATTCATAATTTTGGCTGACTTCTCCAGATACCTATATGAAGCAATTATCTGGGAAGCAGCCATATTATTAAACAGACAGAACATTTAACTGTCGGCTGGGCTTGGTAAATAGGCAATTTTTGCAATAAATTTATTTTTGAGAACTTTTTTCTGGAAATACATTTTGCCTAGTTTTTAAAAATCACTAAAAAAAATAAAAATAAATCAACATTCTAATGGAACAAATTCGAAGCCGACCTGCCAGATAAATGTGTATTGATTTCAATAGCGCACAAAGTCACACCGAGAAATATCAACAACTAACTTTTGCTCCGGAGATTTGCATGGAAATGCCCAATCAAAATTGGTCATTTGACCGCCTCCTTAAGCGGTTCGGCTAAAGTGACATATACAGTACTTTAGCAGTTCGTCTAGGCTAAAAGTGCTGTATTCGCTACTCTAGCTACAGCCTTATTTATATTTATAAAGGCGAACAACTGTGTGTCCCAGTTTAACACTAACAGAGATCTACAACTACCCAAGCAGCCCCACAAACATGCTAAGCATTCTCAAATGGCCTACTCTTAGCGGAAGAAGAGACTTCTCTCTTATTCTCTTCCATAAATCCGATATAACCATGTAAACATCACTGACTCTGCTCCTCCAACACCCACACGAGACCACAAACTTCTCAGCCCCTTCTATCGACCAAAATACCTGACAGCACTTCCTTCTATTCTCGAACAATTTCTCTCCGGAACAAAATCCCAACCGACACTGCCTATATTCCCGACGCATCAATGTTAAAGGATGCCCTCCAGTCATTTCTATGAACCCGGTAAAGGGAAGCAGGGCTCCTCCACAAAACCACCACCAGCCCGATCACCATGATAGAGGCATAGTGCCAATAAATGGTACATAAAACTCAAATGCTCTTATTTTACCCATGTAAATATCTTTTATTCATGCACCCCCTAATAATCCTCAGTTCATTGAGAGTATGGGGTATACAGTATACTGTAGATGTAGAATGTGGCCCATTGGGCCATTGATAGGCCTACTGTGGAGTGTGGGATTGGGACCAAAACAGCTGAAGTTGTTGGCAGCAGCCGGAAACTCAAGCCGGTCACCCATCGAAGGAATAACAGCTCGATTTTGCTTAACTTCGGTCATCAGCAAAAGCATCGAATGTTTATGACCAAGAGATCTAGGTGGGTCGTGCAGAGAAGACATCGGCCTTCTCACGGGGGGAGAACTGCGACGCGAGGATCGGTGGCATTCCGATAAAGAGACGGTGGAAATCCGATAAACGAGACGGTTCGCTTTCGGCGACAAACGAGATTTTCTTCGTGTTTGGGCATTCAAACGGAATTGCCGTGACAAATCAGGTTTCATATCATCATATAGTTATTTTAGTTACTAATATCCATCAAAATATAGACGCTACAGTGAGTAAAACCAATAGAATCGCCATTTAAAAGTCACGCGACGGTTCGTTTTCCGATAAAAATGAACCGTCGCGTGTCTTTTATCGGAAAACGAACCGTCGCGTGACTTTTAAATGGCTATTCTCTTGGTTTTAGTCACTGTACATAGCGTCTAGATTTTGATGGATATTAGTAACTTAAATAACGATATGATCGATGATATGAAACCTGATTTGTCACGGCAATTCTGTTTGAATGCCCAAACACGAAGAAAATCTCGTTTGTCGCCAAAAGCGAACTGTCTCGTTTATCGGATTTCCACCGTCTCTTTATCGGAATGCCACCGATCCTCACGTCGCAGTTCTCGGTTGGCAATTATCGCAATACGATAGGGGAACACTTTTACGTTCGTACTCATATTTCACCAATTTTTGTACCTGGCTTGCCTGTCCTGAGTTTCACGGGAAATGGCCAATTTGATACTATTTGTCGTTATATACATATTTATCACACCATTTATTATTCATTTTCATAAAAATAAAATAAAATAAAAGTTGAAGATGACATGTTTAAAATGTTTGAAGCATGAATTTGGCGATAAGTAGTTTTCAGAGTACGTTATACTTGCGATAGTTACTTTACGCACACAGTGTTCCCCTATCGTATTGCGATAATCGCCAACCTTTGCAGTTCTCCCCCAGTGCTTCTATATTTACACCGCGACGCTACAACACTCGGTTGAACGTCATGTTCAATTAATCTGATTATGGCTGTTTTTCGGTCGTATCAAACTTTTGTTATACAAATTGATCTATAATGAAGTTAGTTTGATCGATTGATTGGACATTTTATGGCTATATTGCATGGATGGCAGCGGATTTCATGCTAAACTTCCAATAAAATAAACAGCCAACCTTGCGTCGTTGCACGGAAAGAAAAAGGAAGCTCTTTTTATTTTTCGTACTGGAATACTTCGTACGCAATTTAACTGTCGCACAGAAAAATCTTTTCGACTTGAATTTCTGAAAAGGATCGAAGTATCAAATAATTTGACTGTTCTTCGTTAAGTTTTAATGTAAATTTTGAAATATCTTTCTAAAAATAATTAGTTTACGAAGAAATTAGACTACATTTTGTCTGCTTATGGAACATGTGAAGTACGTAAAAGGTATTGTACGAATACAATTTCAGTTCCACCCACACCTAATGAATATTCATAGTAGGCAACCAACATCGAATTTTTTCTCCCGGAAAATCAGGGAAAATAGTTAATTCCGTGCTGGCTTTCATTTTAACACAGTTTTACATAGAAATACTGACGGTGCTGTCAGAAAGTCTTGCATTATCTGATACACCCCGCCGATGTGGAGTAGGGTGTATAGAATTGTCTGAAAACAGGTTTTGGTTTCAGGTCTTATCTCCTATTTTCGATGAAGAAGAATAAACTGGGTTTGACATTGCCGCCGACTGTGGCTGAAACACCCATTCCAGGACAGGACCCCATAATAGCGTAAGCTCACTAATCCAAAGCTCATGATTACTGAGTTTGTTTATCGATTTTTGTCGCCTAACAACACACCCCTAAATGGCCTAATGGGCCCTATCGACACAACATGAAATCTTAGTATAATAACTAAGTGTCCCTGTCGTAACTTGACATAAGTCATGATAAGATGATAAGTCATATTCATATTATTAATCATAAGATAAGACATAATGGTTAATGACAGTGATATAATTATCAACCACAGTTGTTGGAAATGTTTATAAAATTAACAGTGCTCAAGGACAGCTGGTGAGATCGTGAAATTTTTATATTTTATGCATACCGGTAACTCGGCAAGCTTTTTCTTCTCCGCAAGATTATATTTTTGTTTAAATGGAGCCCCACGCTGCCACAGTGAAAAATGTGTATTCCGGTAACCACATGGTGCGTCCCCCCTAATAATGAGATAATCCTGCTGAAAATGGATACACGGCTTAATCGTAAACCGATGAGTCCACTTTTAACGGAATGCGGGGGGATGTGTATTCTGGAAGAACATGGTGCGTCCCCCTGATAATGAGATAATCCTAGCAACCACGTGCGCGAAAGTAATATATACTGGCTTACAAGTCGGATGCGGCCACTTTCAAATGAATGCGGGGAGGTAAACACCTGGCTCGCCCTGCTATGTTTATTTGTGGGAATTCCTCTCAAGCGAATGACGTATTTACTATAATAACTCATTCGGCAAACCTCGTCAGATTCCGTCACGGCCCGCAGAGGTCACAGGTCGAGGAGTTCAGAATGTATAATAACTGTCAAACTTTGATAATTATTCAATAAACCCGATGATATTATATACCTGTCTGCAATTGGGAATTTGGTGGTTGGTGTAAACAATATTTATTTCAACAAATCAAACATATGACATAAACATAATATACATATAGAAATATATAGATTTATGAAGAGGATTGGACAACAAGCAAAATGCTTTTTTAAAAGTCCTCTCCTCGTGGAATAAATGTTACCCCAAGTGACAAAAATGTCACTTGGGGTAAAGCAGACGGGATATATAGATTTGATTGATTGGAATATTATTTAGGATTGAGATACGGTATTACATTGTAATACGGAAGTTACGGGTGAGAAAGGGAATGAAAGAGAATGAGAGAGAGAGAGGGGAGAGTGTGGAAGAGAAAGAGTAAGAGAGAGAGAGGTTTGACACAACATACATTCGATACAAAATAACACAAAAAACATCCGTTCAGTGGGGAAATCACTTGCACGAATGTGTCACGAATTTGGTGGTTGAAAATTGGGAATAAAGGTGCCTTTTTCCCATTGGGAAAATCCCTGGGTGATATTAAACAAAACCACTATTTCAGGAATATGCAAATAAATATGAACAAATGGAGTATAAAAATACTTAGAAAAGTAAATAGAATAAGAGTTAGTTGTCATATATAGTGGGAAAAAGGAAATAATCCTGGTATAAAGTGAGTTTACAATAGAATAAACATTGCGATTTAACATGTGTCCAGATAGGCACTGGAAATGAAACTGGAAGTAAGGTTGCTACTATAAATAGAGATTATCACTACAGTGAAGTGATCTGAGTTGAGTTGCCATAGACTGGCAGGGTTTGCCTAATTGCAGCAAGTCCCTGGATATGCAGCAAGTCCCTGTAAATGCAGCAAGTTCCTGGTAAATGCAGCAAGTCTTATTATCCATTTGATTTATGATCTGTGGCAGTTGATTAGAGTTGATTGGAAATCTTTATCCCTTTATAATTATTTAAGATGGGTATTTGTAGATTTTTTAATATAAAATAAAAGTTTTTCTAAGTTTTATTAAGTTGCTATTTCTTTTATTCTACTCACTATTTAAAGGGGTACTGTACCCCAATTTCAATAAATTCCCGGTGACAATAGCGATCTAATATGAATATTATATTATAAAATAAATAATTCGAGTCGACGATGTCTACTGAAAAAGTTCCGGTTAACAGGCTATCGTAAAAGTAACATTGAATTATTTAATATAAAATAATTTATGGCTGGAGTCATAAAATGGAGAATTATGCCATTACGAGTTACCGTTCTTGAAATCGTATCTGTTGCGTGTCTTTTATCGATGGCCGTTCGCGAACATTATTGAGTTGCAAAAAAAACATGTTACCTGCAAAAGGAAGACCCGTTATAACCGATTCGGAAAAAGGAGAAAGAAACAAGAGACATAAAGCGTCAAGTATTTTTATAGGGAGTGAGATTGTTCGATGGAAGAGATTGAAGACATCAATCGAAACTATGCGCAATGAACTTCCGGTTCTTCCGGCGAACTGCGTCTTCTCCGGTGAAGGTCAAACCATGGCGCGTAGTTTGAAATCGTAATATTTTTGTTTCCAAGATCAATATTTTCTTCGCTAAATTAGGTTTATACGAAACTCATATAACACGAACACAATCTAACTTGAAAGTTATTTCAATGGGAGTAAATACAAAAATCGCCTATCTCTGTGTACAGTACCCCTTTAATATAATTTAATTAGTATTATTTATATATTTTTAATGTGTATATATATATAAATCAGTTAACGTTTATATAAATACAATTAAAATAATTATCTTTGTGATATTCCTGTTTTCACTGCGTAAACACATGTCGGTGATTAATTATCACTGAACAGGTGTTTGTTTTTTAGGACAAAGGAACTTTCTGGGAGTTTCTCCTTTGAAGCTCATTTGAAGATTTGTTTATGTGATGTTCGTTTTCTTAACCAGACTGAATAATTATCAAACAGTTTTATTTCAAGATTCAGCTCACTCCTGAGATGGCATGTTGTGTATTTAATCAAATGTATATAGGCTGCAACTAAGATTTCAGAAATCATGTTTGGGCAAACTTTTCGAACGAATCATCAGCACTAGAATATTAACTCACCTAGAGAACCAACACTTTTTCAATAAATTCTAACGTGCATATCGTAAAGGCAAAGAGGGAACAAACATATTTACAGAATAGAAGATATGTGCACAGCAATGGGAGGGGGCTGCCATATTCTTAGATGTAGAAAAGGCCTTCGATTACGTATGGCACCACGACCTTCGATACAAACTAAAAACAACAACCTACATCCCAACCAAAATGTCTAGACTTATCTCTTCATTTCTCATGCAAAGATCTATCAAAGTAAGGGTCGGGGAAGAAATTTCAGACAGCGTCAACTTTAAAGCTGGTACGCCCCAGGGTTCCGTCTAAGTCCGTTACTTTTCTTAATATACGTCAACGACATACCCAACAATCCACTACACAACATACAAATACCGGTATCACAATTCACGCTACTGCCCAGCGGCGATAACCACGCCTGCCATAAATTGCCAGACTGAATTATAGCAGGTTAGACATCACATGCCGATATGTCTGACAACAAGGAACGACGTGTTTCAAATTTGGTGGACTTACCACCAGAATTCGCTGGATTTTTCTTCAATTCGACTTGTACTTCATTGAAATCGCGACAACAAGAATACAAGTACTTTAGTGAAGGCTACATACATTCAGTTTCAATGTTTATTTGCGACGACAAGCTCTTTATTGGGCAAATTACCACCGAAGCATGATCAAAAATGAACCTGCACATGGCGTCGATTTTGAGATAAATTGTTCGATAATTTCGGATATTCACTGTTCTTGTCAAGCTGGATATGTAACACGTAATAAATATTTAATGTTACTATAATATATCTCTTCACAATAGACACACGATCTATCAATTTATTGATGGTGTACCATACAATTTCCCCATTTCGATAAAAATTAGAGGACTTGTATGTTTTCATCCGTTGTAGTCAGTTTTTTTGTACTTTTTCGAAGATGGACCATACTGGTATAAAAAAGTGTTCCATGTCATAATTAATTGTGTTTTTTTTCTGGATAACTGATTGTTTTTTTCTGGATAATGATACATATTCTAATAGATGGGAAATATTGGATCCTATACTGGTCTTATGAACGTGAACGTATTGATCATATATGGAGATGGTTTTATCATC
The DNA here is from genome assembly GCA_032622095.1 of Siphonodentalium dalli. Classification (NCBI taxonomy): domain Eukaryota; kingdom Metazoa; phylum Mollusca; class Scaphopoda; order Gadilida; family Siphonodentaliidae; genus Siphonodentalium; species Siphonodentalium dalli. Next base: position 183,077,180 of record CP136063.1, read on the forward strand.
GACCGCCTTCAACCTCTTTGACTAAACTATCTATCTATACGTACGTATTAAGCAGCCGACCCGATACACCAAAGCATCTGATATTTGTTTTTTCTTTATTAGCTCCTTAGTCACTAATTTAGAATTTGAAAATACCACGCCTATACAGAAAGTGGGGGCAATTCCATAGACATAGGTTCCAATACAGAATATAGAATAATATAGGGACTGCTTGCCGTGTGTATGGAGCCTCTGTGTGTTGTAACTTGTAATATTTTTCAATTTTGAAATGACGTAGAGCAGACCACCCTATTACCAAGAAGGGCGTTATGGAACAGCATCTGTACAATATATAATAATCCTTTTATTTCAGATAAAAAGAACGCCCTTCTCCCTGCCACATGGGTGTGTATGGGCTATGTAAAAACGTGACTTATATATCTAAGGAATTAATAAGGACATTTAAAAAAAAAATTTAAATGTTATAACAATTAATAATCTTCATAATTGGCACGTACTCGTATAGAACAAACATGTTTCAGTATATTGATAAATTATTTTTCATATCACAGTTCCCTAATATTCCATTGGTCTGTCATAATGTTTTGTGTATGTAAGTCCACGTATAAATGCCATGAATACCATTTATTCACAAAATATACCAACAAATGCTGTATAATGTACCAAATCTAACCATCACAAATCCGAAAGCTACCAGGAAGAGGCGCCCTAATCAGCCTGTATTAATCGACAACAAGTATAACAGGTGCTGTCATATACTTTGGCCATTTTAGTGTCCCTCTTTCCCCAACAAAACATCCCTTGGAGATTACAACACTATGTGGTCCATCATCTCAAATGTGTACATAGTTTGATTTGATAGTTTTAACTAATAAGCTTATCAAGCACTTCCTAATCCCCTCATCATATTTCCAGTTGTCACTTCTCTAGCTCAGCGTGACATTCATAATTTACTAATTCAAAAAGCCCATAGGGCGAAGCTTTCGCATTCTGTTACTGTTATATTATTATATTGTGTCAACTTACATGAAACCAATACTCTTTTATACAAAACAAAATCAAAGCGACATATATAGAGTAAGCCGGTAAAATGAGTCTTTTTGTCTAACCGCCTGTTCGCAGAAGCGATCATTGCTGTATAATGCAATTATCTCATTGGCCCACACAGCTAATTGCGGTAGGGTCAATTCGCCGATGATCTAGGCCTTACATGTAGGTACAAGTATACCGGGAGTGACCGTAGGGCCAATGTTGAGGTGATATGCGTGGTATTGGTATATCTTGGGCTGTACGGTTTATACGTATGTCTTGAGTGGCTATATGTCCATATGTGTGCCCAATGGGTGTACAGGGAGCAACAATATGGCCAAATGGTGGAACGAATATGTATACAAGGAGTTGCTCTATTACTAGTACAGTATATACAGCGATTGGCCATGAGTGAGATGTACATTCAAGCCTGGTGTGTATGAATGGCCGTTTGTGTAGAGTATGGGTATATATGGAAGCTCTGTATGGTCATTGGTGAGGCGTATATGTATAAGGCCCCCAAAAAAAATTGTCTGTTTCCGATTTCTTGAGCAAACAAATCCAGGTAGGGAAAAATAATTATTTGGCAATTTTTTTTTTTTCAAAATCCATCTATAATGCGCCATATTCTAAAAACAAGATAAAAAGTTGGTATTCTCAATACTTTGTATCCAGTTGCTGCAGTTTCTTGACAAAAAACTAGTTTTATATCTGACAATATACCAAGAATATGCACCAGAAAGTGATCTGAGTTCAAAGAAGGGACATGAAAATGCTATCTCCCATGGCTCATGGCACTGTGACACAATGTTGGGCAATACTGTACATGACAACATTGATACTATCGGCATTGCTAGCAAAAGTCTGGACAACTTCCATGTCATCATGTTGACATCGCATTTTCACCTGGCCATATGCCACTCTCAGAACAGAACAGATTTATTCCTGAGATTGGGATTCATCTGCAACCACAAATACAAGTGCACATGTATTTTAATAGAAGTAAATTGTTTTTGAAAATTCCATCTAAAATTATTGCTGCTTAATGTAAACATAGTATATAGAATATCCATATAGTTTGACAAGAAACAAGGTTTATTTTCGCGAGTATGATTCAGCAAATGGGGGACCGAGCTTTGGAGAGGTTCCCCATTTGCTGAATCATACGAGCGAAATAAACCTAGTATCTCCTCAAACTTTATGGGTATTGTTTTTATCCATCGCCAAAGTTTAAAAGTTGATAATGTCTATTACATTTGTTTAAATGGCACAAGAATTTAATGGGGAATTTCTTTAGGAAACAGTTAAATCGATTGCAAGATTTTTGGTTGTAGTTCTGAGCGCATGACTTTATTATGATAGCTGAAGTATCCGTTATTGCTTTATTTTAGCACATGCTAAAGCCATGGTTTATTTTACAGCCTTTATCTATTTAGTAGGTGACAAAGGTGATGGATAAAAGGCGACATAGATCTGTTTTATATGTCAATTAGGCCTAAAAAAAAAATACCTTTGTTTCCCCTAACTGAGCTGAAAAATATAGGTGCGGGCGAGCGGTTTTTTTGGGTTTTTTTTTTGGTGGAAATCTTCCAAAAGTTCTCACTTTCCCATGTATATATACATGTCAGGTGTGATTTGAATGCTGGAAATTTCATTATGATATTGGAAGGAGATCAGCAAGACACAAGGCATAACATAGAATAGCATAGTATTTATTTGTATTTAAAATCACAAAGTACAATAAAAAGTAAATATTCAATACCAATTCAATCAAAAATATCCTACAGGTACCGGTATACCAACATATGCTACCATTTTCACTTTAAAAGTGTTTAAAATATCGCTAACAAAACACTCCTTTTTACCCATGTATTCTAGGCTATTCCACAACAAATAGTTTGAAAGTTTGATGTAGCCACGTGCATGACGACATATCCACGGCCCGTTTTTGATAACAATTCATCAAACGGCATTTTTCTTTGACCCCAATTCAAAGACATCACATCAAAGGAAATGAGCCGACTGAACTAGTTGCAAGTTACACCATGTTCATGTCAATTTCGCAGACCCGATTGATTGTCGATTTCAGCATGGTCATCAAAATAATCATTGGTGAATTTGGTGGTGACCTATACGTGACGTCATACGAGGCTGACTGGATGGAATGACATTGTCTTCGACTATTTAAAGTTAATCATTAATGGAAAGTTGTGTTGGGTGAAAGACTTTGAAAAGATTAATTACAGATAGTAAAATTAATAAATAAATTTCTTTAATATCTGACTATTTATAATAATGCTTGTACAGTTTTATTCCTGCGTCCTGACAACTGATACACATGTTATAATATGCTCAATTTAATTGAACAAACAGTGAAGTCAGCTGCGCAATTAAATGTCACGTGACATGCACTTTCGGTTTCTACAGTTTATACCCGTTTTACGCTGTGTGTACTATATAGATATATTTGTTGTGCTGCGTATGCATACATTTTGATTTTTGATAGTCTGACACATAAATCAAAATGTCTACACGTTGACGAACAATCACGGCGTCATCATCGTAGCCTGGCTCTAACCCAAAGTGTCACATGCTTCCCGGCGATCCCTACTGTAATATATTGTTCAAACATAGACCCAGGTACGGCCGGTGTATTGAAGAGGAGATGGCTGTATATCAAGTTTGTGTTTGGTAAATCACTTCCCCCATGTTTACTGGTCATTTATTCAACAAAACATCGTCATATTTTAAAACAGTTTATTGAAGAAAAACAAGCACCTGATTTCTATTTAGACAATCGGAAATGCCGATGTTGAAACCCGAGTACCGATTGTCATCCGATGGGCCACAATCGGCCGATTCCGATTGTCGTTCCCGATTATCGGCTCATCACTAGAAGATTTAAACGAAAACGATGTATTTTTTATTTTCCGTGGGCGCCGCCATTTTACGAAATGCGCCCGGACGTCGAGCCATTAGAAACGGGGCCTATTATAAAGCGACGAACTGAGACAAACAGCGTCGGCAGCTATTTTCGAAAAAGAAAAAAAAAATTTGGTGCGGGAGGTTTTAATAGGTGCGGGCGGGTTAGGGGAAACAAAGGTATTTTTTTTTAGGCCTTACATGCATAATTTTTTTTATTTTTTTTACATTTTGGATAACAAATCCAGGACGGCCCAATTTCGGCAGGTAGGTCGGGAAACCGGAAACACAGATGTTTCACTGGAGTGACTATGGTTATGGTTGCAGTGTATATGTATATCTTGAGTGGCTATATGCCCATGTGTGTGGCAAATATATATACAGGGAGTGATTGTATGGCCACTGATGAGGCGAATAAGTATACAAATTCTTAAGAAGTGACTATGATCATCGATATGGTGAACAAGTACACATGGAGTGACCATATATCATGGTGAGGTGTAGGGTTACACCTGGTGTGACTGCATTACTGTATAGTCAGTGTGGGTGTACGGATATGCCAAGTGTGGCTGTATGGTAAATCGTGAGGTGTATGTATATAAAGTGGGTACATGGTCATTTGTGTGGTGTTCATGTATATATGGAATGATTGCATGTTCATGGGTTGGTTGTGCAGGTGTACATTTGGGTGACAATCGCTTTTCACAATGACTCATGGATATGTTAATTGATAGAGAGGTAATGTCAGAGTGTTCCCTAGCATGATGGCATGTTATCTGCACAATGGAGGAAATGGTTTTCCTGACATAAGTCAAACAATTTTGATGCCAATGGGCCAGAATTTTGGTGTTATTGGGCATAGCCACATACTATGGCTCAGTTTCAAAGTTCTGCCAATTTCCGTTTAAAACATGGCCAGAATCCCAAAAGAAGTTAATTGGGGAATGCTTGTTCCCATGGCAACTAGGGCCAAAGTGTGGGTATGATGAAACCTAATTTGAGGATACATGTATATATATGACATTTCAGAGCTGCAAAGTAATCTTGAAGCAGGAATTCAGATTCTTATCATGTGCACAAAAGCTACTACCTGAACTTCAATTTGTGAACAACCTGCCTATCTTGAAACTGCCAATTCGCGCCAACCAATGTTCATATAGAACTTCGTTTATTGTGGTCAATCAATAACTAAATCTGAAAAATCTGTTATGTTGTCTTTATGGATTAAAGACGATGATAATATCTTAAATTGAAACTTATCACATGAAAATTTAAAACTGTGCTCTATTTTTCTTTTGTTGCTGTTCTACTATTCTCATGTTACTTGTTTGCATTTACCAATAAAAAAATCCAACTCTTAATTTTATCATTCAGTCCCACAATTCAGTCCAATTCCCTTCAATAATCTATCAGTATAAAGATCAAATTAAAGCCCTTTGATTAAAGCCCTTTGTAATCAGCACCTCCACTAATTAAACATATCGTTGTGTAAACATGCATGACTAATCCGCCGTAATCCACCTTCGGCGAGAGGGACTTGCTGCATATACCGGGGACTTGCTGCATATACCGGGGACTTGCTGCATATCCAGGGACTGCAATTAGTGTAACCGGACTGGCATAGTGCAATTCCACAACGCCGACGGAGAATGAAATTTGTGAAAAAATAAAATCTATTGCCTAAACAGTTAATAATCTGATAGTTATCTCAAATTCATCGTTTAAGTAATGAAAGCCTACATTGTATGCCATTGTTAACCTACTAGTACTTGCGCTACTAAAATATATGACCAAAGTGGCTTGAAAATAAATGAGGAAATTTATAATAACAATTACTAAATATTGGCCTATACCCCGATGACCTCAAGACGTGCGGCGATCAGGCATTTTCGGTAGCTGGGCCATTTCTTTGGAACCAACTACCCATTTCTATAAAAATTGCACTAGATATTTCGGAATTAAATTGGCCATCAAGACTCATATTTTCCAAATTGCTTTCTCGCCTAGGGACAAGAGGACCCGCTGAAATACACCGTATGATTTGATGAAACCATGGTGTCTAAATTTATTTAATTCATGTATATATACATGTATATGTATATATTTGTCCATGTGAAGCTGAGAGCACCCTGGTGGATTTGTGGCTCAAAACTGCATTACTATTATTATTATTATTTTACTAAGTATTTAAATAGGTAGATTCATGCTATAACACAATTTAAGTTGATATTCCTGTCCCTGATGTCCAATTTGGAAAAATTGGTTTTCAGAATACTCCATACTGGATGTAATGTCAGTCACAAAAAAAATTCTAATGCATGACAATATAACAACCATATCTTAGATACACTCATTATATTTGAGCCTGAAATTCTGTGTTCCAAGTATTAAAGTGCCCTTCGATGTCTAAGTTGACTGTTAGCAAGAGTTATAATATGTAATGTCAGTCACGCGTAATGTCAGTCAAGGCATGTAATGTCAGTCACATTTTGCGATTGTTTCTATTCTGCTAGATGACATAAAATCTTGTCAGAACATATATAATTGGATTTGTAAATGTATGCATTTGCATATAGGTGTCTTTGCTACTAGTAATTTAGAATACTGCTCTCATAGATGTACTCTTGTGTGCCAAATAAACATATATGTACATTCATTAATTTTATTAAAATGTTCCACCCTGCACAATGCTTATTCGAGTCTGCATGTTTTTTTGAAAATTGAGGCTCGATAGTGGAGTCCATAACGGCTGCTGGTGCAAATAAAATACCAGAATATCAGTTCTCAAAGCAGCGGTCGTGTGACAAACATCATAGTATTCTTACAAGAACACGTGGAATTGTTGTTATTATGTTGTTGCACTTCCGGGCATTTGAATAATTATTGCCATTTTTGTGAGAATTGATATCATGCTTCCACCCTGTACTTTTATTCCGCCCTGCACTATTATTGTCCCCCCGAAATTTTTTATTTTTGGGGGACTATAGAAACGGGCTCCGTCCGTCCATGCATCCGTCCGTCCGTCACACTTTTGAGTACCTTCATGGTGTAATCATCTCCTCCTACAGATTTCATCCCAGAGATTTGAAACTTCAGAATATTGTTACCCATATATTGAAGATGTGCAACATGTACCGGTATATAGATGACGGAAAAATTATTTTTTGACGGAGTTATCAACCCTTTTCGATAAAAAACATTTTTTATAATTTTCAGTATGAGGGTACCTTCATGGTGTAATCAACTCCTCCTACAGTTTTCATCCTAGAGATTTGAAACTTCAGAATATTGTTGCCGATATATTGAAGATGTGCAACATGTATATAGATGACAGAAAAATTATTTTTTTACAGAGTTATTAACCCTTTTCTTTAACAAAGCGGCATCGACTTGCCACGTTTTCGGGGGACATAGTGGTCAACTGACCTTTTATTAATTTTGTCAGAAGTTTCCACACTGTACTTATATTCCGCCCTGCACTTCTATTTGGCACATGAGAGTATGTATTGTGAGCATTGTATGTACATGTATGTGTATTTCAAGAAATGTTTCACAACATAGCTAAGATTCGATAAATGAATGCACATAGTGTTCTGTCCATATGTACACCACCGTTTATTGTCCAATTTTTTGCGCCACACTCTGGATTTCTGTATTCTTGATGGCAAACTTAAGTTTTTCAAGCTAAACCTCTGGGATATTTCAATTAAAAGGGTCAATAACCTACTGCTTGCCATTGTCATGTTCATATGCCTTATATGGGAATAAAATATATTAAATGCATTTAAGCTCCATAAAATATGATTGGTAGGGCGTAATTACTCATTTTGATTGGAAACGATTGGAAATATTTCGTCTATTTCACAGAATAATGTTCAAAATCATGTCAAAATTGCTTGAAAATGGCTATATTCTAAAAAATCACAAAATTAATGTAATGTCAGTCACGAACAGTTTGTGTTACAAAAAATATTTCATGTCAATTCTAAGGTTAAATTTTGCTTTAACATTATTTTGAAATATCTACCATGAAAATCATATGAGTTTCTGTAAATTTAAGCCTGATTTAATATGAAATTAAGTTAGAACAGTGCCTAGATATTTTCATGTAATGTCAGTTATGCAACCATTGAAAGATGCCATGTTATCATCGCTTGACTAAATTCGGAACTAATACACATATTTGGGTGCACCCTGGCACAAGACAAAATCACACATAGCAGTATGATTTATATTTAGATGTGTAGCCCATATCATCCAATTGAATTTGGAAATGTTCTTTGATTATAATGTCAGTCACATGGAATTGCCCAATTTATCATGTTAAGTTGAGAAGGTGAGATCCCGGGTCTTGAAGGCGAGATGTGTTGCAGCCCTGTTACAGCAATTAGCAAAAAATTGCCTATGCTAAAAAAATGACCTAGGCCTGAAATATTTCCTCAGCCTAGAATTCACATACTTATACATATAGTTGCATGCTCTACACATACAAGTATAATTTCAGCTCACAATTATAACTTGGCCTGTTATCATCTATGGGAAGTCGTTAGCCAAGAGGTAGCATACTGGTCTCTCGTGCTGGCAGGGATCTAAACCTGGTCAGGGTATTCTGACAAAAATCAGATTGGGTCTGGCTTTAATAGCATTTCTGATTGATAAGATACATGTGTAAAGAATGTTATCTTCTGTAGTCCTTGGCATTCAACAATGAAATTTTGCTGTCTGCAGATTTCCACAGTGCAACACAGTGTTTCAATTTTGCACAAAACATTGGCAGTTCTGAGATTTGCCTCGGCCAAAAAATAGTCAACAAAATTTCTTTTTACAACAGTAGGCATTATTAAAGTTTGTAAGCTGCATCCCTGTTGTGTCAATTTTTTTTACCTAATAAATTTGAAACCACCTCACATGCGATTCATAATAATGTTTAATACATCCAACAGATAAATCCATTTTATATTCACATCTAATTTTATTTTACCTATTATTTTTATGTTTATGATCGATAGCCGACGCTAATTAACAGGGCTGGTGTTGTGGAGACTCAGATCACTGTCCTGTAGTGTAGTACTAGTAGCGCTCGAAATTAGCTAGCTATACTCTCACTCTCAGGTGCCAAAATATTAGTGATCGATGGGGATTTAGGCTGAAATTAAATATATTGATGGCCATTTCACTCTATGCCTCAATGCCAAATAATAGTGATCATTCAGAAATTTCTCCAAAATTAATAATTGACATATAAGTGGTCTATGATTTGATCTGTTGAAGTTTTTAGCCCTCATATAGGCGATATGTGATTGTATTCAGAAAGATATTCTTTGGTCAGCATGGGTTTATAAAATGGTTTTTGTGCAACATGTTAAACAAATGTTATCTGAAGCCTGTTCATTACTTCAATATTTCTACTCAGTACCCAAGATGCTCCATCCCATAGTTTCTGCAAAAAAGTTATCAGCCCATTAACTACAGTAATGCTCTAAGTAATCGACTTCTTAACCACAGCAGAATTATGGGTAACTTTTCAGGATTTAGTCGGAAATATGGCTTGTTGTCATTCATTGGAATGCTCTCGGGGAGAGCTTTCCGATGAATGGCAACAAGCCATATTTCCAACTAAATCCTGAAAAGTTACCCATAATTCTGCTGTGGTTAAGAAGTCGATTACTTAGAGCATTACTGTATCTGAGCTATCTGTTTGCTTTACCGGGTTGTATTACAGTATTACCAATATATTTCACAGTCCTTCCCATGAGGAAAACACAGCGAGAGCACTTATTTGCTCTCTCAATTCAGAAGACGGGTGTAATTGCGCCCATAATATAATCGTAAGTTGGATTTTATCAAACAATATGTCATTTTGGGATAGACCTATGCCCATTTAAACTTTCACATGCCCATAATTTAACTGAGATGGGAAACAGTCCTTCCCAGGAGGAAAACACAACCAGAACACTTATTTGCTCCCGCAATTCATAAGAGGGTGTAATTGCACCATGTAATATAATCATAAGTTGGGTGTTTCTCAAACAAAATGTCATAATGGGACATACACCTACATGTCTATCTACATGTAGTCACACTTTCACATGCCCATAATTGAATTGAAACAGAAAATGATAAAAATAAACCTTTAAATAGTTCAATATTGAATCAACGATTACAGTCATCATAATCATTTTGACAAGAGGAACGAGTGCACATTTTAGCACCTGGAAATTGAAAATTGTGAGTGTGTACGGGTGCGAGAGCAATCGCTCCCGTCTGCTGGGAAGGGTTGGGGAAAGGTTCTAAATACACCTTCAAAAAGTTCAATATTGAATCAACTAGTACAGTGACCATGAACATTTTGACAAGAGGGACGTGAAGTGACTTCTCTCTGAATATACCAGTCTGCATATGTCTCAACTGCATATTTAACCCTTTACCCAACAAACCGGCCAAAACCGGCCAAATAAAGCTTCAACAGCCTAAAATATCTTCGGTCTGTCTCAATAGAACCATACAAATATGGATATCATTGGAACCGGCTCCTTGACCACATTGTGATAGTTACAGTTATGCCCTGTGCCAATGCATTCTCTTATATATGCGAGTCGACCATAGGTCGCCTCGCATATATAAGAGAATGCATTGGCCTAAAAAAAATCTTTTTTAAACACTTTTTACCATTTTTAGCTCACCTGAGACGAAGTCTCCGGTCGAGCTATAGTCATCACTCCTCGTCCGTCGTCCGTCCGTCCATCCGTCCGTCTGTCTGTCAACTTTTTTTTAAACATCTTCTCCTCTGAAACCATCATACCAAATTGGTTCATATTTGGTGTGGATGTTCCCTAGGTGACTCTCATTCAGATTTGTTCAAATGAGGTCACTGGGTCAAATAGTTGCGAAACCAGGGCCATAATTCTATTCCTCCACAGTAATTCTTACAACAACTTCTTGTCCATAACCATTGTGCCGATTTAGCTAATATTTGGTATGGAGGGTCCTTGGGTGACTGGTGTTCAGATTTGTTCAAATGAGGTCACCCGGTCAATTAGTTGAGAAACCAGGGCCATAACTCATAGTAATTCTTACAATGACTTCTTCTACAAAAATATTGGGCCGAATTAGCTTATATTTGGTACTGAGGGACCTTGGGTGACTGGGAATCAGATTTGTTCAAATTGGGTCACTGGGTCAATTAGGGGCAGAGCCAGGGACATAACTCTAAAAACCAAAAAATTACATTTTTGCATTTTGATCATATTTGGGGTGGATGTTCCCTAGGTGACTGTCATTAATATTTGTTCAAATGAGGTCACTGTGTCAAACAGTTGCGAAACCAGGGCCATAACTATATTCCTCCTTGGTAATTCTTATAACGACTTCTTGTCAATAACCATTAAGCCGATTTAGTTTATATTTGGTATGTGGGGTCATTGAATGACTGTGGTTCAGATTTGTTCAAATGGGGTCACTGGGTCAAATAGTGGTGGAGCCAGGGCCATAATTCCCCAAAAAATAATAAAAAATTCAGGAACTCCTTGATCAATTTAACATACAAACAAAAAATATCACCCCCCCCCCCACATGACCCAGAACCCCACCCAACCAACAGCATTCCACCCTATCTCATATCCTAACTCACAGGTAAATAAAGTATATTTATTTAAATTCCCATTACAAGGCAACTCTCCTATGAACTGATAGACATGACACATGGCAAGGCAGATAGAGAGATAAAGAGAGCTTCTGCAGCCTTAGACAGAGTCCCCAGGGAGTGTATTCATGTCATCCATAATTTAAATGAGATTAATGGTGTTATCAATGAAGCACCCTTGTTGTTTATATTATCACTCAGTGGTCATTAAAATCAGATTAATTTCATTTTCTCAAAGAGTGCCTGGCATTTGTAGAATGAGGTTCCCAGAGGGTGAATTTAGTGACGCTATTCTACACAGCAGGCTAGCATAACCAAATACACCCTCTGAGAACCTTATTCCGCTTAGGCCTCATCTTCTGGGAAGTATCTAGAGTCTCAAGATCTGATTCTGCTTAGGCCTCATCTTCTGGGAAGTATCTATAGTATCAAATTTACATTGTTGTTAGTTAAATTTCCCTTCTAGGAAGTTTCTGTATCCCTTAATTTGCAGAAGATAAAATTCATGATTGAGGTGCCCAATGGGTGAACATCACCAATTTCAACTGGGGAACTTCAATCTTATTCTAGGTCTTCCATAGCAGTTGAGGGCCTTATCAGAATGAGGTCCCCAGAGGGTGAATTTAGTGATACTAGCCCGCTGTGCAGGATAGCCTCACTAAATTCACCCTCTGGGTACCTCATTCTGCAAATAACAGACAGACTATTTCAAAGCTTGATTCAAGGCTAGCATCACCAAATTCACCATTTGGGGACCTCATTCTGCTTAGGCCTCATCTTCTTGGAAGTATCTATAGTATCAAATTTACATTGTTGTTAGTTAAATTTCCCTTCTAGGAAGTTTCTATATCCCCTAATTTGCAGAAGATAAAATTCATAATTGAGGGGCCCAATGGGTGAACATCACCAACTTCAACTGGGGAAATTCAATTTTATTCTAGGTCTTCCATAGCAGTTGAGGACTTTATCAGAATGAGGTCCCCAGAGGGTGAATTTAGCGTCACTAAATTCACCCTCTGGGGACCTCACTCTGAAAATGACAGACACACTATCACACTATTTCAAGGCTTGTTGTATAATACATTGTGTTGCTTGAGGCCAGGCATACACAATGTAGGAACAGACACGCTTTTTGTGATGCTATCCGGCACAGCAGGCTAGCATCACCAAATTCACCCTCTGACGACCTCATTCTGCTTAGGCCTCATCTTCTGGGAAGTATCTATAGTATCAAATTTACATTGTTGTTAGTTAAATTTCCCTTCTAGGAAGTTTCTATATTCCCTAATTTGCAGAAGATAAAATTCATAAATGAGGTGCCCAATGGGTGAATATCACCAACTTCAACTGGGGAACTTAATTTTTATCCTTATCAGATTTGTGAAAATGGGATCACAAAGTCAAATAAGGGCAGAGCAAGAGACTTAACTATTTCACTACATAGTAATTCTTAAAATATGTTTGCAAGAACTAGTTGGCTTATATAGAATGGAATGTTCTTCCTTGACTGCAATTCAGATTTTTTTAATGGGGTCACCTGGTCAAATAGGGGCCAAGCGAAGGACAGTTTCCCTCTTAATATGCTTCCTTCACAAGGACCATCAGGTCTATTTGACTGATATTTATGATATGTATGAAGGGTTCTTTGGTGTCTGGGATTCAAATTTATTCAGATGGGGTCACCAGGTTAAAAGGGTGGGACCAGGGACATAACTATATGTCTATAGTAATTCTTAAAATGTCTTCTCAAGGGATTTTGGACTATTTAGCTTACATATAGTATGGAGGAATCAGGAAGATCCTTTAGTGACTGAGATACAGATTTGTTAAAATGAGGTCAACCTGTCAAGAAATGGCAGTCTATGGGGAGTTAACACTTTTGTGTCCAATAAAATCATAGAAATACCAAATTCATTAAAACATCTAATTTGGAACCACCTGACTGATTGGTCTGACATACATGTATTGTGTTTTGGGTCCATGGATAATTGGGCTTCAAACATGTTTAAATGGTTTTAGAAAAAGGCGCTTGTGAGATTGGAAATTTCCAACAATTGAGAAAGTTTGAGGTGTCGGTTGTGAAATTCCAACCTAAGACTTGGGAGTCTGGATCCCGGTCGGGAGGGGACTTGTTGAGCTGGAGGAGGGGGTGATCAGTAGTGTACAGTTGGCAATTTCAAGGTGGTTTTTTACCAAGCTACATACTTGAAGTCTCTCTAGCCACATATCCTGTTTAAATCTACTTCTTTTAAAGTGATTATGAAAAGTGCTCACTGTTTTGGTCTCCAGCGTCCCAGTCTTATCAGTCTTTGCAGTCTGGTGAGCGACCCCACAGTCATTGACTGTCTTGTTTCTTACATTCTTTAACAATTTTATAATTTTTAATGTGTTAAGCCAATGCATTCTCTTATATATGCGAGGCGACCTATGGTCGACTCGCATATATAAGAGAATGCATTGGCACAGGGCCCTTCTGTTGGGTAAAGGGTTAAAGTATATTCACCAATTCAAATGTGTTTTTCCTCACTATAAATGTTTTATAAACAGGCTCTTCTGTTGCATAATACTAATTGGATCATAGAAGAGTGATGTTGGGATGGGATGTAAACTGAAATTCAGCCATTATGATTTCTCTCTGTCGACTTCTCCCTAACAACAACACAGGGAGAAGTGACCTCTCTCAATTTTATAAATCTGGTCTTGTACTCCTGCCTTGGGGGGAAATACATGTATATGCATATCATGTTCTGAAAATAATTTTTTTCACAATTTTTCAGCACGACCAATGACATTGATAGCTTACAGAATAAATTGAAAAATCTTAATCTTGATGATCAACAGCGGGATAGGCTTGAGAAGTTTTTGACTCAGAAGCAGTTGCTGGATGAATTACAGTCAGATGACTTCCAGAAATTAGAAGAACTTGGAGCAGGAAATGGAGGTGTTGTTACCAAAGTCAGACATAAAAAAGGTCTCATTATGGCCAGAAAGGTATTTGGTGATTTTCCTTGAAATTATTTTGGTTGATAAACATTACCAATACCAGCCTGTCAATTAGCGTCGGCTATCGGCTGAGCCGTGGCAATTGCTGAAGCAAAAACAAATTTCCTTGGCTATTTTTTAATTTAAATTAAATTTTCCTATATGATCGCCTTCGTGCCAGTGAAGTGTCAAGGCTGCAAATATCTCTTATTATCTCTATCACATTCAGTGATCAATAGAAATTAAATTTTTTGCTTAAATAATTTTAATAAATTGCGCTGATCATTCCATTAAAGTTTTGAAAATACAGTCTTTCAATATACACTGCATTGTATTATATGTATATACATACAGGTATATGTGAAAGTAGAATACAATATGGTGGTCACAATCAATGATGCAGGCTGTCGCAGGTCTATCAAGCATCAAATCTATCCATTTCCACAAACTATATGAAACAGTATGATTACATTACTTAGAACCTTATATTTTAGGGGTGCCACAATTAGTATAATCGATGAACTGTTGATAAAGCCAATAATCGATTATCATTTTCGTTGTTGATTAATCTGTGTTATTTCAGACATCGCAAAATGCCAGGTATTATTGAATACCCTGCTTGTTTTACATAGTTTAAGTTACAACTGATGGGTTAGCAAACTTTGATCACGTATCAAAGAGATTCCAACAATATTAGTACTACTAATATGTTGCAAACAGTCGGCAGTTCATTTGATGATGCAACATGGTTACTCTTCGGATCATTGTATATTCTACAAATTGGCGGCACTGCAGCTTTGAACTTGTAGCGACGTCATTGTATATTTCTACAACAAAGGCGGCACTACATCTTTGAAATGTTCCGACTGTCATTGTTTTCACTGAACTGAATGCACTCGTCCTTGATTAGAGTGGTGGCTGGTGAATGAAACTCACTATTTTCAAATACTTAACTTGTTCTGAGTCCTGAAATTTGTGGGTTGGGGCCAGACCTGTTTACTTTCAAAATTGGAAATCAGGAGATTTGTCCTCAGAAATCAGGAGATTTAGTGAAAAATCAGGAGATTTTTTTTCAATGTCAGGATTGAATTACGATTTTCAGGTTATGGATCACGTTTTATTTCGAACAAGGCAATACAACGATTAAAACTATAGTTGCACACTATAAAATGGTGCTATCGGATAACATCGTTGAATTTTTGACATAATTGTTTGAGGTCCGTTCGATTCGCGTTATGTTATCATTGCGTATACAAAACACGGAATACCAAAAAGACGGAAACGGAACTTTCACCGACACAAAAACGAACAAAAAGTTTAAATCGGCAATATAATAATTTGAGTCGGCGGTTTTAAAGCAGTTGGTCAGGATAAGCAGAAACCAACACTTTATTAAGTGTGGCCAAAAAAGGAAGGCTTCTTGTTTGGTATATTATAATCCTTGTCTGGACATTGAAGACTGCATTTACTTACTCAACGCTGTTAAACAAAAGAGTCAACGTTGTGTCAACATTTTGTCACTGTTTGACTCGCAGGCGATATATTCCTAATTGCTTTGTAATACTATAGCATGCATGGCTTATTGCTTAATACAGCAGTTGGCTAATTTTTTGTTTTATCGTTTCATTCGTTTGAATCGGGAGATTTCGTTTCCCGATCGGGAGCACAGGAAAAATGACACAAAATCGGGAGATTCCCGCCGAAATCGGGAAAGTAAACTGGTCTGGTTGGGGCCAACATTTGTGATTGTTATCCACACTCTGGAAGTTTAGACATCAGACATCTGGACCTTGTCAATGGCCTAATTTACTGGATTCGTCTGGGGACGTGGTATATCCTCTATATAATTTTCATTTTATTTTTCCAGCTTATACATCTAGAAGTAAAGCCTGCTGTTAGAGCTCAAATTATACGAGAATTGAAGGTGCTACATGACTGCAACTCACCATATATTGTTGGTTTTTATGGTGCATTTTACAGTGATGGAGAAATCAGTATATGCATGGAGTATATGGTGAGTTTATACACTGTTATGTGCATAATAATAAAAAAATGTTTTTACCGTCATAATACTAATTATATATGTCTAACAGGCCAATTTCGCCAAGAAATTTCAAAATCGAGCAGATTATATTTTTATCATTATGATATAAAAAAAATTGCGGAAGTATCCGAAGTGTAAGTCACGTGACTGATTTAAAGTGTGATCACATGACTAGAACATGGCAGATCAACTGCATCGACGTGGTTAGTTTACTCGATACGCTTACCAGTGACAGCGGTGGGTGGAACTTGAAATAATTCCGCCAATCGCGTAACGAGTTGATAAATAAAATATCGCAGTCTCCAGTTAATTACCTTTTATACAATAAATAGCCATCAAAAAACTGTTTGAATGTGCTTATTATAAACTGGATTTGCTAGAATGTTAGATTATAATTTCGCAAGCTAGTTTATACACAAGTGTCATGCCGTTGTGTGCTATAGGAGTACAGTTAAACACAAGTCCACAGGGAGTGATTAAACTGTGGCGGTTATTATACTAGTACATGTATCATGATGGCCTATATTCGTCATAATAATGTTCCTCTCTGTTTCTTCACACAAAGACTTTTGTTGGCAGATATTGACTTTCAAGAGAGGAAGTTTTTAACTGTTGTTAGCCTAGAAAAAAATCCAATGATTGCCTCTAATAAAGAGCGTCCATGCTTTCGTCGCGGTAGACAATACAGAGCGTTCTCAATTATGAATGTGAACTATTTCGAGGTGTCATGGGCAATTTTGTATGTGGTATTTTGTCATTTAAATATAAAGAGCGTCCATGCTTCCGTCTTCCAAAAGCGGTAGACAATAAAGAGCGTTCTAAATTACGAACTGTGTTGTCTTTTTGGAGGTACTAAATAATGGTGACCTGTATGTGGCATGGTGGCATTCAAATATATGGATGATTGAGAATTTGGAATTAATTTACAAAGAACAACAAATGAAACGCCTGATAGATAGTTCTGCCCAGTGTTTTTATAACGCCTGGGGGCTTCTTATGACAAAGTTGATGCGATCGTCTGCTGCCATTACCACTCACTTTGGGTCCCATAAGTATATTGTCTTCTATACGATAATGACTTCCAAATTGAACCACGCTATCTTGATTTTCTGATATAACGCATCGCATAGTGATGTAAGCTCCGAATCTGTGTTTTTAATTTGCTCGCCCACAAATACGTCATCCGTAGTTTAGTCACGGAAATCTCTGAATATCAGTTATGGTATTATTTATTAATTTTTCGGCTTATTTATTATCCGATCGGAATGGGACTTGGGTCCCTTTAATCACAACAGGGAGGGCTTTCCGATTGCGTTTGATAGTTTCTGGACCGAATAAATCCTTTAAAATAAACATTTTGTTCTCAAATGTAGTGTTACATGCACCAGGCATATGCAGTATACTAGTGTAGGGGATACAAAAATTGTTCTTCCCATTTTAAATCAACTGCATTGCTTTTTCTGAGGAAATTACAAGGAATGGGGCCATTCCCAGTATATAGTCTCTTGTGGTAATATTGCTATGCTCTAATGTAGGCAAATGAATAGGTGGTATGTGTAGAAATATGTTTCACCCATTTAAGTAAAAAATCTCCTCTATTTAGTTTAAACTTTGTTTTACTAAAATTCAAACTTTATATCTTTCTTTATAGAACTTTTACCCCATTAGATCTAATACAATGTAGAAGTTGAATTATTATGCATCAATTACTTGATGTTTATTTTATTTTAAATATGTTATCCTTATATTTAATTTATTTCAGAATGGAGGATCACTAGATTTGGTATTAAAGAAAGCAGGAAGGATACCAGAACCTATCTTAGGCAAAATTAATTTAGCTGTATGTATTACTGTAAGACTTACATCTTAGGTATTGGTCCCATGGAAATGACCTACCATGATTTACTGCCTGAAGGACACAGGGGAGTGTCGTTAAAAACGAGCAAGAAAAAATGAAATTTAAAACGAGCGTGCATCTTTAACAAATGCATCGCTGAAAATGAGTGGAAATAAGTGGCGACTTTTATTCAAATTGATTTTGGCCGATTAACATTAGATCTGTCGATACATGTTAAATAGGTGGGGTTTTTATTGTTGATATATATTGAGTTTGAAATCGACAGTATATTATTTCCTGTAGGAAAGCGTGGACATCGAGCCAGTACTGTTCATGCATTTTTGTTCACCGTCTTGTTTTATAATTTGTGGAACAGTTTTGTAAAATATAAATAAACTTTTACTCAATTGATTGGCATTGAATCGATTCAGGAGTTTGTGAATTATGGCTGTTAGAAGTGAGGACGTATTCAAAATAGTGAACTGTATTGTAACATATTATATCAATAGCAGTGTGTTGTTTAACAGTTAAAGTGGTGTGCTCGTTTTAAATTCATATTTTTTTTAATTTATATATCTACGATACTCCCCTGTGCTGAAGCAGTCCATTTTAAAATTATTAGGGATCGGATATAGGTGTCATACAGGGAAAGAACAATACAAGACATTGGCCACCGTTCATCAATTGACAAACATAGGCCATTTGTTGAACTTATTTGAACATTTCCCACCAATGAATACGAATTCTTCTGCACTTGTTTTACAGACTTATGAACTCTCCAAAATATTATAAAGTGACCTCTTCATCTTATCGTCTGGATGAAGCAGGCCATGAGGCCGAAAATTACCAACAATTTCGAGATCTGACCATGACCATTTATGTTAGCAAGAATAAAATATAAAAAATGAGATTTGCCTGCCCACTACAATGGTCCAAAACAGTTGAATAAGAATCTAATAATTTATTTATATTGGCCTTTATTTACTGATAATGCTTTTATGGGTCATGTACTTCTAGATGTTACAAATAAACTATTACTGAGCTCACTTTCAGTTTAACATCAAATATGGCTTTAGTCGATTCAAAACTACTTTAGAAACAACATATTTATACTAGTACTTGTATCTATGCACAACATAAATGCTCTTCACTTAGAGGTTATGGTTGTTTTACAGGTTGTAAATGGTTTGCGTTATTTGAAAGAAAAACATGATCTAGTCCATAGGGGTGAGTATAAGAAAAATAAATTAGAAGAGTTCCAGTTTAGAATGGTATTGTCTTTTAAATTAAAGGGACCCAAGGCACTTGTAGTGGGTAAGTGTGCATAAAATATAAATATACTAGCAGATGTATCACAGGTTAAGTGTGGCCTAATTAAAATTGAAACAGTTACAATAAATTAGGAACTGTTGTTTGGGCGGCATCTCGACAGAATATCTAGATTAGAGAGTGTCCCAATAAGGTAAAAGATAAAGAGCGTTCATGTTGTTTCTGTTAGATAATGTGACTCTTGTGCAGATATCAAAAGGCAATGTCGGACAGATTCACCTAGCCCATGTTGACCCGAGAGCCAATATACATACCCATGCCAAATTTCATCATAATCAGTGAGAAATGTGGAAGCCTATAAGGAACATACATAGAGAGAGAGAGATATGCATTCGCTGGCCGATAAGGTAAAAGATAAAGAGAGTTTGTGTTGTTTCTGTTTGGTAATGCGTATATGACATAACGTCAAAAAGCGATGTTGGGCAGAGTCCAGACCCAGGCCATGTTACCTGGAGAGCCGAAAGACATACCATGGCAAATTTCATTGCAATCGGGGCAGAAATATAATGAACATACATAGTGAGAATGCGATAGACAGAGACATTCCCATTTAGATATTAAGAAAAGTCTCTGAAAACATCAGCAGGAAGAACACGGAGAAATATATAAACTTTGATCTTATATTCATTAATTATAATTATCAGTTTACAAAATTTCACACATTGAAACCATTGTTATGTAAACTAAACTGTTATAGTTATTTGTCAACAAACATGGCTAATAGTTTAATAAGTTCCAATATTTTAATCAGAATATGATTTTCAGAATATTTTTCAATGCTTAGACCGTTTCCAATGTTTACCGTCAAGTTTTGATTAAACTTTTGTAACTTATTGGACTTTAATTGGTAATTGGTAATGTTTACACAACAGTGGTTTTGACATGAGATAGGTATTACCATGGTAGTGACCAGCCTACAACCTCCTTAATGGGGTTGATTAATTAGACCATAGTTGGAGTCATCAGCTTTCTTTGTAATTACGCACTCGCACCACTGGTGATCCATATACTTTATACCTCTGCAGTAATATTGCATGTAGTGTCAGCCTACAAATAGTGTGTCTGTCATTTGCAGAATGATCTCCCCAGGGAAAAAGTAACTAAAACAATGTTAATTTGAGAATATAGATACTTCCCAGAAGATGAGCCCTAAGTAGAATGAGGTCTCAGAGGGTGAATTTGGTGATTATATCCCACTGTGAAGGATACCATCACTAAATTCACCCTCTGGGGGCCTAATTCTGCAAAGTTTAAAATATTGTCAAGCTCTCAGCCAATCAGATATGAGATTTTATTAGGATTTTGTCATGAATTCACTTGTTTTGCTTAAAAAATATTTTTTCTCTTTTTCAGATGTTAAACCTTCCAATATTCTATTAAATTCTCAAGGTGAAATAAAAATCTGTGATTTTGGTGTCAGTGGCCAACTCATCGATTCCATGGCAAACTCTTTTGTTGGAACCAGGTCATATATGGCAGTAAGTATTATATATTTGACAAGGTTCTCGATGACAAATCAGTTCACATTTACTAGGTCCAGTCTGATGTTATACGGCAGACTTAGAGAAGAGCTGCAGCTTCGACTTTAGCATTAGTATCAGAAATACTACTGCATGTCAATTTTTTAGGAATTTCTAACGACATTAACTGTGTTAGCCGTGAAGATGGTGGCATTTAGTACCTTCCATTGGTTATTCATGAGCATAATCAAACTTAAACTTTTTTTATATTATTTCAGCCCTGGGAATTAGTATTTGCAATCAGAAGTGCTGAGGCAAATAAATGAAGACATGTTTAATTAGGAAGTGAAATGGATGTTTGTTTAAGCACTAGCAATGCCATGATATGTTTAACCTCACATTTTGTATTAATTCCACAATTGGGCCACACAGCACATGTCACAAAATTATTTTAATCGCGATTTGCACACATTGATACAATCAGCTAGTGGGGTCAATATAAAATCTGACATGGTAGTCCATCAACCATGTTACAGTTGACGGAGCAAGCTGCATCAACTTGAAAGGAGGTCATTGTGCCACTGGCATGCGCATGATGGCATGATGATGCACCAATCATCTCGCAATGTATCCAACTGAGTGCTAGCACTTTGATGTTTCTGACTAAGTATAGCCAACTTGACAAGCACGTGCTCCGATGTTTTAAAACTTTTTCGACTGCGTGTTTCCACAAAGAAAGAAGTCGATCGTATTTACGATGATATTTAACACATAGTCACAGTAAGCAATAGTCTATAGACCTCGGCCTATACTCATGATGTTTGCTTGTTTATCATGTTTAGGTCATCAGTTCGTGTACATATGGTCGCTAACATTATCTGTTTGGCGTACTTAGTTGCAGTACACAATAATAGGAAGTCGAGATGAGATAGGAGATAGCTCAACAAAAGCACATATCTGCTTGCTGCTAAATCCTCTTCCCCTTTTCTATTCTACTCATGTTTCCATCATCTAAATGTTGTTCATCATAAATGTAATATTGGGGCAAATATATATTGTTTAAATCAAGTCGAGATGAGCAAAATAAAAAAGACAAGTTTTGCACCGAACGCAATTTGATTATAATAACTGGTCATCATGTCATGTGGTGAAGATAGTAATGGAATCACCCAGTCCATTTATAACCTGGTTCTCTGTGTTGACAGGCTTGACTTGACTCTTATTCTTTTGTAATTAAAATCTTTAACCTCTTCGCTGCTATGACGTCCGTAACTATTACGGACGTAAAAGTGCACGCCGTGTGCTATATGGTCCGTAGGTACTACAGACCTACTTCAGCACACTAGAAGTAGGCCATTATACATAACTGGAACTCAGAGATTGGTGCATCGGAATAACTGTATCTCCAAGTTTCTAACAGTGTATGATGTTCCACAATTGTGAACGATAATAGCCTTTCAACCGAGTCAGTTTTATAGTTCTTGTGGTATTCCCGTTATAGTTTCCCATTGGAAAATGGCAATAACGTCAACAGCCCAGCACACGACGTCATAGCGTCAATTAGCAGCGAAGAGGTTAAAGTAAACACATATACACTCAGTTCAAAAACACACAGATAATAAATAAAAAATGACCCTCATGCAGTCAAATCATGATGAGTCATTCAATATCCAATTCACTGCAGATCAGTGAGTTATAACCCCACATGCCCAGCCCAAGGGAATAGATCTTACCCCACCACCTGGGACACATAAATTGATTGAAGTGAATGATACTCAGAGAATATAACTTGAATAATGAGTCTGTTCTGCAATAAAGCTACATAACATGTTAGTTTACCGTGTGAGCAATAATTCATCATAAATCAATAAAAACAACACTTTATTGAAAATTGCCTATCTTAAGCAATTTTTTCACCTTGGAAAATGTTCCTTAATTCCCAGGGTTGTTATTTTTATCGAACTATTTTCGTCCAGAACTAATTGTTGCATCATTAGTATTCAAGTTTCAACAAAACAAATAATTGCAGTGAAACATGTTTCAGTTTTTCTTCATTGTCTGCCATTTTGGAAATGAATGGGTTTGTTCAACTTGCAGCCAGATGTGGTGGAAATGTGACGTCACATATCCTGGCGATTGTTAACTTTGATATCCCATCTCAAGATACAGCCGGCTAGAGCTCTGCTCGAAGTCGCCCTCTGTATATGCCTTGGTGCTACAATTGTGGTCTGGCGACCTACTTCTTGGCCTACATCCATGACATGCCTGCCAGTCTCAGAATTCTAACCAGAGTGACACTATCACTCTATAATGACCTGCTTTGTGTTACCGGTATTTACCATTAAAAGTTTCCAACTAGCTAATAATGTCCGTCCAGACTAGTCTCAATGACCCTGAAACTTTCTTGTGATTTATAACACACTGACATCATTCTCGACATGCCATATATTTCTCATATTTCCATACTCCCCAAGACCGGCGATTCGAGATTTGATTTGAACCAAAATCCGACAATCGCAGGGCCCTAATTCAGAGGGCTAGCACTAGTCTTTACACAAACTTTAACCCTTTCTATACTAAATGGATACTCCTATTCAGTTATAAAAGTATACATTGGAATTGTCTATTATTCATTTGGAGGGGTGTTCAGGATAAATTAGCAGATGACAGTCAGATGAAAAGATAATACAAGTGCTGAAGGATTCATATTCATTGGTGGGAAATGTTCAGATAATAAGTTCAACAAACTTATCATCTGAACATTTCATAAGGAACTACTTGTCAATGAGTATTTAGTATAGAAAGGATTAATATACTAAATTTTCTCTTTATCTATGATACATTCAAGTTACATGTATCATATTTCAGGGATTATACAATTTACTCTGCAAAATAAGATTTTGAATAACGTTTTTCAAGTGGTCCACATTTAGGACCATAGCAATTTCTGGCTATTATTCATCTCATACTATGATAGATAATTGGCCCTTTCTGTACTAAATGGATTTTCCCACTCAGTTCCAAAGGTATACATTGGAATGGTCTATTATTCATCTGGAGGAGATTCCATGAAAAATAACCAGACGGCAGATAATAGAAACTACTCGTCAATGAGTTCAAGTATTTAGTATAGAATGTGCTAAATAATAAATCTTCAATCTAGGTTCTTTTTTCCAGCCAGAACGATTGCAAGGCAACCAGTATACAGTGCTGTCAGATATCTGGAGTCTTGGGCTTTCATTGGTGGAAATGGCAATTGGGCGATATCCAATCCCGCCTCCAGATCCAAAGGAACTAGCCAGTATTTTTGGTGATAATCCACTTGAAGAACATATGCAGGCTTCTCTCAAAGGAATTCAGCTAAAAGGTCAATAAGTATACTACTTATCTAGATACATATTCATTTCCCATTTAACTGTTTCCCATGGAGAATACTTCCTACTTCAGATTTCAATATCCCTCATCTTTGCAAATCAGTGGCATCAGTCATGTTAGATGCTGGTGACTTAACGATTCTGCTTGACTTCATTGTTTGATGTTGGAACGGAAAGACTAGAAATAGCCTAATAGAACCCTCGCTTTATAAATTTATAGTTGAGAGCAGTCTGTTTGGATACTCAAATTATAACCAGATAAAATATCTTGTAGATTTCTTCATATTTGTGTTGTGAGACATACTCACAGTCACGGATCTATCTATGATAGTTTTAAAATTTGAGCTCTTCGTGTTAATGATAACAAGATTAGGTCCAAAATGATGCTGAGTTAAGGGCTGTCAATATTTGCATGTTGTCATAGGTGATTTAATTTACGGAAAAACCCAAAACATTAGGAATACAGTGTTAAATTACCCCTGATTATCATTTATTCATCTGTTTATATGTTTAATGTCTACACTATGTTAATTTTAATGCACTGGAAGTAATAATCTACAGTATGGTACAGTTAAATCTCGATAACTCAAAATCACTTGACTCCCCATTTCAGCTGAATTTCAGCCCATATTTAAATTTTCACCATGGGGGTATCCCAGCACCCATGGTGCAACCTCTTGTTTCTTTTATTAATTATAACAGAAGTACAAGTTAATCAGAATATTAAAACAAGGAATATATAATGAAACGAAACATATTTTATACACATATTACACATTATTTAAAACACTCGGTCATGATGGCCTGCTTGTTGAATTTTGTGTTGATGGAATCTTTCTCTGCTTTATATAATAGCCGGCTGATGGTGTTGATCTTGTCAGTACTGTTCTCACGGTTGTGGAAATAGCTCCTCTGATAGAAAGTTGAATGCGATAGAAGACATAATGATGATTTGAAGAATGCAGTCTCCACCAAGTTTAAATACACTAGGCTGTCACCTGACATCACTCGCAATGCAAGTGTTTTTTTTTTTTTTCAAACAGGTTGTTAATGAGAAGTGTTCAGTCACTGAAACAATATCTTGTCCGAACCCTTTATCAGCACCCGTTGTTAACTAATCAGCGATAGCATACTGAGATCTAGATGCTTACACAGCACAAACAATTATGATCTTAAGCGGTCCGCTTCAGTGACAATTCGGGTTTCAGTAATTTCTTAATCACTGTGATTACCTAATCATTGAGTCAAGTGATAGAACAGGTTTCCTATGCAATCAGTATACTCGGGACTCGTATTCAGTGTGGTTTTCGAGTGATCGATAAACGAGTGATTGAGGGTTGAAATGAATTGGTTTAATGAGGATATTGTTCGGGACCGGTCGATCATGTCGAGTGTTCAAGGGTGAACGAGAGATCGACATACGAGTTATCGAGATTCGACTGTACTATTTTTCATGATTTTAACATTTTTTTGTCAACGTCTGTGCTAATTTTGCACAATCGTCACATGTTACTCTAGACTGAAATTTCCATAGCTAATAACTTAAGATTTTATCTGTCATGTTAAAGATTTTTGTGTGTGTGTTTTGTACCATTTTTTTGTTGCTGGTTATTACCTTACTGCCAAACTGGTGTTACCAATTCAAATCGTTTTTGACATACAATGAAGCTACCTTACTACTGCCACTTAAGATATATGTCTCTTACTCCGATAAGCCAATTTCATTTCTCTGGAATGACCTTTTCTATACTGGATCTATATGTAAAGTGGTGTGAAACACAGTGAATAAACTTCCCCAAAGCATGTGTTTTAATTAATTTTGTATACAAATTTCCAACACACAACATCATTCTATCATATAAATAAAATATAGTGACTCTTGTTAGTGAAATTATTGTCATTTGTTTATCCACTATTTGTTCGGGATGAATGGACGACTGTTTACATTTTTGCGTAATTCAGATGTTGTGTTTTACATTGTTGTTGAATTTTTCAACAATAATAGTTTAATGATGCATTCTTCAAATTGGGTGTAGTGGCTGAATCGTAAAATATTAGTTTGAAGCAGTGAAATAAGTACATAATATGACTTTAACACTTTTGAAAAACTTTATATCTGTTTTTCCTGTCATAATTTTGTGATAGAGTGCTAGAAAAGTAGAAAAGTAAATTTCATTGTCTCAGCCAATGACAAACATTATATTAAGGAAGTTACTAGAAGCCGCTGTCAAATATTAATACTAGCAATATTGGGCCATTGGTAAATTACCAGATTTTGTGATACTAGTAGCAGGATTAATTATTTGCGACCATGATTTCATGGAATCTGTGAGACGCTAAGCTATTTTAGGTATCAAAGTTCTGTCTGATAAGTTATGCATATTTCTTAGCATATTAGTTATCTTTTTAAGAGAAGTGAAACACTGAAGCATCAATGAATTAATTAACTTGTTCACAAATTTGATATTGGAATTACCAACACTCAACCCCATTTATTATATACCGGTGTTAATTAAATGCTGTGTTTTCAGTTATCCTGCAGATTTGTTTTACTTTGCTATTCTCATTTAATTGATATAACAAATATTTACATTTCTACACAGTTGTGTTTTTTAAGGTTGCTGTTTTTTGGATATACATGTAGTAGCTGAATGCTACATTCCTTAAGATATATATACCAACTTAGAACCAAAAGTGTAAATTTTTTATGCAATAATACACACAGTATGACTTTATTTTTTTTGGAATATTGCATATTTTGCATTAGGTCACAACAATAAAATAGCCTGATTTATGAACATTTGGTTGAAAAATAGTAGCTGCAATATAAAATATAAATATAAAAATATACATTACCACTGCAGCAATTGAGAAATATTGCAACTGTCCATGAATTTCACTTTAATACAAGTTTTACTCAATTTATAAAAATAACCTGAGGTATTCTATTTCTTCTGATAAAACTCTGTAAATAATGGAATAGAAGTTCAAAGCAAAAAAAGAGACTTTGAAAACTACAGTGCTATCAACTACAGTAATGCCCTAATTAACCGACTCCATAACCACAGCAGAATTATGGGTAACTTTTCAGGATTTAGTCGGAAATATGGCTTGTTGCGATGAATGGCAACAAGCCATATTTCCGACTAAATCCTGAAAAGTTACCCATAATTCTGCTGTGGTTATGGAGTCGATTACTTAGGGCATTACTGTAATTTTATTCACCACTGTGTCCACATGTTTAATATTTTAAAGTAAAGTCAAAAGTAAATTTATTTTTTAACAATATTAAGAAAAAAGTTGTCGAATGGGTTCGTAAACCAGGCTATCAACCCTTTCATGACAGGAGCCTTGCTGATGCAGCATTAAAGATCCTGTGCCAGTGTATTCTCTTATATATGCAAGTGTCCATTAGGGAGCCTCAAATATATAAGAAACTGCACAGGCTTACAAGGTCAAGGTAAATATTGTTAGGCCAATCCATTCTTTTATATATGCGAGGCTCCCTATATGGGAGACTCGCATATATAACAGAATGCAGTGGCACAGGGTTTTCAGTCATGGAAGGTATAATTGCTGTTGCCTTTAGATTGATTAGTAGGTAGTAACTGACCATTGCTTTTCAGGGTGCCTAGTAGATTTTGAGGTGATAACCGGGGATGGTCCTCTCCCCATGGCGATTTTTGAACTGCTGGAATATATAGTAAACGAGGTAACCACTGAGCGAGACATCATTTCTCAATCCCACAGTGCATTATGTTCCAGCTTAATGTTTCCATTCGTCATTATGTTTTGTTTCCATGGTGACAAAAGATGCTTTGTTGACTACCAAAATAGCACTCGTCTTTGTGTATGATGTCATGCTGTCATCACTACACCTGGTTAATTGGTCCTGCTATGATGCTGGGGGGGGGGGGGGGGAAATAATGATATTAAGAAAAGTACTGTTTTCTAATGTTGTCATTTTCGAGCTGTTTGGCCAATCCCAGGGATTTGAAAAAAGGCCAGTATCTGTATGAAACACTCAAGAAGATACAATTACAGTAATGCCCAAAGTAATTGACCACTTAACCACAGCATAATTATGGGTAATTTTTCAGGATTTAGTCGGAAATATGGCTTGTTGAAATTCATCGGAAAGCTCTCGGCGAAAGCTTTCCGATGAATGGCAACAAGCCATATTTTCGACTAAATCCTGAAAAATTACCCATAATTCTGCTGTGGTTAAGTGGTCAATTACTTTGGGCATTACTGTATGTTAAAATATTTCAATATTGGTTGCGCTGTTGTTTGCAAACTTATTTATCGACAGAAAAGAGGATTGAGCTATTCTGCGTTATGGGTTACGGCCATTGTTATTAACACCTGTGGGCATTTTCACATATCAATCAAAACAATAAACAGTGCCTATTTTGAAACATGAATATTAATGAGCTGTCACGCTGGGGATTCGTCAGTCATCTGTGAAATCAATATAAGTACCAGAGTCTTTAGACTGAGTGTTGACTATACTGGCAATGAAACCTTGGTCTGAGAAAATGCAATTTTTTTTTAATTTCTGTTCTTTCCAATCGTGTACTGGCCTTTGTAGCTCAAAAGTCACCTCTCTAAGACCAAATTATACATTTATGTTTGTTGTTCTGTTCGGGTATGGATATTCACTGATACATTATTATTGGCCACTATGGCCATTAAATTAAATGTCTGTGTTCTCAGGCAATTAGATCTAAATTTTGAGATGAGGGAGGGAGGCTATTTATTT
Source organism: Siphonodentalium dalli (assembly GCA_032622095.1). Classification (NCBI taxonomy): domain Eukaryota; kingdom Metazoa; phylum Mollusca; class Scaphopoda; order Gadilida; family Siphonodentaliidae; genus Siphonodentalium; species Siphonodentalium dalli. The sequence continues at coordinate 183,106,561 of CP136063.1, forward strand.
TTATCTGGAAGACATACTCCAGAAACAAAAAACAATTAATTTTCATTATTCAAAACCAATATTTCCAACAGAAACATTGAAAAAATGTTTCACAAGGCTTTTTTTTCCTTGATAACACAGAATTTTAATTTATATACTTAATTATTTTTGCTTAGAGAGCATTCATTGAGTCTTCAAGGCATCTCTAGTCCATCATATCATGATTCAGTACTGCATTTTTTTATCCTTAGGATGTTTCATCTATTCATTGGATTATGATCAGCTGTTTCACATTCTCTTATTGCCCTGAACGGTATTTCATGGTAATAGTTTTTGACTCAAACTAAGAGTTTTTGCAAGAAAATTTTCATGTATTCAATATATATTTTTTTTTAATTTTAAACTACAAACTGATAGTTGATGTTTACAAAGAAAAAGTAGAATTATTCTGAGAATTCCATTGACTCATTGGCAAGCCTTGAAATAGTGAGCCTGTCATTTGCAGAATGAGGTCCCCAGGGGGTGAATTTAGTGATGCTATCCCGCACAGTGGGCTAGCATCACCAAATTCACCCTCTGGGGACCTCATTCTGCTTAGGCCTTAGCAGAATGAGGTTCTCAGAGGGTGAATTTGGTGATGCTAACCCACTGTGTGGGATAGCATCACTAAATTCACCCTCTGAGAACCTCATTCTGCAAATGACAGGCTCACTATTTCAAGGCTTGCTCATTGGTTTGCCATGAAATACCATTTCACCGCTTTAGTGACATTTTATTAATTTTGTTATGTTTTGTTTTCTCTGAGGCAAGGAATTGAGCTTGTGAGTTTGATTTGAACATGAATGCTGAGAAATGGCCGCCATCATCTTTGTTTGCTTGAGAATGGCTATTGACCTCATCCACAGGGTGACCTTGTTTCTCTGTCCTTATTTTGTCGAATTGGTCAAAATATTTTGCAAAAATGTGAGAGCCCTCTTATTAACATTTTAAAGAAGATTTAATGAAAAAGATAGGATCTAGTAAATGTCTTACTATGGATGTCATCCATATCATGCTGGGAATGATGATGTTTTGTTTATTTTAGATTTCAAAGAGAAATTAAAGGGATGATGGGTGGCCTTCGTTGTAGGTTATAATTTAGAAATAATATTCATCAAATTATGATAATTTCCTCAAGAATATACTAATAGTATAGCATAATGATGATATGGATGCGAAATTATTCAAAAATGCTTTGTGTCATAGAAAATGCAGGTTGTATAGTTTCTTGCAAAAAGCTTTGTGAACTGTTTATAAGCAGAGTCAGGATATTGCGTCATTTCCTTACATAGATTCGCGCGCATTCTATGTCGGTTGTAAAACCCCTAATTTTGTGCGTCTACAACTTACAACTCCCAATACTATCATAGTAAATTCCTTATTTGGTGTGTGACGTAATTAACATAGGTTCTAAAGGAGAGAAAACTAACTGGATTGAAAAATATTCATCTCTTTGCAAGAACAATTATATTATGTACACGTTTTCTCTCTGATCATATCCCAATCATACAGTAACATGGATTAGCTACATTTTGAACTGACAGTGGGAAGAATGGGTCGATTAAAATAATATTTGGTGTGATTTGAATGCAATTGTTGATGGCGCCAATAATTTGATCTTCGCCTTCGACAGTGCAACGGAACATTTTCATTGGACGATCCAGCAGTTCTGAGTGTTTGTCTATAAACAAATGGTTCTATGACGTTTTTGACATTTGTTTACATAACAAAGTGTACAAATGTGACAATTACATACAATGTGCGCAATATTTATGATTGGTATAATAACAAGTGCTGTCTATTAAATAATATTCTAATAATCACCGTGAAGGCCCCTCTTATCTTTAATAAAAAAATTCATACCTTTGTACTTGTAGTATGTCAATTGACATTTCCTTAATGACTTTGCATGGCACCACAGATGGGTGAAGTCTTTATCTTGGTATAGTATTAGAATTGCTTAGAATACTTTAACTAAATAGAAAAATTGACACTTTGTCAAGAGCACAAATGTCCAATTGTTTGTATTTGAGCCTGAGATGATGTCCGACAGTATTTTTGTGAGTTGTTTGTCAGGAATATGGTCACTTGTTTGATCAGCAAACTAATAATGGACTTTAAATTGTCAGACATGTTACCACAAGAGTCTGACATGTTTCAGGTGATCCAAAAAAAAATTAAATACAGGCTTGTTGTCAAGGGTAAAACAACCTTTTATTACTGAGGTGATTGATCTTGATTGAGTCGGATTGACAGTATGAATGATAATGCGAGATTGGCATGCTTAACCCTTTCAGTGCCAAGTCCGATTTTTGTATCAACCCATATTTCCTTGATCATTTTTCAAATTTATTGATTATAATAATGTGATACATTGATGGAAAGAGCTCTAAAAGCTCTTTCCATCAATGTATCACATTATTATAATCAATAAATTTGAAAAATGATCAAGGAAATATGGGTTGATACAAAAATTGGACTTGGCACTGAAAGGGTTAAGGGTATGGAGGTTGGATAATTATCCCATAGGACATACTCAGATAATAAGTTCAGCATCAACAAACGACAGGTCGTTTATTGATTTTATTATCTAAACATTTCGCTGAATAAATTGGGCTCCTTCTGCACTTTTATTTATCTGTTGTCTGCTTTTATCGCCTTAACATCCCTCCAAATCAATAATAGACCATTCCAATGTAAACTTTTTAAATGACTGTGAGAATACATTTAGTATGGTCTGTATGAGCAACCCTTTATTAATTGTATTTACATTCTTCACACTGTTTTTCAGATGTTTTTCTAAATGGTATAGCCGTTGTGATTGGATTTTTTGGTAATGGTAGTTCATAGTTACCTTTTTTCCATCATGCATGCTTCCTCGAGACACTGAATTAAGCACAAAATTTGCCATTTATTTTGTAATGACGAACATTGAGATTTATCGGCTTTAAAAAAAAATAATCTTCCGAATTCACACCATCTCACTGTAGGTACCCTGTGGATGCCAGCGCAAACTGACTGCACAAACTCCATGCCTCACATGACCTTTGACCTATATTGCAGCATTGTTGTGTTAATATTTCTCTCATTTTCTCCCTTTCTTTATATTTATAGTGTATTTTGCATTTTTCTAGGAGGGCATCAGTATCTATTGCAATCTGTTGTATTAGCTACCCCTGGGGCAGAGCAGCCACGAGCTATGGCTATATTTGAGCTTTTAGAACATATTGTGAATGAGGTATGTCTTGGCCAACTGGCCCATGGTATCCCTGTTTAATGAAAACTGTGAATTCTCTTATTTCTTTTTGTGTCAGCATATTAAGTTTGTTTTATACAAAACTATAATTTTGCATCATGTTGGAATTCCTACGTTCTTTATGTGTTTACAAGTTTTTTTTACTGTAAATATTGTTCAAGAGTCTTGTTGACATAGAAGTGGTCAGATTTTGTGGTAACTCGTAGTGATGCACATACAGTAACAGTAATGCCCTAAATAATCGACTCCTTAACCACAGCAGAATAATGGGTAATTTTTCAGGATTTAGTCGGAAATATGGGTTGTTGCCATTCATCGGAAAGCTTGTTGCCATTCATCGGAAAGCTCTCACTGAGAGCTTTCCGATGAATGGCAACAACCCATATTTCCGAGAGCTTTCCGATGAATGGCAACAACCCATATTTCCGACTAAATCCTGAAAAATTACCCATTATTCTGCTGTGGTTGAGGAGTCGATTCTTTAGGGCATTACTGTAAAACAAAATGAACACCACAACCAATCGAATGAAAACTATTTTTCTTTAAATTTCTTTGATCATATGTGTGCTAACAAGTTATCTAATAGTTGTTTAACTCTTTCGCTGCCAATCTCGCATAATTGCGAGTTATGCAGTCGCTGCAATATCGCATTTATGCGAATTCGGGGGTGCATCTGTTATAAGGGATGTAATTCTAATTTGTTGCATTACAAAGGGGATTTGGTTATTTCCTGTAGAGTTCTGGTGTGTGCTGACAATTCAGAAGAAAGGTCAGTCAAGGTCATGCTACTCCTGAAGTTCTGAGTACATTCCAAGCCACAATATACCATTGACGAATTCACTTTTGGTTGGATGTGATCAATATATGGTATATTGATTTACTTTTGTATAATAGAAATACTGTAGTATATTTTCATAAGGGTTCACGTTATTAAATTTGGAACTGAAAGGCGACACCATCTAATTCAGTTCTTTTAGTATCACAACGTGTTTCGGGTTGATGAGTATCACTCATTCCAAATGGCCGAGGTGATCGAAAATGCGTCCATAAATGAGGAAAAAGGTAATAAACTAGGATATGACATAAAATATAAATTAAAGCATATCCAAGATGCTGCCAAGGTCACGTGACCCCTATGATGACCCTATGACCTTGAACAGGTTTCCACAGTGGCTAGTGATAGGTCATTGCCATATATACCCATATGTGAAGTTTCAACTAAATACATCAATAATTACTCGATAGTCATTGGATTACCCATATCTACGTATAATTCTTGTATTTACATCCATAATGCTTGACACTGGGGGGTATGTTCATATGGCGGGGTGGCAGCAAAAGAGTTAATCTATAAATGGGTCCCTCTCAAATATATTGTTAACTTTTTGTGTGCTAACACAAAATATACTTAACCCTTTCATGGCGGGAGCTGCGTTGGTGCAACATTAAATATCCTGTGCCAGTGCATTCCCTTATATATTCAAGTCTCCCATAAGGAGCCTCGCATATATAAGAGAATGCACTGGCTTACAAGGTCAAGGTAAATATTGTTAGGTCAATGTGTACTTTTATATAAGCGAGGCCCCCTATGGGAGACTTCCATATATAAGAGAATGCATTGACACATGGTTTTCGCAAAATTTATTTATGAAGCTCCAGTGATGGAAGTGTTAAAGCCACTATCTAAATGGTTACTCTTAACCCTTTCATGACGGGAGCTGCGTTGGTGCAGCACTAACGATCCTGTGCCCAATGCATTCTCTTGTATATACAAGTCTCACATAGGGAGCCTCGCATATATAAGAGAATGCACTGGCTTCCAAGGTAAATATTGTTAGACCAATGTATTCAGTTATATCTGCGCCGATCCCTATGGGAGACTCGCATTTAAAAGAGAATGTATTGGCACAGGATTTGTAAAATTTCTGGAAGATCCAGTCATGGAAGGGTTATAGCACTGGGTTACTCTTATAGATATAAATGTTAAATTTATGTATGCTAACAAGTTATCTTTAAAGGAGTGCTCAGAGTTCATTGCGTTGGATCTGTTGTGTGTTGGTGCATTGAAATTGGAATATATGCAACAGCTCTAAGACGTTTAGATGGCTACAGTAATGCCCTAAGTAATCGACTCCTTAACCACAGCAGAATTATGGGTAACTTTTCAGGATTTAGTCGGAAATATGGCTTGTTGCCATTCATCTGAAAGCTCTCACTGAGAGCTTTCCGATGAATGGCAACAAGCCATATTTCCGACTAAATCCTGAAAAATTAACCATAATTCTGCTGTTGTTTAGGAGTCGATTATTTAGAACATTACTGTATTCTATTTCCAATACAAGTACCAATGCATACCTTATGCAAAATCGAAGATCGTGTGTCATGACATCATGTCGTAGTTCTTGTTTTCAGTTTATCAAAGATGGCGGCTCAGTCTGCAAAGGGAAGGATATTTTACTTGTACTTACTTAAATAAAGATAATAGTTGTCGGGATTTGACAGATTTGGCATTCCGTAGAATTAATTTATAACCGATAGATTGATTTGCAATATTGAATTTGTTCCAATATTGAAAACTTATTATTTACAATTGGAAGCTCTACTTTATAACAACGGATGTGGGTAAACATTTAAACGGATCAAACGCAATGCAACGCAGTGTCTGAATGCTACTTTAGTTGTTAAAGCTATAAATGGGTTCCTTACATTCTTGCTTTATATGTATATTTTATCAATATGATGTTACTAAAATGGCAGTTTTGTTAATTTGTTATCAGTGACATTAAGTCAATATGTGAATAGCATGTTTCTTATGCATACATTGTGAACTATAACTATAACTATAACTGAACTATAACGAAAATTGATACAGTTTTCTAATCAAGTTTAACTTAAAGTCACATGGTGGTTTATCCTCCAAAATACACCTGATAATATTTGCTTTTTAATTTTTCCCGGTATCGAAATAGGTCGATAAATACCTGAACTACCTTTTTGCGAGCATTATATGTCCCAGAAAGACAGATTGAAGTCATAAAAAATACAACTTCGAACACAAAATTCATACCCCGAGGAAAAACTGCTAATTGTATTCATTGTAATTCTGGAATCGGAAACGTAATAGCTTTACTTGATACTATTTAAAAACTTAATGCACTGCTTTCTCTTCATTTTAATCGTCAAAATTATATAAGTACCCTAAACGTTTCAGGGCAATGACAGTTCTTGATTTTTCTCCCATGATCCACAGTTGCAATTTTTATGCGACCGCTGATTAAATAGATCCAAATGAAATTATCTCAAATTTTCGAAAAAATATAAGAAACAAAACACGTATTTTAAATGCTATATCAACAAATTTGTTCAGAAATATTCTGCGTATGTAATGTTTTGATTTACCTCTTACCAAATTATATATACATAATTTTGGCTTTGAATAAACCACGTCCGTTTTTAATTGTTTTACTTGAGGAAGTTTATCAGATCTTCACATGAGTGAGCCTATTTTGCTTTGCGTTTTTTTCATGTAATTTCTCCTGGGTAATCAAATAAATATCATATAGATATCAGCCCTTGAAAGTTGCAAAAATCATGCAATTTCCAACTGGGATCACCCCCCCACTGTGTAATTGAACATTAAGGAACAAGTATTAACAAAGAAATATAATTATTCCCTGCATTGTTTATTGAGCGTTATAATGTTCCGTCAGGACAGAACATCAACAAAAAGTTCTCAGGTGTTGAATGGGTGGAATTCGAACATAATATTTTATGCCCGATGTATAGGTGGCTGTCATACCCAATACATCAAGTTAGTAAGCTCTTTACCGTACAACATCATATACTACACACTAATATATTGATATTTCATTATGTCAGCACTTGCATGCTTTTGATTTAGAATTATTGTCATAACTGGTGAGAGGAATGAGGACCGTCGAAAGCCATCCAGACAGCCAAACAGAAACCGGTTTTGTTAACCCTTTCAGTGCCAAGTCCGATTTTTGTATCAACCCATATTTCCTTGATAATTTTTCAAATTTATTGATTATAATAATGTGATACATTGATGGAAAGAGCTTTTAGAGCTCTTTCCATCAATGTATCACATTATTATAATCAATAAATTTGAAAAATGATCAAGGAAATATGGGTTGATACAAAAATCGGACTTGGAACTGAAAGGGTTAAGCCACATGGAGATTTGTGCTCCAAAACAAACCAAATAGTTTTTCGCTTTTGAATCTTCCCCGGCATCGAAATAGGTTGATAAATACCTGAATACCTCTCTACAAATATATGATCCAGAAAGACGCAATAAAGTCATATAAATTACAACATCGAACACAATGTTCCGGCCTGAACACATTTGTTAGGCCATTTTTGTTCATTGAAGTTCAGGAATCGGAAATGGAATAATGTGCGACTGTCAGTATTTATCTTAACTGGAAACATCACACACTGCATTCTCTTTATTTTAATCATCAAATTTCAGGGGTTGATATTAATTTTTTTTTTTTTATAGCATTTTGCAGCACTGGGTAGATTTTGTATAGAATTCCCTTCCAATACATATTTTTTTATTGTAAATAGGTTTGCAGAAATTGGAAATTGCGATACGAATCCATATAAATCGAGCCCTGAATTTATATAGTAACATAAAAGCTCAAGATTTTCCTTCCAGTACAAGTCAGTGACTGTTTGTTCCAGAAAACTGAATTTTATTGTAAGACCCTGTGAATCGGGGTTTACTGTCGAATCAAATCTCAATTATATATTCTATACATGAGCAAACCTGGGTATCAAAATACCGGTTTCAGCGAATCTGGGTAACATAATAACAGTTTTGTGAACCTGGGAAATTTAGTGCCCAAATCCATGGGATAAAGACCAATTCAGCAGTATTACTACATGTATGTATTACTTTGTGTATTGCAGCAAAACAGGGCATTAGATAGGTGATATAGCGTGTTACAACATATAGTATTAGAGCCACTGATGAACTGCTGGATGTTTCAATCGCAAAAAAATCTTCTCAACTTCAAATTATAAAAGTTGGTGCAGTTTGTTTCGAAAATCATGAACATTGGTGATCTTTTGTCCTTGTATATTCCATATATTGATAAATTGGAAGTGCTCATTTGGGTCGATGTTGTACATTATTGTTGAAAAATTACAGTGTCAATGCATGCTTGCATATTGGCTGTGTTCAGAGTTCCTTTTAGTTTTGTGTCATCTGTGAACATTTTACAACCTCCGTGCACAGTTTGCTGAAGATCGTTAATGAAGATAACTTGGATGTCGTTTGGGTTCTATATGATCCTAGATTCATCACCAAAACAACATTGCTCATTGCAGAAAATAATATGCTCTGTTGATTGATCATATTCTATGAATTTCTATTTGAACCGAATATAGTACCAAATACACATTAATATCTGCTAATCGTATATCAAATTAATTATAATCAAAGACCATTAAAGCAAGAAAATATGTAAGTAAGCACAACTTTGAAGCGGAAAAGTTCGTTTATATCATGCAGTCTTAGTTCAAACATATCTATTAAGCTTAACTCAGCTTAAGGGGTCGGAGCACAAGTTGCAGAGCTTACAGTTGCTCCTCTCCCAAATAAAGTCAAATATTATGCAGTCAACTGTGGAATGTAAGTTTACAATTTGAAATAATGACGGCTTGGAACGGGCTATTTATAATACGTACATCTATTAAATACATATAACTACATTCTCCTTGCCAAACAATGCTTGATTGCTATCTCACTATATAAGCATACAGATATGCACAGAATATTGTGCCAATGTGGAGTCATAAATTTGTCTGCGGGAAGGGAAATTGTGCACTCATAAAACTCATTCTATGCCACAGAAAACTCATTCTATACCACAGAAACGACTTTATTTTCAGATGAAGTAGTTAGCAAATTAGGGAATGGAACATGGCTGTCATTTTGTATGTATTGCCAAGCAAATGTGGAAGTAGATTCTGTTAACAAACCGTGCATAAAGTCTATAGACTACAACCTTTTAATAAAATTGTTATGTTATATTATTCCAACATTATGCAAAGTTATTTTATTGGACCATTTTCATTTTCCATTTTAATTATTTTTTCTGAAATAAGGGAATTCACAGAATAACAGAACATGCCAAGATAAGCTGGACTTAACACAGTAACACAGTTGCAATCAGTAGTCAATTTTATGTTAGTTAGGTACTGTTTACACATCCTACGCTGTGCCCCAGGTCTTATCGGCAGTTTGATTTGATTGGCACACAACAGGCAAGACGATATAACAACAGTTTAGCATAGTAACACTCTGTTCTGCTACCATGTTTTATATCACATCACTCGCTGTGTGAGTAAATTTAAGCTCAAGTGGGAACCCACGAGAAATCATGTGTCAAAACTATCGGATTAAGACCAATTGTGGGCTTGAATCTTCTCGCTCGCCGTGTGACAGAATGCTAATATTTTCCAAATATGGTCTTTACCCGGGCATAGCGTAGTTTGTGTAAACAGTACCTTAGACTTATGGAAAGAGTGAATGTTCAAATTCTACTAAGTTCTTTTATGTTTTTTTTTCCCGCTGATATGTGTTTTGATTCTGTGAAAGATTCCTTGCTGCAATGCTACCAAGTATATTAGTATTGACAAACACTTTATCCAATTATGTCAATATTTCAGATTTAAGGAAAATTCAGGACCTGCTCATTTTACTGAAACAGTATGCTGTCTAATCTCATGATTTCATCATTTATTTTGGTTCAAATAGACATGAAACAGCGAAAAAATTACATTTTCAAAGAATAATGTTCTTTAATTTGCAGTGCGCATGGCAAATCAACAGAGACAAACAGAGACTTCCAGAATTCTGTTTGTTGATACTAATGACACGGTCACTGACATTGTCCCTAAACAAAATCTAAATGACCTACTCAATTAATTTGTGTAGGACTGAAGTGTGTTTTTCTCTGATCAAAGTAAATTTAGCTGTATAATGTAAGGATGATATGTTGAGATATCAATATTTTGGATTTTCAATAAAGTTTTGAGTTTATTATATGTCATGAGTATTATTATTTTTTAAAGAAAATAAACTTTCTAAAGAAACTAAACTTGTAAATTTTATAATAAAGATACTTTCCAGAAAAGATGAGGCTTCAACATAATGACATCCCCAATTTTTTGGACCAATCTACTGAAGTTTATATTTTGAGGTTTAATAACTGGACTTTTTAATGTCAGTATACATGTAGGTGCTATCATCATAACAGCAATCCATGATACTAAATCATAATCAGAATTTTTTAGGTCTTTTTGTCCTAAATCTTTCAACCAACATTTCCAACCAATGTCAATGAATAGGAATCCTTCTGAAGTTATATTACCTTTTCATCAGTCTGTTGTATGCTCATATATCTTGAATATCGCTTCAGATGAAGAATAGACCATTCCAATGTATTATATTGCAACTGAATGGGAGAGTCTATTTAGTAACGAAAGGGTTAAATGAATGAGTTCTTTTTTAAGAGTTTACCTACTGCACACCAGGTTACAGTAATGCCCTAAGTAATCGACTCCTTAACCACAGCAGAATTATGGGTAACTTTTCAGGATTTAGTCGGAATTATGGCTTGTTGCCATTCTTCGGAAAGCTCTCACTGTATCTTGATTTTGTTATCTAAGATAATATCCTTTTTATTGTAAATTGAATGTTCATAGTAACTGTTTATAAATCAGGAATTTGTAGAGAACTTGACTCTTTCCATATCAAATATAGAATGTCAGCTCAGAGAAATTTGTTTCTACAGAATGAAAACTGTTTTCCACATTTGAAGTGTTTGGAAATTAGGTACATTGTACTTGTCACCTGTGTGCTGTGTGTTCATACTGAATATGGACCTATTTCAGTGCAACAACAGTCGGACAATATTCATAACGAGAACTCTGAAATTGGTCCATCAGAATCATTGTATCTCCCCAGGTTGAATCAAAATATGATGTTCAATGATTGTAGATGATAATACATTAATAGCCTTTCAGATTTAGGGTTTTCGTCATATTCCCGTTATATTTTTCCATTGGAAAATTGGCGATAGCATCAAGGTCCCAGCACACGAGTTCATTCAGAAGTTAAGACGGGATTCTGTGCCAGTGCTCGTCTTTTATATGCGAGTCTCCCATAGGGAGCCTCACATGTATTCTCTAATATATTCATGGCACAGGAAATTCTAAAAATTTCAGGAAGCTCCAGTCATGAAGTGTTAAAACTTGTATTTATAAATAAATTCAACAGAACTTTAGCAGCTTGCTGTGGTTGTAAATAAAATGAAAATATTAAGTTGTCTGTGAGATTACAAGTTCTCTGAGCTGTACTGCTGTTACGTTGCTTCCCTTAGCTAATGGTTTTATAGTTTAGCTTATTTATGGTATGGACTGTACACATGCACAAGTATAGGCACCACACACTCACTTAACACCATTTTATAAGCATTCACCACTAATTTATCACACTTTATTATCAATCATTCTTATGTCATTATTTAGCTTGTTTATGTTTGTAATTATCACATCCTGTATTCAGATGTAACAATGTTTTTTTATATTCTAGGGTAGAGCCTTATTATGAGCTTTCACGTAAAGATTTCGGGGGGGTTGGGGGGGGATGGCATTTTTTCCCACATTCTGACTTCACTGAAATTTTGAATTACCAATTAGATGTAACCCAGGGTATTCAATGCTTTCTCTCACATCAACATAATTTAGACAATAGACTTACAGTAATGCCCTAAATAATCGACTCCTTAACCACAGCAGAAATATGGGTAATTTTTCAGGATTTAGTCGGAAATATGGCTTGTTGCCATTCATCGGAAAGCTCTCAGTGATGAATGGCAACAAGCCATATTTCCGACTAAATCCTGAAAAATTACCCATAATTCTGCTGTGGTTAACCCTTTACCCAACAACCGGCAAAAAACCGGCCAAATAAAGCTTCAACAGCCTAAAATATCTTCGGTCTGTCTCAATAGAACCATACAAATATGGATATCATTGGAACCGGCTCCTTGACCACATTGTGATAGTTACAGTTATGCCCTGTGCCAATGCATTCTCTTATATATGCGAGTCGACCATAGGTCGCCTCGCATATATAAGAGAATGCATTGGCCTAAAACACATATATAAGAGAATGCATTGGCCTAAAACACTTTTTACCATTTTTCTTACATTCTTTAACAATTTTATAATTTTTAATGTGTTAAGCCAATGCATTCACTTATATATACGAGGCGACCTATGGTCGACTCACATATATAAGAGAATGCATTGGCACAGGGCCGTTCTGTTGGGTAAAGGGTTAAGGAGTCGATTATTTAGGGTATTACTGTATGTTACCTCTGGTAAGACTGGATTGACTGGTTGAATTTGAGAATGATTAAGCCTCAAAATATGGTGCTGGACATTTGCAGAATGAGGTCCCCAGAGAGTGAATTTAGTGACACTACCCTGCATATTGGGATAGCATCACCAAATTCACCCTCTGGGATCCTCATTATGCATGGCCTCATCTGCTATGGGAAACCTAGACACAGGTTAAGTTCCCAGATGGTGATGTGCACCCAATTTGGCACCTGGATTATGCATTTTGTCGTCATCCAATTTGGGGATATAGAGAAACTAAGCTAAAAAAGAAACAGAAACTAAACTTGTAAATTAGACAATAAAGATATTTTCCAGAAAAGAAGAGGCCTCAGCAGAATGAGGTCCCCAGAGGGTGAATTTAGTGATGCTAGCCCACTATGTCTCTAGCACCATATTTTGAGGTCTGAGGATGATATGTTATAGGGACTAAATGTCTCCCAAGTGGGTTCATGCGAAATATAAAAAAAGTCTAATATACGGCTATCATCAACATGTACATGAAAATAATATTGAATTTGTTCCTATTTCCATATTAATAACACTCCAAAAATATGATATTTCACATTTCAAAAGCATTTTTATGTAATCAGTGGAATTGCCGAAAAAAGTCCAATAAATAAAAGGCGATGTTTGTTGACTAATTACTAACAGTTTTAATACATAACAGTGGTTTCAACACGTAAATTTGTTATTGGAGAACTATTAATATAATAACAAAGTTTGTTGATTATTTGAAGTTCTTATAGCTTTGATGTTTTACAGAATTTTATAATTTTTGCACATTTACCCTCTGCTAGTGCCTTGGGTCCTTTTAACATAAATGTTTCCCAGTTGAGTTGTTATTGCATGTTTCTGTCACCTGGATCAGAAATTATTTTCTTTATCAACTTCTTTACTGCTTTCCATGCCTGCAAATAGTGTGTCTGTCATTTGCAGGATGAGGCCCCCAGAGGTGGACTAGCATCACCAAATTCACCCTCTGGGAACCTAATTTTGCTTAGACCTCAACTGCTATGGGAGACCTAGGATCAGATTGAAGTTCCCCAGTTGAAGTTAGTGATGTTCACCTATTAGTCACTTTGATTATGCATTTTATCTTCTGCAAATTAGGGGATATCGAAAGTTTCCAGAAGGGAAAAAGTAACTAAAAACAATTTTAACTTGAGACTATAGATACTTCTGGAAAATGAGGTCTAAACAGAATAAGGTTCCCAGAGGGTGAGTTTGGTAATGCTAGCCAGCTGTGGGGGATAGGATCACTAAATTCACCCTCTGGAGACGTCATTGTGCTAATGACAGACACACTGTTTGCAGGCTTGCTGCTTTCCACACATTTTTTGTTACTACATGTACAGTAATGCTCTAAATAATCGACTCCTTAACCACAGGAGAATTATGGGTAACTTTTCTGGATTCAGTTGGAAATATGGCTTGTTGCCATTCATCGGAAAGCTCTCACAAATACCTGTTAATGGGCTCCAGCTCCGCCGTCGCCCATTAACTAAATTTGCCACAGTATATTTGCCCTGTATACCTTTCCGAAATCACAAAACACCACACCGCTATCCCCTAAGTAAAACGTTCAGATGACCATAGGTCATTTGTTTAACTTATTATCTGAACATTTGACATACAAAAAATACATGTAGGACTCCATCTGTATTTGTATTATTTGTCATCTGCTTATTTTTCCTGAAAATCCCTCAAGATGTATAATAGACCATTCAAAATTTCCAATGTATATTTTTATAACTGAGTGGGAGAATTGATTTGGTATAGAAAGTGTTAAAAAGACACAGTGCTTTAAAGCTTCTTATTTAAAAAAAGTGGTCAATGTCAAACAATCCATCTGTTATTGCCCCCATAGTCTTGTTCGGCCAATTTTTTTAGCCGGTTTTCCAATGGTTTCACTGAAGATGTCTCCATTGTCACTAGCCATACATACGACTCTTCCACCACTATATTTTATATTTCATGTAAAACTTAATTTCTGGCCACGTTTTTGGAGATATGTGGAAATTCTTTGTACGAGGAGTCAACAACCTTGTCTTAGAATTAGGTACTTTTAGTGTTACAGTAATGCCCTAAATAATCGACGCCTAAACCACAGCAGTCGGAAATATGGCTTGTTGTCATTCATCGGAAAGCTCTCACTGAAAGCTTTCCGATGAATGGCAACAAGCCATATTTCCAACTAAATCCTGAAAAGTTACCCATAATTCTGCTGTGGTTAAGGAGTCAATTATTTAGGGCATTACTGTATGGCCGATATTTGTCTGGGACCTGTGGGTGATCCCTGATTCATCAGATATTTCTCAAACAGTTTGTCCAAGTTTACAGATGTTCAGTATGTGTCCGTCTCACTTTCATATCTATTTGCTAATTAGATGAATGAGCATTTTAGCAAGCCTACAAATAGTGTGTCCGTCATTTGCAGAATGAGGTCCCCAAGGGTGAACTTACTTCAACTTAGTGACACTCTCCTGCTAAGTGGGCTAGCATCAACAAATTAACTTTCTGGGAATCTCATTCTGCTTAGGCCTCAACTGCTATGGGAGACTAGGATCAGATTGAAGTTACCCAGTTGAAGTTTTGTCACCTTGATTATGCTTTTTATCTTCTGCAAATTAGGGGATATAGAAACTGAACAGAAGAGGAAAATTAACAAAAAACAATGCTAATTTGAGACTATAGATACCTCTCAGAAGATGAGGCCTAAGCAGAATGAGGCCTCCAGAGGGTGAATTTGGTGATGCTAGCCCACATGACAGACACACTCTTTGAGTATCTTGCATTCAAGCATCTGTAGATGCATGCTATTTGTTATCCTTTTCTTTGCTATATACTTGAGTAGTTCCCTTGGGAAATGTTCAGATAATACATCTGATTTCAACAAACAGCCTCAGGTTGTTTGTTGAACTTATTTTCTCAACATTGCCCACCAATAGAAAGGAATATTTCTGCACTTATATTATCTGTCATCTACTTGTAATTCCTGAACAATATAGTGAACATCCCTCCAGATGACTAAAAACTCTTCCAATGTACATGTATACTCCTCTAGTCTAACTATTGGGAGAATCGATCTAGTAAATAAAGGAAGGGTTAATTTCTCTTCAGCACTAGTTGATTCCATGCATATCTTGGCTTGTTGTTATTTCTTTCATCTATACTCATTATATCCAGCAAATAACCACAGCAGTGTGCACAGATATTACTAACCTAAGCTGCATATGGAATGATGCTAATAATAGTCCTCTCTGCTACAGTAATGCCCTAAATAATCGACTCCTTAACCACAGCACTTTTCAGGATTTAGTCAGAAATAGGGCTTGTTGCCATTCAGTGAGAGCTTTCCGATGAATGGCAACAAGCCATATTTCCGACTAAATCCTGAAAAGTTACCCATAATTCTGCTGTGGTTAAGGAGTCGATTACTTAGGGCATTACTGTATCTTACCTCCATGATCCCTGTCTCCTCATTTTAATAGTCTGCTTCCTCTTTCATGTGTAATTTTCTACTGTTTTAGTTAAACTTTTCGGTTATTTATATTTACCAACTTATAGGTACTGTATTTGTTTTAGGTGACCAATTATAACAAATAAGTTCCAGGTGTTTATTTTATTGGGCCTTAACTCTGCCATGACTGGATCTAGTCATTGTAATTATAACCACTGTCATGACCGTGATCCATGGTATTATTTTCTTCTACCTCTCAGTTATTAAGAAGTTTATGGACAGAAATGCTGCAAATAGTGGCCCACATTTAACTGCAAGACAGTAAATACTAAAAAAGGCAACAAATTGATATTAAAATATTGCTTATACCTTCCTATAATTTGACCCACTCAATTTAAGAATCTACCCAATCATCATTCTGTAGGTCATTTTGACCTAAACCATTTGGAAAACTATACTCAGCCTTGCTGATCAAGGGGGTCCCTAATGTGAGCAGAAACACATGAGTGGTGGTCATGTTCTAGGTAATTGCTATGTGTTGCCTCATTTCAGCCCCCACCTCAGCTGCCTAAAGGAAAATTCTCAGGAGAGTTTGTGGAGTATGTCAATCGATGGTGAGTTAACACTTTTCCTTTCCTTAACCCTTTACCCAACAGAAGGGCCCTGTGCCAATGCATTCTCTTATATATGCGAGTCGACCATAGGTCGCCTCGCATATATAAGAGAATGCATTGGCTTAACACATTAAAAATTAAAAAATTGTTAAAGAATGTAAGAAAAAATGGTATAAAGTGTTAAAAAAAGATTTTTTTTAGGCCAATGCATTCTCTTATATATGCGAGGCGACCTATGGTCGACTCGCATATATAAGAGAATGCATTGGCACAGGGCATAACTGTAACCATCACAATGTGGTCAAGGAACCGGTTCCAATGATATCCATATGTGTATGGTTCTATTGAGACAGACCGAAGATATTTTAGAATGTTGAAGCTTTATTTGGCCGGTTTGTTGGGTAAAGGGTTAATTTATTCTGTGGCAGGAGCTGTAGCAACCAGATTGGCTTGAAAATGTTTGCGATTGTGCACAGACACCACTTTTGCAAGCTGTTTGTTTATAAAATCAATGTGCCATCCCTTTGTTAAAAATTAACTGTAATTCAAACTTTGAGAAGTGTGTTTTAATAGTCTGATTTAATGCAGTAGATACCACTGGCTGCCACTAAAATAAGTAGACACAAGTTCTGTAACCAAACCTTTTGTGACCAGAACCCATTCCCAACAAAATTTGTTACACTGGATATTCCAGATTAAAGTGATGGCAATGAGTAATCTCTAGATACATAATTCAAACAGTGCAATGTACAGGGTTCATGCTTATGCTTGCCAAATTTAAAACTACAGTAATGCCCAAAGTATATGACCCTTTAACCACAGCAGAATTATAGGAAATTTTTCAGGATTTAGTGGGAAATATGGCTTGTTGCCATTCATCGGAAAGCTCTCACCGACTGAATCCTGAAAAAATTCTGCTGTGGTTTAGGTGTCGATTATTTAGGACAATACTGTAATTCACAGTTGGCAAAAACAAATATTTGACAAGTGAGTTCTCAATACTAGAAGAAAGTAGAAAGAAAATTTGAAGTGATTGATAGCGCAAACAATCCATGTCATGGAAGTCCCATGTACCACAGTTACATTGTAGTGGTATATGCAGGTTGCAGAACGCTTTCATGATGGGAGCTGCGCTGGTGCAACATTTATACAGATCATGTGCCAGTGCATTCTCTTATATATTTGCAGAGCCTCGCATATATGAGAATGCACTGGCTTACAAGGTCAAGGTAAATATTGTTAGGCCAATGTATTCTCTTGTTTGATATTTTGGGTGGACGCAAAAGCGTTCCTCACATAAAAATGCCAGGCCAACTTGCATCCATAGTCCATACTCCATGGAATGCAACACAATCAACATCCATTTCTTATACTTACACTCAAGCTTGCAAATTAAAAGAGCATTAAGCAGCTTGTTGCCATTCATCAGAAAGCTCTCGGGGAGAGCTTTCCGATGAATGGCAACAAGTCATATTTCCGACTAAATCCTGAAAAGTTACCCATAATTCTGCTGTAGTTAAGAAGTCGATTACTTAGAGCATTACTGTAATTATATCTTTGTGGAAAATCCATTTCGTATAGAAAGGGTTACTATGGCTACCCTTTATGTAGCCCAATTGCACTGTGGGGGGGGGGTATCCTTAGTCCCATTGGAACAGTCATATCTCTAGTTTGAACTTGCTGCAGGATTCCTCACAATTCTTTATCTTCTATCTTGCAGCCTGAAAAAGAATCCATCAGACAGAGCAGATCTATTATCATTAACTGTGAGTATATATCCATGATCTATTATTAACTATGTGTATGTCCATGATTAACTGAGTATATACCGTGATGTATTATCATTAACTGTGATTATATCCGTGATCTATTATCATTAACTGTGAGTATATCCGTGATCTATTATCATTAACTGTGAGTATCTCCGTGATCTATTATCATTAACTGAGTATATCCGTGAGCTAT
The DNA here is from genome assembly GCA_032622095.1 of Siphonodentalium dalli. Taxonomy (NCBI): domain Eukaryota; kingdom Metazoa; phylum Mollusca; class Scaphopoda; order Gadilida; family Siphonodentaliidae; genus Siphonodentalium; species Siphonodentalium dalli. Next base: position 183,125,318 of record CP136063.1, read on the forward strand.
TATTAACTGAGTACATCCATGATCTATGATTAACTGTGAGTATATCCAGGATCTATTATTAACTGTGAATACAGCCGTGATCTGTTATCATTAACTGAGTATATCCATGATCTATTATTAAATGTGAATATAGCCGTGATCTATTATCATTAACTGAGTATATCCAACGATCTATTATTAACTGTGAATATAGCCGTGATCTATTATCATTAACTGAGTATATCCAACGATCTATTATTAACTATGAATATAGATGTGATCTACTATTATTATCTGTGAGTATATCCATGATCTTTTATTAACTGTGAGTATATCCGTGATCTATTGTTAGCTGTGTATATAGCCGTGATCTATTATCATTAACTGAGTATATCCATGATCTATTATTAACTGAATACAGCCATGATCTATTATTAACTGAATACAGCCATGATCTATTATTAACTGTGAATATAGCCGTGATCTATTATCATTAACTGAGTATATCCATGATCTATTATTAACTATGAATATAGATGTTATCTAGTATTATTATCTGTGAGTATATCCATGATCTATTATTAACTGTGAGTATATCCGTGATCTATTATTAACTGTGAGTATATCCGTGATCTATTATCATTTGGAGTTAATCTTTGCATGACTAAATCCTTTGGCACATCACACAGACAACATCCCTCATCCGATCATCACCAAACTTCATATGGATCTTCGGGGTGACCTCTAGATGAGAGCCATCAAATTTTTCTGAATTTAATTAAAAATCATGGCCGCCAGCGACCATCTTGAATTTTACTCGTATCACTAATCCTTTGGCACACCCTACAGGCCACATCCCTCATCCGATTATCACCATACTTCATATGGATCTTCGAGGTGACCTCTAGATGTGAGCTATCATTTTTTTTTTTTCTTCGAAATATGTTGAAAAACATGGCCGCCAGCAAACATCTTGGATTTCAGATTTGAATTCCATCTGCAGACCATGCAGCCCGCATTTATTGGATAAATGTTTTGAAATTGACAGGCATGTTTAGAATCACCTCTAGATGGGAGCTATCAAATTTGAAAAAATTTCGTTGAAAATATGGCCACCAGCAGCCATCTTGGATTTTACTCTTTGCATGACTTAATCCTTCGGCACACCCTGCAGACCACATGCCTCATCCGATCGTCACCAAACTTCATATGGATCTTTGGGGTGACCACTAGATGGGAGCGATTAATTTCATTGGAAAACATGGCTGCCAGCAGCCATCTTGGATTTTACTTGACTATATAGCTCTTCATATTGACATCTAGTATTACTTTGACATTTCAACTTTCCACACTCCTAATCACCCCATTGACTGTAACACATGAAATTGCCCTCCCTCCAACTTGAGTTACAGTGCCATTGACACTTTCATGATATATGACATGGCCCCGTACTCCAAGCATACATCATATTGGTCCAGTTTGTTTTTTGACCAACCCCTAAACAGAATCCACTGAAAACTGCGAGAAACGATATCAGTTTTCATATTTTTCACACTAATCTCAGAGGATTTTTTTTAATATGTGGTGTGAAAAAGGTTCCCGCACACCATGAACATAATTTCAATTCTGTAAAAATTTTGTCTAGGTTAAGCCACATTTTCCGTATTTTAATTGGACTAATTGTCCCCCAAATTTTTTTCAGCGGTGTCCATTTGTCGGGGCGTCCGTCCATGATGGTTTCCAGATGATATCTTTAATTTTAGTTATCTGATTGCTTTCAAATTATAGATTATCAGATGAAAATACAGGTTAAGTTTGAATTTGGGAATCCGCTCATTTTTTCCAGAGTTATGGTCCTTTTCGACTTAGAATTTACTGATTATTTGGGTGATTTAGTAGGAATCTGGCAGTTCTTTTCTATATTGAAAAATTGAAAACGACCCAATGAATTGTTAGTTTATTTCAATAAACTTGTGTTTTTTTACAAAGAAATTGCAGATGATGTGATGCTGTCTGTAATATATAGCCTTTATGTAACCATCAATGTCAAAAGTTCTGAGTTTCTCACCCGGAGAATGTCGCTTGTGTTTCTATTTATAATTTAAATGCTTTGAATACACTCAGTTAACCCTTTCATGATGGGAGCAATGCTTGTGCAGCATTACAGATCCTGTGCCATTTTATTCTCTTATATATGCGAGTCTCCCATAAGCTTACAAGATCAAGTGCAGGAAGTGCTAAATGCTTCAGCTCGAGTTGTATGCTTCACCCCATAGTCTGAGCATATGACTCCTGTGCTGAAGACTGGCTGCCAGTCTCGTACCATCTCATCTTCTGGTATAAAAATCCAGAAACAATGTGGCACCATCTTATGTTAATGATCTTGTTCAGGAGAAAGCGGTAAATGTGAATTATGGCCTAAGATCTAATAAAAAAATACTTTTGCAGGTATCATTCAACAAATGTAAGACATTTGCTGATACAGAATTTTCATTTGCTGGTCCTCACCTCTGTAACTCACTTCATGATTCCTTGAAAAAGTCAAAAATATCAATTCTTTCAAGGAGCGCCTTAAAACATTCCTGTTTCAAAAAGCAGATGCCACAACATTAATTAGTAGATTCCCATAGGAAGCCTCGCATAAAAAGAGTTTACATAGCTTACAATGTACAGGTAAATATTTTTAGGCCAATGCATTCTCTTATATATGCTAGGCTCCCTATGGGAGACTCACATGCTATAAGAGAATGCATTGGCACAGGGTTTTTCGCAAATTTTCAGGAAGCTCAAGTGATGGAAGTGTTAAGTGTAAGAAAAATGAGTTTTATGATTCAAGCTTCAATATCTTGCTCTTTTATATCAACATTGGGGAATAATTAGTATTCAGTGTTTTGAGATAGAATTGAAATGAAATTATACCCTCAAGCAAAATTTTCAAAAGTTCCTCAGTTTCCAAGACAATTATCAGGGGTGTATGTACATGCTTGGCAATAATTCACTCAAAATACTTCTTATTATACACCCGTTTTGAAACAAAACGGGACGTATTATGTTATTGGTTCTCCGTCTAGATGTCCGTCCTTTCGCTTTTTGCATTTCCGGATGATAACCTTAGTAGGTCAAGTTCAAATTCGGGTTCCACCCGCCAATTTTCACCAGAGTTATGGCCCTTTTTGTTGGAATTTGCACACTTTCCGGATGATAACTTCTTGAGTACGTCTGAACTGAATGAAATTTAGTATGTGAGTTTTCTAGTCCAAACTACAGGTGTGAAACCACACCAGAGTTATGACCCTTTGTTGAAATTACCACAGGCGTATTTTGCTATGCCCCAGCGATGCTCTTGTTTTACATTACATTTTTGTTACAGAAACACAAATGGGTGAATGATTGCATAGCCCTAGAGGAGCAAATCAACATAGGCTCCTGGGTGTGCAAAGTGATGAATATAAAACCATGAGGCTGGCAAATACAGATGTATATATGATGTCCATGCACCTTGAAGAAGATAGACAGCCTGGAAACTTGCACAAAAGCTGCCATATTACCAGGAATCTCAAGGGTTTTGTGACAGGTTTTCTGTCTCGGGAGCCCATAGTGCAAGGCTGAAAATAGTGTGTCTTGTCATTTGCAGAATGAGGTCCCCAGAGGGTGAATTTAATGATGCTTTTCCACACAGCGGACTAGCATTACCAAATTCACCCTCTGTGAACCTCATTCTACTTAGGCCTCAACTGCTATGGGAGAACTAGGATCAGATTGAAGTTCCCCAGTTGAAGTTGGTGATGTTCACCCATTAGTCACCTCGATAATACATTTTTATATTCTGCAAATTAGGGATATAGAAACTTCCCAAAAGGAACAAAGTAACTAATGTTAATTTGAGACTATAGTTCCCAGAAGATGATGCCTAAGCAGAATGAGGTCCCCAGAGGGAGAATTTGGTGATGCTAGCATGCATCAGTAAATTCCCCTTCTGGGGACCTCATTCTTCAAATGACACAAACTGTTTTTAGGCTTGCCATAGTGTTATATTAGGAACATTGTGCCTAATGTTGATGTAGCCTTAACCCTTGTTTACTGAATAGATTCTCCCATTCAGTTACAAAAGTATACTTTGGAAAGGTCAATTATCTATTTGGAGAAGTGTTTTGATAATGCAAGTGCAGTAAAACTGGATTCCCATTAATACAGTCATAGAAAAAGTTCAGATTATAAGCTTAAAAGCACTTGGGGATTTCCGCTCCAAATACACCTAATTATATTCGCTTTTGGTTATATTCCGGTATCGAAATAGATTGATAAATGCTTGAACTATCTTTCTAAGAGCATTATTTGTCCCGGAAGGATGTCATAATAATACAACGTTGAAAGCGATGTTTGGGTCACCATCACCAAAAACCAGCCATTTGCACAGCATGGAAAAGAAAAGAGCATTCTGTGTTAGTATATTCCTGATATGGTAGAAATAAATAGCATTGGTTTCACTTCTGTGCGAAAAATTGAAAACAGCTGGAAAATGGCTGTGACCATGTAAAGTATTCGGAGCATATGAAGCCAGTATATCAATATTTCTTGTACTTGTTTCTTATTTCTTTATCTTATATCTCCTTTCTAATAACAAAGACAGAATTTGGAAGCTAGAATGAGCCATGTCCATTGAACCTTTTCTACAGTAATGCACTAAATAATCGACTCCTTAACCACAGCAGAATGATGGATAATTTTTCAGGATTTAGTCAGAAATATGGCTTGTTGCCATTCATCTCGGTGAGAGCTTTCCCGTGAATGGCAACAAGCCATATTTCTGACTAAATCCTGAAAAATTACCCATAATTCTGCTGTGGTTAAGGAGTCGATTATTTAGGGCATTACTGTATTCATGAACCAGATGAAGGATATCCACATGCAACAGGTTTTGTCCAGTCATCACAGGCTGGGTTAAGAGTCTTAAGACATCTTTTGAATTAAGCTACCTCAGAAAATTAATGAACCTCAGTTGCAAGCTTGAGTCTAGTGTGTCTATCATTTGCATAATGAGGTCCCCAGAGGGTGAATTTAGTGATGCTATCCCGCATAGTGGGCTAGCATCACCAAATTCACCCTCTTGGGACCTCATTCTGTGTCTCATCTGCTATGGGAGACATAGACTCAGACTGACTGAAGTTCCCAAATGGTGAATATTGTGATGTACACCCATTGAGAACCTCGATTATGCAATGTGTATTCTGTCAATTTGGGTTTTTAGAAAAACTAAACTAAAAAAGAAATAGAATCTATGTGAAGAAATTTCTATAGAAATTTAATAATAAAGAAATTTTCCAGAGAAGATGAGGTCCCCAGAGGGTGAATTTAGTGATGCCAGACCGCTATGCGGGATAGCATCACTAAATTCACCCTCTGGGGACCTCATTCTGCAAATGACAGGCACACTAAACTCATGCTTGGTCAGTGGAATCTATGTGGGGAATTCCATCTATGCGGGGAATAATCTGTGGTAAAGTTTTTAATAAATGGATGCTCCCACTCAGTTAGTTATAAAAGTAAAGATTGGAATGTTCTATTATTTATTTGGAGAGGCTTTTTGATGATACATATGCATAAGATATGCAGATTTATGTTATGTCATTTGGAGGGAATATTCAGATAATAAATTCAACAAATGTGTTAAAGGGGTACTGTACACTAAATCCAGCCATTTATGGACCATCTCCTTTTATACTCAACAGAATATATCCAACAAATGAATGAATTTGAGCCATAGATTAGTGCAAAATACACAAAATGCTCTACGAACTATGCAAACAACATGGTAATTATAATGAAAATGAATTTATGACTCCAGCCATTTATTCATTTTCTTTATAATTACCATGTTGTTTGCATCATTCAGAGAGAACATGAGTGTATTTTGCACTAATCCTTGACTCAAATTCATTCATTTGTTGCATATATTCTGTTGAGTATAAAAGGAGATGGTCCCATAAATGGCCGGATTTAGTATACAGTATCCCTTTAAGTCCCATGTGCTTGCTAATTATGTATAACCCAAATTTCTATGTTAACAATTTGCTGCATAAACAGTCTGATGCAGCATCATGTTGTCTTAACCCTTTACCCAACAAACCGGCCAAAACCGGCCAAATAAAGCTTCAACAGCCTAAAATATCTTCGGTCTGTCTCAATAAAACCATACAAATATGGATATCATTGGAACCGGCTCATTGACCACATTGTGATGGTTACAGTTATGCCCTGTGCCAATGCATTCTCTTATATATGCGAGTCGACCATAGGTCGCCTCGCATATATAAGAGAATGCATTTAACACTTTTTACCATTTTTTCTTACATTCTTTAACAATTTTATAATTTTTAATGTGTTAAGCCAATGCATTCTCTTATATATGCGAGGCGACCTATGGTCGACTCGCATATATAAGAGAATGCATTGGCACAGGGCCCTTCTGTTGGGTAAAGGGTTAATTTATTACTTTTATAATCCTGAATATCATGGCAGGGTACTGTGTGACTGATGCATAAAATAATCATTCACAGTGATGGCAGAAAGTGATACTTTAAAGTGCTAAATTAAAATGTTTTTTGCCAAATGGAAATAATTTTGTTTTCTTTTGACACATGCATGAACCCTGTATGCATACCTTTGATTATTAAATAATTGAATTGTTGACAAATAATTGTCTTCCCCAACTTCTCTGAGAACGAACATTATTTATCAAAGTGTGCAATAGTGAACGAGTGACTCAGTCCTTTATCTTTTGTCAGTTTTAATCTGAAACAAAAACGCTGGTTGAAATTTGTCCAACACTTCATAATTAGTTCTGCTTGGTGAATATACTGTTTTAAGTTATGTTTAGCAATGAATTGAACTGAATATTTCAGAGAAAAATTTACCTGTGCTATGTGGGAATGAAAATAAATGTGTCAGAATGAGATATGCGATAAACAGCAAAATGTTTGCATAAAATAAAGTAATGCCCTAAATAATCGACTCCTTAACCACAGCAGAATTATGGGTAACTTTTCAGTATTTATGGCTTGTTGCCATTCATCGGAAAGCTCTCACAGAGCTTTCCAATGAATGGCAACAAGCCATATTTCCGACTAAACCCTGAAAAATTACCCATAATTCTGCTGTGGTTAAGGAGTCGATTATTTAGGGCATTACTGTACTTATTTTTGGCCGTCCAAAGTTAATTTATTGTTTCTCAGGCAATTATTTTGTTTCAGATCAGTGAGGGAGGGACGTTTTTATATTTATTATTTTTATTCCCAACTAAGGATGGTTGATGGTTGAATCCTATTATACGAGAGCCAAAATTAATATTCTAGATAATTGTAATCTCCCTACTGCTTTGTATTATATTGAGGACAGAATTTTCATTAGCGTTTAATAACTATGAACTAATCACGATGATGTATAGTGTAATTATGACTGAAAGAATTATAATAAAAAAGGCTGATGCTGCCAAATAAATGCCTGAGAAGCAAATAATTAATCTTGGAGAGCCTTATATTCATCAGGCCTTAAAATCCATCAAATTTTGCGAGAATCAAAACATAGCGTTTCTACAGGGAATCAAGACTTTTTACAAGAATCAAAATGAGAGTCATGATTTTGATTCTCGTCGGTATTTTAAGGCCAGTTCATGTTATTTGAATAATTTCACAAGAGTGAAAACATTCATAGTGCTTTATTATATAATTTATATTTATCATATGACTCAATCATTATTTACGTTGGAAAGTATGTCATAAATCAATTTCATATGTACTACTAGTTCTTATCACCTTCCGATAATTTGATTGGTTTGATGAAAAAAAGTGTGTTCTGATTGGCTGAATGGCAGCCTGGGCCGAGCCGCATCTCTAACTAAATGCAGGACAAATTTGTGCGCGTCAATCAACGCGATGCCGAAATTCTCGCAATTATAATCTTGAAATATATAGTTTTGGACATTGTTATACGATAAATAGAATATGTAATTTGTATTTATCTAATAAACATACGATATAATGTCACAAACTGAGAACAGAATAGCGCACTATATCTTCGCGTGCATATTATTTCTGCTAGTTCACCAGGTGTAATTGGGCTTCCGCTGCAATGAAGTGACGTCACATTAACCTTTTGCTGCCGATGTCATATAGCTATTTAGTGATTTGTGTGCGTTTTGGACATCATAATCAATTTATAGGTGTCATATGATAAATAGAATATGTAATTCGTGTTTCTCTCATATGATATTTATGAAACTTGTCACGAATTTTCAGTTTTCTCTCGCCGGAGGCTCGAGAGAACTGAAAATTCTTAGACCCGTTTCATAAATATCATATGAGAGAAACACTCATTTCATATCCTCTATTTATGTATCAAATGGGATGCTGAGTCGATGAAGATCTCAGCTACCATGCAGCAAGGATTCCAAGCCTGAATTTAGAGTGACATTTGCAGAATGAGGTCCCCAGAGGGTGAATTTAGGGACGCTACCCCACATGATGAGCTAGCGTCACCAAACTCACCATCTCTAGATATTCTTCCAATGTGCTGTACGTGTATTTTTTCCACGACTTCTGATTTAAAAATCAGCACAAACGGAACGATCTCAAATTTATTGGAAAATATAAGAAACGAAACATGTATTTTCAGTGCTTTATCGATGAATATGTTCGGAAATGTTCCACATAGGTATGTGTTGAAATTCCTCTTACTAAATAATGTATACAGGTACATAAATTTGGGATTCGAACAAGTCTTGTCTATTTAAAACAAAAAATCAGAGGATGGTCAAGAATCGGTATGTCAATAGATTGTTACAAATTTTAGCTCAACTTGACAAAGTTAGCAAATGCAAATGTTTTCTGTGTGTGCTTGTTATTGTACAAACAGCTATTTATATCATCTCATGGTTTTGATGGTGTGCAAACAGTATTTCCTATGGCTTTGATACTATAAGGAACACAGTATGGGATTAAATTAATGTTTATTTTTTTTCTTCGATCTCTTTTTGGTTTGCCCCAGATATCCTAAGCAGAGAATTGTCGGTAAAGATGATAAATTGCCAATGTGATCAATAACAAAAAAAAGTCTATGTTGCCATGCACCTTCCTCAGAATTCAAATTTATTTAAATAAATAAAACTTATTTGTTAACAGCCAACTCTCTCATGAAAATAGTCACTTAACCCTTTCAGTGCCAAGTCCGATTTTTGTATCAACCCATATTCCCTTGATCATTTTTCAAATTTATTGATTATAATAATGTGATACATTGATGGAAAGAGCTCTAAGAGCTCTTTCCATCAATGAATCACATTATTATAATCAAGGAAATATGGGTTGATACAAAAATCGGCCATGGCACTGAAAGGGTTAATAGTGCCTTTACACTCTTCGGTTTATCGCATGGTTCTTCCTCCAAGTTGAGAACAGACCATGTAAACACATGACATTCGTTAAATTTGAAACTCATTTATCACCGATCTGTCTGTCGAATGAAAATGTGTAGCGACCCATTTGCCTTATCAGACAGATGTATTTTAATGACGTGAAGCTATGTGGAGGCAACAAATATCAAATAAACTATGTATAGGAGGTATTATCTCTGTTCAATAATTTTGAATTATTTCTGTTAGGGCCACACTATACCAACAGGATGGCCAAGAAGGATGCTAATATTAAGCTAATCACCGATGGTGACCAAACTACATGTTTAATCGAATTGTACCAATGGGAAATTGACCTGTGGAATACAAGTGGTAGAAATTCCACACAAAAGAATTCAGACAGGTTGCCTTGGATAAAGATTATAATTTCTAATTATCTTGCGCTAATTAATCGCTGTAGGATTATTTCAGATAGTTAAGACAGTAGCTCAGTCAGCTAGGGTGTTCCAGGCTATACTCTGCGAAAGCCACTGTTCTTAACCCTTTCAGTGCCAAGTCCGATTTTTGTATCAACCCATATTTCCTTGATCATTTTTCAAATTTAAGAGCTCTTTCCATCAATGTATCACCTTATTATAATCAATAAATTTGAAAAATGATCAAGGAAATATGGGTTGATACAAAAATCGGACTTGGCACTGAAAGGGTTAAAGATGTGGAAAGTGTTCGCAGTACAATACGATTTCATACAGCTGGGAAATTAAAGAAACCAGTATAATCAAGAAGAACATGAAAAAATAGAAGGAATTTATTCTTATTTTCAATATTGATAACCCTCCAGTGATGAGATTTCCACATGTTGAAGCTATTGTTGACACATTACTGTAACATGGAAGCCAGTGTTATGTTTTCAGCAAGAACAATAACTCTAAAATACAAATTGCATTTATCACGATCAGTTGCAGTGCATTGCGTATTTCCTAACTACATTAATTGTAACAGCAGCGGCAGCCCACTTAAGTCATCTGCTATTAATTCCTGTGTATTAAAACACAAGAAAACATTAGTTGTAGCACTTTGCATTAAAGGCACGTGAGGCCTTAGTTGTCGAAAATATTCATATTTGTTCCAATCACCGTAAACAGAAAAACATTAAAATGCATACAGTTTCGTTCATATATACCATGACTATCGCGTAAACAGCATGTTATAAAGACCTACTATATTTTACCTAAGCAAGAGCCTGATTGTGTTACAGAAGACCGCACAATGCTACTGGCTAATCACACAAAAATGGCATAAACGCTCTTTATTTGTTCCATTTCAGGAATTCACCAACAAAGAACGCTCTTTATGTTTACCATCATAATATAAACAAACACCAGAAAAGTAACTTTTTATGCTTTTGTTTACATAACAATGGTCAAACAAATGACAATAACATACTGTTTATGCGATATTTCTTATTTGTATACGGACAAAGTCTGTATACATTTTGATGTTCTTTCTGTTTGTGACGGTTTTTGACGGTTGGAAATATTTTTACAGGATACCCACCGCAAAGGCCAACCGTACCTTTAATATTCTGGTATTACTTTTTTGAGTCAAATTTGGACATCTGAAGAAATACGAGGGATTTTAGGTAATATACAGATACGATTTCATTCGAACAAGTTGTTATTTAATAGTTAAGCGGCCAAATTCCAAATAACTTGTAATTGACATAACGAACACCTTGTGGGGCTTTAATATTGAGTTTGGAATTATATAAACTTAATAGAAATTTAGATAGATTTATGTTGGTCTTGTAATCTACATTTATATTATAGACTTCTATGTCATACGGGGGGTCTCGGTGGCTCAATCGGTTAGGGGTACAACTCCAAGCCATTTTGCCATCCAGCGCTGGGGTTAAGGGTTCAAATCCACATGTTTCCATCGTGGACTTTGTAACTCGAAATCGTTATCTGTGGAGAATTTATCAGCTATTGAAATCACTGTTAGATTAACCGTAAGTGTGTAGATTTCCTCCATCACTAAAACTTTCAATGTCATGATGATATGGCCTTAGTTGCTGAAAGCGACATTAAACCTGAATCAATCAATCTATGTCATACGACTGTCTATACACCCTTTTGTCTTTCACAATTCTATTAAAAAGGCCCCTACTCCATCACTTATTCCCTGTATAATTGCCTGATCAGGTATCAGGTTAAACACACATTACATATCTCAAGCTTCATATACTTATATAAACAAACTAAGGGAATATCCACACTTATCTAGATGAAGATTTTCAACAGCTGTGATTAGAATTTTGCTGAATACAAATAGTTTCTATGTTTAACCCTTCCATGACTAGAGCTTCCTGAAATTTTGCTAAAACCCTGTGACAATGAATTCTCTTATATATGCGAGTCTTCCGAGTCTGTCTGTAAAGATGCCTGGAAACTGTTTTGATGAAAAAATATTTTGATGTAAATTGGCTGGAAACTATTTTGATGAGAGAGTAGTAAATATTTACAATTGAGCGTAGTTCAGACGATGTTTTCTATGGAGTGGTACAGTCGATTTGCTTCAGATTTTCGGCTTTGTTAGTAGAATGTTACATTCCTCCAATTGGCATAGCACCTGAATACTAACTTATCAGATGGGAAAGTCGCATATATAAGAGATTGCACTGGCACATGATCTTTAATGCTGCACCAGTGCTGCTCCTGTCATGAAATGGATAAGTTACCATACTTTCGATATTTCTTTCCTCCACCATGTCCAAAAAAATTTTCCCCCTTTCAATTTCTTTTTCAGTTTTTCAATTTGCTAGTACGAATATGAGATAAAAAGTTTGTTCTTCATCTTCCCGTTGTCTCAAACTATTAGCAATCTGCACATTTGTTGTTTACCCGGGCATCATGTCAAGCTGAGCTATTTATCAGGATTTAACCCTTTCATGACGGGAGCCGCTCTGGTGCAGCATTAAAGATCATGTACCAGTGCATTCTCTTATATATGACAGTCTACCATAGGATTGTAAGGTCAAATTGTGAGGCCAAAGTATTCTCTTATATATTCAAGGCTCCCTGTGGGAATAAGAGAATGCATGGGCACAGTGTTTTCACAAAATTTCAGGAAGCTCCAGTCATGGAATGGATATATACGGTAATCAAGTTCAATGCTCTCTCTAAAAATGAGTGTTGCACATCATTCTATAGTGTGAATACTTTAATAAATCTGTTTGACATTTTTACGAAACATAACAATGATTGCTTTAATACATACGTATGGCTTAGAACAATCAGAATTATAATATAATTATCATATTTATTTTCTTTAGCAAGCGTTCTTTTGATTCTGTTTTTGTGAAGGAGTGATATTGTTATATATTGGACAACCAACCCAAAAATTCTTCTTTTGACCACATAAGCTTCACTGGTCAGAATAGCCTTCAATCGATCATTCTTTATGTACAATTGCTATGATAAATGACAATTGTCATTTTTAGCACTTGTGACAGTTATTGGACTGCACAGATTTTTGGAAATTCTGATTAAAAGAAATGTCAAAAAAATTGTTAAGGTGATTTTTCAATAATCATCGCTAATCAAGTAGTAAGTTCAAATATTTTTGTCAAAATTGGATTTTCAGAATTATCGTTTTTTTCAATGCTTTGGCCTCTTCCAATGTTAACCATCAATCTAATTAAACTTTGGTATTTTATTGGACTAATTGAACTTTTATTGGTAATTCCACTATTTACATAACAAAGATTTTTACATGTGAAATCTCTCATTATTGCAGTATTGGAGATTTATTAATAAAGAAAATAAGAACAAAGTCAATCTATTTTTTCATGTACTTGTTGATGATAGCTGTTTTATGGACATTTATATTAATTCAGATGAACCCACATTGATGGTCTTGAATCCGATTAACCCTTTCTACACTAAATACTCATTGATGAGTAGTTATCCTTTAGGAAATGTTCCGATAATAAGTTAAACAAATGATCATATCTAAAAAAAATAATCAGCAGCTTCTTTCGGTGAGATAATGTTAGGCCTCACCGCTGATGTGTTCTGCAGAATCTTGAGCTCTTGTATTACTTGAATTATTTCTTCATTGCAAACCCATCATCTAATCATGTTTGTTTACTTAAAGGGATACTGTGATCAAATGTTGTTGTTGGTTTCTATCGTCTCTGCTTTGTAAAATAAGGTACCCAGATTTCCATTATTTGAAAGTCTGTTGAGTACGAAGTAATATCACGGATGGCAGATTAGCCGGAATGCGAAAATATAACTATCTTCGTTGAATAATTTTGTTACAGTTTTCATATAATATATAATATATACAGTTTTCATATAATATATAAATGTATATATTTATGCATACTAGTCAAATGTAAATCATTTAAGTTACTGTATAGTCACTAGTCGGTGAGTGGCTTGAGTTGAGCCCCTTATCAACATAATTTTTTACACGATCATATGTGCCAGGCATTGCCCAGTCTGGGTGAACGTCGACTCTATATTTGAAATATTCAATGTTGTAATGAATATTTAGGTATGAGTTTACTCAGACTGGGCATTGCCCAATCCACTCTGTCAGTTAATTTGATTATGTCTTGTACATGGAAATTCGAGCCAAAAATTTAATTATTTTCAAATTATTACCTTTGTAAACCTGAACATTTACAGAATACATCTTCAACTCAAATTACTTATTTTTCCATATATTATCGATATTCGATCGTTATTACTAGGAATTTATTGGCGTACAGTACCCCTTTAAATGAAAACATTGGTGAATCCTTGTATATTACTTTTTGCGCACTGGAAACAAACCAACTAGTTGCAGCCACTAAAGCTGAGATATCAATTTCTATGATGTCGTTCCTGATAAATATTCATTATATCGCTCAACAGTGCAGCACGTTTATTTGAAACACTAGAGCAGGCGAATCAGTGCTCATTTATGTTTATACAGTAATGTCCTGAATAATCGACCCCTAAACCACAGCAGAATTATGGGAAATTTTTCAGGATTTAGTCGGAAATATGGCTCTCGGTGAGAGCTTTCTGATGAATGTCAACAAGCCATATTTCCGACTAAATTCTGAAAATTTTCCCATAATTCTGCTGTGGTTAAAGGGTCATATACTTCGGGCATTACTGTATATGTTGCCAGTTAGACCTATTTCAATTTTTGCGGTTCCCATCCATGCACATTTCCATGCAATTTTTCAGTTATTTTTGTGTGCATTTTTAATATTTTTGTTTTAGTTTCGGTTTTCTCGATGATCCCATATTTTGATTTCACATTTTAGCCCAAGTCTCTGAAAAATTAGCCAAATAAATACAGAAAAGGCTAAAAGAATTCTCTGGCCAGTGTGAACCCTGTTCAAAGTGAACAAGTCTGCAAATAGCGTGTCCCCAGAGGGTGAATTTAGTGACGCTATCCCGCATAGCGGGCTAGCATTACTAAATTCACCCTCTGGGGACCTCATTCTGCTTAGGCCCTCAACTGCTATGATAGACCTAGGATCAGATTGAAGTTCCCCAATTGAAGTTGGTGATGTTCACCCATTGGGCACCTCGATTATGCATTTTATCTGCTGCAAATTAGGGGATATAGAAACTTCCCAGAAGGGAAAATGTAACTAAAAATAATGTTAATTTGAGACTATAGATACTTCCCAGAAGATGAGGCATAAGCAGAATGAGGTCTCCAGAGGGTGAGTTTGGTGATGTTAACCCACTATGTGGGATAGCATCACTTAATTCACCTCTGGGGACCTCATTCTGCAAATGACAGACACGCTATTTGCAGGCTTGAAAGTGAATGATACAGTGACCATTGATTGCAGTGAGCAACAAGAGTGAAGATACAATAATTCATTATGATAAATTTCATACAACTAAACAAACAGGACATTGTCAAGAGTGGTATTTCCAATGAAGAAGTAATTATGGTAATACAAATCATATTTTCAGATATGTGTGCACAGCTGTGACAATAAACTATACGCATTATTTGCGGAAAACTTCTTTAAAGGTACCAGTGTCGCAAAAATTGTACAATTCACATGCCGTCTAGAAAGTCCTTTAACCCTTTACCCAACAGAACGGCCCTGTGCCAATGCATTCTCTTATATATGAGAGTCGACCATAGGTCTCTTGCATATATAAGAGAATGCATTGTCTTAACACATTAAAAATTATAAAATTGTTAAAGAATGTAAGAAAAAATGGTAAAAAGTGTTAAAAAAAGGATTTTTTTTAGGCCAATGCATTCTCTTATATATGCGAGGTGAACTATGGTCGACTCGCATATATAAGAGAATGCATTGGCACAGGGCATAACTGTAACTATCACAATGTGGTCAAGGAGCCGGTTCCAATGATATCCATATTTGTATGGTTCTATTGAGACAGACCGAAGATATATTAGGCTGTTGAAGCTTTATTTGGCCGGTTTTGGCCGGTTTGTTGGGTAAAGGGTTAATGTCCAAATTTTTATATCCATATATTATGATGTATGAACCTATTTAAGTTCATCTTTTCAATGCGAGAAGATTTCATGCACAGAAAAAGTAACATGCAGTCTTTATTTATGTTGATCTTGTGTATAAATTTATTTAAAGTATATGTAAACCTCGCTTTTTGTACAGAAATGAGCTATTGAGGAATTAAATGTATATACCGATCATTCTTGTACCCTTGATTTTCCTAATTTTATGCTTGAAGTGCCACATGTACATATACTAAAACAACCCTAGCGCTGTCTTCTAACCAAAGAATGCTGCACATCGTTTTATTTTGCAGTATTTTAAATCCAGCCTGAGACTTGGTATCAGGCCTATGCAGGGGACGGGACAATTCAACCAAACACCACCAACTGGTATCTGGTCTAAATATTCCAACTGGTGCCATACAGTCTAATTTTTATGTGTACCCATACCATAGTATGGTACACATAGTGTCAACGTCTGGATTGAACATTTGTCAATCCGCCTCTCTGTGCGTCCGTAGACACTTTATGTATGTTGCGATAACTGAAACATTTTCTATCCGATCGGAACCAAATTTTGTAAATGAGTTTCTCAGCCCAAAACACATATCAAGTTCGAATATTGGTTTGATCCAAGTTTTTTCAATGGAGTTGTGGCCCTTTTTCGGAAAAATAATAATAAATTGCCATTTTTTTTTTTAGATTGAAATTTTTTTTAATTAAAAACAAAAAATATTCAACTAAATTTCCGAGACTCATTTAAACATCTTCTCCTGAACCACCATGATGATTAATCTGACATGATGTGAAGGGGCCTTGGATGGAAAATATTCAGATTGCTAAAATGTGACAGTCTGTCAGAAAGAACCAGAGCTGGTATCACACTTTCCAAATGACCCTCCCACCTATCTACCCTCCCCTCCTCCCTACCTTCTCTCTTCTATACCCCCCCCCCCCCCCCCCCAAATTCGTGTCAAAGTTATACCGCATCTCTTTCTTGCTTTGATAAAAATAAGCACAGTTAATTACTTATCTGACATATTTGAATAAACCATTCCACAGAGCATGGATACTATTTTTAGCTCACCTGAGACGAAGTCTCCGGTGGAGCTATAGTCATCATTCCTCGTCCGTCCGTCCGTCCGTCCGTCCGTCAACTTTTTTTTAAACAACTTCTCCTCTGAAACCATCATACCGAATTGGTTCATATTTGGTGTGGATGTTCCCTAGGTGACTCTCATTCAGATTTGTTCAAATGAGGTCACTGGGTCAAATATTTGCGAAACCAGGGCCATAACTCTATTCCTCCATAGTAATTCTTACAACAACTTCTTGTCCATAACCATTGTGCCGATTTAGCTAATATTTGGTATGGAGGGTCCTTGGGTGACTGGTGTTCAGATTTGTTCAAATGAGGTCACCCGGTCAATTAGTTGAGAAACCAGGGCCATAACTCATAGTAATTCTTACAATGACTTCTTCTAACAAAATATTGGTCGATTTAGCTTATATTTGGTACTGAGCGATCTTGGGTGACTGGGAATCAGATTTGTTCAAATTGGGTCACTGGGTTAAATAGGGGCAGAGCCAGGGACATTTCTAAAAACAAAAAATTAAATATTTGCATTTTGACCTTTAATTTTTGTTTAGGACACATCACAGTCTCATATTTCTTACCTAGATTTTTCTTAGCATGTTCTTCATCTGTATGGATTTTGGTATTGTTTATTTAACCCCTTCCACTCTTGTTTTGATATAGAATTCATCCAAGACAGGATTACTCAAACATTTTTCATCTGATCAACACCAAATTTGGTATATGAATTTTTGACACTTATATACAGATCAAGTTAAAATATGGGTTTGATCCGATATATTTTAACAGAGTTATGGCCATAATTCCCCAAAAAATAATAAAAAATTCAGGAACTCTTTGATCAATTTATGTAGCTATAGGCAGAGTCACCAGGGAGTGTATTCATGTCATTCATAATTTAAATGAGATTAATGGTGTTATCAATGAAGCACCCTTGTTGTTTACATTATCACTCAGTGGTCATTAAAATCAGATTAATTTCATTTTCTCCAAGAGTGTCTGGCATTTGTAGTATGAGGTTCCCAGAGGGTGAATTCATGTTGCTCCACACAGCAGGCTAGCATAACCAAATGCACCCTCTGAGAACCTTATTCTGCTAAGGCCTCATCTTCTGGGAAGTATCTAGAGTCTCAAGATCTCATTCTGCTTAGGCCTCATCTTCTGGGAAGTATCTATAGTATCAAATTTACATTGTTGTTAGTTAAATTTCCCTTCTAGGAAGTTTCTATATCCCCTAATTTGCAGAAGATAAAATTCATAATTGAGGGGCCCAATGGGTGAACATCAACTGGGGAAATTCAATTTTATTCTAGGTCTTCCATAGCAGTTGAGGGCCTTATCAGAATGAGGTCCCCAGAGGGTGAATTTAGCGTCACTAAATTCACCCTCTGGGGGACCTCATTCTGCAAATGACAGACACACTATCACACTATTTCAAGGCTTGTTGTATAATACATTGTGTTGCTTGAGGCCAGGCATGCACAATGTAGGAACAGACATTCTTTTTGTGATGCTATCCCGCACAGCAGGCTAGCATCACCAAATTCACCCTCTGGCGACCTCATTCTGCTTAGGCCTCATCTTCTGGGAAGTATCTATAGTATCAAATTTACATTGTTGTTAGTTAAATTTCCCTTCTAGGAAGTTTCTATATCCCCTAATTTGCAGAAGATAAAATTCATAAATGAGGTGCCCAATGGGTGAATATCACCAACTTCAACTGGGGAACTTAATTTTTATCCTTATCAGATTTGTGAAAATGGGATCACAAAGTCAAATAAGGGCAGAGCAAGAGACTTAACTATTTCACTACATAGTAATTCTTAAAATATGTTTGCAAGAACTAGTTGGCTTATATAGAATGGAATGTTCTTCCTTGACTGCAATTCAGATTTTTTTAATGGGGTCACCTGGTCAAATAGGGGCCAAGCGAAGGACAGTTTCCCTCTTAATATGCTTCCTTCACAAGGACCATCAGGTCTATTTGACTGATATTTATGATATGTATGAAGGCTTCTTTGGTGTCTGTGATTCAAATTTATTCAGATGGAGTCACCAGGTTAAATAGGGTGGGACCAGGGACATAACTATATGTCTCTATAGTAATTCTTAAAATGTCTTCTCAAGAGAGTTTGGACTATTTAGCTTACATATAGTATGGAGGAATCAGGAGGATCCTTTAGTGACTGAGATTCAGATTTGTTAAAATGAGGTCAACCTGTCAAGAAATGGCAGGCTATGGGGAGTTAACACTTTTGTGTATAATAAAATCATCGAAATACCAAATTCATTAAAACATCTACCTTGGAACCACCTGACTGATTGGTCTGACATACATGTATTGTGTTTTGGGTCCATGGATAATTGGGCTTCAAACATGTTTAAATGGTTTTAGAAAAAGGCGCTTGTGAGATTGGAAATTTCCAACAATTGAGAAAGTTTGAGGTGTCGGTTGTGAAATTCCAACCTAAGACTTGGGAGTCTGGATCCCGGTCGGGAGGGGACTTGTTGAGCTGGAGGAGGGGGGTGATCAGTATTGTACAGTTGGCAATTTCAAGGTGGATTTTTACCAAGCTACATACTTGAAGTCTCTCTAGCCACATATCCTGTTTAAATCTACTTCTTTTAAAGTGATTATGAAAAGTGCTGACTGTTTTGGTCTCCAGAGTCCCAGTCTTATCAGTCTTTGCAGTCTGGTGAGCGACCCCACAGTCATTGACTGTCTTGTTTATGTCTACTTGTGGTTTATTAACCACCACTTAGCCAGGTGAATTTAAATAACTAGAACAATGGAGCTCTACTTTAGGTCCTTGGATGTTTGGACTTACCTTGGATCAAACAGGGCCAGAGATGCAGTAATGCTCTAAGTAATCGACCCTTAACCACAGCAGAATTATGGGTAACTTTTTAGGATTTAGTCACAAATAAGTCTCCCCGAGAGCTTTCCATGAATGGCAACAAGCCATATTTCCGACTAAATCCTGAAAAGTTCACTGAAAAGTTACCCATAATTCTGCTGTGGTTAAGGAGTCGATTAATTAGAGCATTACTGTAGGAGATTAAATCACTTTAACCCATTCCATGTCACCTACCCTTTTCCATTATTAAATAACCATATTATTTTGATATCTCACATGGAAATGTTCAACCATATAAATATAACTGCTTACACTATGATAGTTATGATAGTGGTGACAGGCTCTATAGTTTAGATGTTATATTAACCCTCTCTTTTGACCCATAACTTTCAATAATTTTGTTATTATATACATTATTGTCTACTAATTTACTACATATCAGTATACTCTATAATTCAACATCAAAACTCTAGATTATGATTACTATCGCTAAGGGGTGGGTTAAACATCTGCCGATCGTGATCGGCCTCTTGTTTATTGTAAACACTCCTTTAAATATCTCCCGTTATTTCGTCAATACAATCCTAACCTCGACTGACCCCTGTTAGTCCAATTTAATACCAATCGCTATCTCATCTGAACTCCTATTAAGTATATTTCGTTATTCAATCGCGTGCGTATTGGCTGATAGAACGCAACCAAATACAGCCCCCACCATTGTATCGAACAGCCCATGAACAAAAAATCTCGAAAAAGTAAGTCCCTCCCTGATATACTCGATGCTATCTTCCGATGTGGTAATCAGAATGTGATGAACGTTGAGAAGATATTATCTTATATTTTACCAACATATCGTAAAACTAATGATATAGTGCGTGGCTACATGCTTAAATGCGACCAATTTAATGGGAAGAAAAAGTTTATGAAAACAAAAAATCACTAAGAGGGAACATGTTCGCATATGTTGGGCATTCAGTCATGTTCAATGTCAGAATTCTTGGTTAACGACGTGTGAATCTCTCCTGGGTGACTTTGGCACCAATGGCACGGAAGGGAGCAACCCGTCTACACAAGGGTGGATAATGACACTTAACGATATGACATTCCTCGTTTACTGCAAGAGGAATTGACAGCTCCGTGGCAGTATTGAATCGAGTGTCTATTCACTATGTACAATGAGGGTATCGTGCGTCTAAGTCTTTTCGTGAAACGGTTCGAACTAAGATGTTCTTCACATGAGTCTTTAAATGAGTTTTCAACACGCATAATGGTTTTATGACTTAGGAGTTGGGTCCTGCCACGCCACAAGCGGTTATCACTCAATTATGCAAGTGCTCAGCAGGTTGACATAGCTCCATTCATCAGCGCTAATATACTACATGTAAATTTCCCGACAATCTGCCTCAGGATTATTGAGATACAGTGTAAAATATGTGAGGGGGGCTTTAATACTTAGTTTTAGGTGTATAAGTATGTCATCAAACAACACAACGCACTGTACTTTATATTTGTAATTATATATTATGCACTATATGCAGCAGATAGGTAGTTAGTCGCCAGATACGAGTTTTATGTCCTTACGAACACAGCCACTCCCAGGAAACAAACTGTCAGGACGACTGATGATACGTGCATGAATGATGCCTGTGACACGTGCGATGATCTCATGTAGTCTATTCTTTTCTGTTGGACTTCATAAGAACATGACTCCAGCTTGAACAAAAACTCTGAAAAGATTTTGAAATATTTTAACCTTAAGTGGTGCCATATATCTCCATGGAAACAGGGATGTTCATATAGTCGATCTACCGCGCCCAGACACCCGGGAAGACACTCTTCAAATGCGCGACATTGTGATGTGGCAGTAGCAACAAGTCCGAGAATCTCTTGGTCATAATAATCTTTGTCTTCAAACCAGCGCTGCCTGCAACCTTGGATCGGGGTATCCCAAAAGGTCTCCGAATCCAACATACACGCTGGTAGAGACTTCCAAGAAGTGCAGATATGTGAAAGCACGCTTGTAGCAGGATACACAGTGAGGAATGAATAACACATTTCATTACCCGTTCCATCGCCCCAATGAACAGCTCCAATCGCAGTTTCAGTGTTATATACGCACGTGACTTTGAGTCGGTCACCTGGTCGGATTTCTATAGGCGATTTCATCTGGTGCATTTTTGGTTGGTCATACATGTATACTTCATCAACAGCCGTTGTTTCAACGAGTGTGCCATTTCTGAAGATTTCAACTTTGGCTTGCCTTCCATTATAATGCATGTGGTTGAGAACAGAGACCACATACACGGGTTGTGACAAACTTAATGTGCTGCATTCCGTCGAGCATTCTCCGGTGTACTCAATATGCTTCTGCTGTGGTGGTAGACGGAGCCAGTTCTGGCCAATCGTGAGCATGACCATGTCGTTAGGTCGGCGATTGGGCGTGTAAAACAGTTTGAAGCCAGAGCTATCAGTCATCCCAATAATACGCATAGGATTGTTCCAATGTATCTGTAGTGCTGCTTTTATAAACCCGCCCGTGAGGTGATTACCAACCCGCACGCCAAGATTCTCAGCAAGGCACTGTCCACTGACGCCCAATGTCCACAAGAAAATTATCGACTCGCAGTATCGGTGCGGCTTCATTCCACATTCGTATGCGGAATTCAGCGGAACATCACTCACATTTTTCGTTGGTTCGCATGCGAATACAATCATATGATGCGCTACTTTCCGGTTGTCGATGACCGCCTCAGCGGCAACCATGTGGTAATCTCCGTCGGTAGGTAAGTCGAACATAACACACGTGTAGGTGGTCTCTCTTGCTGGCACCGATACATTATCAAATTTGACTGTCATGTTCTTCATATCTGGTTGTTTCGTAGCATCGCAGTCGAACTCAACGTGATCACAATCGACCCACTCATCTTGCCCGAAGCATGCTTCTGAGTTCACTGATTGCTCGCATATGCCTGGATGCGACAGCCCAGATATGTAAGCAGGGGTGTCACCTTCGACCCACACGCACTCGGGATCACCCAGTTCATCTCCGTTTGATTTTCCATCACCATCACTATCCATTCCACACAAACCCTTGTTCCAAACCCTTCCAGCTTCGGCGAAGTCTTGGCCGAATTGGTTCCTGATACCACCGCCCATTACATTACGATGACCAACTCCATGCCACACGAAGTTGTCCTTGCATGGATGTGGAACCTTATATCCATTTGGAATCCTATCCTGATAACTACTGTAGGCAGAAACTCTTGAGTAGCAGATCAGTGCGGTGAAAATTGCAAGTGCGAATGGATAAAGCCGGCACATGTTGTCAAAGCATCATATTAAGAACATTCGTCGCAGTTCCAATCTCCGATGCGGTTCCTGGTAACGTTATAGAGACGGGTGACATCACAGTAGCAGTCTTGAATCCAAACTCGTCTCTATAGTGAACCAGATCAGAGGGGTTATGAGGGGAATGAAGTCAACTGTTGTGAAATCTAACACCAGACAAGGCATATCTACAGCGATATATTGGTCATGCGAGGAAGTTTGTCAGTGGGTAGAAATTAGCCTCGGCTACCCGCAGTATAAGGTGAGAAAAACGTACAACTTGTTTGTGTTTATAAAGTACTGTATGCCTACATATTTGGAAATTTTCAAAGTTAACTTTTTATAACATGAAGAGAAAAACATATTTTTTTGACAAAATAATTCAATATGAAATTATTGCACTTATTTTTTTTCAATCCGTATGTTCACATACGAATATGTATGAGTATATACTATAAATATGCGAGGGACATTTTACAAATTTATCCTAGGTATTTAGGCTTAATTTAATAACTCCAGAAACACGTCAAACGTTTTGCCGATTCAACCGAACAATCTCCCCAGATTACTGTTATTCCGTAACTATCCACACAAACATGTTTGACGGCGGGGAGGGTGTGTTCCGTCAGCCTGGCATGTCTGCCCCTCCGTCCGCTTAGTAACAACCTTGGAGCTCCCTATCTCAGACATCATATTAGTCCAAGTTTCCTTCAAGTTCAACGTATACACCAGCTAGTGAAACCGGTTTGGATAATACTGGTTTACGTCGACGTACGGTTACCTTATTAATAGTAACCACTTGATTTTCGAGTTATCCATCTTACAACCGCAATTTGTCCGTTTTAGCACGTGGTTCTGGTCCACATCTCCAAAAAATAACAAACTTCAAAAATCGATATCTGATCACTTTGAGCTTTGATGGGTGGGTTCCTCGACTCGAATCAATTTTTTTTTTTTACCCCAAAGCCAAAGAAATAGTAATAGGAGCGTCTAATCGGATTGAGTACCTTTAATGTGAAAAATATATTAGTATCTATGTCCACATAATTTCAAAAGAATACCAACTCATTTGACCTCGAGAACTTCGTGACAGTTCGGGTCTTCTCCAGACGATTCGAATTTTCCTCCACCGAAGAGCAAAACTGTTGTATTCAACGAGAATAAAAACTCATATGACCGCTCGGGAAGGATATGGAGGTTGGGCAATCAAACTATTCAGGAAGTTACAGAATGTGCCCATCTTGGTTTAATTCAGGACAAGTTTGCGAAGCAGGTCAATTCCGCCTCTTCTGTGTCGACAAAAATGAGGAATAACTTTGTCAATATCATGGGTAACAAACTTATGAAATCCACTACACCAATCACCATGACAAATGTCCTCAAAACTGTTGTTCTATACCGAGAGCTCTCTACGGTGTCGAGGTGGTTCCTTTTTATCAAAGTTCCGCCATAACCATTATGAACAAAGCCACCAGAACATGTCTCAAATACGCACAATCCCTTCCAAAACGAGCGTCAACTAGGCTATCGCTATGTCTTCTTGGATGTCTACCAATTGAATATCAACTGCATATAAAAAAAACTTTGCTTCCTGGGACGTCTTATCCATCTACCGTTCGGCCATCAATTACCATTACGACTGTTTGTCCTGAAAGCACACCTGTTCAGACTATACAATCGCTCCAGTGGTTGTGTACAGGAAATGTTCTCCATATTAGCCAAATACGATCTTTTAAACTATTTGAACGACTACCTGGACTTTGGGATCTTCCCAAAACTGTCAACGTGGATAACTCTTGTGAAGGCAGCTGTCAGGGGAACGTTCATTTCCTCGTGGCAGACCAAAGTTTCGTCAGATCCATCCTTGCGAATTCTGTGGAAAGTTCACCCTAATCCCCTATCAAACTGGGCAGTCTGGAAACTTCTCCATGGAAACGCTCACATGTTGAAATATCTCAAAAACTTAGTACTGCTTCTCAACAGGACTACCTATATATTCCAACAATTTAGTGTGTCATCTCTGCAGCGAAGTGTACTCGAACGAAATCGACCACGCCATGTTCGTATGCCCCTCTCCAGCCGCACTCATTATTAGAAACTCTTTTTGGGAAGGGATTATCTCTCGTTTCGGCATACCCGAATATTCTCACCTTGCGTCGTTAGCCAGAGATGACCTGGTATCAACCCTCCTCGGAAGTTCTCTGGAAACCCTAACAGAACACATATCTCACTGCCTCAAGGAACTAGTACTATATTCTGCGAAGTTCCTGTACGTTCTCAGCACAATGATAAGGAATGGCATACAGCAACCCGTGTCACGTCCATTGTAATTATCTTCTCAACACCCACGCATGTTGTAACGAATAACTTTCATATCTGTTGGACAAATCAGATTTTCCTGCAACAAAAGCTGTAGTGAACATTCAAATGCATATATGCTTCACTCTCGTGGTTTCCAACACCTCTCCATACTTGTACATAACGGCCCACCACACTGACCAGGGGAGCCCACTTTAATCCAACTGTATTTATATGTCATGTATATCGATCTCTCCTATACTTGGAGGTAATAAAGCTATATCTCGTGGTGGTGGTGGTGGTGGTGGGTAATATCTACAATATCCGCCAGTCAATTGCCTATTTCGATAGCAATTAGAACAAATAACAAAGAAAAGATACATGTCAGCTGAAAACAATTATAATGTCGTATAAGAGAACAGAGAAAATAACAATTTGGTGAATTTTCCGCGAGCTGGCAACACGTCAACATAATAACATGTTAATCGTCAAGGCGTTTGTCATTTTGCTGGCAATGGGTGTTTGGTTATAACCAATAATATATTGTCATTAATATAAAATGATGTATTAGCTCATTCCATAGCTTTCGGCCATAGGCCTTCGTCAGTAGAAAACGATTAACACAGTAAAGTCTACATGTTGCTCTGACATCAACTCATTCGTAAATGCCAGACGGGTAAACAAACTCAATGAACGTACGTTATCCGTCTGGCATTTACGAATGAGTTGATGTCAGAGCAACATGTAGACTTTACTGTGTTAATCGTTTTCTACTGACGAAGGCCTATGGCCGAAAGCTATGGAATGAGCTAATACATCATTTTATATTAATGACAATTGGTCCCTTTATCTGGACTTTATACATATACTTATTAATAATATATTGGTGTATCAATTGGAACGTATATATGCACCCTTTGTGAACATACGTGATGTATGTTTGTACATATTTCATAACTTTAGTGTGGTACGTCCGATTAAAAAAATGTGTTCATATGCTTTCTCACCAAGCACATACTATACACATACACGCACAAATTACATATAATCAATTATATATGTACAGGCATTACCTTTATTGACATTTTTCACAATCACTACATTAAAGCTCGAATATATTATCAGTATATATGCGTAATATGATCTAGATGGCGTTACCATTTTTGACTATATGGTTTTCTTGTATTCTCATTGCAGGGGTGTTTCGAGAAGAATCATATAACTGGACGAAAGCTAATATCAGTGACGGCTTCATCAATGCCGAACATGGGCATACACTCATTCGAACACATAACGGTAGGTTTAGGCCCGATGACTTTTATATATTCGTTATTTCTCTGATCCGTGAATTTTTTTTAAGAGATTGAGACCTCCCGATTGACGTCTATCCGCGTCGTAATCACCATCATAATCAGATGACCCACGCGATCATCATCATCATCAACATAGTAGCACCATCAGGTTCGTCATCATCATCATCATCGTCGATCCGCAATCCGGTTATCGGTCTGCATTTTCCTACCCTGCTGAATTTCAAAACAAACTTAAAGGTACTCAACCCGATAAAACTCCTCTCAATTACTATTTCAATGGCTTCGGGGGTCAAAAATATTTGATTCGAGTCGAGGAAGTCACCCATCAAAGCTCAGATTTGTTAGATATCGATTTTAGAAATCTATTATTTTTCATTATCGGGAATTCTTCCTGGCCCAGTACGTAGTCAATTATTACCACTTGATTATAGAGTTATCCATCCTTGTCTGTTTGAATAGAATTTTGGCGTAAAATCTCGAGCATGTTACCAAATTGACGGCAGTTATAAGTACTCATCTCAAGAACATAAGAATTTTCAAAAATCAATATCTAATAACTCTGAGCTTTGTTTGATGGGTTCCTCGACTCGAATCAAATATTTTTTACCCCCAAAGCCAAAGAAATAGTAATA
The DNA here is from genome assembly GCA_032622095.1 of Siphonodentalium dalli. NCBI lineage: Eukaryota > Metazoa > Mollusca > Scaphopoda > Gadilida > Siphonodentaliidae > Siphonodentalium > Siphonodentalium dalli. The sequence continues at coordinate 183,152,737 of CP136063.1, forward strand.
TAGGACCCTCTGATCGGATTGTTATTGTTGGAATCTGTTGAGATGGGGACCCTCTTTACGGGTTGAGTACCTTTAAGCATGAGAATTGTCTCGCACACATGCAGTCCACGCAAAGGGCCTGCTGGCCATACATTTTGGTCAATGTCCTTACTTAATTATTATGGGTGTTTGGTGTAAAATACTGAAATATAGCTATATATTTTAAGTCCTACAAGGGACATAACCGTGTTGCGGGTGAATGGACAAATCTACAACGGACTATGGACCCTTTCTATACTGATCACTCATTGATGAGTAGTTATCGCTTAGGAAAATTTTCAGATAATAAGTTCAACAAACAACTTATTATCTGAGCATTTCCCTCCAATAAATATATCTGCAATTTCATTATGATATATATGTCGTCTGCTTATTTTTCCTGAATACGACACCAGATGAATAATAGACTGTGCCAATGTATATTTTATATGTGAGTGGGAGAATCCATTTAGTATAGAACGTGTTTGAGATTTGTGGAGTGATATTCACCACTGGCAGTGGAGACTATGCTATATATGGTTTACAATCGGCGATGCTTGACAGCCAGGGTATCATTGGCCATCGCTCTGTGTGACAGAAATGCACTAAGGTTAATTATCTCGTCAAGGTGGTCATATGTGCCACATAACTGACTAGAAAACCAAAGTCAGAAATGGTAACGCCTTCAAGATCATATTATTAGCTATATATTTATATATAAATTATAATATAAAATATATTGGTTTCATGAATGCACCACCTCAAAATTCCATTAAAATAATTATCCTTCAAATTATTACAAAAACTATGGCTTATTACTGCAGATTTCTCATTCAACACACCAGAAAGCCTCTAAATGCGGACCAAAAATCTACTAATTGGATTAAATATACGCCCAGTACTTCGCAATTCAACCTATATTCTACATTCCAACTGAGACAGACCTCATCAGCAAAATTAGCTTTTATATTATGGATTGTGTTCCCGCAATAAAATCATCAAGAGTGGCCCAGCCATTGTTCATACCTAAACATCGAGACCAATTAACAGTCATAAAAATTACATACTGCAACAATGGGACATCAACAAAAAACCAAAATGTGTTGTTCTGCGAAATATCCCCATCGGCCATCGCTGTAGCTTCATTGATGTGGCCATATCAGCCTCACTACAATTTCCTAAAATAACTCTCATTGCGTGAAACCAGAAATATGTTGTCCTGCCAGATATCCCATCGCCCATTGGCACGGCCAGATCAGCGTAGCAGTAAACACCCCTAGTATAGGGCGTAATGATGATGAGTGCAGATACCTTGATAATTATACCTGGAGCTACCAATTAACCATTTCTTTGGAAAATGGATTGTCCCATTGTTATAAAGTATACATTGGAATGATCTGTTATCCATGTTTACCCTTTCGTGACAGCAGCTGCGCTGGTACAGCATAAAAGATCATGTGCCAGTACATTCTCTTATATATGCGAGTCTCCCATAGGAATCCTCACATATATAAGAGAATGCACTAGCTTACAAGGTCAAGGTAAATATTGTTAGGCCAATGTATTTTCTTATATATATATATGCGAGGCTACTTTTGGGAGACAATACAAACAGATAACACAAATGATTGATATTCTTTGGTGGGAAAGGTTCAGATAATGTTCAACAAATGACCACAAACTTATTATGTGAACATTTCCTAAGGGAACTACTCCTCAATGAGTATTCAATACAAAGAATGTGTTTAACATGCTATTTTATAAGAGAAATTCCCTGATGAAAATTGCTGGTGGTATTTATTTGTATGGCTGTTTAATATTAAAATTATTTAAATTTCAGGATATATCAGCTGAAATTCATGAGCTGCTGGGCATCTCTGGAAAGTCGAAGGGTTCAACGTATTCAACTGCAGATCCTCTAATCATGTATCTGGATACAATAAGGAGGACTGGAAAAATAACAGATGCACTATCATTCAAGGCCTTCTTGCGTCAGAACCAGAGCAAATTGAGATGAAGTACTTGGAGTATCTGTTTTCTACTATTATCAACCAATCGGAGGCTGTAATAATATGTAACAATGTGTATGTAGAGTACCAGAGACAAGCTTGAAATAGTGTGTCTGTCATTTGCAGGATGAGGTCCCCATAGGGTGAATTTAGTGACAGCAGCAGACTAGTATCACCAAATTCACCCTTTGTGAACCTCATTCTGGTTAGGCCTCAACTGCTATGGGAGACCTAGGATCAGACTGAAGTTCCCCAGTTGAAGCTGGTGACGTTCTCCCATTAGTCACCTTGATTATGTATTTTATCTTCTACAAATGAGAGGATATAGAAATGGTATGCTAGCCCACTTTGTGAGATAGCATCACTAAATTCACCCTCTGGGGACCTCATTCTGCAAATGAAAGACACACTATTTCAAGGCTTGCAAATAGTGTGTCTGTCATTTCCAGAATGAGGTCCCCACAGTCAGGGTCTTGTTTCATTATTATCAACCAAAATGAAGGTTGTAATGATTGTAGCTAATGTAGCAATGTGGTATGTAGATCTACAGTGTAGATACATGCAACAAATACTAGTAAGCTAATTTTGGGGTAAGATCAGGAAAACTAAATTGAATAAACAACATATTATGACTATTCTTTATTGCTAGAGGTCCATTATATCATACAATACTTTGGTAATTTTCTCTAACGCTCTTTCAAAAGTTTCTAATCCCAGGATTCTTTGATTGGGAACTTTAGAACAAATGCTGGACAAAACTGACTATTTAGCCACAAATGGGTTATCAACATGTTCAGAATATAATTGGTCATATGCTAATCGACAATGTGGCCATTGCAAGAAATTACCTTGCTTATCTGTATGTTTTACACAATCGGCGATTTTTATTTCAACTGAAAACCATGTGATTCCTAGCCATAGTTATGTTACTTGAAAGTTGGTATTTAACAATACAATATTACCTTTGTTAGTACTGTTTATAGAAACATATGAACACGTCAAATTGGACATTGCAAGTTTAAGTGTATAACAATTTATTATGCAGTAATGCCCTAAATAATCGACTCTTTAACCACAGCAAAATTATGGATGAGAGCTTTCCGATGAATGGCGACAAGCCATATTTCCAACAAAATCCTGAAAAGTTACCCATAATTCTGCTGTGGTTAAGGAGTCGATTATTTAGGGCATTACTGTAGTTCTATATATAAACACTGAGAAAAGCATAAAAAACACAAACACACAATCAAATTAACTTTTCTGAGATCTCAAATTGTTATCACTAATATGACTAGAGGCATGGGTGATATATTTCTGTAATTGAATTATAAGGAGCCCCCCCCCCCCCCCCCCCCCCCCCAAAGCCAAGGAAATAGTAATTTGCGAGCATTAAATTGGATTATGCATCTTTAAGCTCGCATTTCAACTTGTTCTTTTTATACTAATATATATGTACAAAGTAGGCATGCACAATACGATGTAGTGGATATAAAATCTAATGATAATAAATAAATATCATAATAAATAAGCGTTTCAAACAAACAAACAAACAAATGAATAAATAAATTAGTTTGAATATGAGAAAGCAGTGAGTTTATGAATCACATTTCAGCAGCCAGCACACTTGAAGATTGTGCACATATTTGAGGTAGCATTAAGTTGAATTATTTCAACATTGATAGTGAATGAAAATAGAAACCAAATCTTCTATAAGTTAAGCTACCTCTTCAAACTATTAAACTCATTGCTAAAAAACTAGAGCATTTTACTTGTGTTTTATTAGGTTTATTATATAGGTTTATTATCTTGAAAAAGTTGCTCTTAGGGCAAATTGCACAGTACTAAAAAAAAAAAAGTTAGTTGTTCCTACAAATGTGAATCTATTTGGACTACTAAACCAATGTGTACTAGATCACAATTATTTTATGCTCAGAAACAAATCACCTAATTTTAAAGATACGGGCGGCGTTGGCAGTGGGTATGCTGTTAAAATATTCACCTCCGTCAAAAACTGCCATAAACAGAAAGAATAAGAAAATATAGACAGACCTTGTTCTTATACCAATCAGAAAAATGGCATAAACAGTATGTTATTGTCATTTTTTTCCCCTTTGTTATGTAAACAAAAGCAAAAAACGTTACAGAACCTGGCTTTTGTTTAGATCCGGATATGGTAAACATAAAGAGCGCTGTTTGTTACTGTTTTCCTGATATGGAGATAATAAAGAGTGTTTATATCATTTTTGTGTGATTAACCAATAGAATTGCGCTGTGTTATGTAAACAGAAGCACAACTTATGTAACACGAGCAGGCTCTTGTTTACGTACACATCGTACGTCTTGACGACAATATACTATTTACGCGCTGATTATGTTTGGCATATGAACAAAACTATATATATAATAATATTCCTTCTGTTGATGGCGATTTGAACAAATATGAATATTTCTGCAAGGAACGCCGCCCGTGCCTTTAACTGATGAATCATATCCCTTTGAATTCCAACAGTAGCTAAGATGTGCAGTTTACAATCAATACAAATCAGTGGCGTCAAATCTTCAGATTTTCCAGTTGCAATAAACTCATATTCATACAGTAATGCCCTAATAATCAACTCCCTAACCACAGCAGAACTATGGGTCACCGAGAGCTTTCCGATGAATGGAAACAAGCCACATTTCTGACTAAATCCTGAAAAGTTACCCATAATTCTGCTGTGGTTAAGGAGTCGATTACTTAGAGCATTACTGTAAGCTTCATATCGTTTATAAAGGAATTGCACATTAAAAGTAAATAGCGGAGTAGTTGAATTCGCCGAACAAATCAAAAATAATAATTATGGTATAAACATAATACACCAAATGTAGCCGAAAGTACAAAATTTTCACCACTCGTGGTATGTGGTTTTAACTCTTCCATAACTGAAGGTTCCTGAAATTTTGCAAAAACCCTGTGGCAATGCATTCTCTCAAATATTCAAGTCTCCCATAGGGAGCCTCGCATATATAAGATAATACATTGGCCTAACAATATTTTACTTGACCTTGTAAGTCAGAACACTCTATTATATATGTGAGGCTCCCTATGGGAGACTCACATATATAAGAGAATGCACTGGCACAGGATCTTTAATGCTGCATCAGCACAGCTCCCGCCATGAAAGGGTTAACCTCACATATATAAGAGAATGCACTGGCACAGGATATTTAATGCTGCACCTGCACAGCTCCCATAATGAAAGGTGTAATCACAGTTCCAATCATGGTGAAAATTTTATACTCTCGGCTACTATCAGTGTATTCTATATGAATTGGACAGAGGAGGAAGCAATTTACAACAGCATTATTTTTATTTAACCCCTTGGCGGTTGAGTACATCATATATAATGTCATATCAATGGGTGAATATATTTTAGCAATTAACCCTTTACCCAACAAACCGGCCAAATAAAGCTTCAACAGCCTAAAATATCTTCGGTCTGTCTCAATAGAACCATACAAATATGGATATCATTGGAACCGGCTCCTTGACCACATTGTGATAGTTACAGTTATGCCCTGTGCCAATGCATTCTCTTATATATGCGAGTCGACCATAGGTCGCCTCGCATATATAAGAGAATGCATTGGCCTAAAAAAAATCTTTTTTTAACACTTTTTACCATTTTTTCTTACATTCTTTAACAATTTTATAATTTGTAATGTGTTAAGCCCATGCATTCTCTTATATATGCGAGGCAACCTATGGTCGACTCGCATATATAAGAGAATGCATTGGCACAGGGCCCTTCTGTTGGGTAAAGGGTTAAACTTGGTAATACAATGTATTGCAGAAATAAATCATGGAAACAACATTTTTAAAAGCATGATTCAATGTAAATACTGAAAATAATTTCCTCCACATGATATCCATGAAAAGTTCCCATTTAGGAGACAATTTGTATAAGTTATTGCACAATAACAGAATATTTGAATTATGAAAAAAAGTGGTTTTAAAAAATAAAAACAACCATTTGTTCATGTAGGTCAATATCTATAGACAATTTGACAGGAAATATTAAGAAAAAACACACTGCATTATCTAGACTCTGAACCCAACTGGGGTATGTGGTCAGTCTACCATCTGAAATCATGACTTTGCGAGAATATAAATAAAACATTTCTCATTGCATATTTTATTTTTTTGGTAGCCATTTGCAGGATTAATGCAAAATTAATGCTATGGTCTTTTGTTCCTCTAAATAGTAACAAATATTGATCATAAAGGAGTATGATACAAGTTAGTTCTGAACAAATTCCACACATTTCTATCAGATAAGCCCAATATTTGACTGTGAATTACATTGATGCTATAATTACTATGATTCAATTCATCAATGAATATCTGCCAATTATTCTCACATCAATTAAAACTGATAGTTGACTTAATGTATGTTGTCTCTTTGACTACATTACCATAAATTAGTTCAGGCTTTAATGTCAATGTATGGGAAACCCAAATATTCATTCACAGATGATGATTTTGTTGAATGAATGTGCCTTGCACTAATGGCATGTGTGTGGAATAGAATTCTACATCAAACATGATAATCTCCTGCAAGATGAATTAGTGGGCTGAAATCTCTTATTTTATTCATAAGAATCTAAAAACAAACAAAGCTAATTAAATGTTTTGTAAAATTTAGTCTGGAACCTTGAAAACAACTGTTGCTAACATATTACAGTACATTCATATAAAGCAAGTTATCATCCATCAAGAATGGATCAGTACACAGATGCCAATCAAACCCAAGCATTTGCGAGACAGCGGCCTCAAGATTACTCTCAGAACCACATGATGTCTTAAGCCAGCTCACAAAGTCATCAGTCCATTCTTGTTTGGCTGTCCAATCGAAGTCATAGGTGACTTCACTCCCGAGTATCAGAAGATTCTTTAGCTTTCTAGCTTTACTTATGAGTATAATAGATGTGGAAGAAATTGGAAAACGGTATAAGAGCGTGTGAAGCTTGGTACATTTTTCTGCTAGTTCCACCAATGTGAAAGGGATTCTAGCATCAGCATCACAATTTGTGTCCATGAAAGACTTTGTATAGGTGAAAGACTCTAGAGTATGTTGGCATGATGATATGACATCATCTAGAACACCTTTAGTTACTGCATTGACTAAATCATCGAGCACCAGTTTTCTAAGAGGTATGTTCTTCGGGAAAGAATCCCTTATAACCATGATGAATTTAAAAATGAGGTCCACTCGAAAGCTCGGACAAAATTTTCTAACATCTTTCCATAGACTCTCTCTGAGCTGTTCACTGTCGTTCATCGGGAGTTCCTCATCTTGAATGAGGCTAAGCTCCAGTAAACCATTTTGCACCATTACCATTACAAGTTTATCATTGACTTTGTCACGCCTGATGTGCAGTTTTCTCAGCCTTTTCAATTCGGAAGCAATGTTCATGTCCAGATAACCTTCAGCCTCGAACAGCGAATCATTTCCCAAATTCAGCTCTGTCAGCTTGGATAGCAATCCTTCACGATGAATGTGCTTGAGAGCACAATTATCGACATCATCTGACCACGTCATAACTGGGTGAATCACAGCTATCTCACAGAGTTGCTGACATTTCTGCAGAACTTTACAAAATGAGCTGATGATGTTCTTCCCCCATGTGTAGCTCTCATCAACACCAAAGTGTAGTTCCTGTTCAATCTTGAATCTTTTCAGATTCGGACAATTATCGGCCATAGCTAACATAATTTGTATACCAGTCCTTCCAATTTTGTACCCAAAACACAGCTCAATATTTCTCATGTATCGTCCAAACTTTTTGACAGTAATAAGAAATTTTGTTCTGCCTTCCCTTGCAAAATAGACATTCTCCTCAGCTTCACCGATAAACTGAGTATATGACCATGCTTGGGTAGTTTGCAGTGACTGTAGTACATCTGGACAAATCTGCAGCAGATTGAGCTTCTCTTTATATGTCAGATACGATAGAACGTGACTGATAGCGACTGATGGGAGATAAGCAAGAGGGAACTGGAGTGCATCTGTGTTTGCCATCACTGACACCCTGCCTCGTGCATCACCTGAAAAAATGGTAAAACATACATGATTAGCAACTATTAAACAAAGTTAACAAGGATGCCCTAACAAGGGTTCACGCTGGCCGGGAAAATGTTTTTGGCCAATTTTGTTTAACATTTCTGATTTTTTTTTTAAACCATTTTTCAAAAAGTTTGGCCAAATTGAAAAAACTAAATAAAATTACATACTCTTTGCCGATGACAGCCTCCTATATCCAGCTGTATCAACAACAACTGACTGCCAGAAGAAAAAGTTAGTAAGGATGCCCTCACAAGGGTTCACGCTGGCCGGGAATTTATTTTGGCCAATATGTTTTACCATTTCTGATTGTTTTTTTTTTTACCATTTTTCAAAAAGTTTGGCCAAATTGAAAAAACTAAATAAAATTACATACTCTTTGCCGATGACAGCCTCCTATATCCAGCTGTATCAACAACAACTGACTGCCAGAAGCTACAATCAGACCTCAACTCGCTAGTAAATTGGTCACACGTATGGCAAATGAAATTCAATGCATCAAAATGTTATGTGCTCAGGATAATTCGTACAGAGAACCCGGTAATCTTTCCTTACACCATTGACAATCAAAAACTAACTTCAGTCAACCAAAACCCATATCTAGGAATCCAACTTTCAAAAACACTATCATGGGACAATCACATAGAGAAAGCAGCTTCCAGGGAAAATCGTACACTGGGATTCCTAAGACGAAATCTTGTAAAACGCACAAAGGAAATTCGAAGACAAGCATATATAACATTGGTCCGTCCTCAAATGTTGAAGTGTAAGGGATCCACACATTGTTAAACACATTGATAAACTAGAAAAAAAACAGAGGTGGGCTGCCAGATTTATTTGAAGAGAATACGCCAGAAAGCCAGATACTGTCATCACTCTTCTAAAACAACTAAAGTTACCACCACTCCAACAATGCAGAACAATATATCCAGATTACTTATTTTCCATAGAACAGTTTATAATACCATCTCAATTCCATTTCCAACATATATCCAACACTGCACAAAAGAAACGAGAAACTACCATCCACAACACTTCCATCACAATAGCACCAGATGACAACCAATATAAATTTGAACAGCTTTTTCATACAAACCATCAGAGACTGGAATAATTTACCACTTGGATTCATGGACATTGGAGACTATGTCGTATTTCTTTCTACCATAGTGACAAGAAATTTGTTTTAACCTGCACAATGTAATGAAAGTGACACTGTAGCTTAACTTGTGAAGGGGTTATTTTTTTACTGAACAATGAATAGAATGATAAAGAAGGAAAGAAAACTAGAGGTCAACCCAAAGATTCACAATTATGAAGTTGGTGATGATCGGATGAGGGATGTGGTCTGTAGGGTGCACCAAAGGATTTAGTCATCCAAAGAGTAAATCTCAAGATTGTCGCTGGTGGCCATGTTTTCAATGAATTTCGGTCAAAATAGGAGGCTCCCATCTAGAGGTCACCCCGAGGATCCATATGAAGTTTGGTGACCATCAGATGATGGATGTGGTCTGTAGGGTGCGCCAAAGGATTTAGTCATGCAAAGAGTAAAATTCAAGATGGTGGCCATGTTTTTCATTGAAAATTGTTCAAATTTGATAGCTCTCATCTGTAAATTTTCAAATCAATTCTCCAATAAATGCGGGCTGAGGGGTGTGCCGATGGATTCAAATTTGAAATTCAAGATGACTGCTAGTGTCCATGTTTTTAAAAAAAAATTTGGTCAAAATAGGAGGCTCCCATCTGGAGGTCACCCCGTAGATCCATATGAAGTTTGGTGGTGATCAGATGAGGAATGTGGTCTGTAGGGTGGGGTGCCAAAGGATTTAGTCATGCAAAGAGTAAAATCCAAAGTGGCTGCTGGCGGCCATGTTTTTCATTGAATATCATTCAAATTTTATAGCTCCCATCTACAGATGATCACAATTGTGCCTGCAAAATTAAATTGAAGTGTCAATGACACTGTAGCTCAACTTGGCAATGAATAGAATGATAAAGAAGAGGGAAAGTAAACTAGAGGTCACCCCGAAATTCCATATGAAGTTTAGTGATGATCAAATGAGGGATGTGGTCTGTAGGGTGCGCCAAAGGATTTAGTCATACAAAGAGTAAATTCCATGATGACCGTTGGCAGCCATGTTTTCATCGAAATTTTTCAAATTTGATAGCTCCCGTCTAGAGGTGATTCTAAACATGCCTCTAAATTTTCAAATCAATTCTTCAATAAATGCGGGCTGCAGGGTGTGCTGATGGATTCATGTTTTTTTTTTAAATTTCGGTCAAAATAGGAGGTTCCCGAATATCCATCAGAAATTTGGTGATGATCGGATGAGAGATGTGGCCTGTAGGGTGTGCCGAAGGACTTAGTCACACAAAGAGTAAATTCCAAGATGGCCATGTTTTTCAACAAATATCAGTCAAAATAGGAGGCTCCTATCTAGAGGTCACCACAAAGTTCCATATCAAGTTTGGTAATGATCGGATGAGGGATGTGGTCTGTTGGGTGTGCCAACGGATTTAGTCATGCAAAGATTAAAATCAAGATGGCTGCTGGCGGCCATGTTTTTCATCGAAAATCATTCAAATCTACAGGTGATCACGATGATACGACCTTAAATACGGGCTGTAGGGTGTGCCAATGGATTCAAATTTGAAATCCAAGATGGCTGCTGGCGGCCATGTTTTTCATTAAAATACATATGAAGTTTGGTGAAGATCAGATGAGGGATGTGGCCTGTAGGGCATGCCAAAGGAAATTGTTAATGCACACACAGACGGCAACCCATGGCAATGTTTTTAATTGCACCATTGGATGATGTCAACACCAAAGTTAGACCTTGAGCAATGGATCTAAGATCCTTTTCAAATTACAAGTATTACAAGTTTTCAAGTATTATACAGATAGAGATAAGATTTTTAGGTTTCAAAATCCTGGTGGTTCGAAGACATGGGGAAACATTCTTGATCAAGTGGTAAAATGAATTTACAAAGTTACTATACCAATTGATATTTTTTCTTCCATCAGCTTCCCCACAAGCAGCCCTTGAAATTGTCATTTTTCTACTACGGCATTTCTTTATCAAGAACAGCATGAGATTTTATATTGGCTTCTTCAGCATTTTCTATGGCATTCCGTGTTGCCGTAGCTAAGTTTGATATATATCAGCACTATTAAATTTGAAAAAAAACTTTATTCAAAATTACGTTGATATTGGTGACATAATTTCCGTAACACCAAGTTGCTGCCAACCTCGCACAGATTTTAACATCACTCTACCTTTTTTATTCTGCCGGATAACGGTAGTTCCAAATATAAACTAGAGGTGTGACTGTCCCAATGGGACTAAGGATACCCCCCCCCCCCCCTGTTTTTAAAATACTAAGATGTTTCACATGTCAGTAAACATTTAATTAAAATAATAAAATTACAGTTCCCATATTGCAGGTGCACAACCCTAACCCTAATCTTAAACATATTGACCGAAAAATGTAGGAATAAAAGCTCAGACAAAATTATGCATGTTGCAAAAAAAGTCGAAAAAGGGGAATAACTCCACAAAAAAAAAGTCGGACACACATCATAATCGCAGGTGCACAGGTTCCCATGGTACTAAATATCAGTGCCAAGATTAAAAAACATTGACCTAAAAATGTAGGAATAAAAGCTCGGACAAAATTAGGCATGTTGCAAAAAAATTCTAAGTCGAAAAAGGGGGGATAACTCCACCAAAAAAGCCCGACAGACATCATAATCGCAGGTGCACAGGTTCCCATGGTGGTTGATGTCTGTGCCAAGTTTCATGGAAATTTATTAAAAAACGACTGAGAAAAACTCCGGACAAATTTGTGTCCACGGTACGACGGATGGACGGACAAGCTGACTCCAGTATACCACCCCTAACTTCGTTGCGGGGGGTATAATTATATAATACAATTAGGTGGTTCCCTTATTTGTGCGTGTATGAGCACTGGTGTGAGGGGGGATTTTTAGGACATGCAGTTGCTATGAGGGAATGTTGAATCAAGGAGTGAGACTCTTTTAATATGAACTCCACCTTCAAATTGATACAGTATAGCAGCTATACTGTATCAATTTGATTAGCAGTGGTTATTTAAAAGGGCACACAGCTATTTGTGAAAAAATTATTATAGGTGGACTATCCCTTGTCTTCTTGACACATTGAAATCATGGATATGTCGGCAATGAGTCAGAGTGTTGGGTGAACTGCCATTCCCTCTGTATATGAGGTAATCTGGGATGGTCATATAATTTTTAATCTGGTAGCAAATTCTGTGGTGTGCAGGTCTATCCATGAAAATATAGAGTGCCGGTATCACTGTAGGTGAAACCTGAAAGTGTGCACACCCGTGTAATCAATAATGAGTAGTATTTTTCTAACAAAATCTGATATTTTCGGAAAACACGCTACCATACACCAACAGGTCTTAATTAAAACCTTGTTAATTGCGCTTCACTTGAGTTTGTTGTTTCTTTGTAGTCGTGATACTGATAGCGGTATCTGGTACCCAACTAATAAATGGTAATGAAATTTTGAAAGTCAATTCCCAAATTGCGTTTTTTTCATGCTATTTTCGAAAATTGACAGAGGCATGTAAATCACATCAAAATGTAGCTCAATCAGTCTATGATAGACAAAACCACCTATATACTAATATAGCTCATTTTGGATAGGTGCCTAACCTGATCATTGTAATTCATTGGACACGCGAAACATAAAAATAGCGCAAGGAAAATCACGGACAAAGATAAACAAGTAATTACGTCATATTTTGGCTGGCCCTATCCAAGATGGCAATGTTAACCTTGTAACGTCCGTTGGCGATTATCGCAATACGATACTCTCACCTACCAAATAATAGTGCAGGCCAAATTATAGTGCAGGGCTGTATTTTCGGCTAAAATTAATAATAGTGCAGGCAATTTCACTATATGTCTCATTGCCTATTAATAGTGCAGGATTGTATTTTTGACTGAAATTAAATAATCATGCATGCACTATTATTCAGCAGGGGAGAGTATGTAACACTCAGACATTCATACTCAGATATAATCAAATTTTGTACCTCGCTTGCCTGTCCTAAGTTTCACAGGGAAATAGCAATAAATTTGAATCTATTTGTAGTTATAAAAAAAATATTTAATATTCCTTTTCATGAAAATAAAATAAAACAAGTTGAAGATGATACATTTAAAATTTCTTAAAGGTACTCAATCCAATCAGACAGTCCTCATATCATCAAGTTACAACAACAATATTGCTTCAAAATACGCTTTTTTATTAGTTTATATCAGAATAGATTAATTACAACAAAATAATTCTAACCGCTGTCAACTATGGTATAAAATTTCCCAAAACGTGTTATTTATCAACATGTTATTCAATGAAATACAGCTGTATTATAACTTGATTATCACAAAATTTGGCTGTATTACCAATTGATTTTAGAGTTATTTATCTTCATCTGCAAATTGGTCGGTTTGACAAATATTTGCCAGGCGGATAAAAATACATATCTCGAGAAATAACAGATTTCAAAAATTGATATCTGTATTCTGATCACTGTCAGCTCGAATCAAATATTTTTCATCCCCGAAGCCAAAGAAATAGTCATTAGGGGAGTTTAATCGGTTAAACTTTAAAGCATCTTTAAGCATAAAATTGGCGATAAGTTGTTCCCAGAGTCCATTATACTTGTGATAGTTACTAGTACACACACAGTGTTCCCCTATTGTATTATGATAATCACTAAGTGTAAGCTAGGTCTTATTAACTTAATTAAGTGAACATTCAGATGACAATGATTCAATCGTAAGTGGAGGAATCAGCCCTGACAAAATCGTTATTAGTTTGTTAACATGATTGCGATGTCATCATAGATATCATGGGTTGCTCGTAAGCATATGACTGACTACCCTATAATCTTTCCAGCTACGATTTTTACATACACACGACTGCGATTATGTCACAACTTACACAAGTGCAGGTAGCCAAGCATACGTCACAATTTCACAGCTGAAATCAATCACTGCTTGATATCATTTTTTGACTTGCGATCTTGACGTGACCATGCACAGTCCAAATACCTTTTCTTCCTACGTCAGAAATCTTTCCACTTACGATTGAATCGTTGTCGTCTGAAGTTGAACGTTCACTAACTTACTAAGTTATTCTTATTGATAAAAATACATCGCGACAATAGGCAACTAGTAGATGTTGTTTATTATCATTATGAGACCATAGAATCGTACCAAACTGTCGTCATGAGAAAATACAGATATGGTGGTCGATTTACAATGGAGATTCTTATTTTGTTACAATATAGGCTCGATAATGCTAATTTTGACAATTCAATTTGCTTGCGAATTTCGTTGTTCACCCTGACCTTCACCTTGGGATTTCAGAAGCTATTTAAATAGGCCAACTGTGTAGACAGATGTGTTGACTCAACGCAATTTTAAATACATCACTAGCGGCGTCGCCGAGGGTGGATTACGGCGGATCACCGCCCCCTCTCTGACACCCCCTTTGAACTAAACTGAATATTGTACTTGATATCTGCGGTTAATATTTCAAATTCAACCATACATACATGTATGCCTGATTGTTCACACCACATCGCACCATTTTAAAATTTGTATACCGCATTTATGATTCTTATGTCACATGTGTGATTCTGAATAAACCTATTGATTGATTGAGTCATGTGTGTTTACACAACGATATGTTTAATCAGTGGAGGTACTGATTACTAAGTGCTTTAATCTATATAGGGCTTTAATTTTATCGTTATAATGAGGTACCGGTATCCAAGATATTGAAGCATTCGTTTGGGAAGATTTTATTGAATAAAAAATATTTGGATATATGTATTAAAATTGTATTGTTTAGTTCTTGTTGTTTTAATTTACTGTCCGCCGTCCTGGAAACTTTACTAGAAGGGATTGTCGTAGTCTTTGCCGTTCGTTTTCTTTACCGTTGTCCTATTTTTCCCCCTGCACGTCTTACAGCTGCAATTAAGCATCAACCTCTGGCCATCTGTTGTTCTCATCATCTTCCCATGCTTGCACTGGCTTTATTTCCCGTAGAAATCTATTAAAATGTTTGTTTCTCACTTGTGTTGATTTTGTATTCGAAATTTCCGGGCGAACATAGAATTTTGCGAACTCCTGTGTTAACGTAAACTGTCCGAATCCAAATAAACTACCGGTAGGTCCTACGTTGCAATTCCTTGTATAGGCCTATACTCCGTTAAATGTTTTGACTTACATCAACTGCCTGTATTTATAGATGACTCACTACAACGACTCACAATTGTGATTGGTCCAGATGGGCAGTTTCGAAAATTTCCGTAAACAGTGGCTTCATCCTTCAGAATCCTATGTTCAGTCGAACACTGACATGTTATCTGCATGCCGTTGTTATACATGTACCATGTTCGCCGAATATTTCATCTAGAATTACATTTCTTTGTGTCGTAGTCGTTACTATAGATCGAATCCCTTAACTTATGAATTACGTTGTTCTTGAAGGCAAATGTGGCTCCAAGTTAATTCACAGCCTTATCGTCGTCGGTGCCGATAATCGAATGTGAAGGACAGTCGGAAATGAAAGCTGCGATTTCAGAGAGTTCACATGCAAATTTGAATCAACAATAATTTTTGTTCAACATTAGTATCAATATCATCAACATTTGAATCAAAAACAGCAATTTGTTCAACATTTGCATCAATATCATCAACATTGCATTGATAATATCATCAACATTTGGGTGATTCTATGGTAAATGAAAATTTTTCGCTCCTGAGTTTACCCGAAATTGAAAATTGACTCCATTGTCAGATGTGGCTGAATTATGACTAACTAAGTAACGTCTAAATAACGAGAAAATAGAGCTGGCAAAAATTATGTTCTAACGTTTTTCTCGATATTTCGATTTTATGGCGTTTGGGTACAAATTAAACGTCATTACCCAAACGCCCTTTCGCAGTAGTATAAATGCGCCTTATTCGAGAAATTGGTCAAATAGACCAAACTCAGTCTATGTAAACATACACTCAGATTCATACTGATACTATTTTTATATGTGGGTATGTAGTTTACTCCAGACTGGACCAAACTATGCTATTTTATTCCATATTTTGGATACTATTTGATAAAATAGCTCGTTTCAAATAACTTCTTGGTGTATATGGTGTCATTTCGCTTATTTAACAAAGACATTGGGCCCTATTTATATAGAAATTAGTGATAATTATTCCTGATATTTCGCGGATAAGCAAAAATAATGAGCAACTTCGGTGCGCAAACGCATTGCAAATTTACTTATATATCGACGGTGTAATCGTAAAACTTTGAGTCGTTTAATAAAAAATCTGCAAACCGATGATTTTTGCGTTTGGGTAATGACGATTTTGTTTGGGTAATGCGCATCGTGTGTATATAATGGCCCTGGTCGGTCTTGTTTGCAACATGGATTCAACGAATTCCAGGTGAAACAGTCGTATATATGGCGTTAATATTCGAATTGTATATCCACTTGTATGTTAAACCACAGGATCTTGGAATTTGGTCAAAACCCCTCTTTTATTGGCAGAACCACCACCCGGGACCATAGGTCACGGAAGGAACGAAACACGAATTTGTTGCCACCCATTTTGAACTCAACTGTATTCCTACAAAAAATATATTTTCACTAAAAACTTTTGGTACCTCTTACACCTTAGATGCCAATCTACAACATTCCATAGGTATATTTTTCCAGTTCTTCGAAAACCTCACTTTATTTCGGTAATGTATTGTAAATTCACCAACGAACACAAATCTGCGACACCTCCATCACCCGTTGTAGAATCTGAGTAGCGGAAATGGTACCGAAATATGCGGAAACTTTAAAACTATGATCCGGAGACGGATAGCATGAAAGTACCGTTTATAATTTCGAACATAGCTGCTGATTACATGTTTATTACATGACCGAAACTGATAAATTGTGTCAAATACAATTTAATATATGTAATTCTGCGTCAATCATACGTCGTGGTTGGTATAACACAATTTTTAACCAAGAATTCGAAGAGATCCTGACCAGGTACGTATTATACAAAGTACGGACATTTTTAAGGGAAAAAAAGGCGTGGACTGAGAATTTTTTCTCTGAAACAAAATCAATTTATGATCGATTTAATATTTTTGTGGGGTATTTTCGACTTTGAGAAAAACAATGCCATGTGGCGGCTAGCTGTCTTGAATTTCCAATTCATGAGCACAGGCTATATAATCATATGCCTAAAGCCATTCTTTGAGAGTTTTGGTGATGATTCGTTACGAGCCACGAGTGACGTATACTATTTATATATCCTGGTTGTGATACAATTGACAATACTTATAGTTGCTTATTAAATAAAATTTATGTTAGCGAGTTTATCACTAACTCAAATTTATAAACTAGTTATTCGGTAAACCAGTTTGCCTTTCAACTTGTACAAATAAAACGTATACCGTAAAGAACACGCAGGATAACATGAAAGAATCTTATTACATTTTGTTACTATATTTGGCATATTATGATATAAATGGCGAGCTTTTGTACCCTACATTGACAATTTTGAATTTCGCGAAACTAAACACTCGTTCTATATATCGTTACCTAACTGAAGAAACATGTTTTCTCTCGTCAACTAAGACATGTATTTGTTCGTCAGAACTAGTAAAAAACAGCATTTTATGTGGAAATAATCAAAATATTCTGGCAACGAATATGCACCAAAACGCACAAAGGAATCGCTTCATGCATAGGCATATATATACCAGGCCTCCCCGTGAGTCTATATATCTTTTTTTTCTTCTACTATGTGATATTCGATCAGTGGGTTGATTTACTATTACTATTATATGATGGATAGTTTAGGTCTATAAACAGATCGCGACAGAGAGAGAGAGAGAGAGAGAGAGAGAGAGAGAGAGGGGGGAGAGAGAGAGAGAGAGAGAAGAGAGGAGAGAGAGAGAAGAGAGATGGAGAGAGAGAGAGAGAGAGAGAGAGAGAGAGAGAGAGAGAGAGAGAGAGAGAGAGAGAGAGTTGTGGTCCCCTTATGACCAATCATTGCAACCAGTAGCATTACCAAGTCAAGTAGTACATAGGCCTACCGGTGCACAACGAACATAAAAAAAACCAATACCACGTGGTCGTGCCATAAATAGAAATAAATTATATTTAAAATATTTGTACTAATTACCATTCAGTCAAATGAAGAATATCTTCTTGGACAGTCGTCATTTTCATCAGATGATAACAGCAGACAGACTAATACAAAATTTTTCAAGAAAATACACAAAACATCAGGATAAGATCATCAAAAACGCGCATAGTATGACGCAAACATAAACTGATTTAAGTTTTCTGGCGCCTAAGTTCGAAAACCGCACGCACTTTCAAATATTTTTGAATTTCGCGGGCTTTAAATTTAGGTTTCGATTTTATTTCGTTCCGACTTTGTTATTCCGGAAAAAATGGTTTTGTGCCATTTGTCATTCAGATTCTAGAACGGGTGATGGAGGTGTCGCATATTTGTGTTCGTTGGTGAATTTACAATACATTACCGAAATAAAGTGAGGTTTTCGAAGAGCTGGAAAAATATACCTATGGAATGTTGTAGATTGGCATCTAAGGTGTAAGAGGTACCAAAAGTTTTTAGTGAAAATATATTTTGTGTAGGAATACAGTTGAGTTCAAAATGGGTGGCAACAAATTCGTGTTTCGTTCCTTCCGTGACCTATGGTACCAGAGGGGTTTTGACCAAATTCCAAGCTCCTGTGGTTAAACTGCGTATATATAACGATATAGTGAAAATAAAAATCGTCATTACCCAAACGCGTTCAGCGATTCTGCAATGGCGCTTTGTGGTAATGACGTGTTTGGGTAATGACTATTTTCACTTTGTCGTGCCAGTATATTTCGAATATTTCCCCAACACTGGAATAAACTAATTTATGAACACATTTACCTTATGTGCGTCCAACCACAGTTTTATCATTAACCTCCAGCATATATAATTAGAATTATCTGCTTTCAATATAAAAGTTGCGTCATTACCCAAACGCTAAATAGCGTTTGGGGGCTTCTAGACGTTTCGTACCATGGTCGTTTCGTACCTGGACGTTTCGTACCATCTGGTCGTTTCGTACCATATTTTTTGGTCGTTTCGTACCGCATTGTTTGGTCGTTTCGTACCATGTAGAAAATCAATTGGTCGTTTCGTACCATGTAGAAAATCAATTGGTCGTTTCGTACCGTGTGTTGTACCATGTTGGGAATGGGGGGAAACAGTATTCATTTCATACTTTATTCTTTATTTTAAAATAACAATAACATATTAACATTAACAACATTATTTCCAACACACGGTACGAAACGACCAATTGATTTTTTACATGGTACGAAACGACCAAAGAATGCGGTACGAAACGACCAAACAATATGGTACGAAACGACCAGATGGTACGAAACGACCAAGTACGAAACGACCATGGTACGAAACGTCCTGTACCCCCGTTTGGCTAATGAAGCGTTTGGGTAATGACGATTTTCACTTTGTCATGCGCTCATATTTCAAATATCTTCCACCCACGTAATACAACTAGTTTATGTGCGAATTGACACTATGTGCGTTAAAAGACACTCAGTCCTTCACCTTGGGTTTATTTAAAATCCAAATTGTACGCGTTTGGGCAATGACGCTGAATAAACCTACGATTTCGATTTCGACTCTCAAAATCGGAAAGATAGAAATTGCACGACGATATGACACTCGGTTATATTTTTTTCGACAAATCATAACACACGCCTCACTCTACAGCTCTAAAGAAATGCAAATTTATTTTTCTTGCGAAAGTACAAGCCGTCTTTCACATGCGTTTGGGTAATGATTCTTGAGAACCGGACAGGTTTTTTGGAAGGAAGTGCGAGGTTTTTACTAATATTATGTTAATTTTCGTCACAAAATTCAATTTTTATAGCATTCTGTCCAAAATTCCACACCTGGATGTGGATATACATCGAGGAAACAAGTTCGCCGGCGATCAGGGGAATTCGGGGAATATTTATAGCTCTTGGTTGGGACATGCTATTTCTTGATATATAGCCGAGTTCAGTCATTGAAAAAATAAACGTTGGTACTTCGATACCAAACCCGGCTTATCCCTAATTAATGCTCGTAACATCAGCTAAAAGAAGATACACATCTCCTGGCTATAGGAAGGCTGGTGCAGTTTATATGAAGAACTAAGTTCGTGGGACACGGTTTTGATCATTTACTGGAGAATCACCCATTTGCATCAATATTAACATGTGCAAACATTGTTTTCTTTAATAACAATATTGAGAAACATCTGCATAAGACACTGACCAGTGATGAAACAACATTTATCACTGGTGATGGAAACACATTTGATACTGGTGACTTAACCACATTTGCATAAGACATCAATTGGTGATTTAGCAACATTTGGCACTGGTGATTGAACAACATGAATGTTTGTTACAGTTTGTAACAGCAATATCACAAAGATAATTATTCTAATTATATTAACTGTAACTGATATATATATATATACAAATTCAAAAACATATAAATCACTAGCAGGTGACCCGACTTCGGCCGGGCTTTGACCTTGAATTGACCATTTTGAAGGTCAAGGTCAGGTCGGAATCACGATCCCTAGGTATCAAATTTCGTCGAAATCCGTCCGTTTTACCCGATTTTACCTTGAATTGACAATTTTGAAGGTCAAGTCATATCGAGGTCACTATTTGACCAGTCCAAAACACTCCCCGAACAAAAGTATCCCTAGGTATCAAATTTCGTCGAAATCCGTCCATTTTACCCGATTTGACCATATAAAATCGGATTGTGTACCTACCTTTAACGTCAAACCGCAATGTTAGGGAATCATGTAGGACCCGAAATACGTACACGCCCATGTATACCAAGAAACCGGACATGGACATGATGTCATAACTTCAAAACGTGACGTCGAACAGATACTGGACCAGACCCATGTCACCCGGAGTGCCGAAACATATCCATGCCAGATTTCAGCAGCGTCTTTTGAAGAAATGTTGTTGTTGTTGTTGGAATCTGATGATACACAATATCAAATCGAATTGTGAACTGTTAACGTCAAAATGCGATGTTAGGAATCAGGACCCGAAATACACGCCCATAACGATAGAAATCGGATATATAAAGACTTTATATATCCGATTTATCTGAAGGTCCCAGTTAGCCAAGGTCCCAGTCAGCCAAGGTCCCAGTTAGCCAAAAGGTCCCAGTTAGCCAAGGTCCCAAATCAATATAGGAAGAAGAAAATATTCCCAATCCACTATCCGTTCTGTTTATGCACGTACTTCTTACGGGTGACTTTTAGCACTTTCCAAAAAAAAGTATCACGTTTGGAATACATTTTTATTTATCTGCAAAATATGTCCACCATGAATAGTTATCGGCGTCAAATGTATAGATCATTTCGAAAAGCTGTTCTTCTTTCCGAAAATTCTAAACGAGTATCATGCCAGTTCGAAACTGTTCATCCAAAACACAAGGCTGGTTTGAATGACCCATTTTCGTGCAAAAGACAGCTCTCGATTTCATCATGCCGAAATGAATATTCCATTTATCATACCCGTCTGATTGAAAACAGATCTAATATTCCGATATATCGACTATCATCATATTCTAATCATGGTGGGAAGCTGAATTCTTTGCCTAGCTGTTATGGATGGTCAATTCAAAGAACGTTTTGTTCCGAGAGCTCGAGTGTGTCGGGTGACGGTGGTGATGATAATCAAAATCCAGATGATGCTGGTGATGATAATCAAAATCCAGATGATGCTGGTGATGATAATCAAAATTCAGATGATGCTGGTGATGACGACATGCCTCCAGTTCCTCCAGAGCAACCATTTCCAACTCTTTCAGCACTGACACCAATGTCAGTACCAGATTTTTTTCCAAAAGTTCCAGTGATTGCCATCAGTCGTAACCCAGTTTTTCCAAGATTTGTGAAAATGATTGAGGTAACTAAAATATATATTTTTTTCAAGACATCAACTGCTGACTTGTATGAGAGGTAGGCTTGCCGCGATTTTGGATTTTCAAAATCGATTAATCAGTGGCTATAATCGACGATTAATCGATTTTTCAACCCATGAAATTAAATCTCAAATAGAGATTTAATTTGTAGTAAATAGGTGGCAAAAAAGAGTTTATTAAGAGGTGCGTCTGGTAAGTGTAAGATGGTAAGTATAACTCCCGTTTTACTGGGCACTGCACGTCGGAAATGAAGGGCATTAGTTCTGAGAATTTGCTCCCATATAAATTCAAATGCCTCTATTAAACAATAAAAACAAAATAATTACTCGTAGTTTATGAACTTTATGTAAGCACTAAGCAGATTCAGAAATCATTTTGATTAAACGAAAAAATCGGAAAAATACTCCCAACTCTCGTCGGGCCACGTGCTTCGTGAGCCTGTTCGTGAATTTGGGATCGTGCATTAATTGAATTTTAAGTTCGGGATTGTGCCTTAATTCAAAGTCGGGAATCTCTCAATTCATTCGATTGTCAATACCCATAACCAATTGAAAACTTCAAAAGCGGAATAGCACGTGACCGCTGAACATCTGCTAT
Organism: Siphonodentalium dalli; assembly: GCA_032622095.1. Lineage (NCBI taxonomy): Eukaryota > Metazoa > Mollusca > Scaphopoda > Gadilida > Siphonodentaliidae > Siphonodentalium > Siphonodentalium dalli. The sequence goes on from CP136063.1 coordinate 183,175,575, forward strand.
CACGCGTGTCGCGGAGTATACACATGCGTCGGCACATTAAAACAAAAACCGCCGTGACGTGAAACCAAGACGGAACTAGATTACTCTGTCGGCCCGACCTCAAAAGACGCCGCAACTGAAAGTTACATTGTCACAAATGTTTGCGTGGTGGGTTTCTGGGTTAGATTAGTGCTGTAAGTACGGTGCAAAATATTGCCTCTTAAGTTGAGATAAGTTCTTTGCAAATACGCTGTATGCCAGCGTTCTTGTGTTGTTGTATAATATGCATTGTTATTTGAACTAAAAAAAGTCGATTTTCAAAATGAAAATCGATTAATCGGCACCACTGACGATTGTTCGATTATTCCCAAAATCGCGGCAAGCCTAATGAGAGGCCTTTTTCACATTTATTAAATAATTGGACATATTAAGCATAATTGAATTTCGCTTTTAAATCATGCTTTAAAAGCGCAAATAATTGCACTTAAAAGCGCAAATAATTGTGCTTAAGTACAATTAATTGTGCTTAAATGCAATTAGTTGTTCATGAACGTAATGCAATTAATGTTATGTTAAATCTTCTTCACTCACTCAATGACAAGCCACTGTCAAATTACGTTGCCATATGGCTGGCCCTCTTCACCGACGACATATTATTGTCATATTATTGTATTTAACATCAGTGGGCTTATATAATTTTAGAAAATTTTTCTGCCCGAGACCCATGCATTTCAAAGTTCACCATGCACCTGTTAGTTCATAGATCAAAATTTCCAATAAAATAGTAGTTAAATTAAGTGACCCGATCAGCATCTTTGTCAATGTCAATACACAACCCCACTTTCTATGAATTTGCTTTGATACCGTATCAGACACACTCAAAAGTAATATAGACACCTCAGATTGGTGGATGCTCTGGCCTGCCATAGACATACATGTGTGTCATTGCTTTAATTGCATCAACCATTTTGTCAAAAACATGATTGTTGCATATTCGGAAGTTAAAGTCCAAAATTAAATTGTAACTTGCTTGACGCCTTCCATCTGTTGTCTTGGTTCAGAAAATTGTCGTCAAATTGTTCTTTGAGGACGCTGCAATCAGCAATACTGCGGGTTGCAACAGCATCTTTGCCATATTAAATATAAAAATATTTTTCAATATAATTGTATAATGTCAGTTTCATTTTGATCAGTGAGCTAATTATTTCAATCGAATGTCATTCTGTGTCATTTGTACAATTTCTCAAAATAAATAGGACAGAATGTGGGAAAGTAATACAGTGGAAATGTAATAACAGGCGACGAGATATCCCAGGTGGTGATCTTCACCTACATGTACATGTAAGTGCACTTAAGCACAAATGGATTACGCTTTAAAAAGCACAATTGTATTATGCTTAAGTGCAATTATATTATTTTTAAGCAGGGTTTCCATTTATGGCCTCATTCCTCTCTCCAAAGATGATATGTTTGAGACACATATACATGTACATTAGTAACACTGTAACATTACCTAATGTCAATCCAGAAAATTTAAAGTGAAGGAATGCATTCATCTCGAAGGATGACTGACCCGGAACGCGCAGCAGGGGAGGGCATGAGAGGGGGGTTTTCACCTTTTGTTAGGTGGGGGTCTGGGAAAATATAAAAAAGGACATCAACGGAGGCACTTCCTCATGTCTCCCCACCATATAATCCACGAAAAATCCATGATAATTTCTCTTCAAAATGGTCTGTATATATGCATATATTCATAAAAATGCTTCACATTGACCAAACCTGCCATTCCCTTTCGTTCCTTTGGCCGAAAAAAGTGAGGGGACACCGTTTCCACGTGTTCCCACAAAAATCATTGACTCGTCAATCCCAATCTTTCCTAAAAATTCCGGCTACAAAGGGGATGCAGGGGTTAAACGGAATGCTTGTCTAAACGCTCATCAAATGAGCACAGTGTGTTACAATTTAACCCTTAAAATAAAAGTGCCACACACTAAAAATGTTATGTTTGGTGTGCAAACAAAGTACGACATTCTAAAACATACTCTTGGGCTCCAAATAAACATACATGCACGTTTATTATTTTCTTGGGAAATTCCCCCCCCCCCCCCCCCCCCCCCCCCCCCCCCCCCCATGCAGAGAGCTTATTTAGGTTTGCACGTTTATTAATTTTGAGGCTATAAAAATTGAAATCAGCGCAAATTCAAGATTTCTATATGATTCTGATACCAAAATGAGGAGCTTATAACTTTATGCATGTACCGTACATATTCAAGTATATGGCACACATGTGAACATTTAAATATTGAATAAAACACCACATGACACATACTATGTTGATTCCTATACCTACATGTACTATAAAAATAACTGTCCCTCGAAAAATTTATTTTTGGGGGACTATAGAAACGGGGTCCGTCTGTCCGTCCGTTCTTCCGTCCGTCTATTCGTCGTTCCGTCAGTCCGTCCGTCACACTTTTGAGTACCTTCATGGTGTAATCATCTCCTGCTACAGATTTCATCCCAGAGATTTGAAACTTCAGAATATTGTTACCCATATATTGAAGATGTGCAACATGTATATAGATGACGGAAAAATTATTTTTTGACGGAGTTATTAACCCTTTTTGACTTAGAAAATTTCAACATTTTTTATAATTTTCTGTATGAGGGTACCTTCATGGTGTCATCATAGTCAGGATGAGTCTGCTCAATAATGACAATGTGCACTACCTGGCGTGTTCATTCCTGCGAAATTAGTCCGAATACCCGAGTCGGATGCATTCTTATCATTTGTTTGAACTCAATGCAGTGAATTTACTGAACAAATACATATAATTCTCTTCAGCTATGTATGTGCCTTGATTTTGCAATAATACAGATACGAGGATAAATCATAATACTGTAATCATAATACGGTAGCTCTACATGACCTATTACTCTCTCCTGTTATTTTAATATGTATTTTATTGAAATTGATCCATTCTTTGAATACATACATTGAATTTTCTTCATTACTAATACTTTTTCATTTGATAGGGTTAATATATAAATGGTTTATAATAACTTTTCAAATAATGAAAATCTATTTTATAAAGGGAAAAGTAACAGATAACAGATTTAGATTGATTTTGAATGTGGTCATCATGACAAAAAGTTGTTAATCGGTGATTCATGTAGGTGAGCATCTTTTTAGCCCCTGCAATGAAGTTGTGGGGGGTATACTGGAATCAGCTTGTCCGTCATCCGTCCGTCTGTCCGTGGACACAAATTTATTTTCTCAGTCGTTTTTTAAAAATAATTTTCCGTGAAACTTGGCACAGACATCAACCACCATGGGAACCTGTGCACCTGTGGTTATGACGTCTGTCAGACTTTTTTTGGTGGAGTCATCCCCCATTTTCCCCCATTTTTTTGCAACATACATAATTTTGTCTGAGCTTTTATTTCTACATTTTTAGGTCAATGTTTTTTAATCTTGGCACTGATATTTAGTACCATGGGAACTTGTGCACCTGTGATTATGACGTCGGTCCGACTTTTTTGTGTGGAGTTATTCCCCTTTTTCGACTTAGAACATTTTCGCAACATGCATAATTTTGTCCAAGCCGTTATTCCTACATTTTACAGTCAATAAATTTAGGGTTAGGGGTTAGGGTTGTGCTCCTGCAATGGGAATCTGATATTTTATTATTCTAACTAAACATTTACTGACATGTGTATCCTTAGTCCCATTGGGACAGTCACACCTCTAGTTTAAAAAGACATTATGTTTTTTTTTATATATTTAACAGGTTAGTGACAAACAATTAGTAGACCTCATCAAGAGAAAAATCAAACTTGGACAACCATATGCAGGTGTTTTTCTGAAACGGGATGACAGGTAAGACAACGTTGCACAAAAACTATTGAAGATATTAAGTAGCTACCATAGATTATAACATAATTTTTAAATTTTACCTTACATTTAATGTGACAGTATTTGTAATTTAACCCTTCCATGACTGGAGCTTCTTGAAATTTTGCGAAAACCCTGTGCCAAAGCATTCCCTTATATATGCTAGTGTCTCATATATAAGAGAAAACATTGGCCTAAGATTATTTAACTTTACCTTGTAAGCCAATGTATTCTCTTATATATGTGAGGCTTCCTATGGGAGACTTGCATATATAAGAGAATACACTGGCACAGTCATGAAAGTGTTAAGTTGTACATGATGCTAAATTCATATTTCATAGTGATATCTAAAGTCTGGTGTTTGTCTGATTGGAAATTATTGTGCTTTTGATGTCACCGAAAACCTGTGTAGTATATACCCTTATCTGGTTCTGTAGTGCTTTTGAAAACAAAATTGTGAACTAAGTTTTGTAAATGTATTCTTGTTTGATTGGTACAGCCCCTGCAATTGTTATTATTCTTCTATATTGGTTTTTATGGCTTTTTCTTCAGAATTGCATTTTGCTTTAGCTTATTTCGATGGCTGGTTGATAGAAGTGTATTACAACCAAACAGCACAATATATACCATTATATATGAGACTGTTCTTGCAAATAAAAGACTTGGTGTGTTCCTTCAGAAGATCTTGTGCTGTTTAATGCTTCCTAACATGCATACTACCCTGTAAATAGTGTCATACACACTAAATAATTGTGTTAATTTGGTGTTTTACAATAAAGTAAGTGCTTTAGTGAGCAGAGCAATATTACCATAATATTAGAAATGAAACTAAATGAATCTGATGCCTATTCAGTGAAAAATAGATTTTATTGTTTGTAAATTATTGTCAATGTCTTTGTTTGACTGTTTAATATAATATTTTCTGATGAAACAAGTACTATCTCATTTAATGCTGGGTACTTATATAAGGAATTGAGTTATTGAACAGAGATGGTGGCCTTTAGAGCCAGGTAGTCTGCTATTAAAGCAGATTTCACTGTATAATAAGATAAACATGTTTTAGCATTTAAAGAATGTCTACAAGAACATACTTTGCATGAGGATGATTTATGGAACGTCAATATTTCTCAATAAACCCATCCTTAGTTTACAGTTTACTCAATCCTTTCTATACTAAATGGATTCTTCCATTGAGTTATAAAAGTTTACATTGGAATGGTGAATTATTCATTTGGAGGGGTGTTCATGAAATGTAATCAAACAACAGACAGTCAAACAGATAATACTACTAGTAGGGCTATAACGATAGACTTGGTCACGACACATGATTAACGATATGATACATATGGATACATAGAGGATATCCACACTTTTTCACTGGATATGGGTTATATCTCATGAGTGATGACAAAACATTGAATTTCCATGAGTGGCTTTAGCCACGAGTGGTGGATTATTCAAATGTCATCACGAATGAGATATAACCCATATCCACTGAAAAAGTGTGGATATTCTGTTTATTATATACTTTAGTTACTTGCTTATGGCCCCCAATGAATGTCAATACATCAGAAATTTCAAGCTGATATCACTCACTAGTGGGATATCACTTATATCTCACTGCTAACACCTTATAATTCATGGGCAAGTATATAATAAATATGTTTATCACTGTTAACTAAATTGCAGTTTAATAGTTAACTAGGTGATTCAAATACATATATTGATGTTGAATGTGGATGACAGACAGACGAACAGTATTTTACTATTTATGATTTCTATTAATTGGTGGGAAAAGTTCAGGTAATAAGTTCCCCTTTTGTTGATCTTATGATCAAGGGAACTATTCGTCAATGAGTATTTAGTATAGAAAGTGCTAAGGTAGCTGGTACCATTTATACTATTAATTAAGTTTTTATTTTCAGTAATGAGAAAGAAGTTGTTGAGAAGATGAATGACTTATATGATGTGGGGATGTTTGTCCAGATTTCTGAAATGCAAGATCTTGGAGAGAAAATTCGATTGATTGTTATGGGCCATAGAAGGTATGATAGTACATTGTATCTTATAAACTTCAACTATTGGTGAAAGGTCCAACCTTATCAGTCCTAATAGTGGAGATAAAATATCACAGTTGAGTACATCAGTCTGAATATACAATGCATCAAAGACGAATTAGCCTCATTTCATTCATCGCCTCAGGCCTTTTTTTAAAGAAAAAATTGCAGCGCATCAGCGACATCCCTTTTTATGTGGCGATTTGTGGTCTGATGCTGTACCATCTTTTTGATAATTTACTTAAATAATAGGTATATAGAATGAATTGTAGTAAGAACATGGCCACATAATTATATCATAAAAAATCTTTTGCGTTGATATCGGTGGGGAGCAAACTTGTGGGGGAAAAAAATAGAATGAATAAAATAAAATTATAATAACTAATAAACAAACAAAACATCTGCCCCTTCCCTGTTTATATGGAGGACCATTATACAGTTGTAATTCTAATGTGTGCCCATCAGTTAATCATGGTTTGCAGACCAAATTGATTGGATTATACCGTATATGGAACTAACGCAAATTAGACAACTTATTTTCCGTGCATTCACAAACAAATTAAATTCCGAAATATTCTTGGCGGTACAGAAGTTTATTTTAGATAGTGGCCGTTTCTCATAGATCACTTCAGGCGACGCGGCTCGATTCTATTTGCCCTTTGTATGAACTGCTTTTTCTCCTCCGAGGTCATGACACATACATGCAAGTGATTTCCTCACTGAATGGATGTTGTTGTGTCGTTTTGTATCTAATGTATGTTGTGTCAAACCCCTCTCTCTCCCTCTCTCTCACTCACTCACTCTCTCTCTCTTTCTCTCTCACCCTCTCCCTTAACTCCCGTATTACCCATATCTCAATTTTAAATATGTAATAATATTCCAATCAAACAAAAACTATATATCCTGTCTGCTCTACCACAAGTGATATTTCCGTCACATGAGGTAACATTTATTCCACGAGGAGAGCACTTTAAAAAAGTATTTTGCTTGTTGTCCAATCCTCTTTCTAAATCACTATTTATCTATATGAGTATTGTGTTTGTGTAAAATGTTTGATTTTTGAAAATAAATATTGTTTACACCAAACCAGTGTTCACGCTGTCGGTAGCCAAATTAGCCAATGGCTAATATTTTTCGAATTTGGCTAATAAAAAATTTATTTGGCTAAACTTTTGGCTAAACTTTTTTTGAACCCAAATGGAGACTGAAAGCATGGAGCCAGAAAGCTAATTAATAAAAGCGCTCAATAGATCGATATTCAAGACGAAGTTAGGTGACGAAAGTATTTCATTATTTTCATACTTATGAAATATCGTACAAAGGGAAACCCGATCGACAACTCTATCAACCAAGCGATCACAAAGTGATATGCAATCATCTTTAGTTTTCACAAAACGGACATTCAAAGACGCATGGACATTAAACCGACCGTGGTTGAATTATGACAATGTGAAGAAAGCAATGTTTTGTACAGTATATATATATATCCTTTTATTGCCTCCACTATCGGAGAGTTACATTTAAATAACATAGTTACAAACAATTCTAATACAAAAATGACAGTGGAATGTATGCACATTTAAGGAATATGACAACACAAAATAAAGCGAGACAGTTACACGCACACACACTGAGTCTCAGGCACATGCAACCACCCAGCCGCGCACAGGCGTACATGTAAACACGTCCAGACACGCCTAGGCTTAGATGATTTTACAGTCAAACATACATGCGAAAGAGACAGACAGGTAGACAGTCACATAAGTATCTAGACAGACATACATGCTGACAGATAAACATGCAGACAGGAAGAAACACGACTGACAGGCATGCAGATGCAAGCTGACCGACACGTTCTACACATGCAAGTAAGTTTCATCAAAGATATGGGAATCTAAGATTTGACAATAGAGTCAGACACACGCGCACTCCCTCACCTAGCATTCAGTCGCACGCGAACTCACATACCCTCACACGCACCCTCACACAACCAAATGCACACGCACCCTCATTTAAAGATCCACACACATGCACACGACCTCACACAGCATCACACACAAAATAGACATCAGTGTATATATATGCAACATTATGTCAAATGAACTCATCAAGGTGACATCAAACACAAATCCGATCAACTCAAATGGAAACCGTTAGACATTGAGCCACTATTATAGACATCAACCCCACTGTCTTTCACGAATAATGTTTCCTTCAATTAGAATATGTAGTAGCCAAAAATCTGGATTATTGGGGTTAGTTTTCCATCTGTAACTCAGTGACTAAGAGTTTCATATCGGACCGTAGATACCGTCAAAGGAACAAAAGTGTCAATTGGATAAGAAACTGCACAGTAGCGTTTATTGGACAACAAATTGAGTAAATGTGAAAAGAATTTGCTCACGGAGTCCAAAGGTGGTAATTACCGCGTGTTATGTACGGAAACATCGAAAGCCGGACTCAGGTTGAGGCCGAATATTGAAAAATCGACGACCATGGGAAAACCAAAAGTGCCTGATCACGAACACGTTGCTGCAAAATTATCATTTTAGATGCAATAACGAGAGGGCACCTTTGACTGTATGGACAGGCGATGCGATATATTGAATACAAATAATATAAAAATGCATAATAATGGTGTGAATAAGTCAAGTGATGCACGATTTGCATAAAAATATCATTAAATCGTTCATTCAGACAACGGCTCATAGTCGACAAGGCATTTGAGAGCATGATTCATATAGCCTCCAAAGTTTTGCTGTATGCAACAAAAATGTGCGTGTAAAATCAGAAATATCCACTACTTCATCAGACAAATCAATTGGCATGGAACTCAGGAAGACAGCAAGTAAATCGTCCGAGTTTAGAGCCTCAAGCTTTAAATAACAAGGAATACCAAAGTGAGTTATGAAGTCATACCAGAATGTGTTACGGATACTGTTAAAGGCAGGGCAATACAAGATGACATGCCACACAGGATTGAGATACTCGGATCTACAAAGTTGACAATTCCCACCATCTTCGTATGTGGTACGAGAGACGAGTCTTCCTACAGTTAGGAAGGAAGCTTTATCTCTAGGGTACTTTTTGCAGGCTAACCAAAGAAGGCTCGTCTCTAGGCGAGGGTGAATTAATTTTAATATCGAAAGAGCGTTGTCTGCGTGAACGTCATATTCCCATTTCATGAGGTGAACAGTGTCAACGTTATCGCGAATCAAACTCTTCCAAATTTAGTTGGAAAGTGACCGGTATTCGAGAAGTGCACGAGATGATTGAGTAGATTGTACTTTGACAACGTTTGGTGGAAGTTCTCGATAAGATGACTCTGTTCGCTCAATAAAATGGATTCGTTAAGTCTGAGAATGAATACCCTAGCAGATGTTTTCTCAATACTGGTCCTACATAGCATAGCAATAAATGACAGTTTGCGTCGTTCGATGACGTTGTACAGAGAAGTGATGCCCCAAAGGCCCTCTGCAAGTAGGGTGCGAGCTCTTGTGGGTAAACCCTGGATATTCTTCACGCAACAACGATGTGCTTTCTCGAGCTGTAGTATATTTGACTGTGATGGGTTGAAAAGAAGTTCTGACCCAAAAAGTGCTCTGGGAAGAACGACCGATTTATAGATTTTCACGCAGCTGGAAGGGGTTATACCACCAGCATATAACCCGGCATTTGATAACATGAAATATGTGGAGAGCAATTTCTTGCATATGTTTTCTATGATAGCAGTTTGTTGAGAGAACTTGTGGATTGGGATGCCCAAATGAGTTGCGTGGTCGGATTCTTGAATACGGTGGTCGCATAGAGACCATGAGCGGATAGCACGGTTATAATCGGTGGGATTCATTAAATACAATGCAGACAGATTTCGTCGGATTATATTGGAACCTCCATTTTCTGCTGTAGTCGGTACAGATATCACACATAGACTGCAGACCGGGACTAGTAAGTGAAAGGAGAGCCATGTCGTCGGTCTGAGTTGGGGACGAGCAGTTCAGAGACGAGATCGACAGACCATTCCCGGAAGTTGAAATCAGGGTTATGAGTTCATCAATATATAACATGTACATGAGCGGAGAAATTATGCTACCTTGTCTGGTGCCCTGCTTGACGTCGAACCAGTTTGAGAACACTCCGTTGTATCTAACACAGCACGAAATTCCTGTTAGGACGTTTGCGAATACACGCCAAGCTTTACCTTTCAGACCCTTGTTATGTAATTTGTAAAGAAGGCCATTTAACCAGACTGTATCAAAAGCTTTTTGTGTGTCAAGGAAACATGAATATAATTTGCTTGATTGCTGTTTCGTATAGGAGATACACTCTTGCAAAAAGTACGAAGTCGAGATGGAATTCACGCCCTTCTGGAAACCGTGTTGTAGCGCATTTACATGGCAAATTTGGGGTGTGTTCGTTTCAAGTCTGTTGAGTAGTAATCTTTCGAAGATCTTGTAAACGATAGGGAGGATTGTGATGGCTCTATAGTTATCAAATTTATGTCTGGATTTCGTACCTCCTTTAAAAAGGGGAACCATAACTCCTTTCTTGGCACTAGATGGGATCGATTCAAGTTTAATCATGTGGGTAAATAAGATTGCTAAGTTGTCGAAAAGACGCACACTCCCATATATGACATGCTCATATGAAAGTCCATCACACCCTTGAGCTTTCTTTTTACTGAGCGAAGGTATAATTGCGGTAATTTCCTCACGAGTCACATCGGAGCACAGTAATTTGTCAGTATTAGCCACATTTTGATCATTTGAAAGCTCATAGACAATGTCGTTTACGGAAATGAAGTGATCATTGTTGAAGGACTCGTCTCCAGATGGAGTGTAGATGCCCTCGAAGTAGGCTGCCCACGCATCATTTATTTGTGTTTCGGTACGCAAGATTTGAGAGTTGTGTTCAAAGTAAGTTGGTTGAGATGTGCCTAGTCTGGATTTCATAGAGTTAAACGTGCGAAAGAATCTTTCTTGGTCGATTTCAGCGCAGTGGTCGAGTTTATCATCAGATTCGGACACAAAAGCCGAGACTCTTTGGCGATGGTATTTACGGAATTCTCTTTTGGCATCCTTGTACCTCATAAATGCAATATCAAGATTTGAATGAATTCTACCAGAATAAATCCAACGTTTACGATATTCACGCATTTCTCTATGGAGATGTTTTAGAGTTTGGTCCCAGTATGGTTTGAGATGTTTGTTGAATTTTTTACGGGGTATAGTTTGAGCGGATGCCGAATTCATTGCTATAACGAGTTCATCATAGAAACTTTCCAAGGAGCTGTTATCGGATATTGCCATAGATGGGAGATGTGCGTCAATCGATTCTTGGTAGTTGAGAAGATGTTCATGTGAAGAATCGAGAAGCTCCCACTTGAAACGGACAGGGGTGTTTTGCATCGGTGCAGAGTGGGTAACAAACTGAAAGTTAAATGATGCAAAAAGTGGTCTATGATTCGATACGTTCAGTGCATCATCATCTAAGACAGACACATTGATTAGTGAGTGGATGTCATATTCAGACACAAGAATGTGATCGATAATAGAGTTCCCATTTCCATTTGCGGATACAAAAGTTGGAATCGAGCTAGGAAGCCATTGTTTTGAGTTAACTGATCTGAATTTAAGTGGATGGCTATCCATACAAAATCTGAATGCGTTATTGCAAGAGTCGGTTTTGTCGATGTTACCATTGAAATCACCCATTAGAATTATTTTTCCTAGGGTGGAGTAACTATTCACGAGATTGGTTAATTTGTCCAAATACTCCTTATAGAAATCGACTGTGTAATTGGATGACGGAAGATACACTTGAAATATGTACAAGAACGTGTGATCGGTCATTTGCAATTGAAGTCCAACTAAACGGTCGTCTTGTATGTCAAGTAAGGCAACTCTATTGGCATAGCGTTTATGCCAAAATAGAGCTACGCCCCCTTTGCCCCTACCAGGCCCACTGCCCCTTTGAAGTGGGAGCCTCTGCGAGTAATCACACACAACATGACATGAATAATGATCGCTCAAGGTTTGTAAGAAATGGGCATTGTGGCTGGACAGCCAGTGCTCACTAAGGCCACACACATCAACAGTATCAGTGTTTAGAATTTTTGACAAGTAGGAACAGCTGGAAAATGCCCCAGTCATATTCCACGAGAATATGGACAAGGCCATAATGCTGACACAGAGAATGCGAAAATAAGAGTGACGTAACATCGTATGGATCTCGAGAGTAAGCTGCACTTATCGCGCATAGAGCTGTTATTTACAGCGGTACATGAAAACAGTTCACAAATCAGTGGGCAAAAGAGAACAATAGAGAACAATAGAGAAGCGAAGACCCCATTCACTTAAACTGTTTTCAATAGATCTAATTGTCACATGGTCAGGGAAATTTGAAACATAGAATCGTTCAGTTTTAATAGGATTTGGGTTTCGAAGCTTCGCATTGTTAGTGCTCGACTGCCGATTAGATTGTGAATTACTATATCTACTCTTATTGTGGTCACGTGGCTTGCTGGTGGGATAGCGAGGTCGAAAGTCATAACCATCCTCTTCTCCAATATCAAATTCAGAAGCTACACTATGGTTGATAACGTGTGATTCCAAACTAGATTGTTCGATGTAATTATCCGAGTCGTGGTTATCAGTTGAATAAGGTCGCTTAACTTCGGTATACTGATCTTGGTTGTACACGTCACTGGTATCGTCAATAGCACTGTCACAAATAAATGGAGCTTGGTTGGCACTATTCACTCAATTTGCAGAGTCGGTTTTGATGATGGGAGAGGTTGTGTGGTGTCTGTTGTCGAGGTGAGCAGTGTATTAGAGATTCGAGCGTTTGACGTCACTGGCGTTGGATCACATGTCAGGCCTGTTGCGTTGGTACTTTGCGATAGAGAGGAGTCGGAGTGAAAAGTTAGGTTTGAAGCAATTTCATCAATGCGCTTGTTCATTGAAGCGAATAATTCATTGACTTTGGACTGTGTGTGTTTGAAGCACTCGTCTTTGCAAATAGAGTGGGCTGATTTCTTATATGTATTAAAGTTATTGGATATTTTCTTCATTTCAGTTTTATTGTTACCAATAGCGCTACCGCAGTCGTTCAACTTCTTGACTAGACCGTCCATTGCCCCCAACATCTCAGCGAAGTTCTTTTTCAGGAATAGCATGTCCGTTTTCATCTTTGCAATTCCGTTTAGGCGGTCATCTTCACTGCGCTCAGCTGACAGTTTCAATTCCTCTTGGGTTTGTTCAATGGTATTGAATTTCTCATCGTTTTTAATTTGTTCTTCCATAAGACCATCGACGTTGGAAGTCAATGAGGGCATATCCTCGTGAAAGAATTTTGATAGAGATTCATTCTGTACATTCATAACCACAACATCAGTTTTAACATCGGCAATTGCCTTAGCAAGAACATGGAATTCTGCCATTGTAATATATTTCTGACCATCAATGTTGGCACTCGAGTCGTTTTGTAAGTGTTGACTGGGTAATGACAGTTGAGAATTTGAACACTTCGGGAAGAAGTTTACAATTTCAGAGAGATTGGACGAGTTATTGTCAAGAATAAACAGAAGAAGCTCATAAATATCCTTAGAAAGTTTGTCGGCAATTGCACCATTCTTTGAAACCCTTCTGTCTTCAATTCTGGATTTTTTGATGATGGAAATCTGGGCATAATTTTAGCTTCATTGAAGATTACAACACGAATCCTGTGTAGAGTTGATTTGTTCCGTTTAGACTCCATAAGGAAGAGATCTGTGATATGGTTTTTCGGAAATGAATGCATAAAGTCTAATAACCATACTATGTGAGCATGAGAGTTCGGAGCATATTTGTTAGATTGTCTTATGAAGTCTACGAACAACGAAACGGTGGATGACAAACTTGATGATGATAAGGATATGTCAGTAGATTTATCATTAACAACACAATCGCTGTTCTGTACTGGCATTGTCTTGTTTACCGTGTCGGTGATCAGTGATCCATGATTGGTGTTAGGATAAGTGCTGTTGAGAACAGCGTCGGTTTCCGTGAGAATATTGTCTATTGTCATATTTAGGTAAATAAAACGGACTTGCGTCGGCCCTATCCAACTGCTGGAAAGTTAATTAGAAATCGCTGAGCCGTGAAAATTCCAGCCAGACAGGGGTTGTCGACTGTGGTCGTTTTCAATTAGCAGTGAGTAGAGTTCATTAGTAACATGGCGTCAATAGGCGGAATACAATAGACCAATATGTAAACAATACCTCAGCATTTGAAAAAACATGTTTATATGGCAAAATCCCCAAAGAATGAACAAATGAAAACTGGCACAATCCAACATTATTACATCCTGGAGGAAGTACACAAATTCTTGATAACTAGAACTGTATAGAATTAAAGAAACTTTTGAAAGATAACAGAGCGAGATAAAAGACGACTGAATCCAATCACGAACGATAACTCTGTCAATCCCTAATCCCCCATTCAGCCCATTGTCTGTCTGGTCACTCACGGCGCGCCTGCACAATGCATGTTTATGATGACATTGTATTTATGACGGTCGAGATTTATGAGCACCAAGTGTAAGACAATAGCTTAATGAGCCAAATGTGAATCACGACAGATATTTTGTAGCTATTTGTCGTCAATACCGATACAGTCAAAATAATATGCATGCTTTTATGACAGATTGTAATTTGATAATGGCGTAACAATATTAAGTTATTAGATTCCAGATGTCACTTAAATATTTTCGCAAGGATAAATATTTAATGATTTAAAAAAAGTTATTGATATAAAACAAAAAAATAATGACACTAAGAAGGACAATCCCGGGTTACCCCCCCCCCTGTGTCTGTTAGATTTTACGTTTTAATCATTAATTGTGAACCGACCAGAAAACGATGATTTAATTTGGCCAAAGTTTTTTTTAATTTGGCCAAAAAACATTTGGCTAAAGTTTTTTTCATTTGGCTAAACTTTTGGCTAAAGTTTTTTTTCAGTTCAGCACGAACACTGCACCAAACGCTGCATTAAATCGCCCCATAAAAGTCAATCTAGTCTGACCATATGGCCAAATACAAAGGGTGGAGTACGGTCTTCATATGATATGTCTCATCGCATAGCGGAAAGGAATATCACACCTCAATCTCCGCAACTAGACATACAGATATTATTATTATACTAGGGGATTGCCCATAAAAAATGGTGGATATATAAATCTTCCTTGTTACTTTTTGGTGTTCGCTGGCATGAACAAATTCTCATATCTAATATTAGAAACTTCCCAGAAGGGAAAAAGTAATTAAAAACAATGTTAAATTGAGACTATAGATACTTCCCAGAAAATGAGGCCTAAGCAGAATGAGGTCCCCAGAGGGTGAATTTGGTGATGCTAACCATCCGGGGACCTCATTATGCAAATGACAGACACACTAATTGCAGGCTTACTTAGAAAGTGATTTGGTGGTGATAATCTATATTTATTCACATTTATTCAAATATTAAGTAAAACCTGTATCTTGGTGTTCGCGGTGACAATCTGTGATCTTCAGCGAAAACCCATGATTCACTGCGACAACAATGGCTATGTGTATTAATTCCGATGTCTGTGATATGCGGCAAATAAGTGGACTGATCGCCATGATGAGTGCAATAAGACTGTTTCATTTGTCAGATATTGTAGGCAAATGGGCCTCATCTACAACAAAAAACAGCTAATTATGTAACTTGTTTGCAATTTTATTTGTTAACCCTTTACCCAACAGAAGGGCCCTGTGCCAATGCATTCTCTTATATATGCGAGTCGACCATAGGTCGCCTCGCATATATAAGAGAATGCATTGGCTTAACACATTAAAAATTATAAAATTGTTAAAGAATGTAAGAAAAAATGGTAAAAAGTGTTAAAAAAAGATTTTTTTTAGGCCAATGCATTCTCTTATATATGCGAGGCGACCTATGGTCGACTCGCATATATAAGAGAATGCATTGGCACAGGGCATACCTGTAACTATCACAATGTGGTCAAGGAGCCGGTTCCAATGATATCCATATTTGTATGGTTCTATTGAGACAGACCGAAGATATTTTAGGCTGTTGAAGCTTTATTTGGCCGGTTTTGGCCGGTTTGTTGGGTAAAGGGTTAAGCATTCAGTTTTAAGTGAATTTCAATCCTTTTTATTAGTTCAACAAAGTCAAGTTTGAGCTATTGCCATGGGTTGGTGTCCTTCATGCGTGTGTGTGTTCATCTGTCAACAACTTCCTTTGGTACATCTTACAGGCCACATCCCTTATCCAACTGTCACCAAACTTCATATGGATCTTCAGGGTGACCTCCAGATGGGAGCTTACCATTATTATCTCCGAATTTTGTTTAAAAACATGGTTGCAAGCAGCCTCCTTGGATTTCACATTTGAGTCCCAAAATTATTGGCGTAATGTTTGAAAATTTACAGGAATGTTTTGGATCACCTATCGACGTTTTTCAATGAAAAACATGGACACCAGCAGTGTTCTTGGATTTTACTCTTTACATGACTAAATCCTTGGGCAGCCCTACAGGCCACATCCCTCATCCAATCTTCATCAAACTTCATATGTATCTTCTCGGTGGCCTCCAGATGGGAGCTATCAAAATTTCCGAATGTCATCTTGCATTTTACTTTCTGCTTGACTTAATTTTTTAGCACACCCTACAGGACATATCCTTGATCCAATCATCACCAAAGTTCATATGGATCTTCAGGGTGGCCTCTAGATGTTAGCCATACATTTGTTCCTTATTTTGTTCAAAAACATGGCCACCAACAGACATCTTGTTCTGAATTTTCATTAAAAACATGGCCACCAACAGCCATCTTGGATTTTACTCTTTGCATCACTAAATCCCTTGGCATGCCCGACAGGCAACATTTTTTATCCGATTTATCCCAAACTTCATGTGGCTCTCCGGGTTGACCTCTAGTATTATTTAAATATTTTAACTTTCCACATTCCTCATCACTCTATTGACTGTAATGTATGACATTATTCCCTCTCCAAGTTGAGCTACAGTGTCATTGATACTTTCATTACCTTCCCCCTTCATCCACAAATTGAACACAATGCTGATTGTATTCAAGATTTGATTAAATTATCAGATGTTAACCTGTTTTTAATTGAGTTTTAATTTTAATCAAAACAGAGTTGAATCAAAAGAGATGATTCATTCATTTGAACATTTATTTGATAAATCTTTGCAATTTAAGAATTTGTTATTGAGGTTGATTAATGGAATATGTTGCAAGATGTTTTTCATCTATTTTTTTCTTAAATTTATTTTGTTTATTAGGATCAGAGCAACTGGTGTGTTGTCGGATGAAGAAGTGATGTTGGATCCTCTTGAAGGTTTGTCTATCAACAGTGAAATAATGACCAAATGTGAACATATGTGTATTGATGTTAACCCTTTCATGGCAGGACCTGCGCTGGTGCAGCATTAAAGATCATGTACCTATGCATTCTCTTATATATGCGAGTCTCCCATAGGGAGCCTCGCATATATAAGAGAATGCACTGGCTTACAAGGTAAATATTGTTGGGCCAATGTATTCTGTTATATATGCGAGGCTCCCTATGGGAGACTCGCATATATAATAGAATGCATTGGCACAGGGTTTTCTCAAAATTTCAGGAAGCTCCAGACATCAAATTGTTAAATATCTGTGGCAACATTCCCATGATATTACATGTATACCTCAAATTGATGGGTAGGCCACTTAACACAAATTGTCATGTTGATTGGTTTTCCATATTCATGAAATCTGCTTGTGGTACAATACTTTTCTAGTATTCAAGTAATTCTGAAATTCAGTTCTAATATGACCATACGCTAGCGTAATTAACGAACCACAGCTAAAACACATGCATAATCTAGGATATATCTGTGTCTTTTTAATCCTAAAAATAACTTCATAGATGCGTATTCCCATCAAATAAGATTAACTTAGGCCTTATATCGTTGTGTGATTATGATATATAACACTCCATACATGCACAAGGGTTCATCGACAGAGTGGGTTCTAAAGCAATTTCGTGTATAAATTAGGTCAATCATATCAAACATCAAGGCATGTGAGAAATCAGATATTAACAATGCAAACAGACTACGAACTCACCCACTCAGACTTAAAACCTAAATAAAAAACTTTTAAAAGCCATTCCTTTTGAACAAATTATTATAGAATATAAACTACCAACATCAAACTGAAAGTATTCAAATGTCAAGACTGTTTGTTGTTTTCTAGAGGGGGTATTTTACTGAAATTAACCATTGTAGTATTGACGCTGCACGCGTGCACAATCCAAGTGAGAATTGTACAATACTAAGAAGCTTGTAGATTTCATCATGTCCATTTCATTCATAAAAATGTCATCATGTCCATTTCAACGAAACTCGACGAGCAACGTCATCTTGTAGCTTTCACCATCGATCGAATTTGCGATAACCTGAATGTATTTTCTGTATTGTTCATAAATATGTGTTTCTTGTCGATTCATGAAAATTGAAGGATACCTGAGGATTATCAGATTCACATATGTACTCAGTAATATTATGTTAATTTAAACGCGATATAATAACGTTTGCTTGCATCATGGATTTCGATTCAAGTATTGTCCACAGCCCAGCCAGAGTGATTGAGATTTTCCCATTGCATGCGACATTTATATTTTAGGCCACTCCATTGCAAATATTTGACAGTCCATAATGTTATAATTATGTTCTCAATAAAATGTAAACCGCGGCTACGAATGAACTACACTGTGCATATTTCTGATAGCAAGTCCCCTCAATTTGGAATGCCGGCCATTGAAAGACGCACACGTTTATTTCAAATTACGACATTAATGCTTTAAGCCCACCGATCTACTGTGCGACAAAAGCGCTCGCAAAAATAATAAACAGCAGTGTCGTATTAGATAATAATTGGTGACATCACAAAATCAGATATAGTCTATATACGACCCAAGCGTCTGGCTTTGGTTCGTTAATATAATATATTGGAAATATCTAATCATTCTTCATTTATATGTATGTTCTGATATTATAATCATACACCAGGAATAGAAACACCATATTTCCGCTAAAGGAAGCCGTTCACACTGAACTATATGGATAGATGTCCTGCGTATGTAAAACCATAGTAGAAAAGGGGTTAACTTTTTTGTGGTCGCCTACGATACCTCGCGGTCTTCAGTGGCTTGCTTGGATTAGTCACGCATGCGCAGTCCCAATATAACCGAATGAATTCGCCAGTTTATTTTCTGCTACCAAAGAGAGAAGTCTAAAGGGAGTATTGTTCCGAATTTGTCGTTTAACAACTAGACAACAAATTCAATTTATCGATACAATAATTACTGGTCGCCTACGCGTTAGTTTTTAGAATTATTGTTTCGAATTCACGGACCGTTTCGCTTCAAACATACAATTGTTCCGTGTTTTCGAATAGGCGGCGGACTTAATATTTTTCGAATATGAAAATCTGGCTCCGACCATTAGATTGATGGGCGCAGCTTTGGAAGGGCCTTCTGACATGGTCTCATGAGGAAAACTTAATATATATATCCCCCGGATATATATATTATATCATTTTATATATATATATACGCAATGTGTATATTGTGATACATAGGTACCTCAGGGACATGTGACCGTGTGATAACTGTTCTAAGGGCAGGACCAGTTCACGCTCCTCCGGTTACGTCTTGACGGTTCAACCAATTCGTGGGGATACATCTGGTGGAGCTGCCGGGGTACTTGGGACCTCCAGGCCATTTGGCCCCCACCAGACGCTAGCGGTTCTGGGCGCTAAAGCTGCCAAAAATCGCGTGCGTACGTATCGACACCGGCTGGATGGCCTTAGGCAGCTTAAGCGTAGGGCAGGGGCCGTACCCATGAGGTAAAGCGCCGAGTCCCCCTGGTCACGATTGCATAAACGAAAAATGACGACACGGCCTTGCCTGCCACTCCTCCGTGAAGGGATCGGAGAAAAATGACCTCTCCCCACCCTCCAGCTTGGCCAGGATATTAGCTTGGGCATGACCACCTGCAGCATGTGATGGTGGGGGCTCCCTCTGATCCGATGGCTTTACTCGCTTATAGTTGTATAACCCATTTGGGCTAATGGGCTCTCCATTTGATACCTGTGCCATAGATTGGGCATCAGGTTATCTGCCATTTGCATTGGTGAACAGCAGTTAGTTAAACTCTTAATGTTGGTTGTCTTGCCATCTTTGGAGTGGGCCTCCTCCAGTGTAAGTCGTTATGTCGCTAAGGCGGAGAGGGAGTTAGTCTCAAATCGGCTGGATTCTTAGAACTGACGGATGAAGAACAGAGAATTGCTCGGTTCGCTCGCAATTCTGAATTGAATGGCACCACCTGGGATGTTGCTTCCAAAAACAAGGGGGGGAGGTACATGTTTGGGCAATATAGCACTCTAATTATATGAGTTATTTCACGTACCTAATCATAACAGATTCATTAAAGAGTTCATATTTGGGTACAATCTGTTTTAGAAGAGTGCATTGCCTCCAAAATTTGGCTATTAACTTTATTGCTCGTGCCTCCTCCTGGGCTTGCATTCTAATCCATATAGTTCAGTGTGAACAGCTTCCTTTAGCGGAAATATGATATTTAAAAAAATATAATATATATTTCCTTAAAGAAAGCCTGAACACTGAACTATCATAGGGCCCTCCCATGGCGGTGCCATTCCCAACCCCGCAACTCGCCAATCTCCTGATTGAGTTGAAAATAAACTGGCGAATTAATTCGGTTATATTGGGACTGCGCATGCGTGACTAATCCGAGCAAGCCACTGAAGACTGCGAGGTATCGTAGGCGACCACAAAACAGTTAACCCCTTTTCTACTATGGTTTTACAAACGCAGGACATCTATCCATATAGTTCAGTGTTCAGGCTTTCTTTAAGGAAATATATATTATATTTTTAAAAATATCATATTGCTTCATGTAATAGCTGAATATATATAAATGAATGAATGGGATTCAAGTATTTATTTACCCTTGAGTTAAAGTGAGTACAATTATATTATGATTAATTTATGTAATTTGATTATAATTACCTGCGTCTCTAACTATATTGTTAATGTTTTAGTAAAGAACAATAACAAACGGAAGTCAAAACGGAAGAAGCGACAGAAAGCGACTAATGCTGAAACAGGCGAAGTTACAGAAAACTCTGATGTTCAAGATGGCAACAATAACCACATAGATATTCCAGTGGACGATATTCCCCTGGATCAGTCACCTCCATCCACACAGTCCTCTCAAGTGTTGATGGTGATGACGGAGAATTTAACACATGAGCCGTTCAAGCAGAATGATGAGACAAAGGTATAATTTTACAGGCCTATAACCAGGGTCTGCGCTGGCCAGAAAAGTCATTTGGTCAACTGTTTGTTCATTATCCTATTAATTTGGTCAACCTGAAAAAAAACAACAATATATTAGGTCATAGAGAAACTGAATTTTTGCGAAAACTATGTGCAAATGCATTCTTTTATATATGCGAGTCTCCCATAGAGCGCCTCGCATATATAAGAGAATACATTGGCCTAACAATATTGACCTTGACCTTGTAAGCCAGTGCGTTCTCTTATATATGTCAGGCGGTAAACAATATACTTTAACAATATACTGGAGACTCACATATATTATCTTTAATGCTGCAGCAGCAGCGAAGCTCCTGTCATGAAAGGGTTAAGCAAGCAATTTGCACTTTACATTTGAGACTCGCGAGTTATGCAGAGTAAGTCAAAATATTTGGGTCGAAAAAAAAATTACAGGATACAAGGACCGGGTGGGTGGGTGTCCCCGAGCCCGGAATGCAGATTTTTTCTGATGTCATGCAATTTTTTTCCAAAATCATTTCTAAGACAAATTACAGCTTCAAAATGAATTGAAACAATAAGATTCATATAGTAGTGCATGCTATATCCTTATACAAGTGAGGGGGCTCTATATTTAAATATTTTGTCCACAATTTCTCCCTTTAACAGTTGAAACCATGGGGTGGGTCCGGTTTTGGTCGAGGAAAAAAAATTGCAATGGAAAAAAAAATCCATTCTCATCTTTTCTCATAGTTTAGTATGGCTTTTTTAACTTATTATACATAGAGGATACCTGCGTGTTTTGAGTGAATACCGAGTGGTCACAGTGAGATACTGGAATCATCACGATTAAAGGCCACGAGTTTTAGGCCACGAGTGATGATTCCAGTATCTCACTGTGACCACGAATGAGGTAATTCCGGTATTCACTCAAAACACGAAGGTTTTCTTTTTATTATATGCGCTATTTACTAAAATAGATCGAGGAATTAATTCAAAATCGAACTGATTCCGATTCACATCGGCAATACAATTTCTGCACAACAAACAGAGAGACCAGTGGTTCAATAAAATTCTGTCGATAACTCAGTATACACATGCTTCAAATGTGCGTAACTTTATTTAAAATATACCAACTTACTTGCTTGTGTACATATGCAATGTGGCATTGCATTTTTGTCATTTATTGACACAAAATCGTTATTTTAACAGTGATGGAGCATTAAAAGGCTTCGGCATCTCCTGCTGGGATACTACTCGCCTCGACATTTTGTAGGAGAGCTACTCGCCACTCGCCTATAATGATTTGCTCATTGCTCATTGCTCACCAGTGATTTCCCACATGGAGAGGACTGGAACTGTGTTTATTTAATCAAATTGATGGTGTTTTTACTTTACACATGCACATATTTTAACCTATTGCCAATAAGGGACTCAACTATCCTGTTAAAGTGGGTATTTTACCTTTATAACCATAAATATTTGGGTTTTTAAAGGTTTTGTCACTGGTTTTGTTGGCATATTTTTCAGCCATGTGCTTTGTTTGTTAATTTTTTGTGGGTGTACTTGATCAGCATTCTCTCAGTTCCAGTGCAGACACATGAGAGACCCTTACCCTGCCAACAACACATTATTTAGTAGAATTTACAAGATTTTCATCAATTTTGGGGGTGGGTGGAAAAAACTTACGGTCCCGGGTGGGTGTCCCAGACCTGGGTGGAAAAAACTTACGCTCCCGGGGTGGTGGGTCCCCAAAACTGAAAAACACAAAATTTCCACCTTGTATTCGTAATGTTTTTCCTGACCCCCATCTGGAGTTATCCCCCTTTTTCGACTTAGAATTCATGCACAAAAATAGCATTACTCCAGCTAATTCCCATTGCAAAGTCAGTAATACTACCTGCCCATATTTCATAAAATGCTGTATTACAACATAAAATATTATCTTTGTGTCCTATTTTAGATATATATTTAACATAATAAAACAGAAAACAAACTAATTTCATTAAATAAAATAATATGCATCATGATTTATATAAAACACGACATTAGATTAGTACTGTGAATGCAAATTGAGATTTTGCATGGGGGGGTTCTCGAAGGTAAGCCCAGTCCCAAGTTTTTGTGTCAAAAAATTCATGCCCCCCTCCCAGGCTTACTGATGGACATACAGAGTTTTTGTTTGTTTTTTATTAATTTGTTTTATTGAAACATTGTCAGATGATATTACATATAGGAAGATGAGTAATACAGTTATCTTGATTACAATAGAGAACATGCATCAACGCAAACATTTAATCATACGCTCCTACCGGTACATACACTCATGCACGCTTCCACACTTATTTACATACATAAACAGGCATTAAAAACTCTAAACTAGTGCTTCTGCTATCTATTGAAATTGTAATCATTATTTGAAAAAAAGAGTATGATCTGAAATTTCAAACACATATGGAATGTTATATTCTGTTGATGGTGACAGACAAAGTTTGACATTTTCCATTCTAATCCTGAGCAATGTTTTTGCTTTGTCCCCATCTTGCTTTGAAAAAAAATATTATATTAACTAATTTTGTTTGATTCATTGTATTCAGTATGTTGTTCTTTGGTATTTCATGATTGAAATCTGTTGATTTGCTATTTTAATTTATTACAGGCCTTGACCTCAGAAGTTGTGAAAACAATCAGGGATATCATTGCATTGAACCCATTTTACAGGTATATATATCACTTGGACATATTAGATTATTTGGCCCTGTGGCACCTACAATCCATATTATTTGACTATAATATTTTGATGAAAATATATACTTTGCCAACAAACTTATACTCTCCAATGCAACACGCCAACTTTTATTGGATACTAATTCCACTTTGCCTTACATCAAAAGTTTGTTCATCTTCACAGACAGCAACCGTCTTATTTATGGCCGATTATCAATCACAAAATACATTTTCAATATGAAAGTTAATATCTCAATCAAAGATATCTTGGACACTGAACTATTGGTTATGACAGAAACATTAAAAAATATGTTACATATTTGTAGGTAATGAAAGGGTATGAAATACTTACGGTACATTTTCGTGAACTTTTCAATCGAAAGTACTTCTCACTAACCACATGCTCGCTATTTCTTATAAAGGGAACAATGAGATAAGAGAATCCTCTTTCTTGCAATAGGTCATTTGTTGAACTTATTATCTGAACAGTTACCACCAATGAATATGAATCATTCTACACATTTATTATTTGTTTTTCTGTCTGTCGTCTGCTTATGTATCCTGAACACCCCTCCAAATTAATAATAGACCATTCCAATTTACACTTTTATTTTTCCGCCAAAGGAAGCCCTCACACTGATCTATATGGATAGATGTCCTGCGTTTGTAAACCATAGTAGAAAAGGGGTTAACTTTTTGGTCGCCTACGATCACTCACGGTCTTCACTCTTCAGTGGCTTGCCTCGGAATCAGTCACGCATGCGCAGTCCCAATATAATTCACTGTACAGATTGAATTAGCCAGTTTATTTTCTGCTACCAAACCGAACGGAAGTCTAAGGGAGTATTTTTCCGAATTTGTCGTTTAACAATAGCGACAAATTCAATTTATCGATACAATAATTACTGGTCGCCTACGCGTTCGTTTTTATAATTATCGTTTCGAATTCACGGACCGTTTCGTTTCAAACATATAATTGTTCGTGTTTTTCGAACAGGCGGCGAACTTAAATTTTTTTTTATCAAATATGAAAATCAACATTTCGCCATAATTAGCCGCCATTTCAAGGCCTTACGAGGCGCACAGATTATTGTGAGAAATACATCTATGGAATTATTATAGCACCTATAAGGTATGATAGAATTTGCCAGATATCAAAAATGCCACGTGATTCGCCACCGGAAGTATCCTAATTTCGTGGGAATTATTTTGACGTTTTAATGCGTGGAAATTTATTTAGCAATAATTCCATCGCTACTGACGCTATCTCTCGTCATGTTATGAACAACGTGCTTTCACATAATACTATGTTGTTTTATGTTTCAATACAAATGATCCAGATGTGTTAATCACGTTTGACCTTGAAGTTGATTACAATCTACACAAGAATACTGACAGTTGATTAGATCTTGGTTTATCAATGTCACATGCATAACAATAACCTCATATGACAGTAGTACCGTAGTGCTACGAATAAATCTCAGCCATGTCATAGATGTATGTCGATTAATAGCTACCTTGTATATACCGCTATTCTCAAGGTGATTGACCAGAAAAACGGGGTGATACCCCGGTCATGACCGCGGTGATACCGGTAATAAACGGTAGCGGTATCGAGACGGTCATGGCGTGAAGTTACGGTATTGGGCGATAATGATACCGTGGTCTTTTAGCGGGCACCCAGAGAAGGATCCAGGGATGTTTTGATACCTGTTACAGGTTTGGGTGCCCAAACTATAGAGACCCAATTGTCCCCAAATTCCATGTAGATAGTATTTATTCAAGTTGGATCTTCCATATTTTCAAGGAATGTTTCTATAATTCAACAAAATGTATTATTAATGCAAATCATCAGCCCGCAGATGATATATAGTCTATAATATGGAGCCTTTATTTGCACAATCAAGTATCCAGTACTGAATATTTTAACATCCAAATTTATATGGGCACATACTCAAATACAGAACAGGTGTCCCCAAAAATTATCTGGATCCTTCCCTGCGGGCACCGCGTTGGTTTTGTTGAGTGCCGCGGTGATTTTCATGGAACTCTTTAGGGGGGGGGGGGTGTTTGCTCACACATACTTGTTCGCGTTAACAAGCGGTATCAGTGCCGCGGTATTGGAGGATACCGTGGTATAGTACCGTCATATTAACGGGGTGACACCACGTTATTGGTGGTTAATTGCTTTGAGTATAGCGGTAGGTCTAATGAACAATAGCTGCGATTATACACCAGCCGGTTCAGCAAGCCGGTCTGAACCGGTGGGCTTGTAAATTTCTGAGAAGGATCCAGGGATGTTTTTCTACCTGTTACAGGTTTGGGCGCTCAAACTCTGGAGACCCTGGGGATAGTAATTATTCAAGTTGGTTCTCCATTATTTCAACGAATTTTTCTATAATTCAACAACTAAACATGAAAATCGGATGAGATAGTCTACTAGTATGATATAGAGCCTTTATTTGCACCATCTCTGGATCCTTCCCAGGTAGTATTTCTCGGTCGGATCTCTTCTCGGGCAGGAACAGTTCACGCTCCCCCGATTATGCCTCGGCATTCAATCAATTAGTGGGGAGGCGACCGGTGGCGATGCCAGGGTACTTGGGACCCCCAGGACATTTGGTCCCACACCGGCGCGAGCAGTTCTGTGTGCTGAAGTTGCCAAAATCGCGTGCGAACGTAACGACACCGGCTGGGCGGCCTCTGGCGACTTCGGCATAGGGCAGTGGCCATACCCATTCGGTAGCAAGCCCGGTCCCCTTGGTCACGCTCTATATAAAGACACGGCCTTGCCTGCCTCTCAGCCGTCTTGGGGTTTCTGCTGCAATGGCCTCTACCCATCGTTCTGCTTGGACAGGACATTCAGCTTGGTCGGGACCACCTGCATTTGGGGGGGGGGGGGGGGGCTCACCCCGGTCCGATGGCTCCACCTCCTTCCGGTTATCAGAAGAAACCAGTTTTGGCTATGGGATTCTTCATTTCGACACTGGACTCCAAAATTGGAACTCAGTTTATCAGCCTTTTGCTCAAGCAGTTGGCCGTAGCTTAAAATTCCATGGGAGGTATTTACACCTCGATTGAGCCATCGCCGGAATGGGCCTCCCTCTAGTGTTTTGTCGTCCATTATGGACATTGCAGGTCGTTCCGACGCTAGGGCAGGGAGCTACATGCTATCCTTACACCCCAAGGCGTCTGAGGCTTTCGATGACGACCCGTCTGCGCACAATATGTCAGACTGTGGGTCTTTTCGGTCGTCACAGTCTGGCATCGGTAAGGCAGAAGCTGCGGATCGTGATTTCCTATCCACGGATTATCTCATCTATAGGCTTCTTCCTACTGAACTATGAACTCTCAAGCCCTCCTGGCACGCCCTGTGCACTCGTACCACCGTCTTAAAAATGCATCGAGAACTCGATCTATCTTACCTGTGATATACATTTCATAGGTAAGGTACACGACCCGCGACTGACACACTGGTCAATAGACTTCACACATGAATGAAGCACATTTACATGGAAAGTATTTCTCTTGTCACGTGCCACAACGACCCTGCCAATGGCCTGGCCGACAGAGTACATCTCATGGCTCTTTATACTCCTATTACCAATATCAATTTGATTATCTGGCACATGGTAATAAAATTAACAGGGCACTGCACGACAATAGACAATAACGCGGGCAAAGACGTTTGCACTGTCCAGCTCAGCTTTCTAGGAAGCTCATTGACTAGCATTATAGACCTTTCCTTGCAGGCAGGGGACCACCCAGTCCGAGTGGATCCCAACCCCATGGCACCAGACACCCGATCATAAGGGCCTGAAACCATGCTGCCAACTCTGCGCGCTTCGGTATATGCCGGATTTGTCCTATCAACATTCGACAATAAAACAGGCAAAGACGTTTGCGCTGTCCAGCTCAGCTTTCGAGGAAGCTCATTGACTAGCCATCAGACCTTTCCTTGCAGGCAGGGACCAACCCATATGAGGGGATCCCAACCACATGGCACCAGCCGCCCAATCATAAGGGCCTGAAACCATGCTGACAACTCTGCTCGCTTCGGTCTATGCTGGATTTGTCCTATTTTCCTTAAACATGCCTTCAACAGGACCACTTAGGTCGGGGGAGCTCCTCTCTATCATGGCTCTTAAAATTCAATAAGTAACAACATTATAAAGGGATGTGTGTCCTTTACTAGGAGGATGATAATTTCATTTGTTTCCTTCATCAGCGAGCCATTTTAGAGGGGGTCTTCCCCTAGTTTGCTGCATGCCTCACACTAACATACCTATCACACACCTAGGTCGTTCTGCTGCATGTTTGGGGGGGAAAGTGACATGATGTTCTGGGCAGAGGCTCAGAACTGAATATTCCGTATGGTGACAATTTACCCGTGGTTATCATCTGATTACATTGTACATCATTTGAACTGATTTCAGTTGTCAAAGAGCCAAAGGGCCTTCTGAAATGATCTCATTGCTGACTTATAGATCACCTTGATATATATATTTTATATCATTTTATATATTTATATACGCGTAAGATTTGTATCACAGGGTTTCTGTCGGATATCTTGTGATGCATAGGTACCTCAGAGACATGTGATCAGTAGAAGAAAAACAAGGAAGCTGTTCTAAGAACGACAGGGGGCATGACCACCTTGCAAGATGCGGTGGTGGGGGCTCCCTCTGTTCAGATGACTTGACTCCATTATCGTTGTACAACCTGCTTGGCCTAATGGGTTCTCAACTCAATCCCTGTGCCACAAATTTGGCATCAGGTTCTCTGGCTTTTTCTTTGGCGAATAGCAGTTAGTTAACTTTGGTTGTCTCGCCATCGTCGGAGTGGGCTTCCGTCTGTGCAGGTCGTTCTGTCGCTAAGGCGGAGAGTGAGTTAGTCTCCTTCCTTCATGATCCTGCATCATGGGACCTTGATGGGTGGGACCTTAGAACAGACAGCTGAAGAAGACGACACAGAGAAGAACGAAGAGTTTCTTCTTCCATTATACTTGCTCGGTTCGCTCGCAACTATGCATTGGATGGCACCTCATGGGATGTTTGTTTCAAAACAAGGGGGGCGGTACACATTTGAGCAATATAGCACTCTAACTATATGAGTTATTTCACGTAAATAATCCTAACAGATTCATTAAAGTGTTCCTATATGGTACAATCTGTTTTAGAAGAGTACCTTTACTCAAAATTTGGCTATTAACTTGATTGCTCGTGCCTCCTCCTGGGCTTGCATTCTAATCCATATAGCTCAGTGTGAGGGCTTCCTTTGGCGGAAAAAATATTATTTTTAAAATTATAATACATTTTTCCTTAAAGAAAGCCTGAACACTGAACTATCATAGGGCCCTCCCATGGCGGTGCCATTCCCAACCCCGCGACTCGCCAATCTTCTGATTGAGTTGAAAATAAACTGGCTAATTCAATCTGTACAGTGAATTATATTGGGACTGCGCATGCGTGACTGATTCCGAGGCAAGCCACTGAAGAGTGAAGACCGTGAGTGATCGTAGGCGACCAAAAAGTTAACCCCTTTTCTACTATGGTTTACAAACGCAGGACATCTATCCATATAGTTCAGAGTTCAGGCTTTCTTTAAGGAAAAATGTATTATAATTTTAAAAATAATATAATTGGGCAGGAAAATCCATTTATTAATGAAAGGATTAACAAATGTTTGAACAAATTTACCAATTTCAGTAATGAATCGGAAATCTGAACTTGAAAACATGTTTGTTCGATCTCAATTCCATGTGTGTTTGTATAAAAAACGTACTGCAATTATTTCCTACTGATTAAAACTTTCCCAGACAAAATGAACAGGAATAAAAAGTTTGCACTGGGGACCATGTACGCAGACCATACATATACATTATACCAGGCTTGAAATGTGCTTTCCAATTATTGTTTAAATTAACCGAAACTGCAATCAGTGTTCTAAGCTCGATAGTTCCCAATCACTTACATGTGAAGCATAATAATTAGAATGAGGAAAAACTAAGTGATATTTGTGTTAATATGCTACCCATATTTCAAAAAGATTATTCTTTACAAAATGAATATATATATAACATGGAATCATAAAGCCATTCACACGTGCAGCCCACATTTATTGGAGAATTTAAATGAAAGATATGGTCGCTGGCAGCCCCCCTCTTCAAGTTGAACTACAGTGTCATTGACACTTTCATCAGCTGTAGGTAACTTTCTTTGCTTAGTGATCTATCCTATAAAATATTTCGCACTGAGGCTTTTATATTTAAACTGATGCTCTTTTCAGAGAGAATTTGGCACAGATCATTCAAGCTGGACAGAAAATTGTTGATAATTCTGTTCACATCAGTGACTTAGGTAAGAATTTGAATTAAAATCAAAGGTTAGTGCCCCTCTTATTCTCAGGGTTCGAGATGCCGCTTGCTAAAGTTGCCAATGGCAAAATAAGACTTTCATTTGGCAAAACAAATATTTATTTGGCAAAAATTTTGGCAAGTAGTTTTAGTTATGTTATGTGAACTATTTAGTCATAAAACATCATCAAATGTGGATTATCCGTTACTTGTGCTGTTACAGACATTAAAAAGGGAAATGTATGTATAATCTTCTTTAGTTTTCACAAAACGGTAATACCTATTTGCTGTCTATATCAGACTACCATAAAACACTTTGATATATATTAAAGGTACAGAATCCAATTCGATGGTTCCTGTATCATCAGATTAAAAAAAACAACATTTCTTCGAAAGATGCTTTATTTATCAGAATCGATTAATTACCACAATATAATGCTAACCATCGTCAACTCTAGCACAAAATGTTCTAAAACTTGTTATATATAAACATTTTATCATCGCAATTTGGTATCGAGAGTATATGTTGGTAGGCTCATCTAATATTTGCTAGGCCGCCATATATTCCAGGTGGTGAAAATAACAGATTTAAAAAATTGATATCTAATAACTCTGACCTTTGATGGGTGGGTTCCTGGACTCGAATAAAATATTTCTTAACCCCAAAGCCAAAGAAATAGTAATTTAGGAGCGTTAATTCGGTTTATGTATCTTTCAAGATGATCTATCTCATTGTAAAAATGTGTTATATAGTTCCGGGGTATAAAATATTAGATATGAATCGAAGACCCCTGTCTGGAAATGCTTCTATCAATTAATATTCATTATATTTCAAATATTTTCTGGTCTAAAAACATGTGGTTGTTTAGCTAAAACCAATAGTGGTTACTGTTAACAGAGACCAGAATTTTTATTGTGTAATATTGTCACAAATAAATGTTAATTAGACTCATTATCTCTTACAACTATGTAATAAAACAATACAAACATTTGGGACATTTGACACTCGGAGCATAGCTATGGGAACACCCTAATGATCTCTATCGCTATATGGTATCGCCTGAATGGTCTGTTCTAAAAATAGAACAATAAACGGTCCTACATAATCATCTCATTTTATTATAAAATATTCAGAATAAAATAAATATTAATTGATAGAAATGTTTCAGGACATGGGTCTTCAATACATATTTATTATTTTATACCACGAAACTATTTCAAAATTCTTATATGAAGAGATATTAATCCATCTTTGATAATAATAGCTTGCTTTACTTGCTCAGTTTACCTGTGCCTGTGGTTAGTTTTTACATTATATAACAAGATTTAAAAAAATGAGAATTTCCTTCAATTTCCTCAGTTATACCATTAAATTAATTTGGCAACTCATTTTGAAATTTGGCCAAAACAAATTATATTTGACAAAAAAAATTGACAAGAGAAAATTTGGGTCAATAATCAACCCCGCTTATTCTCGATACAGGTCATACTACCTGCATAATGCAAGTTTGCATATAAGGGACTCTTTTTGTCCCCGATATTTTTAGAGGACTATTGTAATCAGCCATGTGCATCCATCCATGTGCGTGTGTCAGTCCTATTCCTAAGCTTGTTTGGACGTTAACTCTAGTTTTATGTCTGTTCGACATAAAACTTGATAGAGGAATAATCATCACATAATTAAAGTCAAGTTCGATTTTGGTCATGGTCTGATGTCTGTTGTAGGAGTTATGCCTCTTGTTTTTACTTAGAAATCACAGTTTTTGGGTTGACCGGATGATAACTTGAGCAATATTTAAAAAATAAAATTTATAATTGGTATGTGGTTCTCGTTCTATGGTCATCTGTTGAACTTCTTATCTGAACATTTCCTATGGGATAACTACTCATCAATGATGGCGTAGTATAGGAAGGGTTAAGCTAAAGAATGATATGATATTTACATTTAAAATTTTATGATCCTTGATAAAGGTGCTGCTCTTACTTCTGCTGAAGCTGAGGAACATCAGAAAGTTATTGAAGAGACAAATGTGAGTACTTATTGGAGATGGGGCATCACTTCTTATCCATTCTCATACAACTATCAATGTGGTAACATACACTTTCTGCTTTCATACATCTAACTCTATGTTGTCTTGGTCATTGTGAGAACAAAGCCAAGTAAAGTATAATAAAATGTATTCTCTCCTTTGAAGGATCATCATAGAATATAGCATGTAGACATTAAAGGTACTCAATTCCGATTAAGCACCCCTCAATTACTATTTATTTGGCTTCGGGGGTAAAAAATTATTTTGATTTGAGTCGAGGAACCCATTCATCAAAGCTCAGATTTATCAGATATCAATTTTGTAAACTATTATTTTTCACCACCTGGAATATTTAGTGGCCCAGTAAAAGTCGATGAGAAAACCAAATAGCGGATGAAGATGGATAACTCTAAAATCAAGCGGCTTTTTTGTGTTAGATATTTGACAAACAGGCAAAATTTCATTGTACAAAATGTTGTTAATAACAGGTTTTGGGCAATTTTATACTATAGTGGACTGTGGTTAGCATTATTTTTGGGAAATTAGTCATTGTGATAACTGAAGAGGCATTTCAAAACAAAATTTGTTGTTGGGATCTGATGATATGGGGACCGTCCGACCATCAAATCGGATTGAGTACCTTTAAGATATAATATCATTTTAATAATATGTCTCCACTTTCTGACTGTCAGATTCCAACTCCTTCAATAACTCAATATCAATTTTGGAGGGAAACCCAAGGAATACAGAAGATTTAGTTAAATATAGCACAGTTAACTGGTGTATATCTGGTATTCAACTTATGTTTTCATTCATAAACTCAATTGAACTTCATTGTAAAACATGTTACAGTCTTACAGACAAAGTTTTCTTTTGCAGGTACCTAATCGATTAATGCTGGTGTTACAAATGTTGAAGAAAGAATATCAACTTAGTAAATTACAGCAGAAAATAGGACGAGAGGTTAGTATAATCAGTTGTTAATTAACCCTTTCATGACGGTAGCTATGCTGGTACACAGCGGGCTAGCATCACAAAATTCACATTCTGGGGATCTCATTCTCGTTAGGGGCCTCATCTTCTCTGGAAAGTAACTTTGTTATCAAATTAACAAGTTTTTTAGTTACTGCAACGAAGTTGGGGGGGATATACTGGAATCGGATTGTCCGTCCGTGGACACAAATTTTTCCGGAGTTTTTCTCAGTCATTTTTTTTATCAATTGTTGTGAAACTTGGCACAGACACCAATCACCATGGGAACCTGTGCACCTGCGATTATGACATCTGTCGGACTTTTTTGGTAGAGTTATCCCCCTTTTTTGGACTTTTTGAAAATTTTCGCAACATGTATAATATTTTCCGTGCTGTTATTCCTACATTTTTAGGTCAATTTTGTTTAAACTTGGCACAGATATTTAGTACCATGGGAACCTGTGCACCTGCGATTATGATGTCTGTCTGACTTTTTTGTGTGGAGTT
Source organism: Siphonodentalium dalli (assembly GCA_032622095.1). Lineage (NCBI taxonomy): Eukaryota > Metazoa > Mollusca > Scaphopoda > Gadilida > Siphonodentaliidae > Siphonodentalium > Siphonodentalium dalli. The sequence goes on from CP136063.1 coordinate 183,209,486, forward strand.
ATTCTCCTTTTTCTAATTTTTTCAACATGCATAATTTTGTCCGAGCTTTTATTCCTACATTTTTCGGTAAATAGGTTTAGGATTAGGGTTAGGGGTTAGGTTTGTGCACCTGCAATGGTAATCTGTTATTTTATTATTCTAACTAAATGTTTACTGACATGTGAAACATCTTAGGAGGGGGGATATCCTTAGCTCCATTGGGATAGTCACACCTCTAGTTTCTTTAGAAACTATTTTAGAATGTTTTATTTTTTTTAGTTTAGTTTCTTTATATCCCCAAATTAGCTGTCAACACAATGCATAATCGAGGTACCCAATGGGTGCACATCACCATCTTCACCATCTGGGAACTTAATTCTGAGTCTAGGTCTCTCATAGCAGATGAGGCCATGCAGAATGAGGTATCAGGAGGATGAATTTGGTGATGCTAGTGATGCTAACGTTACGTCACTGAATTCACCCTCTGAAGACCTCATTCTGGAAATGTCATGGAATATATATTCAGGCCTGAGAATGAAGTTGGTATCAAACAGAATAGGTATCTAAAATGTGAGATGATTACACTGGAATTCAGTACTCGTTTTTTAACCAGACTGATTTGTGTTAACACTTTCATGATGGGAGCTGTGCTGGTGCAGCATTAAAGATCCTGTGCCAGTACATTCTCTTACTAGTATATATCCGAGTCTCTCATAGGAGCCTTGCGTAATTAAGATAATGCACTGGCTTACAAGGTCAGTGTAAATATTGTTAGGCCCAATGCATTCTCTTAGATATGTGAGGCTCCCTATGGGAGACTCACATATATAATAGAATGCATTGGCACAAGGGTTTCGCAAAACCTCAGGAAGCTCTAGTGATGGAAGGGTTAATTAATTTCACCTTAATTCACACTTAGGTCGAGGAAAAGGTTAAAAAGCAGCATCGTGAGTACATTTTACGAGAGCAACTCAAAATCATCAAGAAAGAATTAGGAATAGAGAAAGACGATAAAGATGCTATAGAAGATAAGTTCAGGGCGAGACTAAAGGTAAGTACAGTTTAACCCTTTCCTTTAATAAATGGATTCTCCAACCAGTTGTAAAGGTATACATTGGAATGGTATATTATACATCTGGAGGGACGTTCAGGAAATTTAATCTAATAGACAGTCAAACTGATAATACTAGGCTGTAACAATGCACTTGATCATGATACAATAGGAATAACAATACATGATCAATGATATTACTTATTCACGAAACACTTAAATAATGTTCTCAAACGATTTACAGAACTTTGGGCAAGTTTATTCGCTATGCGCCCCAGCGGAGTGTTTCACATCACTTTATATAATTAATATGACCATCTGCGCTATACTCGAGAATGATGATATATTGCTTCTTCTTTGTGACATTTTGAAGCTTGTTATTTCCACTACAGAGCTGTGAATGTTCCTTCATTCCTTACAGGATCTAACTGTGCCGGAACATGTAATGGAGGTGATTGATGAAGAACTAACCAAACTCTCTCTGTTAGATAATCACTCATCAGAATTCAAGTAAGTCTATAGATAAATATTTTTATTATATGACTATCATTTTTCTCCCCCCAATACCACTATAGTAAAGTTATCCTTTCCCGACCATCAGATCAGCTACAGTTTGATCTGATATCATACCACCCTTCTCTATCTCGCATATTGCACCTGTCCATAAAAAGGCGCACTATTTATTATACAAAAATAATTCCTTGTTTATTCTTGTTACCAGTGTTCGCGCTGTCGGTAGCCAAATTAGCCAATGGCTAATCTTTTTCGAATTTGGCTAATAAAAATTTCATTTGGCTAAACTTTTGGCTAAACTTTTTTTGACCCCAAATGGAGACTGAAAGCATGAATTTTGGCAAGTGGGTTTTCAATTCTGTGATGTGAACGATCTACATGTAGTCCGAAAACATCGTAAGTGGGAATATATCGCCGACTGTACAAAGGGGAAACCCGATCGCGGACAGTACAAAGGAAAACCCGTCACTCTGCGCGAAACAGCATTTTACATTTAATCCGCTAATCCCCCATTGTCTGTCTGATCGCTCACGGGGCTCCTGCACAATGCATGTTTATGATGACATTGTATTTATGACGGACAAGGTTTATGAGCACAATATGTAAGACAATAGCTTAATCAGCCAAATGTGAATCACGACAGATATTTTGTGGCTATTTGTCGTCAATGCCAATACATTCCAAATAATATGCATGCTCTTATGACAGACTGTAATTTGATAATGTCGTAACAATATTACGTTATTAGTTTCCAGATGTCACTTAGATATTTTCGCAAGGATGATTAATATTTAATGATTTAAAAAAAAGATACTGATATAAAACCAAAAAATAATGACATTAAGAAGGACAATCCGGGGTTACCCCCCCCCCCCCCCCCCCCCCCCCCCCCCCCCAAATCACTCTTTCACATAAAGATTAATAAATTTTTATTAAATGATATATATAAAAATATTTTTAGTTCATCAAAATTAGTTAAATTATTGTGTATTTTACCTGTGTCTGTTAGTTTTGAAGTTTTAGTCATTAATTGTGAACCGATCAGAAAACGATGATTTAATTTTGCCATAGTTTTTTTTAATTTGGCCAAAAAACATTTGGCTAAAGTTTTTCTCATTTGGCTAATAAAAGTTTCATTTGGCTAAAGTTTTTTTCGGTCCAGCGCGAACACTGCTTGTTACTAGTGGGGTTTCATTTCATAATTAATGACAGAAATTGTGCTTTTTATGTAAATAGCATGTCATATAATAAACCTGTTATTGCTGCAGTTAACCCATCTGGGCTTCGCATCACACTTGTGGTCGCTGTTTGTTCCAGCGATCGGACCTTTTCAACTGGACGTGATATTTTGCCAAGATCAATTCACTGCAGTGATAACATGTATTAACTAAACACCTAAAAAATAGTAAGTTCCCCCTAATATTATATTCTTTATCTCCTAAGTTATTCATCCCATCTTTTTGTAACATTTTGAGAACATGGTAAATGCAGCACATTGTGGTTGTTAATTATCCGGATGGTTTCCAACCTTCTTCTCTATCATAAGATATGGGGTGGACACACTTGCGCTTCCTGAAATAATGCAAAAACCCTGTGCCAATTCATTCTCTTATATATGTGAGTCTCCCATAGAGAGCCTCGCATATATAAGAGAATGCACTGCTTACAAGGTCAAGGTTAATATTGTTAGGCCAATGTATTCTCTTACATTGGCACATGGTTTTCGCAAAATGTCATTGAAGGGTTAATATAATGTGTACCCTCTTACTGCTTCTATACAGTGTTACACGGAACTACCTTGATTGGCTAACAAATTTGCCATGGGGAAAATACAGTGATGAAAATCTCAATCTTGACCTAGCGACAGAAGTGCTCGAGGAAGACCACTATGGGATGGAGGATGTGAAGAAAAGAATTCTTGTAAGTTATACCCCAAGTAACAAAGTTATATAGGAATCAGCTTGTCCATCCATCTGTCTGTCCATTCTTGGACAAAACTATGTCCGAGCTTATATTCCTACATTTTTCTGTAATTTTTTTTTTAAACTTGACACAGATATTTAGTACCATAGAAACCTCTGCACCTGTGATTATGAGGTTTATCTGACTCTTTTTAGTGCTGACCCACGGGGAACCTTGCATATATAAGAGAATGCACTGGCTTACAAGGTCAAGGTAAACGTTGCTAGGCCAATGTATTCTCTTATATATGTGAGGGTCCCTATGGGATCTTTACTGCTGCACCAGCATATGGGTTAACCACTTATGGAGCATATGTAATTTGCGACATTTGCTATGACAAAATAAGGTGGGCATGTCAAGTCACAGATTTGTGATACACTAAATGGATGCTAAAGTGATATGTGCGTCAGTTGCTTACCAGTGGTTCATGGCTTCTACTTGCAGTGGAGTGATTTGTCAATGCAATTTATGCTCTGTGTGGTCTTTCCTCCACCAATAAATGTGGAAATGTTGTGATATGGCCTGGTGGCTGAAAAGATGATAAACGAAACAAAACCAACTTGAACCCAGTCAATTTTGCATTATGTACCAAAGAATGTTCGCATGTACTGATAAACTCGCTATAGAAAAAGGTTTAGATATCATCAGCCTATAATTAAGGAAGGAAAGAGATTGTGCCTTAAATGCAGGACCGGTTCTGGTATAGAAAATGAGTATCATTTCATTATGGAATGTCCACACTGTTTCGCTCTCAGAAATTAACTTTATCACATAATTTGGCCATAAAAGCAGTTTCATAATTATCGGTAATAGACACGTTTAATATCAGCTGGTGCGATGACGTCACGGCGTTCTTCAAATCACTTGCGATCGCTGTAGTTTATGATTGTTGTTTTCGATGAATATTTCGCGTTTCTTCGGGTTTATTTGATCATGTGATAAAAGGTATCTCACACTCGTCCTTTTTATACGTAATTTATCAACCTCGTCCTCTAAATTCTATTTGAGCCTCGGTAAACCTCAGCTCAAATCGAATTTAGTGAACTCGGTTGATAAATTCCGTATAAAATAGAAACTCATGTGAGATCCTCTATTTCTGAAATTGTTGGTAAATATCACAGTAATTTTACAATTATGTCAAACGATCAAAAATTTAATGTCATAATGAAAAATGAAACCCTGCAATAAGCAACAAAATCAGCAACGTGGTCTGGTGCTTCTTTGATAAGCCTTCTGAATTAATATTATACTTGCCATCACACAATAAAAATTCACGTGGCTAGACATTCCATGTTCATATAAAGTAATAATTATTGTTTTATTATGAATTGTATTATTAGCATACTGCCATCATTGGTGTTTATGTAAATACAGTAATGCCCTAAATAATCGACTCCTTAACCATAGCAGAATTATGGTTTTTTTTCAGGATTTAGTCGGAAATATGGCATGTTGCCATTCATGAATGGCAACAAGCCATATTTCCGACTAAATCCTGAAAAATTACCCATAATTCTGCTATGGTTAAGGAGTCGATTATTTAGGGCATTACTGTAAATTGTATCGTATCGATGATTGTTTCTATTTTTCAGGAGTTTATTGCAGTCAGCCAGTTAAAGGGGAATGTACAGGGCAAAATTCTCTGTTTCTATGGACCACCTGGAGTTGGCAAAACTAGTATCGCAAGATCTATAGCAAAAGCTCTTCACAGAGAGGTGAGTCATTAATTTTGAAAGTGTCCTATTTTGATTGTGTGCATCCATCCACATGGATATCTCACGGTTGTCAGATATCAGTGAAATTTTGGATGGAAGTTCAATTGATGTTGACTTAATGTTCTGATCTAGTTCATTTTTGATAATTAACCCTTCCATGACTGGAGCTTCCTGAATTTTTTAGAAAACCCTGTGCCAATGCATTCTCTTATATATGCGAGTCTCCCATATGGAGCATTGCATATATAAGAGAATGCATTGGCCTAATAATATTTACCTTGACATTGTAAGCCAGTGCATTTTCTAATATATTTGAGGCTCCCTATGGGAGACTCGCATATATGACAATGCACTGGCACAGGATCATTAATGCTGCACCAGCGCAGCTCCCATCATGAAAGGGTTAACAACAATAAGGTTATCATTTTAACAAGATATTGTTACTCCTGGTGACCGAGAAAGCACCTCAAACGATTGAAATTGTTTCATGATCTATTTGGATTATGGTTAGTTTCGGTCATTTATAAATATCCCTATTCCAAATGTTGTTGAAAAAATAATGTTGAATTTGTATCATTGGTCCACAAAGTTGCAAAGTAATTCAGGCATTCATCACAATTTTTTTTAGATCCATTTCATATATTTTCAGCTTTGACACTCTCATAGAGATTTCTTATAACCTCCAGTTTAATTTCAGTACTTCAGATTCAGTGTTGGTGGCATGACAGACATAGCTGAAATAAAAGGTCACAGGTAGGTTAACCCATTCTATACTAAATGGTGTCTGCCATTCAGTTATAAAAGTATATATTGGAATTGTTGATTATTCACCTGGAGGGGTGTTCAGGTAAAAAACCAGACGACAGACAGAAAAATAGATAATGAAAGAGCAAAATGATTCATATTCATTGTGGAAAATGGTCATTTGTTGAACTTATTATCTGAACATTTTCTAAGGGAACTACTTATCAATGAGTATTTAGTATAGAACGGGTTAAGTATTTTGTATGCTGAAGAAACGGTTATATTTGCTAAAATAGCTGAAGATTTGTACATCTGTAAATAGATTAAGAAGTGGCACATATCATTTAGTTGAATGCCCCTGTATACTGATGCAAGAAACAGTTTGTGGGTACAACTATATGAACCATACCTGTTTGTGTTTTTAAAATGGCCATCCGGGAGATTTTTGTGGGAGGTATGCCCAAATATGCTCATGAGTAGCATGTTAAATTTTTTTTTTATTATTGATTTTCATCTATTATTTATCTGTATTTTTGAGGTTTTCACTGTGGCAATCCGGTAGTCTCACGGGCAATCCGTGAAATTAACAACTCTGATATGAACCTAAAGATGTCAACACCGCCATCAAAAATATTCTTTCGGCACACCACACACATTAGTGATATTTGAATTGGTGATTATTTGAGACAGTGCAATCATTCATTTCATCCACAGACCCATATCTCCGTCAAAGGTATCTTGCCCACTGAACTATATGGTATATTATCCTAAGTAGGAGGGGTTAACTCTCCGAGTTGAAAAAACGGTACGAAAATTCTATGGTACATATCCTCTGTCATGTTCATGACACGTGTAATCACGTGATTTCTGACATGTAGTGAAGTATTCGCCATATTTTTTATCCCTCCTGCCTGGACGGACGTCACTCCTACGAAGCTATGTTGCAGTTTTTTGTATAGCAAAAACAGTTTTGTTTTTGTATTATACAAACAACATTATTTCTTTGCTTATAGTTGAAAATTATGTACAATTCACATAAAGATTACGACGGTTTGTTCCGAATATATTATCAGAATCGGATGACTCGTTTCGTTTTAACCGACTTTGTCTTCCATAATTTTAATCGGTCAATGATTTAATATCCGTTGTCTATGCAGACAATATGCAGCGTTTCTGGCCTATTAAAGGCAGAACATTCGAGGCACCATTGGATATGACTAAAGACGCTGATCGTTTTCTTTATAACAAATCTATGGCATACAGGTGACGTGTTATTTAAGTTACCACGTGCGTTGACGGTGGTTAAAGGTATCACGAAATTAGATGACTTACTTTCGAGTTCATTTGTTTGTTTGACAGCTTTCTTTATACGTTGACAATCATCGTCTGGTGTACAACTGACGGAAAAAGCAGTGTTTAAACGCTTGTGAAATAGGCTGATAGGATTGTAAAATCCCGAATGTCAATTTGAACCTTTTTCACCCTGGATGATTAACAATGGGGCCGTTACTGCCTTGGTTGCCACATGGTAACATAACACAACAGGTGTATTTGTGATTGTTTGCAATCACATTAATTACTTTCACAGGACTGCTAATCGAGGTAAGACCAGGTTCATGAATCGCCTTCCCCGTAGCTCCCCTTGAAGTCGCTTCCCTCGTTTCGAGGTCCCAAGAGTAGAGAAAGAAAGTCGATATATAGGGTTCCTCTAATTGGCGTAATTAGCACTCAGTGCGATAGTCACACCACACAGGACGCGGGTTGGGGCTACCCATCGAACCCGTAGCTCCCACGAGTTGCTTCCCCTAGGACACTGACGCTTGCCGATATATCGTGTTCCTCTAATTGGCGTAATTAGCACTCGGGGCGATAGTCACACCAAACAGGGTGCGGGTTGGGGCTACCCATCGAACCCATTAGTCACAGTTGGTGCGCTCCCTGGACTATCGAACAGGACGTCAATCTGCTTCCTCGGGTCGACCGTTGGCGGTTGGCGTGCCCAGGACGGCTGTGATTCAGCTCTACTAACACTCGACACACGCCGTCCATCGCTACAAGTTGTCATCTCGGGGTCAGCGCGGCTGAGGGATACACCCTGACCATGCTCTCCGGTGCCTTATGATAATAGTGTGTGGGAATTTCGGCTAAAATTACTAGTAGAATGGCCATTTTACTTTGTCTCAATTCAAATTAGGAGACATTTTCTCTAAAAAATTATTACGTTTACGCTATTATTTGGCACCTGAAAGTTTATCCTCCATGCCTTCTGCCCCAGCTGGGCTTGGAATGGGATCACAGTTCACAGGCTTGTTTCCTCCTTATTATAAGCCACCACTTCCGGGGGCTTGGCAGACAGGTTACTGGCCGCATTCTGGCCAACAGCTGCCAGTAACTTCGGGTTTTATTTTAAATGAAAACAAAAGATCTTATTCCCTGACGCCATTATAGCAGGAAGCTTGCTTGGGAACTGGTACCTACTAACCTCCCATCGCCAGTTCGGTCGATTGGATATCGGGATCGGTCGAGCTGCTGCTCCATCCCCGAGATGTACAGGCTCTGGACATTCCTCCGGGGTCCCCAATGACCAGACCTCACATGCAATTAGAAATGTAGCTTGTCGTGGTGTATTGTGCTGTTAACACCCCATCGACGGATGGAGATCGGGATCAGATCGAGCAGTCGCACCAGCACGAGGTGAAAGGGCTTTCGACATTCCTTTCGGGTCACCTTTACATGCGCTTACGAGAGAGCTCAGTTAGTTGTTCAGTGTTCTCTGATGCAGCCAAGCGCAGGAAGAAAATTAATGTCGAATTTTTATCAGGAAATAACCTCAGATTGACATGATTTGATAGCATTGTTCTACAATCATTTACAATTTAACAGAACATCAGAGTGCTTTCCCTTGTTTCGAGGGTTCCAAGGAAGAGATAGAAACCTTTACGACCAGGACACTGTCACTTGTCAATGTATAGTGTTCCCTTCATTGGCGTAATTAGCGCTCAGGACGATAGTCCCACCAAACAGGTCGCGGGTTGGGGCTACCCATCGAACCCATTGGCCGCATTTGGTGGGCTTTCTGGACTATCGACAGGGACTCCAAGTCGGATACTCGGGACGATGGTTGGTGTACCTTGGGACAGTCAAATGAGGAAATAGGATCCAAGTTGCATGGCTTTTGTTCGCATTTGGGTAGCAACTTGCCCTGTAATGCCGGTCAATTTGTACCCTGCCCTAACGTCGTCAGAGCTGGGTTGTTATGCCATCGGACTGCACACTTGGCGACCTGGGTTCGACCATCCTGAGAGGTATTCAACCATTTTACTGTTCTTGGTTTGGGATGTGTTCAACTTCTTGCTTTATAAGTTGTTGCTTCTTTCCATGTTCCATCCAGCTCTTTCGTGGTCACAGGCTTTGCTGGAGAATGTCTATAGTCATTCATATCACTAGATTAGTATATGACTCTCGCCCTTTCATTTTCCTGACTTTTAAGACGTGTTCTGGACTGGTTCGGGTGCTCGAAAGGGTAAATATTTACATCTCGATTTGGGACGCAAGAATCAGAGATAAACAAGCATACATGCTTTATCTCTGACCTCGCTGTGTTTCCGTAATAGATACGAATGACATTGGGTGCGTTGGAACTGTGGATTAACTGAGTCGGATTAATTCTTCGTTTCTGTTTGCTCATCCGTTTCATCTCACTTTAATAAGGACACCACCTACAGGTATGGTTGCCCAATAACCAGATATAGGGTTTATCCTCTCAATATGGTTGTATATTTTAGGTGGGTGCATTTGCATATCTTTTGTCTTCAGGTTGCTTTCAGTTCTAACTCAACATGGATTTCACTTTTGTTGTCCAGTCGTACATAGATGAGTCCATTATCCATGGTTCGACATATGCTCAATTTCAGAACGCTGTTGACATGAGGTCTAGTTCAGCACCCCACTCGGGCTTAATGGGCAACACGGCGTATTAGCGTGGAAAAGAAGAACAAAATGGCTTCTGTGATATCGGCCTTTGCGTCTAATATGTCATTCTTCTTATGGGCTCGGTTGTCGGTACATAATGGTTTTGTTTTCCCTTATAGTGCTTGTTTCGCCTAGTGCTCATTTAATATACTAAGCCAGGTCCTTTGCTGACCTCAGCGATTGCCAATGCAGGATAATGTTGCACCTATGGGGCAGCATATGAATCGTGTTGGGCACACTTCATAAAGCCGGATGAAGATTCTTGCCAGATGCTTCTCCTCGTGCGAGATTCACTAGCATTGGGTGTCGGATGCCAGATCATATGATCCGCTCTCTCGATTCGCACTTCGGGCGATGGTTGTCTCCGGAACAGGGTCCCATTGGAGGGGCACCCCATCCTTACCAGAAGGGATACCTTGCGCCATCGACTCGTCGGGGACCAGTCAGCAGAGCTCGAACAGTTGGGGCGCGGTGGCCCTTGGTCTGCTTTTCATTACCTACCTGCCATCGGTTTCCGCTCGTTTTGGGCTTGTGCCACAATCCTGATGCATCGTTAGTACAATTTTAGTTTTTGTGGATTTCCACCTTAATGACATTGGAATTTCGGTTCCTGGCTGCCTTTCTGTCATGGATTCAGTAGCCTGTGATTGGTCAGTTGGGTTTAACTGTGTTGGTGGGCATTTCCACATTTGGGAACGTCATTAAGGGAAAATGCCATGGCTTATTGCATCTTAGTCGGTGATATCTCGAACTCCAGGCTTCAAACTAAGTTTTCTGCTGTGAAACTCCAATTCTGAGCCCTGTTCTTCATACGGCCTGAGCCTTGCAACGTATGTCCGTGTAATACCCATTCGCTTCCCGGTCAGACTATTGGTCAATGATACCTCCTCCTTATCGACAATGGCATGTCTCCAATTAGTTGGTGTCGGGCCATTTTTTGGGAGCTTGCAGCTGTATTTTCATCGGGCTCTCATCGTGTACTGGGACACGGCCCAACCCACTCAAGATTTGGTTCGGGGGTTGGTTCTATTGTTTTTAAGGGGGGTCTTCTTTATAACTTGCGGCTTTTGCTGCCTGGGTTAGCCTGTTAGGTGCGTTATTAGTATTCAGCCATCCCTGGGTTTATAATACCCGGCTGGGGATTTCTTGTCAACGGGTATTTTTCTATTTCCATTTCCTTAGAACATGGATGCTTCTCCCCTTTTGGGGGGGGGGGGGGGTGTTACCCGTACCTTTCCCGGCAAGTACTCGGCTGATACATTATTAGCCCTAAGTTCCGATGCGAATGTCGTCTCCGTCTCCATGTCTTCTGAAGCTATTTACTTTACTTGCAGGGGTCTTAAACTCTTAAGTGGCCACTTTTTGTTCGTTTGAGCTTGCTGACAGGTATTAGTTTTAGGATGTAATATTACATTGGCTTATGGTCCTATTGTGCATGTGTATATATATATATATATGTATATACATATATATCTATATGTCTGTGCATGTATATGTATATATTGTAGGTTATCAGGTCAATCCAGTTCTTTGATTCAGATGCATTGCGGTGTTTTTGTTTCCTTGTGGCCTCCACCTGTTAGAAAATTCTATTCTTTACCATATAGTTCAGTGGGCAAGATACCTTTGACGGAGATACAATATTTTCCAAAATAAGTAAAATATATATCTCCTAGAAGTATCTTGCCCACTGAACGCTGAGCTCCCTCCCATGGTTTCGCACCCACCCCCGCTCACGAGGAATGTCCTACTGGGGATAATACTGGCGAATACTTCACTACGTGTCAGAAATCACGTGATTACACGTGTCATGAACATGACAGAGGATATGTACCATAGAATTTTCTTACCGTTTTTTCAACTCGGAGAGTTAACCCCTCCTACTTGGGATAATATACCATATAGTTCAGTGGGCAAGATACTTCTAGGAGATATATATTTTACTTATTTTGGAAAATATTGTATCTACACAAATATTTTCATTTGTCATGTGTACATTTTGGGACCAACACGTACCATTCTGTTTTAATACACCGAATGCTCTACTTCAACCATGCTTGCAATTTATACATCAGTGCAACAAGCTGACAGATCATACATGAGGTCACTTTCATTGAAATTTTCGGTATTATTTAGGAGGACATATGTTGGAGCTATGCCAGGAAAGATAATTCAGTGTTTGAAAAAGACAAAGACAGAAAACCCTCTTGTTCTCATCGATGAGGTATGTATTGGTGCACCATTTATTAAATTTTTAGTAAATTTGATTCTTAGTATACATAATAGCCTTTATAACACCAGCAATCATGTATGGCTTTGCAAATCAATTCGATTCGATTTGTAATTGACTGCCCTGATTCAAATATTATCAAATCTTGCATGATGAAAATTCGGATAATAACAGATAATTAATCATAAGGAAACAGCAATTTAATGGCCTGGTTTACGAACTTTTTCCTCAATATCGTAAAAAAAAAAATAAATTTTTTTATGTGATTGGTTTATGATCATGCCAATTACAATATGAAGCATGTGGTCACAGTGGTGAAGAAACTATTTGACGGCAGAGTCTATTTTTTTGCTGTCGCCTTCTTTTCCATTATTTATACAGTTTTATGGGAAGAAATTCTGCTATTTGTCAATTGTTGTGGTGGTGATGCCTAATTGTCCCCCGAATTTTTTTTTTTGGGTCTATTAAAATAGCCGATGTCCGTCCATCTGTCCATTCAGAAAGTTTCCAGATGAGAACTTTATTTTGGGCTATCGAAACCAAATTTTGTATGTGAGTTTATCAGCTCTAAACACATGTCAAGCTTGAATATGGGTTCGGTCCGCCTATTTTTCTGGAGTTTATGGCCCCTTTCAACTAAGAACCGTCTGTCACGTGGAAAGTTTCTGGATGAGAACTTTATTTTGGGCTATCAGATCAAAACCAAATTTGATATGTGAGTTTATCAGCTCAAACACAGGTCAAGTTCGATGGATTCGGCCCACCCATTTTTGCCAGAGTTATGGCCCCTTTTCGACTTAGAATCTGTTCGTGCATCCGTTCGGAAAGTTTCTTGATGGGTTATCGGATCGACACCAAATTTGGGATGTGAGTTTATACAGGTCAAGTTCGAATATAGGTTTGATCTGCCCATTTTTGCTGGAGTTGCGGTCCGTTTTCGACTTAGAATTTTGTCGTTTTGATGTTTCTGGATGATAACTTTAGTTTGCATGATCGGATCTGTGTATGTCAGGTTATCAGTTCCAAATAATGGTCAAGTTCGAATATATGTTCAGTTAGAATTTGCCGATTATTTTGGTTTCTGGATGATAACCACATGAAGATACCGGTCAAGTTCGAATTTGGGTTTGGTCCGCCCATTTTTGCCTGAGTTGTGGTCCTTGTCGACTTAAAATTTGACGATTATTTTGGTTTCCGGATGATTACTATACTTTTAGTTATCTGATTGTTTTTAAATTCAACTGAATCTCTTTGATATTTAGTACGTGGTTCAAATTACAGAAGACAGAGGCCAAGTTTGTATTTGGTCACAGTCCGATGAATTTGACAGTTAAAAAAGATATCCGTACTAAAAAGCCACCTTTTCGGGGGACACGTGGTCAGCGACCTTTTAGTTATTTATTTTTTTCACTCCAGCATCTACTTTTTTTTCAATCAAATGTTTGTAAACTAAGCTATTTTATTGTTGTGGCCTAAGCTGTCAATTCATGAAATACTATAAAACAATTGGTTGTCACACATTTAGCCATTAAATTTATTTCTATATAACTAAATTTCTTGATTACTTGCCACTACAGAAATGACAGACGCATCAAGTGATATGACAACGGCTAATTACTGCGTGGCTAAAAATGTACATGAAATCTATTCGATACATCCAAAAATTTAAAAGGGAATGTTGATGTTGGATAGGAATTCCTTTGGGTAGGACTGCCCTGGCAATAACCATACTGCTAATCATCAGTGCACAAATACCTAGAGATATCAAAAAGATTCGTGCTAATATTTGCAAGGAAATGAAATTGAAACTAGCAGCCAAAATATTTCAGGAACATGTGCAGCACACTCACAATTGCATGATCACTTGCCACCAGCCAATCCAAAATGATAAATTGATGACTCCACTTGATAAATCAAGAATTAGAAATCTGAATGACAGTGTGTCCGGTTCAACTTTATGTGTGGTTTTCCGCTCATTTTACTTCTGCCTTCTACTTATGGTTGTTCTCCTGTGGAATGACTGATTTAATTATAAGAAATAACTCTTGTTTTGATTAAAGTGATGAGTTATAACCAAAAGTTTAATGACAAGTTTACTATAAAGTGCTATATCCATTATATAATTTGTCTTCAAATTTTCCAGTTATAAATGCATAATGATAATCAAAATAAGAGTTATTTCTTAAATGATCACATATACAGGTGACATTGATGCAAATAATCTATAAAATAGACTACATAATTTCTGTATGAATGACGTAAGTCCTTCAGGACCTTGGTGTTCCAGGAATTGCCAGGAATTACATATATTACCAATATCAGTATATTGTAAGAGATTGCTTAATTTGTTGAATGTAAACATTAGAGGTACACATGAATCCATCACTTGTTGCATTCACATCCATCAGTATTTACACCATGAAAATCCATTTTCTTGCTTAGTAGCTTTCTTGTTGCTTTCTTGGCCCAGATGTCAACCAGCTTGGGAACATGCGCACCTGTGATTTTGAGTTCAGTGGGTGTCATATTGGTGGAGTTATTGCCATTTCTCGACATAGAATCTTACATCCTGGGATGCATCTTTGTCCGATTCTAAAACTTTAGGACAGTGTTACTGATGCATTGAAGATGTGCAACATATTTAGCGATTATGCACTTTGTATTTAATTGGACTAATTGGTGTTATCAACTCCTCCCTGCCACTTACGCCGGGGGACATTTTGGTCAGCAACCTTTTACTGTAAATGTTTTTTTTGCATCAGATTAAATTTATATAAGTAAACGATCCATTTACATCACATTGTATTATGATTATATCTTATCATTATAAGTTTTTCAATCATTACAGCAACTAATTTAATTGTTTCTCTGAACTGGTCAGTATCTTCACGCTTGATATGCTCAATACAATGATGCCATTCAAGTTCATTGCGATTTTGAATCTTCTGCCCGATTCGAGATTCATTTCTAAATATTCACATAGCCTGTCTGTGTTACACTGAATCGTTTTCGGTAATTGGTCAACTGCCACTTGGATTACCCATTTCATATCCTAATGAAACAGACCGTAACACGAAAAACACAACATCACAAATTGTTGACATAATCACAAAAAGCGGTTGGCAGAATAATTTTGCGTGCTTTTGAAAGTTCAGCTGAATTGCATCTGAAACCAGTTATTTATATTGATCACATGATCGTTGCTTGAAAAGCAAATATTATCGAAATCATCATTCTCTTTCCACCCACCAAACTAAATGTCGGTTATCGACAGTTGGAGCGGGGGGGGGGGGGGGGGGGCTTAAAAAAAAGTTGCGAGACGTGGGGGTCTTTTTTTTTACATTTCCATTGTTTTACATCCACCCACCCTTTCTTGCATTTTTTTTTCATAAAATTTTAGACACCCACCCCAAAACTTCAAAGCTTTATGTTGGTCCCCTTTGTAAAAACGACCAACCGCTCTATATTGGTCCCTTCTTTGAAAGACCAAATTAAATGTTACTTCCTGTTAACAAACATGTGCAAAATTGAACTCTAAGCAATCAACAAAGGTAGAATATTATGTGATTATATTGGTAAATTTATAACCCAGCCTATTCATCTGTGTGAGTACAGCTGGTGAGTAGATGAAAAATATGTTGAATCCCCTGGAATGACAACAAAAAATAACTAGGGCCAGTGTTAGGGCCTACAGTAGAATAAAAAATTACACAAACTTAAATTTATCTTTTTTCAGACATCAACCAGCATCAACTAGTAGGCCTAGAGCCTATAGTAATACCAAAAAGGAAAATGTGCATATGAACCAGTGTACGAATTAACTTTTATGTATGCCTGCATGACCACCGACCCGACCTTGCATTACGACTTAGAACTAGGCCTAAAATAATGCTTAACCCTTTGAGTTTGAACGTTGATGGTCAATTTAGTGCCAAATCCATATACACGGATGTAAATTACTGAGATTCATTTGGACAATCAGAGATGAACTTCGGTCATGTACTGGATGGAGTTCATGTGCAATAAGAAATTCACACACATTCTGTACATGACCTTTATGTGTGCCTTCAAACTAGACCACCTTGCATGCACATCATCTTATAAATATACAATAATTAAGTAAATTAATTTTCTTCTTTGATAATTTTCAAATTAGCCTGAATTAAACATTAAGTGTCATTTACATACTAGTATATGCAGGTAATTATGGGATATAATAATTACAATGTGAACAAAACTGTAATGTGTCCTGGCCCCTCTTCACATCTATTTAAATAATATTTTTATACTTTTCAGATGACTATCCAAGGAAGGTTATATTTTTGTTTCTTTCAATAAATGTTATTAAAACTTTATTTTTTGTCTACTTATTTACTTATTGATGGTTGTCAACAACACTGAAACAAATAATTTGACAATTCAACTAATTATTTGACAAAAGTATATTTAAAAATCAATTTAGTATACAAACACTGATTCAAATATTTAGTTCATACATTACACTCATGCATCAACTAACTGTATGAATAAAGAGACTGTCATGAAGTATAAGAATTATTGTAATATTCTGTCATAAGTTAGCTGATATTGTCAGACTGCATTAAGTTCACCCAACCCTAGAGCTATCTGAAGTATTTTTTTATTGATCTACACTGAACTAGACAATTTTCAATATAAAAACTGCCAAGCAAGCTGAAACAGACACAATAAAATATAAAATAATTGCGCGCCAAAAAAAATCAATGAAAATTTTGGGACCCACCCCCACAATATTCACTATTTTTCCATTTTATATCAACTTATGGGGGTAATTATAACAATATTGAATGTATTAGTGCTTCTCATATTGCAACAAGCCACAACATATAAACAAATATGTTTAAAACAGTTGAAAATATGTCAATGAAAAAAAAAATGCAAAAAAGGTGGTCAAAAACTGTTTCCGGCCTCGGGTACCCACCCCCCCCCCCCACCTCATGTTTCGTAAAGAAAATTCTGTCCCCCCCCCCCCCCCTGGTTGGAGCAAATAATAAATAAAACATTAAAACATAGTTGTGTTCCTATAAGAACATCTCAGAGATCACTTAGTGTGCAGCAATTTATCTTTTTATAGTACCGGTACTCATCATACAAAATCAAAAGTGCCCGATAATTAAAATAACCCCATCAATTAATAGAATAAGCATGATATTTACTCTCAATATGGCTGACTGAATTGTGATTTTGTTTTGGAAAAAGTGAAAGATTTTAAGTGAAAAAATCTCTAAAATAATTACAATTAAAGCACCTGGCACTGCCTGGCACATAAATATCCTGACCCGGTTCGGTAAATAAAAAGTCCTGTGAAGTGAAAATTTTCCTAATCACTTGTTCCGTGCCTGCATGAAAATGGAGAGCGATCAGCATAATTTTGGAGGAGCTAATTTCCAAGTAATTTTGAAATGAGAGATGACGGAAATACTGAACAGCGACTTGTCAGTTTTTGTGAAAATAAATAAGAATACTTTCAACTTTTTTATGGGAATAAATCATCAAAAAGCTATCTTAATATAATATAAGAAATGAATGTGGTGGGTGTTTGTTTTATTGAGAGACACAGCACCCTATCCCTCAATAAAACACACACCCACTACATTAATTTCTTAAATGAAAACCCCCAATTCGCAGGGCTCAAAAATCATATGATAGGAAGAATGCATGATCACTTTAGCCATCAGATTGTATTAACTATTATCTACAAATAATTTAAGAAGTTCTCAAATTAAGTTTGATCCACAAATTTCATATGTTTATATCATATCTTTGCATATTTTTCAAGGTAACTTTTCCTGTGTTTACCGAAGATTGGACAAAGGAAAAGGTAGTGTTCTGTAGTTGCATAGATCCACATACATATTCTACTGCCACAATGTTAATTATAATCTCATGAGATATTCTGTTCTTAAGGTGGACAAGATAGGTAAAGGTTACCAGGGTGACCCAGCTTCAGCGCTGTTGGAGTTACTGGATCCAGAACAAAACAATAACTTCCTCGACCACTATCTTGATGTTCCTATCGATGTATCTAAGGTATGTTAATATTACTCTATACAAATTGTCGCATCAGAACTAAACTGTTTGACGGGAAAATTAGATATTGGTATCCTTTGATTTGGTGCAGGATTTCCTGTCCGAAAAGCACCAAATATTGTGTCTAACATATACCAAATTTGAATGAGAGGCTGTGTAAATCTGTTCCATCTCAAAAACTCACTTTTTGACAGTGCTATATTGTTCTATCTCCGCTGTGGACCACTGAATCTATATATTTTGTACCATATATTTCAGTGGTAAAATGTTGTATCTCTGACCTTCAATAGAAAGCAATGGAACCCAAACTTGGCAGAGTGCCAGCGAAGTGACTAGTTGGAAATAATGCTTTCACAGTCCTATGTGTGAACATCTTATTTCCAGGATAATTATTTGGTTAAAATAACACAGAAAATGGCGTGATTTGGGATTTTTGAGCATGGAATAAAAACAGAAAATTTTACACAAATTGTTCTATCTCCAAAGAGATTTTTCGTGATTACACCAAAATATAATATATTTAGTCTCGAAACTTGTCATATAATAGTATTTTTACACCAGCTATCTTACCCGCTGTGTACTATCTTCCAAAACAGAAGAAATGTAAACATTGTTTCCTATTTTATGATCAAATTGGCTTAGCAACCTTCACTAACATAGATTTGAAAATACATCACCTAATGCTACAGGCAATGTTGACCGTCAATCACATTAAAATTGAAGTTGCCATTTTACAGTCACTACGATATAGCATTTAGCAAACCTTTTTGGCTACTCAGAGATATCCAGCCCAGCAAATATGCTGCTGGACATTTGCAGAATGAGGTCCCCAGAGGGTAAATTTAGTGATGCTACCCTGCACAGTGGGCTAGCATCACTAAATTCACCCTCTGGGGACCTCATTCTCCTTAGGCCTCGTCTTCTCAAGAAAGTATCTCTATTATCAGATTAACAAGTTTTTTAGTTTCATTAGAAAGTTCTTTAGAAAGTTTATTTTTTTAGTTTTGGTGCTCTATATCCCCAAATTGGCAGACAACACAATGCATAATTCACTGTCTGGAAACTTAAATCTGTGTCTAGGTCTCCCAAAGCAGATGAGGCCTTGCAGAATGAGGTCTCCAGAGGGTGAATTTAGTGATCCTAGCCCGCTGTGAGTAGCCAAAAAGGTGGGGCACTTCCTTCAAATTATTCACATTCAATGTTTGTAGTTCTGAACTGTTCTCTGGTATGAAAAATAACCTCTCATAACAGTGTTAAATTTTCCATTCCATTTCCATATCCAATTCAATTTGCATAAATATTCATGTGATGAACACTGTGGCTGCAATCAAAATTGATTTGCGCAATTGCAAGCATCTGATTCGCATAGAAAACTCCTTTTCATGGAATAATAATAGTGGCTGAAATGGTTGTCGATGTCAGTCGAATGACTGTTAATCATGAAAAAATTTCACGATTTAAAAAAAATATCCATACTTCAATAACATGTGAGACCATATTATGATGTTATTCAGGTGTTGTTTATATGCACTGCAAATGTGACGCATACAATCCCGGAGCCTCTCAAGGATAGAATGGAGATGATTGAAATATCGGGTTACATTGCTGAAGAGAAATTGGCCATAGCTCAGGTGAGTTAGTCTGGACCCTGTTGTCATTGTAGGAAACTACTGCAGAATGTGAATCATCGTGACCAATGTGATAATATTGGTGCTACTTGTAGAATTTCGCTTGTTCAATGTACTGTTGAGCATGTGCTATTTCGAAGAAAAATGGGGGGGGGATACTCCAGGAACCAGCCTAGAAGGTGACTTGGGAAACCAAACTCCATGCAAGGTTTCCTTCCCTTGATGACACGGTAAGACTGCTGCTACAACTCGCACGGCAAGTCAAACACATGGGTTATAATTTGCTGCAATTTTGATGAGTAGCTTGCGAAAATTGTCAAAAAAACTACCGCTCTGATTTTCCATTCTGTCATTATGTTTTAGTGCGGGAATTGTTCTCAATGCACATAGAAAATTTTACTTTGGAGCGATCGGATTTCGCCATTTTTGCTGGAAAACCCATGCTAAATGGAGAAAGACAGACTAGTACCCAGCTGGTGACAGAGTTAGAAAGGAAGTATGACTGGTGCGCTCTAGAGATTGTTGGGAGACATCTTCTCCCTATATTTGTCCCAGAGGAGAAGTGACTTAATTCTCTCTCGTATATCAGTATGCATATGTCCCAACAGCATATTTAAAGCATATTTACTGATCACTATAACATTTTATAAATGGGCTATTGTGTGCATAATACTTATTGGATCATTGAAGGGTAATCATGGGGTGTAAATTGAAGGCATTGTTACTTCTCCCTGATAACAATCCACTTCTCCCTAATAACCAAACATGGGGAAGTGACTTCTCCAAATTTTAAACCTCTTGGCTGGTATCTGGTATACTCATTACTGGATGGACTTTGTCCATCTGTCTGTCTGTCCATTTTGCATATATCTCAGCCATTGGTTGTTCTTCTTGTTGTTGTAGGTAACAATTTCAGAATGTGAATCATTGGTAGCGACTTAATAATAATATCATGCCACTACAAGATTTTTGTTTGTTCATTGAGACGAAAGGTCAATCCACACCCGACGTGAGCGCACGATAAAAACAGCCTTTTTCTGTTGTCCGTAGCAGTCCAAAGCACGCGATATTTATATTCACACCGCAGGCGACTGAATCGCTGACCACGAGGCGATAACAGCAGTGATTTTATGGTTCGTCGATTTCTTGCTTTGTGGCAAACCAGCAGGATAATTGGGTCGCTGTCAAATAGGATATTTATACGCGCATATTCCGCCTATTTGAAGGCGACACATTCATTCGTCATCACGATAACAAAGATGGTGGAGGACATTAGAGACATGCTGATAACTGAAGTGCAAGGAGGATAAATGAGAAGAGAAAATGCCTGGCAAGAGCTCGAGGTAATAACAGGATCCGTCTGGTTAAGTTTTGTTCCCAATCCGTTCCAAGCTTGTGAGGTCACTTTGCCCCCCCCCCCCCCCCCCCCCCCCCCCCCCCCCCCCCCCCCCCCCCCCCGCCGATAAAAAAGACTCAAAAACTTGAATTATAGAATGAAATTCAATTAAACGCAATTGCTATGTGCACCATTCCACTTGACATACTATATTTGACAATTAAATGAGTTTGACAGCAAATTATGATTAAAATGTCTATATACATTGTATTTGTGACCAGCCTAAAAATGATGCACTCAAACGATTATCTACCCAAACCATCGCGCGCGACGAAGTGATCCAGTCACTTTCCGTGTGAATATAAAAATCAGGCGCTTTGAACCGCTACGCTACAGAAAACGGCTGTAAATATCGCGCGCTCGCGCGCCCGGTGTGGATTGACCCTTACACTACACTGTTCTGCCTATTGTTTGGTGTGATGTTATATCGATAAAGTATTGTCAATTGAATAAGATATGGCGTTGTAATAGCAAAGTAACATGGGTGATTTCGGTCACACACAAATGAGCAGCTATTAATTAAATATTGACAAGTGTAAGTATTTCAGTGAGATATAGTGATTTGGCCAAATAGTCTAGCTCAATAGAGCCTGATGTAATTATTTTCGCAATAGGTGAATGTCCCAGTTCGAGATTGCATGATTTACATGACTTTAGTGAGCCAATTTTAATTTTGCGTCGCATACAATCATGTAATTTCTCTTGGGTAATCATTTCAATATTTATTGTGATATCGGCTCACAGTAGTCACAAAAATCATACAATCTAGAGCTATGATATAGATTATTAAGGAACAAGTATTCCACAAAGAAATGTATTCCCTGCATTCTTTGTTCAATGTTTTAAAGTTCCCATCAGTACGTCAAAGAGTTCCCATGGTTTGGACAGGTGGAACATGTTCTCTATGGGCATAGCCAGAGTAGAGATACGTGACATGATCTACTGTTGTATGTCATGTCAGCGTTTCTGACATTGAAATGTAAATTTTCTCTCTACTCCAGAAATACCTTGTTCCTCAAGCTGAGAAGAATACAGGACTGGATTCTAAATCTACAAATATTGCTGATGAGGCCATGAATGTTCTCATTAAGTCATACTGTAGAGAGAGTGGAGTCCGTAACTTACAGAAACAGATAGAGAAGGTATTAATCCTTTCGGTTATAAAAGTATACATTGGAATGGTCTATTATTCGTTTGGAGGGATGTTCAAGAAAAACAAGCAGACAACAGTTAATAAATGTGCAGAAGGAGTCCTATTCATTGGAGGGAAATGTTCAGATAATAAGTTCAACAAACGACCGATGTTGAAACTATTATTTGAAACATTTCCTACGGGATAACTACTCGTCAATGAGTATTTAGTATAGAAAGGGTTAATGAAGGTTTAAGAAACAAGAGCAGTGCAGCATCCTTATTCAACTTTTTTTTCTGAGATGCTAGGTGTATATATTTATGTGAAGATTTTCCCTGTCAAAGATCTGAGGTAATTTTTTGTTTATATTTCTCTCTCTCATAATATGAGAAATTCATACTCTGAGGCCTAAAAAAACCAATGTGTTTGTCATATCCCTACCTACACTAAAAACTCCTTCTGATCCCAATTTTTTTTTCATATTTTTCCTCTTTAAATAATTATAAATGATGCCTGGGCTACCTTGAGTAGTAAAATCTAGATAAGATTATTTGGTACTTCATCTATATATATATAAAAGAGTAGGATCTGTCTGTCTGTCTGTCTGTTTGGATTTTTCTCCTAGACCCCTAGACTGAATTTGGTGTGGTGACTCGGGGTACCTTGGTGGAGGTTATAAATATAACAGCCTTAGTTTTTCAAAATTTTGATATAAAAAAATTTAATTAACAAAATGAAAAAAAAACAAATAATAATAAATGTTTGTTAATTTGGGCAAGGAAACAAATCTAAAAAAAAAAAAAATTTAAAAAATAAATAAATGTTTTTAAAAAAAATCAAACTGTTTAAATGATCAAAATGTGCATGAAGCGCACAAAGGAGCCGCCTCTGTCTAAGGACAAAATGTGTGTGAAGCGGACACAGGGGCATGCAGCCCCTAATGCACAATAAAGCTGAATAAAGGCTCCCAAAGGGAGACTGTTTCAGCTAGTTTACAATACAAGTGAATCACTAATAAGAGTTCAAACAAATTGTTGAGGATAAGAGTGCAAACCATATAGGATTACATGAAATGTTTTGATGTATCTGCCGGTATATATTGAACAACTACAAGTGGTTTTTTTCATGATTTCAAACATACCGTTCTTTAATTGTAAGTTTCAACAAAAATCTAAGATTTCATGTGCTTACACATGAGAATTGGGATATCAGTAAATATAGATTTCTATGTAGACTGATTATTTACAAACAGCGGGTTTTGTCCCTTGATATTTAACTGCTCTTATTGAGGGCTTAGTGTGATAAATAGACAGAACAGCATTCCCATTCGAACTGTCATTTTTTCCTGCATGAGATCGATTTTATTATCCTTCTGCCAAAATCTATTGTGTGCAGGAAAAATTTACAGTTTATTTATTTATTTCAAGCCGGCGGAAGTTAAAACATTCTAACGTTTTGAGAAAACTGAAATAATTATGATTACGAAAGCGAAACCACGGCAGAAGAGGAGTTAATCCGTTAGAACTTTATTTTTGACATGGGACCAGTCTAACAATGTCTCTGTGTACGACCTTCAACTTGATGATGGATGCCTCCTCAAATGTAAATATTCGCAATTTTAAGATGTAAAATATAGTGTTTTGGGAGCTGACAGGAGATGGTTATGTACATTTTTAGATTCAATTAACAATGAAGTTTGATAATCTGTATTTCTTCATGGAGGAGTGACTCAACTTATTTCAAAATAATTTTTTTTTTATTTAATCACTGTTTGACTGCGAATGTGTAAAATTCAAGTTCAAATGGTGCAAAACAGCTAAAACTAGACGTTTACTAGCAAAATGTTCAAATAAAATAAAATTCTCGAATTTACCGAACGGATCTAGATATGGAGTTGGAGAATCTCCATCAAACATTTTTTACCTCACATCATGACAAACGCGTGTGATAATGTTAACGTAGTCACACAACTGTGGTATTCTATGTTCTACTCTGAAGATTGTAGCTTGTAATGTACTGAAAATTGGGTCGATTTTTTTATTTAATTGAACAAATGCATGCTTTATGTAGACTATACCTCATAAATAAGTGAAGAAATTTTCTGTTAAAGTTGATGCCGCCAATGACGTTGTTCGAGAACAATAACAAAAAATTATTGACGTTTTGAAATCTTCTGTATTTTGCTGTAGTTCGCAAAAATAAACAAATGGGTGTTCAATAAATAAAGAATCTACAACAAGTCCCCAGTTTACAGCTAAATTTACAAAATGAGTCCAGACCTAATTTACTGGATGAGGTTTGTAAATTACGCTATAAACTGGGGATGAGTTGTAGATGCAGCGTACGGAATGTAAACAGATGACAAACTGGAAGTCAAAGGTCACCTGGCACTATTTCCTGTTATTAATGAATGTTTACTATCACAATTTATAGAATGTGTTTATTGAATGGAATAAGGTTAGGATCATGTAATAAATGAATTTATAGAATACCTGATGGGACACACTCACTGCATAACAACCATTATTTATCTTTCTTAAGATCTATAGGAAGGTTGCCTACAAGACAGTAAAAGAGAATGCTGGTGACGTCACCGTAACACCAGAAACCTTGCAGGATTACGTTGGTAAACCTATCTTCACAACTGATCGCATGTACGAGGATACACCTGCTGGGGTTGTCATGGGTCTTGCATGGACAGCAATGGGTAAGTTGACAGCTGATATGTCCTGCCTTCATTTGATTTGTGATATAAAATTCAATGTAAGATGGTTAAAACCTACTCTGTTGAGCTCTTGTGATAATTTTCCACGTGTCATTTATGGATTATTTTGTCAACTTTCGTCATGCCTGTGTGCAAATATTTTCATTTTCTTTTGCCTACTAAGCTGAAAATTGGCTTATGAAATTCTGCATTATTTGCTGTCAAATCAGATTGTGGATCTTTAATGCATATCAAATAGAACGTAAATAAGTTGGATGTAATATTCTGTTTCTCGATGCTCCAAATTTTGTTGTAGCAAATTGGGATTGAAATTCAATGAGAATGGTTTCTTCCACAATTCAATTTTGATTTGCCAAAGGCCACGAATATTCCATTTTGATTTATTAGCTATTCCCACCAACTAATGCCAGGAGTGTGCTTGCGCTTCTAGTCTGTATAGTTACATCATCATAGAATTGCAAATGTGTGCCCTGCACAGTAATTATTGTAACCGAATGTTTAAAGCCAATAAGCTGTGCTATTAATTTAGCACCCAATAGTTATTGATAGACACTTTGGTTTTTTAAAAAGAAACTGTAAAGTAGCATTTCTGGTTATTCAATAGTAGTGTTCAGACAAATCTGTTGCATTGGTCCATTGCGTTGTCACAAACCGCTGTCTGCGTAAATGGAGTAAATGCAATATTGCAAATCAATCTATCTGTAAAATAACAAATTAATTCTAAGATAATGTCAAACTCTCAATTCCCAACAACGATTTTCCTTCGCTTTGAAGACATCCACCATTTTTAATCGATTGAAAACAAGAAATGTCATGCCACATGCCATAAATTCGCTTCGAAGACAGCCACCATCTTTTATCGATTAAAAACAACAAACTTCATGCCACATGCCATATAAGGTAAGCATTATGCCTAATGTTGCGCTGAAAAAATAATCTCTCCATTCCGTGCATTAACCCTTTACCCAACAAACCGGCCAAAACCGGCCAAATAAAGCTTCAACAGCCTAACTTATCTTCGGTCTGTCTCAATAGAACCATACAAATATGGATATCATTGGAACCGGCTCCTTGACCACATTGTGATAGTTACAGTTATGCCCTGTGCCAATGCATTCTCTTATATATGCGAGTCGACCATAGGTCGCCTCGCATATATAAGAGAATGCATTGGCCTAAAAAAAATCTTTTTTTTAACACTTTTTACCATTTTTTCTTACATTCTTTAACAATTTTATAATTTTTAATGTGTTAAGCCAATGCATTCTCTTATATATGCGAGGCGACCTATGGTCGACTCGCATATATAAGAGAATGCATTGGCACAGGGCCCTTCTGTTGGGTAAAGGGTTAACAGATACAGTCTGGGATAGCGTCACTAAATTCACCATCTGGGGACCTCATTCTGCAAATGACAGGCAACTTATTCTCAGGCCTGCTCGTAATTTGGTAGAAATATATAAACAAAAATCAGTGATATTGTAACTATGTTATATTTCAGGCGGGTCTACTCTATACATAGAAACTACGTTGAAGAAGGCTTATGACCCACTAACCACTGACTCGGGATCACTAGAGATCACAGGCAATCTGGGTACTGTGATGAAGGAGAGCACTCAGATTGCCTACACATTCGCCAAGTCATTTTTATCTCAACATGATCGCGATAACGAAGTCCTACAGAAAGCCGCATTGCATCTCCATGTTCCTGAGGTATGTTTTTTATATTCCCTGCAACAAAGTTAAGTGGGGGGCGGGGGTTATATAGTAATAAGTTTGTCCATCCATCTGTCCATGGATGCAACTTTGACCGAACTTGTATTTCTGCATTTTTCAGTAAATTTAAAAAAAACTTTGCAGATATTTACCACTATGCAAAACTGTACCTGTGATTATGAAAGACCTGACTTTTTGTTAGTGGAGTTATCCCCCTTGTCCGAGCTTATATTCCTTGTGTATTTTGCACTGCGGGGGCATTCTTAGTCCCATTGGGACATCCACCATTAATTCATACCTCTAGTATTTAAATTTTGGTTTGATTAGATGACCTGATATCCAGATTGTTTTACAAAACTACATACATGTCTTATGTCACTGGGTGTTCCCAGACAAAGAAGTCTTCGCAATAGTTGCAATGATTATATCTGTATTAAGGACTAAGCCATCAAAATCCAATTCTATACCCATTTTATCTATCATATTATGTTCTGTGTTTTGCATTTTTCTGACAAAATAGAAAGAAATGTTTCTCATTGAACTAAGAATATATCAAGTCAGGAAAAGACAAAATGCATGCACACAATCATGCTCGCAAACCAGGACATGGAAGAGCAAAACCCTGTTGTAATTATTGATTTGATAGCAAATGGGAATGACACAATACACAGTGCTTGCTTTATTGGCGATTTGGACTGTGACTGAAAAATGATGTGATGTGGTTAAGAAAACCAGTATATCTATTGAATTTCTCAAGATATGATTGGACAAATTGAAAATGCTTAGTGTATTGAATTTTGATAAATACCTGCCGCTCGTGTTCAGGGTTCCTGAGGCATGTGTATTATGAGGGTATTACTTAAAATGGACAGGGCTCATTCGAACCCCAAAATTATTTTTACATAGTTTGGTAAGAGGTATCTCAAAACATACATATGTGCAGAAGATTTCCAAACAAATTCTTTGATGTAGCGCTGAAAATACGTGTTTTGCCTCTTATTTTTTTCTATAAATTGGAAATTGTTATGTTTGTGTCTGTTAAAATTTTTTAATCACCAGTCGCATAAAAATTGCACATGTAGACAATGGGAAGAACATCTACAGCTGTCTTCACTCTGAAATGTTTCAGATGAATAAAGAGAAAGCATGAAGTATATTAATTGTTTCATGTTAAGATAATGCAAAATACCTATTCCAGAAGTCGCGCATTATTCCATTGCTGATTCCAGAATTGCAATGAATACAAATGTCGCAATATTTGATCAGGACCTGATCATCATGTTTCGATATTGGGAAAAATTCAAATCGAATAATATAAGGTGTATTTTGGACCTCAAACCGAACCACCATGTGGCTTCAAGGCCCACTTACCAAATCTGGTTTGCCATTATGTCATGACCAACAAAATTTTAAGATAAAAGGAAGCACATGTTTACACTGATGGGCAAATGTCCACATAGTGTGTAATCTAAAACCCAGTAATTTCTCCAAATATTTGTGATAAATTTATCTGGCCATGAGGTAGTGAGCATGAACACAAATAAAATACTCACTCGAACTTAACCCTTCCATGATTCAAGCTTCCTGAAATTTTGCAAAGAAACCTGTGCCAATGCATTTTCTTATGACTGCCAGACTTGCATAGGGAACCTCACGTATATAAGAGAATAAACTGGCACATGATCTTTAACCCTTTGTCGAGTAGATCGACATATATGTCACCATATGTTTCGCGATTGGAATGACATATATGTCGTTTCAGGAAGTGTCATTTTTATGTAGACATAACTTCAATTAATCATCTGATTTATAAATGAATTGTATGGGAGATATTTTTATTAATATAATGTCCCAATGTATAAGTGCAATAGAATATGATAGCACACGTAAACAGAAAATACACATAAATTAAAACGAATTATTGGACCCTGTTGACCCAAAATTGTTAATACTTATTGCTATGACGTTAACATTAAATTCACACATGACGTTATAAATACTCTCCAAAGGGTTAATGCTGCACCAGCGCAGCTCCCATCATGAAAGGGTTCATTTTTTGTTCCACAAATCAGTTTCAGATTGATAAAGTTCTATCAATGTATACAATTTATTTGGTTGGAACTATATGGCTTCAGAACACTGAGATATTGTGACAACTTGTCTGATATTGGTGTCTGGTACATAATGAAGCGTAATCAATTAAGTGCTAATGACAGGTATCACAGGAGTGTCTTGTTATAAGTGGTGGTTTGTCCTTGAGCAAGCCTGATGGAAATAGAGCAGATTCTATTTCCATCTGGATGACGAATGGGTCATTAAATTGCCAGAAGCAGAGTTTATATATTGATTGCCCAACATGCCAAGAAAGATTGAAGATGCCCATGACATAATGATAAACCCTATCTGGTCCAGGTCGTGTAGACACACCTTTAGGGTCTATTCCCATCTGACTTTAAAGGTCGGCGTTAGCTTATGGCAAAGCTATTTGTCACCCATTGTATTTGCCAATCAACCCATCCTCATGGTATCCTTGGTGACTTGTTTTTTGTGTCCTTCCAGTCAATCAACAGACACTCAGCATAATTTGCATTTTTGCCATAGATCAACCTGAAATGGCATACATCAGTTGTTAGTGGACCAACCAACCTCGAGAATGATACTGCCAGATTAGAGAGAAGCAATTGAACTGAGTCATTGTTATGACCTTAACCTTTTCCATACTGAATGGATTCTCCCATTCAATTATGAAAGTATACACTGAAATGGTCTATTATTCATCTGGAGGGGTGTCCAGGAAAAATTAGCAGAAAGTCCAAAAGACAATAGAAGAGAAGAAGGATTCCTATTTATTGTTATGAAATGTTCAGATAATAAGTTCAACAAACAACATACGGCTATTTTTTGAAATTATTATCTGAACATATCCTAAGGAAAAAACTCATCAATGAGCATTTAGTATAGGAAGGGTTAAAAGGTGGTGCGACGAGATGCCACTGCGGATGGGAATTAACCCTTATCAGGTCATGGTGGGGACCATGATTGGTGGGGGGAAGGGACTGGAAAACAGTGCTAATGCAATATGGGTGTTTACTCAGTGTTTGCCCCCCCCCCCCCCTTTTGAATATATATTTTCTGCCGTCTGTAGCTCTCAAAGTTCATGTAAATTATGACAATAAATCATTGCTTCCTCACAATTCATTATGTACATGTAGGCTCGCACACCATTCATTTCTTCAAATATTCACACATCTGACATATTCTTATTCCTAATCCTGCCAAGTGTTCAAGTTGTGTGCATCTAGTAGACGTTCCTCCAGGCATATGTTCAAGTAAACGATGATAGAGTGCACGTTGTTTCCACCCGATGTCTGTTGTTTCAATGACTCCTCAGTCTGCTGCGATGTACTGCATGTATATTTTGTGTTGCCATGTCCCTCATATTCGGGTCACTACAAAGTGGTGTTCTTATTACCAACTCTATTATTGTTCAGCACATACTGTATAAGTGGTCAATTTTAGCATACATGTTAACTTTCCCGATTCAGGCGGGAGTCTCCCAAATTTCAGCCCCATCTCCTGCCCTCCCGATCGGGAAACAGTTTCTCACAAATTCAGTAAACAATGAAAGACCAAGCTACATCCAATAGAAGTAACACAAATGTGACTCATAATACTGTCTCAATGGAAACAAGCTGTGTAATTAGCCTGGGGTAGTTAATAGCCACCCCACTATCCAAGCATAGCTTATCTTGTATTGACTCTTACTCAAACAATCGGTTTGTGAGTGGTAATCCAAACAAACAGATGAATACATTTTGGGTGAAATTTAAGCTTTATTGCCAAGTTGTTAAATACAAAAGTTTTTTTTATGCTATATGGTATTATTTGAGTTTAAAGTGAGGAAATTTGTCTATTGTTATTTATTATGTCACATGCATATGGTATTTCCATGTCTCTATACTTGCACATTTTTCTTTCGTGTTAATTATACCTCGTCTGTCATCCTTCGTCTGTGGACACAAATTTGTCCCGAGTTTTTCTCAGTCGTTTTTAATGATTTTCCGTGAAACTTGGCACAGACATCAACTACCATGGGAACCTGTGCACCTGCAATTATGACATCTGTCGGACTTTTTTTTGGTGGAGTTATCCCCCTTTTTCAACTTAGAAATTTGTTTGCAACATGTATAATTTTGTCAGAACTTTTATTCCTACATTTTTAAGTCAATGTTTTTGAAACTTGGCACAGATATTTAGTACCATGGGAACCTGTGCATCTGTGATTATGACGTCTGTCTGACTTTTTTTGTGGAGTTATTCCCCTTTTTCGACTTAGAACATTTTCGCAACATGTAAAGGCAAAGATCATTCTATCCCACATGAAACAACACCCCCCCCCCCCCCCCATCTCTCTCTTACAATTCAGCCGACTGATTTATTATACCCCCGCAACGAAGTTAGTGGGGGTATACTGGAGTCAGCTCATCCGTCCGTCCGTCATCCGTCGATCCGTGAGTGGACACAAATTTGTCCGGAGTTTTTCTCAGTCGTTTTTTGATCAATTTCCGTGAAACTTGGCACAGACATCAACCACCATGGGAACCTGTGCACCTGCGATTATGACGTCTGTTTGACTTTTTTTGGTGGAGTTATCCCCCCTTTTTCGACTTAGAAAATTTTCGCAACATGTATACTTTTGTCCAAGCTTTTATTCCTACATTTTTCGGTCAATGTTTTTTAATCTTGGCGCTGATATTTAGTACCATGGGAACCTGTGCACCTGCGATTATGACGTCTGTCAGACATTTTTTGTGTGGAGTTATTCCCCTTTTTCGACTTAGAAATTTTTTCGCAACATGCATAATTTTGTCCAAGCTTTTATTCCTACATTTTTCGGTCAATAGGTCTAAGATTAGGGTTATGGTTGTACACCTGCAATGGGAACTGTTATTTTATTATTTTAACTAAATGTTTACTGACATGTGAAACATCTTAGTATTTTAAAAACAGGGGGGAATCCGTAGTCCCATTGGGACAGTCACACCTCTAGTTTATTTTTGTTATGTACTTATGATTCTCCCACACTTTTAGTCAAATATGGTTCTATCCCTGTTTAACCTCTTCGCTGCTAAATGACGTTATGATGTTGTATGCTGGGCTGTTGACATTATTTCCATTTCCTAGTGGAAAAATATAACGGGAATATCACAAGAACCATAAAACTGACTCAGTTGAAAGGCTAGTATCGTTCAGTATTATGGAACATCATACACTGTTTGAAACTTTGAGATACAGTTATTCCGATGCACCAATCTCTGAGTTCCAGCTGTGAATAATGGCATAATGCTAGTTTGCTGAAGTACATGTAGGTCGTAGGTATTATGAACCATATTGCACACAACATGCACTTTTACGTCCGTAATAGTTATGGATGTCATAGCAGCAAAGAGGTTAAGTTAACTTATCAAATGTCAGTGATGTCTGTATGATGCTAAAATCCGTTTTAAAGATAGATTATTTCTTTAAATAACAAATTTGAAATAGTTGCATGGGTATAAAATAATAAATATGAATTGAAGACCCCTGTTTGGAAAGGCTTCTATCAATTAATATTGGTTTTATTTTATTTTATTATGATTAATTGGGACACTTTATTGGTCTATTTTTAGTACAGACCATTCGGGTGATACCATATAGTGATAGAGAGCATTAGGCTGTACAGCTACATACTGAACGTCAAATGTCCCAGATTAATTGATTGTATTGTTTTATTCCATAGTAATAAGTGACAATGAGTCTAATTAACGTTTATTTGTGACAAAATTACACAATAAAATTTCTGGTCTCTGTTAACAGTAACCACTATTTTTCGTTAGCTGAACAACGACACCTTTTTAGACCAGAAAATATTCAAAATAAAATAAATATTAATCGATAGAAGCATTTCCGGACAGGAGTCTTCGATTCATACATAATATTTTATACCCCGGTAACTATACATTACATGTTTACAAAGAGATAATCCAATTTTAAACACTTTTCAAATCATAAATACAAAATACAGAGAGTTTGAGAATATACTATCAGATGATGTATACATGTGTATAAGATGATTGTGGTAAAAATGAAGCATTCAGTTCTTCCCCCTTATGGAATTACTCAATAGTTGTATGGTATTCCAGGGTGCAACACCAAAAGATGGTCCGAGTGCTGGATGTACCATTGTGACTGCCCTCCTGTCACTATCACTGGATAAACCAATTCGACAGAATATAGCTATGACTGGGGAGTTATCACTCACAGGCAAGGTACTACCTGTCGGTGGCATTAAAGAGAAAACTATTGCAGTAAGTCAAATTATTCTTGTCCCTACTGCAGGGACCATGCTAGAAGTTTCAAATTGGGAGAAATCACTTCTCCCTATTTGTTTATTAGGAGAAGTGGGGCTGTTATCAGGGAGAAATCATGATGGCTGAAATTCAATTTACACCCGAACAAAAACTTTCTAGACATTTTATTTTTATTTCTTGGTTTATGGTTTTCCCTACCCAAAAAAAAAAGCTTTTTTTTTTCAAAACAAATAAAATATTAGTTTTCGTTTTTTTTTATTTCCGCCAATGGGAATATTAATCCAGACATATAAAAAAA
The DNA here is from genome assembly GCA_032622095.1 of Siphonodentalium dalli. Lineage (NCBI taxonomy): Eukaryota > Metazoa > Mollusca > Scaphopoda > Gadilida > Siphonodentaliidae > Siphonodentalium > Siphonodentalium dalli. Next base: position 183,242,966 of record CP136063.1, read on the forward strand.
ATTGAAAAAAGTATAATTTTGCATAAAATATACAACATCGATTGAACAGCGAAGCCTCCTGGCGATCACTATGGTATTGAATGTCAATGACAACATGACAGCCTTTGATATTGACTATATTTTTTCATCTCTCAGTATCTTGCTTTAAAGACACATCCAAATAAAAAATATATTTGCCTATGGAAGTGGACAAGGGCAAAGCATAGCTATAGGTGATCTGGTGGCTTGTTTTAGATGAGGAGATTATTATACAGCAAGAATTTTATTTCTCCCGACCCTATTTTTTGACAATTTAAATTTGAAAAAAAAATTGTACAGATTTAAAAAAAAAAAAAAATTCCTCCAACCTCAACTACCTTTTAGCCAAAACAATCCGTAAACCAAGGATTAAAAAATTAAATGCCCTATGATCCAATAATTTTTATGCAATACAAAACCCATTTCTAAAACCATTCTAAAAAGTAATTACATCATTATAATCGGGAAATACACTTTTAATAGGCTGTTTGGACAATATGCATACTGGTATATGAGAGAGAAATCACTTCTCCTTAGTATGAAAATAGGGAGAAGTGGCAAAATCGACATCACCTTCTAGGCTGGTCCATGCCCTACTATTGTGTGTATTTATTTACTATTTTAACATAGGGATGTTTTTTGTTAGTGGCTACAAAGTGATCGTACAATTTATCTTTCTGTTTTCATTTCTTATTGAAATGACCATGTTACTATGATTAAGCTATAAAACTATAAAACCCAGAAACTAGGGCCCGACGAAGCTTCGAGATTCGATTCGATTTCAAATCTTACGTTCCGATTCGATTCGATTCGAAAGCAGTCGGGTGATTCGGGATATTTCGAATCGTTATATACAAGTCCTTTATCACCGGGAATAGACTGCATTATCTATAAAAATTGTTCATTATATCCCCAATACTTAACCTGAGTCTCTTTCCACGACCATCTGGGACCTACGTGGTCCAATGTGTATAGGGTAAGTACCCAAAAGCTCACTGCTCATATATATATATGTATTGGCCTCCCAGTCCCAGCGCTGGTTACTCGTGGAAGGTCGGTGCAACCTGCATGTAGGTCTGTGATGGTTCGCGCGTTCATCACGATTGTGCAACAATGGTAGCGCACACGGTTACCGTCACCACATAAAATCAGCAATGTCGATATATAGCCCGGTCCCAGCTGCCGAAGCAAGTGCATTTCTTGTGGAACATATCTGTATGTCGGTATCTGACATTCTTACCAGAAAAGCCTATATTGCGTTACTCAGCTAAATCAAATAATATCATATTTTTTCATTACAAATTTAAAACGATATAAATATATTAAATGAACATTTTGGGCTCCATCATGTAGTCTCCAAATCCGACCAACATCTTTAAACAGCATACCCTGTATATGTTATCCGGGAAATGGAATATTGTTAACCATTCAGCTTTCCGACGGACAGGGTCAAGTTGGGATACAAACGTTCTCTGTAACCCCGTTTGCGTATGAGCCATTCCCAAGTCACGAGGCGCAATTTTGATATCGCGCGTGCCTGCTGTGGGTGACAGGGTGAAGTGCACATGCGCAGAAGAGTTTCCGTTTGCAATGACTCGAATCAGACTCCATTGACTTTAAAGTTCCAAACTGCTTATTTTTCACGAACTTCACTCACAGTGGCCATGGCACAAAATATGAAATGATGTGCCATTCTCATATATTAAACTGTTTAAACTATGATTAAATATTGTTCATATCATGTGATAGAAATTAAGTTCAATGAACCTCATTCGTAATCTGAGTTGTCTCATTGACGTTATAAAATCTACTGCATCAATAAGGTGAAATATTTTTTTCCAAGTAAAGCATTGAAAACATTGTACTATGCACTGATTCAAAGCCACTTAGTTTATGGTATCCAAATATGGGGTCATGTTCCGGAAGTCAAGAAAATATTCCTGTTACAAAAACGAGCATTGCGTCTAATATGCAATAAAAAGTACAGGAGTCACACTGATCCACTCTTTAAAAGAGAGAATATCTTGAAAATATATGACTTACACACTCTCAATTCCTCAATTTTCATGCACGACTGGTGTTATAACCGCCTGCCCGCGTCTTTTGGAACGATGTACAACAAACGAGCAAAATCAACCCCAAGTCACCCGAATCCCTTACTGTTATAACTACCTAGAACTGACTGGTCAGGAAAACTACACCACGCCTTCCCCACAACATGGAACAATACGGAAAAAGACAATGCATCTTGCCAAAGCAGGCACACATTGAAGAAGCGCTTACATATAGCCATGTTGAGAAATTACCCAGAAAATCTACGCTGTAAAAACAAAGGATGTCCCGACTGCATGTGCTCTATAAATAATACGAACATTCATTATATTCTTCACACCAGTGTTCACACCATCGCGTTCTCGATCCTAAAAATGCCATTATATTACCAATCTACCATGCATCATAATACTACCGTATGACTATGACCCTATACCACTAGACATACATATAAACATTACATATATGTAATACTGTTAATTTGAATTATCCCAAAACCTCACTCAACAAAAAGACTTTCCGGCGATCTAAATAGATTCCTCTTTTGTTTACTTAACTAAAGATGGTGGTATCTCTCGCCTGAATCCGTTGTAACAATAAAAAAAAACTATTTTGTTCTTAACCCTTTACTCAACAAACCGGCCAAAACCGGCCAAATAAAGCTTCAACAGCCTAAATTATCTTGGGTCTGTCTCAATAAAACCATACAAATATGGATATCATTGGAACCGGCTCCTTGACCACATTGTGATAGTTACAGTTATGCCCTGTGCCAATGCATTCTCTTATATATGCGAGTCGACCATAGGTCGCCTCGCATATATAAGAGAATGCATTGGCCTAAAAAAAATCTTTTTTTAACACTTTTTACCATTTTTTCTTACATTCTTTAACAATTTTAGAATTTTTAATGTGTTAAGCCAATGCATTCTCTTATATATGCGAGGCGACCTATGGTCGACTCGCATATATAAGAGAATGCATTGGCACAGGGCCCTTCTGTTGGGTAAAGGGTTAATATACCAATGGAACTGGACTTGGAACTGTTCATATGTGTTAGAAAATATGAACAGTTCAAAACAATAGTATGGAGAGATAATACATTTTCGATCTTATAACTCGTCTGGATTGTCTCACAACCACACCAATACTTGTTTGTGATATGCCCTAAATACTAGGTCTTAGATATTTTTCTATATGATTATAGTCTGTACGTGTGCGTGGATATGAAATACAAGCCATCTATTCTATTATTTATAGTCATACTTGTTTTTAGGGGGTAGCAGGAAGACAGCCCGATAGGGCTAGGCTAACCCCCAACAATATACAACATTGTCTTATTATGTGTTACTGCCATTGTATTATTCATGTGTGTATTGTAAATAAATTATCCTATCCTATCCTAAATCATCTGACATTTTTGCTCGTACCTCCCACTGATCGGTACCGCGAATCAACTAAAGTGTTTTTAAAAGATTCGATTCGAGATTCGATTCGATTTCGATTCATTATCATGATTCGATTCGAGATTCGATTCGATGTTGAAATTGCCGATTCGTCGGGCCCTACCAGAAACACTCTTGTTTTGGAGAATGGATAGGGCTCCCTTTGTCTTGTGAAGATTTTCAAATCCTCATGCACCATTCTCATAAAATAGCAATATATAATCTATGATATGCATTTTACTGTTAAAGTCACATTAATTTTCACAATTTCCAAGCTAGTTTTTTATATTCGTTAGCAATCATGGAAATTCTCAATTATAACCCTTCCATTACTGGAGCTTCCTGAAATTTTGCGAAAACCTTGTGCCAAAGCATATATGCGAGTCTCCCATAGTAAGCCTCGCATATATAATAGAAAGCATGGGCCTAACAATATTTACCTTGACCTTGTATACCAGTGCATTCTCGTATATATGCTAGGCTCCCTATTGTCCCATATAGACTCGCAAAGAGAATGCTCTAGCGCATCTCCCGTCATGAAAGGGTTAAGCCTCATTGTTGCAAATTTTTCCAATGGATAGGGCCACAACCATTTCTCATAAAGTGCGACATATTCCCTGGTATCTTGAAAATTGTGTGTAACTTTAAGTAATTTTATATCTAATTGTGTTTCAGGCAAAGAGAGTTGGGGTTGACTGCATTATTCTGCCAGCAGAGAACCGGAAAGATTACTCCGATCTTCCAGACTTTATCACTGATGGACTCGAAGTTCATTTTGTTAGTCACTATAGAGACATCTTTCAAATTGTTTTCCAAGACGGAAGTTTACCAGCTGGAGAATCGTGATGACGGCTCCGATGTGAATTATTTATAGATTGTTTTTTATTTGATACTCATGATAATCATGAAGATCAATCAGATGGTGCTTTTCATGAGGCACAGGCCTCATACCAAATCATACTATAGACAGAGTACTAGTGGGAAAGATTTTTAAATCTTGGATGAGGGCGCTTCATGAAAACTGTGTATAGATGAGAATCAATTTGTGTGAAACACTTGGTGTGTTATATAATGATGAAACCAATGGACCAAAGAAGAGAAAAGAGACATTTTTGAGGCCTCGTCCTTCACAGGGTGTCTGAACCCCAAAACTTTGGTAGAAATTTTTAACCCTTTCATGAAGGAAGCTGCGCTGGTGCAACATTAAAGACCCTGTGCCAGTGCATTCTCTTATATATGTGAGTCTCCCATAGGGAGCCTCACATATATAAGAGAACGCACTGCCTTACAAGGTAAATGTAAATATTGTTAGGCCAATGTATTCTCTTATATATGCAAGGCTCCCTATGGGAGACTCACATATATAAGAGAATTCATTGGCACAGGGTTTTCTTAAAATTTCAAGAAGCTCCAGTCATGGAAGGGTTAACAGATCTGAAGTTGACGTCCGACACAACATCACTTGGTACTTTCAGAAGAACACTAAGTTGAAGTTATTCTGCTAGCTATTTTTATTTTCCAAGCAGTATTTTAAGTGTGAAATATGCTGTTTTTCAAGCCTTGAAATAGTGTGCCTGTCATTTGCAGATTGAGGTTCCCAGAGGGTGAATTTAGTGATGCTACCCCACATAGCGGGCTAGCATCACCAAATTCACCCTCTGGGAACCTCATTCTGCTGAGTTGTAAGCAGAATGAGGTCCCCAGAGGGTGAATTTGGTAATGCTAGCCCGCTATGCGGGGTAGCATCACTAAATTCACCCTCTGAGGACCTCATTCTGCGAATGACAGGCACACTATTTCAAGGCTCGCTGTTTAGAACAAAATCAAGTATTTTCAACTTTATTTTTAATTAGCTGATGTACCTGACTTCGTCCGGGCTATTTAGTGATATCTTTGTGATCGCTTCCATCTGGGCAGAATATACAGTGTCTAGACAAACTGTTGATCGATCGGTCCAGAAACATGCCTATATGATCGTATATGAGCGAGGTCAAGGTCAAGAAGACGGTCACACGTGAAATTGAACCCGCCATTATTGTTCACGGATCAAAGTAGGCCTACATACAAAATTTGAGTATGATTGGTCGAGGTCCAGAAACATGCCTATATGAGCATATATGAGCGAGGTCAAGGTCAAGTACACAGTCGCATGTGAAACTGCACCTGCCCATATTGTTCCTGGGATCAAAGTAGGTCTACATACCAAATTTGAGTCCGATCGGTCGAGCAGTTTTTGAGTCTATAACACACATACATACATACATACATACATAAAGACAGAAGTTCCAAAATATATCATAGATTTTTATTAGTTTTATTTGAACTAAACACAAAACAAACAATACACAGACATAACATACAATATAATTGTTCAAAAGAGGATCGGGCAACAAGCTTGAGAAAATAATTGTTTCCCCAGGTATCTTGGAATTGATAACAAAGGAAATGAAACAGGAATGCAGGCAGTAATTGTAAAGGGGCATGGGCCATTAGCAGCAGGATAAAATGCAATGTGTTCACAGAGTAATGAGAGAGGATTATTTCATTTTTTAGTGGATAGTACCCAAGCACCAGGCTTCACCTTTTGTAAATGGGTTGGGCCTAAAAGAGGGCTCTTGTTTACAATAACTGGGCCTAACAGAGATGAATTATATATTAACATATGAAAAGGCTGCAATCTTTTGAAAAAAATAACTTTTTCTTTTTGTTATTCCTAACAACACTGACTGTCAACACAAATTCAACAAATGTTCATATCTTTATATGGCTTGCTCCATACTGAGGGTTTTATGGGGATTTACAAACAGGCCTAGCCAATGCCAAGTGCTGAGTGCATTCTCATATATATGCGAGGCTCCCTATGGGAGACTCCCATATTAAAGATAATTCACTGGCACATGATTCTTAATGCTGCACCAGTGCAGCTCCTATCTGAAAGTGTTAAGCCCTGTCAAAATACAAAGCCTGTTGAGAACAAATCTTTTTCTTTATTTGGCCTAAAGAAAATGCACCTGGATTTGAATTCAAATCTCTTATTGATTGAGTAGTGTTTCTGAAAGACATCTCTAAATTTACTTTCAAGTCTGGTTGAATTAAATTAAGAGGGTTCGGAATTCACTGAGAACTTATTTCACAGACATGTCGAATCGAAGATGTTTGATGGATGGAATTAATCCTTCCATTTGCACATTTGTCAGCCTGTGGCAAGATGCAATTTGATCTGGAAGTTCATTGACTAATGTAAAAAAAATCAAAATCAATAGTTTAATTCTCCAGTCACCTTGGAGCAAGCTTGCAAATAGTGTGTCTGCTCATTTGCAGAATGAGGTCCCCAGAGGGTGAATTTAGTGACACTATCCCACACGACAGGCTAGCCTGAACATCATCAAATTTACCCTCTGGGAACCTCATTCTGCTTAAGTCTCAACTTATATGGGAGACCTATGATCAGATTAAAGTTCCCCAGTTCAAGTTGGTGATGTTCACCCATTAGTCACCTCGATTATGCAATTTATCTTCTGCAAATTAGGGGATATGGAAACATCCCAGAAGTGAAAAAGTTACTGAAAACAGTGTTACTTTGAGACTATAGATACTTACCAGAAGATGAGGCTTAAGCTGAATGAGGTCCCCAGATGATGAATTTGGTGATGCTAGCCAGCTTTGCAGGATAGCATCACTAAATTCATCCTCTGGGGACCTCATTCTGCAAATCACAGACACACTCTTTGTACAGGCTTGCCTTGGAGCATCTAATGTACAGTAATGCCCTAAATAATCGACTCCTTAACCACAGTAGAATTATGGGGTTTTTTTCTCAGTGAGAGCTTTCCGATGAATGGCAATAAGCCATATTTCCGACTAAATCCTGAAAAATTACCCATAATTCTGCTGTGGTTAAGGAGTCGATTATTTAGGGCATGTGCCACATGAAACTGTTGATGTACAGTTAAAGGTTCATTCAGGGTTCCATGCTAACTTTTTACGGAACTTATTTTACTTTTTATTTAGATTCTAGTGTATAAAATAACATGATTGGAACAAGAAGAGCTGCCAGAAAGATGCTAATTTGATATTGAATTTTCTATGCATTTATTTCATGTAGATTCTATGTTTTTTAGGGACACCAAATATTATTTTGTTAATTGTTCAATAAGAAAATGATTTTCTTGGGTATCTATTGGTCTAGATTAATATATCATATTTGGTTTTCACCGTTGCTTCAACAGAACAAAGCAGAAAATGATGTTACATTATATTTGTATGTTGTTGTAACTGGAGGTTGGAGGTCTGGAACCTTGATTGCATCTTTAAGATAGTATTGGAGTGTATGTGATGAAAATGGGTTTATTCAGAAGCTGCTTATAGAATTTGTAACCAAAATTTATATGAAACAAGATAAATTAAAGCGACTCAGGGTCTTCAAAGTGGGCTCACTATATATAAGTCTGTATAACAACTATTTTCAACAAGTACATGTAAAAATATATCAACTTTGTTCTTAAATTCAACTCTCCAATAACAAGATTTCGTTATTGAAACCATAGTTTAACAATGTAACCATTACTGTTACCGATTAAAGTCCAATTAGTCTTAATATTATACCAAAGTTTAATCAACATTTGATGGTAAATGCATTGAAAAAATATTCTTAAATCATATATAAACTAAAATATTTTAACTTACCACACGATTGGCAGTGTTTGTGACAAATCACTGTAACAGTTTTGATTACATAACACTGGTTTCAACATGCCAAGTTTTATGATTGGAGAGCTATCAATAATTAATTTAAGAACAAAGTGTCTGTTTCTCAATGTTCTTCTTGGTGGTGATGTTTTTACAAACCTATAATTTATTTATTAGACAAACAACCATTGTAGTGTTGGGGATGCATGCAGACTCTAGTTCATAAGATTTATGCTGCAAGTTCTTATAGTGCTAATTTTAATTTACATGTCTTTCTAATACTATGAAAATGACCATATGCGAAAAAATTACGCTCTATCAATCCATGTCTCGGTGAGCATCTCATCTCTTCTTCAGTTCCCAATTTGGAAAATCCCGGAATCAGGACTCGAAAATTTGGGACTGCCAGGAACTGGAAATACCAACTCCAGGATTGAACTGTACTTTTGGTATTTCAGGCACACACACACCCAAGCTGGGGCTTTTCCTAGTGTGGTCACGCCACTTGAGAGTCTGATATCCATCTCTTTTTATATGTCATATGAGAGTTTTACTGTTATCCTTCATATACCTGTGCATCTCTCAACAAGATTATCATTTCCTCCAATATATGTTGATATCAGTAGGTAACACAGCCAATCTGAAAACGACTGACAAAATCCAATCAAAATATGCCATCACTTGTATTAATGATAAATAAAAAAAATAGTAAACAAACAAAGCCTAGCCAAATAATCGTTGTAGATTTTTAGCTAACGGAAACAAGGCTGCCGAAAAGATTGTCATGATTTACCCTGAGATTTGCTTAACCCTTTCAGTTCCAAGTCCGATTTTTGTATCAACCCATATTTCCTTTAAGAGCTTTTTCCATCAATGTATCACATTATTATAATCAATCAATTTGAAAAATGATCAAGGAAATATGGGTTGATACAAAAATCGGACTTGGCACTGAAAGGGTTAAGCAATAAGTTTTTCATCAGCCCATCAAATTCCACTCGGAACATATGCCTTAATGACATGTTTGAAGTTACAGTATATTTAAGGAGAGAACAGTTTGTACTATTATGTTTGTTACATGATGTTCAGTGAAAATATATGTGAGCGATTATATTAAAATTTAAAGAAACCAATATTTATTCATGAATTCTCGTACTGCCAAATACCCATCATCTGGGGAACGTACTCAACTCATGACTAACATTACACATGCAAAGTTTGACTCATGCTTCTGTCAGCTTGGCAAAAGATCAGTATATATAAAAGGCACAAGCCTAAAACTGGTCAATTAATTTAAGAAAATAAATAAATAAAGGTGTGAATTGCCTGTCGTTAGGATGTCAGAATTTTGCAATCTTCAGGTTCAGATCTAAAAAATTTCTGACACTGGCCATTCCATGGTTGGCCCAATGGATTCTGTTCCTCCTCCTACATAGCCACAAGACTACTGATCCATAGGGTACCATCCAGGCCTGCAGATGCGGGAAGGTTTGGAAATATCAAAGGGGGGGGGGGGGGGTGGGGTGCAAATGATTAAGCAAGTGAATTTTGCCTGGTTCAAAGGTAGAGGTGCTGTTGGAAATTCTACCTTCCCCCACTTACAAAATTTGAAAACAATCAGAAGTTATCAAGAAAACAAAATAGACTGCAAATTCAAAGTCGATAAGGACCATAACGTGACTCCGGTAAAATATTGGCAGACATCACCATATTAGAACTTGTGTATCGTTTAATTTCATTAAACATGTATGAAAGTATGAAGATATCCAGAAACAATATGGGATGCACACGGACGGAAAATCTGGATTTTATCTCTACCGCTATCTTTGATAATTGGACGTGCAATAAAATAAAACACTGTCATTTAGTCAGGAACATGTTTATTTCACAAAGATAATGGACAGAGGTCCAGATATGAAAACAAGAGCTGTTATAGGCATCTGCACTTAGAATAAAAAACTAAGTAATAGAAGTGGATAATTAACCAGTTGCCAATATGTTGACCTTGCTCACTTTGGGATTGGATCATTATATGTGGTATATTCATTGGGAAATTTATGTCTTCCAACTGTGATTGAAATGTAATTTGTATTCAGGCTCTTGTTCTACATGAGTTCACAAGGTATTTAGATTGGTACACGTGAAACTAGGATTCATGGCATCCCCTAGCTGTAATCGTATTGTTCACGAGAATTGTTAGATGTCAGTTCTGGATGCTATGGTCAACAATACCTGGTATACGCCGATATCTAAACTCAAAGTAAGGTTCGATGCTGTCATCTGAAAGTGATACTTGAATGCATGATAACACCGTTACATTATCCAGGCAGCCCAATGTATCTTGCTTTGATGATGCTGTGATCAAATTATTTCCCTGGTCTTCTAGAGCATGACAACATTTTATGTTGTACAGCTTTTGGAACTCGGGGGGAAATATCCATTTTAATTAGTCAGACTTACTCATATGACTGCTCACAAGACCAATGTGACACAATTTCTGTGTTCACGTCAGTATGCACCAATCATATTATCTTCATACATTGAGTGTGCATTCTCCACATAGCTGAGGTCAAGGCACTAAAGTATACAAGGTTGTATCTTGAAGAAATTAAATATAATGTGGGAGTCTGGTTTTCTACAATATCTATCTCATACAACATGTCCATGTGTATAGGTCTTGTATTGTGTCATATTTAACGTGTTTCTTTTTATTATTACTAGCTGATGTGCCCGACTTTGTCCAGACTATTGAGGGATTTCTTTGTGATCGCCTCTGTCTGGGCAGAATATACAACACCTGGACAAACTATTGTTTGACCGGTCCAGAAACATGCCTATATGAGCGAGATCAAGGTCAAAGACACGGTCGCACGTGAAACTGGACCTGCCCATATTGTTCCCGGGATGAAAGTAGGCCTACACAACAAATTCAAGTCCAATTGGTCGAGCAGTTTTGAGTCTATAAAACATGTACATACATACATACATACAGAAATTCCAAAATATAATAGATGATGCAGATTACCCAACTCCATACATCTATCAGTCACAAGATGTCAGCGTATAAGAACGAAATATAGAATTGTCTTCACATTTGTTGCCATTTTGACTGCCATCATAAACCATAGTAACCGTGCCAGGCCCTAATGAGATTGCATCATTGTTATAGGCAATGCTCCCACTCGCCGAATTCCTTCAAATGTGTTCATTTCACATTAAAATTTGGCCAGGAACCAATATTGAATTTTCGAGGGAAATTTCATACCCCGTTCGGTAAGATAAATTGTGTTAGGGATTGGAAGTGGCTGAGACAAAAGGAACAACACGTATTACTGAGCAAATGATCATACCATAAGTATCACAAGAAAACAAGGCACAATTTACAGCCAGTTCAAAACAATAGGACCAGATTAGGAGATCTACAAACAGTAAACTGACTTAGTTCATATTCTATACTACGGTGGCCATGTTGGACGCCATCTTGGATTATAGGAATTGCTCATGGATGAGAACTAGATACACACACTACCCAGAATCACAATCCACAGAGAGAAAAAACTTTAACAAAGAAATTTTACTTCACCCCTATTGCTCCCAGACTTTGTCTGGAAACTCCTTTGTCCGTCCGCTTGATTTAGTTTGCCTCACAACACATTAAATCCAATATTGATGACTACTATTAAGAAATCTCAGGTCAAGCTTGATTATAGTCTTACAGTAATTTGTATCCCATGGGGATGATAATTGCGGCCATCGAGTATCGATTTCGACACATTGGCGTATTCTTGTATAATTCACCTAAATGGGTGTTCACTGTTCTGATCGAAAAATGGAAGTGATCTCTCCAATCCTGGTTAAATGTTTAAATATGCCCCATCCGAGTTGCCATCATAGAAACAACATATTATGCACGTTTTCTATACCAGAAAACAATTAGAACTGACCCACGAGGCCACTAATAGGAGGTTGTGATGGCCACAAGGCGACTTTTCCAAAGAGTGAGTTTTAACAATTAAGTTTCAAGTTTGAATTTGTCAGCCTAGCAAAAATTCCAATGGTCGCCTCTTATAAAGAGCGCGCATGCTTCCTTCTGCTGCCTAAAATTAAGCGATAGATAATTAACAGAGTTCTCAATTATGCACTTTTGTGATAGTATTCTACATATTACTTACGGATGATTTTGTGGATTTTCGCGATGCCAATGTGATACAAATGATGGTGATCGCAAGTAGTTTTCATTTGCCTGGTATGCAAAACAATTGGTTTAGGAAATTCGGAATTATTTGGCATCAAATCGGACAGAGCATCTTTAATGATGTATTCAGGTTCACGGCCACGAGTGTGATAACTGGCAACCAGATGGGTATACTTAATTGTGATGGTTTTGAAAAGCTGGCTACGAATGTGCATGATCATTGGCTTGTGGCAATTTCCCCAATAGCGTCAGTGACTTCATCGGCTGTACCACACGACTGGTCAGGGGTCCATCTTGGTCCCAAAGGAAAGGGGGCACTAGCTCGCCGAGAGATTTCGTGACATATCTGCCAGAAAACGTCGACTGAGCGAGACAAGGCTGGAAAGGACAGCTATATGAGGGTTTCACCACCCTCTCCCTGAATACCAGTTAAATAGGGGTGAATAATGATCGAATGGCAGTAAACGAGGGGTGAGTTAAGAAAATATGTGATGAAGGACATACATATCACACTTCTATTTGTCACCACTCTTCTCAATGGTAATCTGCCGCAGTGCCAAACTGTACCACATTAAGAGAAAACGTCCTGATATCTACATATTACTTCATTTTCTGGCACAGTGATTCCGGGTGCGGCGCAGTGAATGCCTACCATGGGAAAAACTATAGCGCCCGATTAACAAATCGAGATCCGAAAAAGCATTTTAAAAAAGGGACTAAAAAGACCTATTCTAGCCTTCATATACCACAATATGTCGGCACCAGAGTCGCGTATACCAGCCTCTCTTATGTTAATCCCGATCGAATACCATTTAAGATGGTGTATGAACCCTTAAACCGGCCAATATTGGTGTACCGCATGCAAATGGCCTGAACCCCGTGTACACTAAGTGTTTGGTGATACCACAGGGGCGTGTCGTTAAAGACATATTATGTACATGTTCGGGCGGGGCGTGAGACTGATTAGATAGTATTCAGGGGGTGTGCCAACTGGAGGAATATAGCATTATATTAACATCACCGAAAATATCAAACGAATCGACATTACCACTCCATAGAAAACATCGTCTGAACTACGCTCAATTGTAAATATTTACTTCTCGATTCGGGAGGCAACTATCTGCGATAAACTAACGAAAACGATTTCGCCACCGAGAGTCACTGCATGCATTTAATTAATATATAAGAATGACGGTGTGTGTTGTCAACTTGGATATAATATTTGTAAAAATAACTATACTAAGGAAGATTATACTCTATTTATTTGATCACCCTACCGGAGTGTTTCACATCACTTTAAGGGTACATTTTTGCCGGCTGCCGATCAGCTCGTGCTCCGTCGTGGCTAGCTGACAACAATCAACGATGATTTGTGATAACGGCGTGTACATCTTAGCCGGTTTCCACAAAACGAGGCCACTAACAATAATTGCTAGTGTCCCCGTTGTCCTGTTGTACGAATTGTGTATCGGAGAGGGGCATTGGTAGAACAGTTTGTTCTCGACGATTGTCATACACACTTAATTATACATGTATACGCTTCGTCGTTATTCGCGAGGAATCTCATGACTTGGTGTAAAGAGTCCCGAATGTGGTAGTTCTCAAGTCAGAAACGTTGGAGCTAGGGTAAGGGGCTGGCAAAATGGACATAAACAGTGCCGCCAACTTCACCAAACGTATATATTTACATACTAAGTGTGATCATCACTAAATCCAGCATTCCGATTGGTCGGCGCCCACGTGGCTAGTTGCAATTATTTCTCGGTGAACGCGCAACAGCTCATAACTGAAACCTCATAATTACATCGACACGTCATCAGTTTCGGAAAGAAGAACGCGTAATGTTTTGGGCGCATTTGGACTCGCGCAGGATTGACTTAATACATCATCGGGTTTCAATATAAAGAGAAATTGTTCCTGTTAACTTTTGCCAAGGGTGCTATGGAATATTTTGGGCTTGTTTTGTCACGATACACTTTTCGATTTAAATACATTTACAAAAGTGGCTTTTTCGCTAAATGTATATAAATATAAGGATTAACTGTCATGTGGACTGTTTTTATGGAGATGTAACCGTGAGGTAAGTGGTCATAACTTATATAAGATTTATGGAGGCACGGACTCAGTATGAGTATTCGTTGTTTAAAATTTGCTTAATTCAATGAACTTGAACAAGTTCTCATTTATTATCGAAATTGCCACGTATCGAACGGAATGGCACATTGAGAGGTCCCGATTTTCGCCCGTGTGGGGGTTGGAACCCGTGCCAACATCGTCTAGCCAAGACTGCGATTATCGTATCCACTGTATTGATGTAACATAGTTGTTTTGAAAGTAATGTTGCTTGTGTCATGGTGTGGGTCTTGGCAATAATGATACTGGTTAGTCTTTGTCGTTGATAAAGTATATAATATATATACATGTATACAACTATTCAGTAAAGCATTATCTGATCATTCTCAAGTAAACCTATTTCAATCAAGGCAATACTTTCCCACCAGGGACGTGTGTCAGGGGTGGATCCCGAAAGTTCAACAGTTGGACATTTCATGCCTGACACAACATTAGTTGGACATTTCCGACCAATAATATAGTTTGAATTTTGTGCTGAGAATTTGATATATCAAACAGTACTGTAGTAGGTATGATATTTGTTGTTATTAGACCGAAAAACCGAATTGTTTTACTGAAGTAAAGCAATCAGTTGAGAATGATCAATTTTAGGGGTGTTATACGATGAGAATATCAAATAGTTGGACAGTTTTATAATAGATATTCAGATTTAATAATGTATGTATGTTACAATGGGGACATTTCATGCATACAGTGGTAATTTTGTTGAGTGAATTGCCAATCATGGATGTTAGGTTAGGAATTTCCATCGACAGTTTTAAAGCTTGTGGTACCAGTTAAAAAACACCAATACAAGGCGGTGGGTACCAATGGGATTTCTCGATTTCTCCGTTGAGCCAAGTGCGGACCCACCATCTCCTCTCTAGGTTGCGTTTATGGTACTCATATATCAGCAACATCCCATCGATGGAACTGGCCGCAGCCATCTCACATTCCAACTTATTAAGAATACCAACACGCACTGTGTTCTTAATATATTGTGAACAACTCAGCGATATCACCAATCACGGAAAAACCGCTGCCGTTCGTTGATCACAACTAACGCTGATTTGTTGACAACTGGGAGAAATTAATCTGTTTTGGCAATTTTGCAGCTGGTATTTTTGCAGTTTTCTGTGCAATATTGCCAGCGTATGCACGTACCCGAAAGGTACGGGCGGCGTTCGTTTGCAGAAATATTCATATTTGTCCAAATCGCCATCAACAGACGGAATACTAAAATATATATAGTTTTGTTCATATGCCAAACATAATCAGCGCTTAAATAGTATATTGTCGTCAAGACGTACGATGTTGTATATGTAAACAAGAGCCTGCTCGTGTTACAGAAGTTGTGCTTCTGTTTACATAACACATCGCAAGTATATTGGTTAATCACACTCACACACACACACCCACCCTCACACACACACACACACACACACACACACACACACATGATATATAAACGCTCTTTATTATTTCCATATCAGGAAAACAGTAACAAATAACGCTCCATATGTTTACCATATCCGGATCTAAACAAAATCCAGGTAACGTAAGGTTTTTTGCTTTTGTTTACATAACAAGGGGGTGGGGGTTGACAATAACATACTGTTTATGCCATATTTCTGATTGACATAAGAACAGGGTCTGTCTATAGTTTACTATTCTGTCTGTTTATGGCGGTTTTTGACGGAGGTGAATATTTTAACAGCATACCCACCGCCAACACCGCCCGTATCTTTATTAAAAACGATTAAGAATATAAATAAAACAAAACTTTAAATTAAATACGAGGCAGCCACTTTAACAAATGCATCACTATTGGTATAATTTTATTATATATCGCTATTGATGTGTTAAAGTGGCGCGCTCGTTTTTAATATATATATTTTTTATTTTTACTCGATCACATGTGGGCGATACCCTATAGCTATAATATACCAGTACTGCCAACGTCTACTCATTGCAATTAAGACGGACACAATGTCTGCACGGCATGGCATGTGGTCACATGCATAACTAAGCTGTTATTACAAGTCTTTAAATTAGTATTGTTCCCTCAAACGAAAACAAATGGAGCCAACGCAACCACTCAGCGGATTAACATTATATCACTTCACCTTATGTAACATAACAGACTATACATGTAAAATTCCTCGGCAAATCCAGTCGGCCTGAGAATTCTTAAGACACGTCGTTATATGTCGGCGGTAACTTATTTATTTTGAGGTGTTTCATTTGGAAAACGTAACGTAACGTGTTATCACAGGAACGTGACCAAATCGAGCACTAATTAGGTTTGCTGTGAGATTTATAGATTGTTCGCCGGTTTATAAATACCGCGTGGATCATTGTTTGACGACTTATACCCAAACCCCAGTAATTTGCCACCACCACCACCACCACCATTATCCTCATAATCATCATCATCATCACCTCGACTGATATCTCATATCGAGACTTAATGCGAAAGCAATCGATATATAGTGAACACGTTTTCTTCTTCGGGTATTTTAATTAGAAGCTTCTCATCGGTACCAGTACTGCACCCCCGTGTACGTGGTATCGTCAAACCTGAAGGTATCACCAAACCAGACCATGCGGTTTGGATAAATGAACATAGCTTCCCTCAGATGAATCTATATCTCCCAGTTAAATGGTGATATCAACTATTCAAAACATAATTTCGTAAAGCGGAATGTTCCCTCAATGGGATAGCGACCATAGCTTGAATTCATCCCGATAAATGTAATGGAAATTCCGGCTCATTTCCGATTTTATCATAAATAGTAGACACTTTTTGACGTTAGGTAGTTCGTTTGAAACATAATTATCAGCCATTGGTGGTGGATAATGCGTGTATCTATAGAAAAATATATGTTTAATTAGTCATAAAATTGTCTAACCTACAGAGCGGTTCGCAAAAATACTATCAGCGACCAAGTGTGGGTACCCACCATAATTTCGGATATCAAAGCCGCAGATCGATCCTGCGATGAGATGTCGCCAAACCTGATTTGGGATGTCAAAGATGCGGATGATATTTTGACCGTTTCTGCTTGAAAATATCCCCATTATCATTCGGACAGCCGGCACATGGACCACCTTTAGGGTTATGATGCATGTGCAGGGATGTGGCGACAGGGGGTTTTGGGATTGGATCACCCCCCCCCCCCCAACTTTGGTAAAAAAATTCAACAGTTGGAAATTTCATACCTGACACAACATTAGTTGGAAATTTCACACCTACAATAGATTTGAAATTGTTCTTGTAATTTGATTTCCAACAATTTATTAGGGGGGATTTGTTGTTTGTTGTTTGCATATATTTACTTATGGTCAAAATGTTTGACTGAAATGTCATCAGTTGGAAATTTTCCAACCTTTAGTGGGTGTCAGCTTGGAAATTTCCAACACATGGAGAGCTTGTGTCCAGATATATCCCCCGTGGCCAGTCAAAACTGCTAGTTAATTTAAGAGAACAATATTTTCCTACATTTTATCAAAACTGTGGACTGAAATGGTCATCAGTTTGAAATGTTCCAACCTAAGTGGGGGGTGTCAGGTTTGAAATGTTTTGAACAGTTTGATATCACCATTCTACTGGGAGATATATATATTCATCTGAGGGAAGGTATGTTCATTTATCAAAACCGCATGGTCTGGTTTGGCGATGCCTTCGGGCTAGGCGATACCACGTACACGGGGGTGTACCGGTATCGGAACCGTCGGTACTTGGATAATTTTCACGGTACCATTACTGAGTGTTGAGTACCGCGGTACACGGTACTAGGCGGTATACTCGAATTAGTAGTCTATATACAATTGTATAAGCGACGGATAACTTGATTTAGATGTTATTTCCAGCGTTAACAAAACAAAATTTTAACCGCAGTTTATCAATGCTAAATAAATGATGCTTATGTACATATGGTGACAACATTCGCATACCAGTAGCAGCAAACCTGGTTTGCAACTTGCCCGGACCAAAACGGTAGGCAATACGATCTATCGGTAGCCGCAAAGAGTACTTATTTTGTCGCGAAGTTAGATAATTTAAATTACACACATCGTCTGAGTATACCATCCGGTCACATTCCGGTACCAAGGTAGCCTCGACCCAAAGTGACCAATTAGCGAGTACAGAACATACACATACTGTGAAAACCTAAACATAAAAGCCAATTACAAATGACCAATCGCCGACTGAGCAACAAGCCCCGGCCCCCGACTGACCTCACGTTCAGTAACTGCAGCTGAATCAAAGTTGAGGGGGATATACCATGTATATTTCTATACTTCAATCGCAGTTCAAAGACATCAAACGATCAATCTGCAACTGACATGCACTTGTCCTCGAGGCTCGATTGGAATGATTGTTTTGTGTGGGGTTTTTTTTCGTTTACAGACAGCTTCAGTATTATATCATTGTATTTTATTTATTTAAATCGGATTCCACAGTCACAATATTAATAGTCAGTGAACCTGTGTTCGTGAATATGAAATGTTCATCATTAATTATATTGGATCGCCGAGGAAGCTTTTTCAACAGCTTTGTAAAAATACCAAAGCAGAAAAGCTTACCGATTACCGACCAGTCCTGCCAACCATCTTGAATCTTCGCTACATACCATATTCATATGATTATAGGAATGACGTTGCTTGTTACCAATTTGGATATAAAATCAATTACATTTATGGCGACTACGTCATCTACGCCCATTCGATCACAATGTTTTACAGTCACCGTAATTCAAGTCACGCACATTTCATCGACACATCGGCTTTACAGTATACCTCTCCAAAACAAAGCGACCAGTTAGCGATGCCTCTTTGTAAGATAGAACCTTACACTCATTGTTCAAAGGCACGTTCAAAAAAACAATTGCCAGCTGAAATTTGCTGGTGTTATATGTATCATTGCTTGAAATGCTTGTTTCAAATGTTTTTGTTATATTGAAAATAAATTCTTTGTCAATCGATTGGCGAAATAATTCCATATTTAAATTCTTCTAAATCCACATTGTTATCTACTTCCAGCCTTAAGATCAACCTGTATTTCGTACCTGGCACATTGTACATATAACTCGTATAAATCAAAGCAGCCACATACTATATTATCAATTGAGACTTTCAGTACCGGAACCGGTACCGGTACCACACGCGGAACCGTGCCGGTACCGATAGGTCTGGAGCCGTCGGTACATCGAGAAACCTGATTCGAACTCTTTCGGTTTGTCACCACGAATTTGTCACCATGAAAATAAGATGCGAATGGTCATTTGGGCTCAAAGATTCCCTTTGAAGCGGATCTGACACGACTTACGTTCAGACTCTAACACGATACTATCAAACCGAAATACATGTCAACCTTAATGTTGGGATCCGGTCGTTCATCTTTACCAAAGTTACGGCCCTTTGTTGAAATTTGGCTCAATTTTCGAATCCGGATGATTAACTTTAGTTTAAGTTAACTGAATGGAATGAAATTTAGTATACATGTTTACAACCATAAAATACGTGTGAAGTTCTATATTTTGTTCCATCTGCCAATTTGACCAGAGTTACGGACCTTTTTCGACTTGAAATCGGTGTAAATTTATTGGTTTCCTGTTGATAACTTCAGATAGGGTCGGTTGATAATCTCAAAAACACAAGCTGTGCTTCCATCGGGGGGGGGGGGGGGGGGGTCTTGAACAAATATTTTTTCGCTAACTGACCACCCACCCCACCCTCTGTGCAATTTTATTTATTTTTTTCCAGGGACCCACCTCCCACAAAATTAGGAAATAAATCAGAATAATATGACTAAATTATATCAGCCTTGTTCTTTCCAGCAATTACTATATAGCATATTCCAACATATCAATACAACCCAGAACCTGAGTGATATATATAAAGGAATGCATAATATGGAGTTAATCATCTGAAGGCCTAAAACATTCACCTCACAATTCTAATGGTGCACAAATAGTGTACCATGTGGCATCCTAATATGTGGTCTACAATAATATACCAAATAAAAGGTCAGCCGACCACAGTGTCCCCCGAAAAACGTGGCAAGTCGACGCCGCTTTGTTAAAGAAATTTAAAAAAAAAATGTTGAAATGTTTTAAGTCGAAAGGGTTAATAATTCCGTAAAGAAATAATTTTTCCGACATCTATATACATGTTGCACATCTCTTAATTCAAAACTGTAGGAGGAGTTGATTACACCATGAAGGTACCCTCATACAGAAAATTATAAAAAATGTTTTTCAAAGTCGAAAGGCCCATAACTCTGGGAAAAATCATTGGATCAAACTCAAATTCGAATTTGACCTGTATTTTGATATGAACGACCCACAAAAAAACAGAATGTCCAATTAAACAATCCAAACTTGAGTTATCATCCGGAAACCAAAGAAAAAACAAGAAAATTGAATTTTCTAAGTCGAAAAAAGTCCATAACTCAAGGAAAAATCATCGGATCAAACTCAAATTCGAACTCAACCTGTATCTTGATATGACTGATCCACCTGAAAACGGTATTTGCAAAAGTTGGAACAAAGGGAAATAACTCCATAAAAGAACATCGGATTAAACCCAGAATTGCAGAGCACCTGTGTTCTTGGTTGAGACACCTACATACCAAGATTCAATCAAATCGGATGATCATTACTGGAGTTATAACTCCGGACGGACGGAACGCACGGAGGGACGCACGGACGGACTGCACGGACGGACGGGGCTGATTACAATAGTCCCCCAAAAATAAATTTTTCGGGGGACAATAAATTGGTATTGGTAACCATTGGCTGCTGTAAAAGGCTAAGAGGGCAAGATGATATTTGCAAACATTTTTTTATAATTTTATACTGTTGACATGCATGTGGATATCACATTTTGTCATTAAAACTGGATTTATGTTTTATGTATGTATATTTACATACTAAGTGTTGTCATCACTAAATCCAGCATTCTGATTGGTCGGCGCCCACATGGCTAGTTGCAATTATTTCTCGGTGAATGCGCAACGGCTTATAACTGCAAGCTCATAACAACATCGATACGTCATTTGGGTTTGGAAAGACGAACGCGTAATGTTTTGGGCGCATTTGGACTCGCGCAGGATTGACTTAATAAATCATCGGATTTCAATTGTTCCTGTTAACTTTTGCCAAGGGTGCTATGGGATATTTTGGGCTGGTTTTGTCACGATACACTTTTCGATTTAAATACATTTACAAAAGTGGCTTTTTCGCTAAATGTATATAAATATAAGGATTAACTGTCATGTGGACTGTTTTTATGGAGATGTAACCGTGAGGAAAGTGGTCATAACTTATATGTAAAACCCGGGTTTTACACAAGTTATGACCACTTACCTCACGGTTACATATCCATAAAAACAGTCCACATGACAGTTAATCCTTATATGACTGCTGGTACATGCTTATTGACCTGAATATCGACTAGCAGAACTACTGAGGAAGAATAAGACCATGATGGCCACTGACCGAAGTACATGTAATGGTATTGAAAGGGTAATATATAATTTAACACCCTATAGATCCCGCTTCCGAGAAAACGTGGCTTTTAAAGAATTAGTTATTTCGTGTCGGCGAGATATTTGCAAATCCAAATAAAAGAATTGTGACAGAAGCCGAAAGGTGCGCAGACTTAGATATTTGTAGGCAGTTTATATTGAAAAAAAAATAGTTATCAGATGACTTGCATTGAATAACTGTACTTTAATGCACATTTTGTCAATTGTGTTGTCCGGACAGAACTATTGGAAAATGTCAGTGATAAAGACTGAGTTCTGTGAAATGCTGGATAACTTTCTATGTATTTGACGAATGTATTGTTTATTAGTGGCCCTTCAAGTCTTTTAAAATTATTATTAGTCACCTGGGGTAAACAGCACCTATATATTGCATGAATCTCCAGATATAGTTACATCTATCTATTAAGTTGATAACAAGCACTCTATATGGCTAATTATTCCATGATTCTACCCTTATTCCATTCAATAAACCCATTCTATAAATTGTGATATTAAACGTTCGTTTAATAACAGGAAATAGTGCCAGGTGACCTTTGACTTCCGGTTTGTGGTCTGTTAACACTCCATACGCTACGTCTCAAAACACTATGGCTTCCAATATTTTTCCAACAAACTATCAGAATGAAGAGTTTGAAAAATTATGTCATTAAATATACGCCATTAAATGCGCCAAAGAGTCTTTATTTGTCTGGGACTATTTCTTTACGCGGCAAACAACGAATAGTTACGTGAAACGTCGTCGCATGCCTTATAGAAGCCGATGTTGGTTTCGTGTCCCATTTGTTGATTTAAGTATGTTTTGTCGATGTTTTGGATCATGTAATAAATAGAATCTACAACTCGTCCCCAGTTTATAGCGAAATTTACAAAACTCGTCCCATAAATTAGGTTTGGACCTCGCCAAAGGCTCGGCCCAGACCTAATTAATTTACTGGACTCGTTTTGTAAATTCCGCTATAAGCTGGGGACTCGTTGTAAATCCTCTATTTATTAGTGCCTCTTTAAATCATTTGAGATCAGCAGCACATATCCCGCGACATTCCCCACGACATTACCACATATCTTCTGGACTGATAATAAACGTTATTTTATTTATTAGTCCCCCTTTAAGTCACATGAGGTCAACGGCGCCTATCCCATGACATTTCCCTGGTCAGGTGATCCATCTGTACCAATTAGTGGTGGCCCTGGAAGTCATTTAAAACAACTATTAGTCATATGGGATAAACAGCACCTATTGCATGACTCTCCGGATAAAGTTACGTCTATAGTTTAAAGGCACGGGCGGTGTTCGTTGCAGAAATATTCATATTTGTTCAAATCGCCATCAACAGAAGGAATATTAAAATATACATAGTTTTGTTCATATGCCAAACATAATCAGCGCGTAAATAGTATATTGTCGTTGACACGTACGATGGTGTACGTAAACAAGAGTATGCTCGTGTTATAGAAGCTGTGCCTCTGTTTACATAACACAGTGCAATTATATTGGTTAATCACACAAAAATGATATAAACGCTCTTTATTATTTCCATATCAAGAAAACAGTAACAAATAACGCTCTTTATGTTTACCATATCCGGATCTAAACAAAAGCCAGGTAACGTAACGTTTTTGCTTTTGTTTACATAACAAAGGAAAAACAATTGACAATAACATACTGTTTATGCCATATTTCTGATTGGTACAAGAACAAAGTCTGTCTATATTTTACAATTCTTTCTGTTTATGGCGGTTTTTGACGGAGCTGAATATTTTAACAGCAGACCCACCGACAACGCCGCCCGTATCTTTATGTTGATAATAAACTTTGACATTCCCCGCGTCATTTTACTTCTATGCACCAATGTTCCCACATATCTTCTGGACTGATAATAAAAGCTCTTTATTGATATTATAATTTAGTAGCCCCCCCCCCCACTGAGGCCAAAGGCACCTATCCTATGACACTCCCCTGGTCAGGTAAATCTCTACCAATTTTCCTACATATCTTCTAAGGAACGCTCTTTATTTATCATATCCCACCTTTACGTCGTTTAATATCAACTGCATCTATCTCATGATAACCTACGGGTCAATTTATCCTCGTGTTTCAATTTTCTCCGACGGACTGCAACCATTTTGGGTATATAATTAATTATTTAGTTAAATTAATTAATAGTTCCCTTTTAAGACATCGGAGGTCAACGGGATCTATCTAATAAATTCCCTGGGCCAAATTACCGGTTAACTACAAATTTTCAGCTCCGATGGTTCAACCGTTTGGTTGCCTCTAGCCAAAGTATATATCAAATAATTATTAGTGCCCCTTTAATAAGACATCTAAAGTCACCGGGGCCTATGTAATAACGCTCCCCGGGTAAAATCACACCTATATATTTATATTTCCATATATTTATGTATATATCTATATTAGTATAGCTAGGTTACATTCTCTTTACTGTCTGTGCAGATCGCGATAAAAGACGAGGTAAAATAGTGTAAGATCCAAATTATGACGTAAATTGGACAGAGGGATATGTTGACGAATGCATGAAAGCTAATATTTAGCACTATTCCAGCTGTGTTCGCCGTTTCGATCAGAAGTGAGATAAACGCTCTTTATTATAACCATATCAGGAATTAACTAACAAGAACGCTCTTTATTAGTATATGATGAGGGAAGAATCCTTGACTTGATTGCAGTAAGTCTTGACGAAGTCCATTTAATTTAATTGCTAATTTTTATCCCGGATTCTGGACCCGGTACGTAACACAGACGGCCACAATTTCAGGTTTCAAACTCCCACGGGGCTTAGGGTAACACGATACAGTTGTCCATTGTTGGGTGCTTGTTTCATAGACAACGTTATTTTTGGTCGACCTTGAAGCATACTAACAATGAATTGGATATCTAACAGTTCGAATGACAGACTGCATTATTGGCAGTCAGAGTTCAGTCCCCTCGACGTGCTGGTCTAGATTATAACATGGGCCATCGTCTAAAGATTCTCTTAATATTTGGTGTGTGGTTCACATTTAAGAACACGCAGGCCCTCGTCAAATTGGAGTAATTTTGGGGCCGGAATTTGACAGCAACCATTGACTGCATTCTGTATGGCCCCATTTTTTTTAAATTAGCATATTTACATGTATGTGTTTGTTTATATCCTTACCATGTTTGTCTCTTATCTGCTGATTTGATAAATAATCTATCTTCATTTTCACCATCACTGTTGGTCAGTTTAGAGACTACCGCCCTCAGATAGATCAATGGTCCTTTATTTAATCGCTGTGTAATGTCCCTTGGTGTGCACAATTTTTCTCCAAGACTGGATAGAAGTGGACAGAAATTAGTCATTAAAAAAAACCTTCTATGGCAAGTGTGAGACCAACTTGTATTCATGTTTCAGAATACAAATGTCTTGAAATAAATATAAGGAATGGGTGTTGATTTTGTTGCGTCCCAACTTGCATTTGATGGAACGCGAGCAAATCTACATCCATTTTAACCCATATCTGTTTAACAACAAATACAGACTGTCAACAATGAGCACCACGAAAAAAAGTTTATTTTTACATTTGTTAAATAAAGTTGTAGTCAAGTTCATAAACCATATCATCAAATTGAATATGTTATAAAAATAACCTTATTCTATAAAAGTAACAAATTAGAGTAATAAGATTTCATTTAGAACTTAAAAGTGTGTACATCATATTCACTATTATTGATTAACTTTGCTTTTCTTAATCATGTTATCAATCAAGTTTACATGTATAATATTTAATTTATCTCACTCCTCTTAATAAATATTTATTGCGCTGAAGCTCAGATTTCCTGATAAAACCATTTACATCATGTGGTATCGTATAGTTTTGCCAAGTTAAAAATGTTAGAAGGTATAAAATCACAACAATTACATTTATAAAAAAAATTATGTTCCCATTATCCATGTCTGTTGATCTGGCTACAATCTTACAATATACAATCTAGAATTAGCAGATAGCTTGTCACAATGTTGATGTTCTATTTAACTCAACTTTACAAAGTAAAGTTTGAGCTATTGTCATGGGTTGGCGTCCGTCGTCCGTCATGATTTCGATGAAAAACATTGGCCGCCAGCTCCCATTCTTGATTTTCAAATTTGAATCCATCGGCACACCCTACATCCCGTATATATGGCCGGATCATTTTAAAATTAAGCAGGCAAGATTGTGATCACCTGTAGATGGGGCTATCGAATTTGAACGATTTTCGATGAAAAACATGGCCGCCAGCTGCTATCTTGGAATTGATTCTTTGTGTCACTAAATCATTCGGCACACCCTACATGCCACATCCCTCATCCGACCATCACCAAACTTCACATGGATCTTCGGGATAACCTCTAGATATGAGCCATCGATTATTTCCGAAATTCGTTATAAAACATGACTGCCAGCAGCCATCTTGGATTTAAAATTTGAATCCATCGGCACACCCTGCAGCCTATATTTATTGGTGAAATGAAAATAATTTCATCTACCAATAGAAGACCTTTCCTGTAACTTGCTTACTGTCCTTCTTTATCATTCTATTCATTGCTCAGCAAAAAATATCTTTCTCAATTTGAGCTACAGTGTTATTGACACTTTCAGTTCTATTCCTCTCCATTGTTTCGTTCACCACATGAAACCAACACAAGATAACTTCCAATCCAAGGTTTTTCACTGCCGTGTCTGTTTTGTCTATCATCACACATGGGCGGTATAGTTAATGTGATGAACATTTTGTTACCAGCTTGAAAGCCCCTTCTTCATTACGAATTCATATTGACAACTTTAATCGTTACAGGGAACATTTTCAAAAATAGATTTTAGAGATGTCTCAATTGCAAAGTTGTTATCTCTGCTCATGATGCTGAAATTTGCTGGACACCCAATCCCGTCTTGGTGTTGAGTTACCGATGTCATTATACAGGCGCCGTCATCTTGTAGCCCATATTTTCCGTCTATTCCTGAAAATAATTAATTTACTTTTGATGACTGCCAACATACTAATTGCTGTTTACCTATAAATCAAAATTGACTTTGGGATTAATATATAACAAGGGAATGAGGAAATAATGTTCCGAATGGACTGTTGTATTCAGTTACTTATTTTCAAAACAATATACCAAGGGAACTACTCATTAATTAATAAGTATATGGTGAAGAATGGATCTGTGTATATATGTGACAATACATATTGAATTCCAGTCATGAATGCATGTGGTCATTGCATGCCACCCTGCGGCACGTTGAAGTTAATCAAATGATTAGCAACTAAAGTTTCATAAGTGATGAGGCAAAATATATAACGCTAGCTTGGGTACCCGATGTTGCTCGGGTAAAGAAGATTGGAAACAAATGGCTGTGTTTTGTCATACATTTACACAATTTCAAATAACTTCTCTGTACACCACATTTGGTGGTCTTTCCTTCTGCTACATGGATGAATGGGTTGACTGTTGGTCTATTCCTGATATGGTATGGATAAAGAGCGTTCTAGTCGCTTGTGATATTCGAGGAGATGTGTGATTTTATGTGCGGTATCTGACTAACGATATTTAAAGAGCATTCACTATTGATCTATTCCTGGTGTGGTATGAATAAAGAGCGTTCTCCTCGCTTATTCGCGAACATGTTAACTGCATTCCGCGCGGAGAGACAGCGGAGGTAAACGGGACATATCTAATAATGCTTACCGAGTCAAATTACCCTGTATACAAATTGTCAGCTATGATGATCCAGCCGTTTGATCGCTTATAAACACCGTCATTCTAATATAATTAAATGGAATGACTCTCCATGGCGAAATAATTTGCGTTACTTTATCGCCGATTGTCGCGTCCCGAATCGAGATGTAAATATTTACAATTAAGCGTAGTTCAGACGATGATATCTATGGAGTGGTATGGTCGATTTCTTTGAGATTTTCTGTGATGCTAGTAGAATGCTACATTCCCACAATTGGCATAGCACATTAGTACTAACTGATCAGTTTCTCTCACCCGAATTAGTCTTTAACATCAGCTGTTGTCCATATATAAAGTGGTTTTGTTTTGTTCTTTGCTTGCTTCTTGCTACTTGTACTAGATGTGCTACCCTCCTTATGTCTTGCAAGTGAAAATAAAGTAATATCTCAATGAGATTCACCTTTGAATCTGAGCAATCTTTTCAATCAGAAGTCGATGGTGATGTCTATGAAACACGAGTAGTGCAGGTGAGAAAATTTAGTAACGATAAGTTGATAACCCATCCATCGTTCAAGTGACTTTATTTTGTGTAACCCGTACGGAAATGAACCGATGGTTCACCAGAAATCATAGTTTATTCACTTCTTAGTGATCAATACACCCCTCCAAATGAATAATACACCATTCCAATATGATTTCATATATAACTAACTGGAAAAAATCCATTAACCTCCTGTCTGCTGAATTAATGCCATGAGTCGTGTGCTGTGCCGTTAATGTTATATATAGCTATATTCTAGTTAGGCCCCTGCGAATCGGATTTTTTCTATCGAATCGAATACCGATTCGAATCAGGTAAATGGTATTCGATTTCGAATCGAATTCGAATCGAATCAGACATTGTGTTGACATGTGAGGAGTTCATAAACAAAAGTAAATACTAATGAGAGAATTCATCGTACACACCGGCATTAATCCCTTGGGTGGGTTGTGGGATTGTCAACCGGAACTGATTAATGTTATCCACGGAAACAGCCGAATATGGACGATGTAATACGGAAATAAGTTGGGTTTACTCAAAATCGGGAATGACACATCGGAACGAGTCATTTGCACCGAGGGTGGTGGTTGTTGTAGCTATATAATATCTATGTTATAATTGATATCACAACTTTTGTGTCCGACTAAAAGGTTCAAGGTACAGTCATGCTGGGAGCATAAGATTATAATCAAATAGCGATATCAATTCAACTCTTGATAGTGGGAAGCATATTTAATAGCTCAGAGACTAGTATGCCGATATGTGGGGCAGAAAATAAATTGATTCAACAATACCATTGTTATCTAAAGGTGCTCAGAGTCATCACCTTGTTTCTAGCATTATAGACCCCATGTGACGGCATTCCGTCAACGGGCGAGCCGACGAATCGTGTGTGTGCGACAGGAAACTGGTAAAAACGCTGACCGTAAACGACACCATTTGACTCAACCGTCGGCGAGAATGCCGCGAGATATTCGATTCGAAAACAACGTCAACACGATTCGAAATAAAATCGAATCGAATCGCAGGAACGATTCGAAATTAGAATTCAAGTCGAATATTCGCAGGGCCCTAATTCTAGTGGTAAATATAACGGGTATATCACTAAAACCCCAAAACTGACTCTATTGAAAGATTATTGTCATTCACAATCCTGGAACAACGTAGACTGTATTAAACTTTGAGATGCAATGGTTCTGAACTCCAATCTCTGAGTAATGCCCTTAATAATCGACTCCTTAACCACAGCATAATTATGGGTAACTTTTCAGGATTTAGTCGGAAATATGGCTTTTTGCCATTCATCGAAAATCTCTCATGTATGTTATCGTCGCATTCCCTTTTGTGGCAGAACATAATAATTAATTTAGTTAATTATTGGCACAATGTACGATTCCATTGTCCCAACGAGTGTCCCTTGTGAAAATTCAGTTAGGAACATTTACCCTTAGTTTTTAGACAAATGCTTCATTCACATAAATTGAATGTAAATAATATTGATGTTAGTATCTATGTTATATTATAATTACATTGTACTATCGTATATAAGTAACTTGGGAAACAAATCTGGTTTTATTGGTTTTATGGTGGTTTTAAAGCGTTAAACCTCTTTTTAAACGTTGGTTACTAATCTTAAACTGTATATACAAACTATATAACGATTTTAATTAAGCAGATATCCTTTTTTATGCGTGTGGATTGAAAAACTGCTTGCTGCAACCAAGTGTAAACCGGGTGTACAATACTCAACAACAGGTGGAGGGATAGTGGGAACAGCTGGTGCAGTTTCCTTTGAACTGATAAAACAAGCAGCAATCCACTATTTTGATAACTACCCTACAGAAGATGGCTGTGCTAGGACTATCAACGACACCGACAAAAGTAAATCTGATGTAGCAGTATTTGTTCGTGTAACAATGAATAACAAACTCAAATATACTCTCAACATGTATCCTACCAGATGCCGATTCCTCGTTAACGGCTCCGACTGCAATACATTCCTGGAAAAAGATCTACCAATGATACACGCCCTGCTAGAGAAAATAACTGGACCCAATATCAAACATCTAGATATACAACAGCTGAACGGTATGTTACAACAACAACTGACTATGTTACAACAACAACTGACAAATATTTTAACGCATCGTAGTAACAAAAAGTCGACAAAGAAACTTTTGACTACCGAAAACATCAGATGTCGAAAATGTGATCGTAACGTCCAAAGCCGGGGTGTAGTATGTAACCAATGTAAGCGATGGATCCACTACAACTGTGAGAAACTGACCAAAGAAGAAATTGCAGCAGCCGAAAGAGACAACTCGACATACTCATGCAAATTATGTGTGGTTGAAAAACAAACTATAAGATCCACGACTGCCCATCGGTAGTACAAAAATCCAACTTATGTTACCACCTCTAGTCATCACCGACTCGACAGCTACAACATTGATGCTTGAAGAAGTCGACACATGTTGCCATACAACCAAAACTGACACCAGATGCGACACTTGTGGTGAAAAGATATCTGACTCTTTCGGTAGAATCTGCATACAATGCGGCTCGAATTTTCACGAACACTGTAGCCCTGATCCGGAGGACAATAACGACACCTGCGTAAACTGCACTATAATTAATCTAAATGCAGAAAAACCTCAGAGCAGTGACAGTGACAATCTCTTCGATAAACATAACACTGATGACGATGTAACACTACGTGAAACTATCACTGAAGAAACTACTGAACAAGATCTACCGACTGATACTATGGGTTCCAATAGACCAACTATAAAGGATACCAATGAACCACCAAAAGTGACAAATCCTACCGAAACTGCAAAAGACATGACATCTAAGCAGCTCAAACTTAGAGAACAGAAAGTTCGGAAAAGAGAAGAGGAGATAAAAATCAAAGAACGAGTCATAGAAGAATTCTATCAGGAGCGAACTTGGTATAAAACGTATATCCAAAAACTAGAATATAAAATTAATGAACTGGAGAAAACCAACGACATGCTGAAGAAGCAAATACACACAGCTCCCGGAAGTGACACTAGTACAAACAACGCTGAAGCAACTCAAACATCTAGCACTGCGGCCCTAGTCAACCAACTCCAGGAGCGTGTTACTAAAATTGTGTTTTCACAAATAAACAAACAAATGGACAAACTGGAGAGCGATATCCTGTCTGAGAACACCCAGCCGTTAGTAAAATCTGCTACAACCAACAACGACACACCAGCACAGGCCGAAGATATCCCCAGAGATACATCGTACTTGGCAGGTAAACCCATAACATATAATGTAACGTCAACGCAACAAAGTAAGCGTATAGAGGCTCCATCTGAATATCAACTACCATCAACAGATAGACAACCACCACCGACACGTATGAACCTCCATACAGGACCTCAACCACCCTACCATACACCCCCAGCACCGCAGTCAAACCAAGGTCAATGGAGACGAGGAAGAACAGAACATAGACGCAACAGTAGAGTAAGACAGGTAGCTCCGATTAGCGACACCTGGAGAAGAGTGTTATCCCAAGACTCGACCACATCTTCAAACTATAAGCAGCCTTTTTTATGCGAAAACAGCGTCTCCAACCACCAAAGATAACAGCGGATAACGAACCAAATGCAGTACCATCGAAACAAAATGAACTGCGCATACTGACATACAACTGCAAAAACATCAAATCGTGTGCATTAACATTCAAGAACCTACTAGACCATGCTGATATTTTTCTTATACAAGAACACTGGCTATACAACTTCGAACTTAACCTACTGAATGAACTACATGCCGATGTATCCGGAGCTGGCACATCGGTCGACTCTCTACATCCCCTAACACCGGTCAACCTTCCAAGAGGATATGGTGGTGTATCATGCCTATGGAACAGATCTATAGATAAATACATTCGAGTAATTCCCGATGGCAACACAAGACTACAATGTATTGAGCTGCTATCTGCTGAACCACTACTTATAATAAGTGTATATATGCCCACCACTACCAATGCACTACCGAATGAATATGAAGAAATCCTTGACCAAATTCGTGAGATATACTGCAAATACAACGATACACATACGATGTACATTGGAGGAGACATGAACGAAGACCTAGCCGAATCTAACACCTCAAATCGTGCTGTAGCCCTCCGCAAATTGCTGACAGATACCCATTTGAAATCGGAAAACATCGGGAAAACATTCATTAATGTTAAAGGAATTGCGGTATACGAAATTGACTTCATCATGTATCCAAACAACATAACCATTCTTAATGCAGAGATCCTCGAATTTGATGAAAACGCATCAGACCACCTACCCAAGATACTAAGAATCCCGTATGATCTTGTAAAAGTACAGCAAATCGTAAAGACAACCGAACCAGCAATCACCAGAGTCAAGTGGGATAAAGTAGACATACTCCTATACCAAGATCTACTCGATAAGAAAATGACCAAGTCACACGTCATTTACTGGGACAGAATAGAAAACGCACTTGAAGAGACTACCAACATGATGACCTGTGCCGCCCTAGAAAGAAGAAGAATAAGAACAACCCAAAACTAAAGGTTTGGAATGAAGATATCTCGGCAAAGTTACATCTGTACCGGAGAGTATATAAGGAATGGAGAGATGCTGGAAAACCGAATGAGGGTACACTTCTCTATAACAAAAAAGATGCTAGAAAAGAATTCCGCTATGAAGTCAACAAAGCACTATGTGTACGCAACCAAGATCTCCGTGCAAAAGTTCTAGGCGCGGGAGAGAAGGACAGAAGTTTAATGTTCAACCTCATCAGGGGACAAAGAGGAAAATCACACCAATATATATCTGACCTCCATGTCGATGGCAAAACATTCTCCGATGAAAATATAATCAACGGATGGTCACTACACTTCAGCGAATTGGCAAAAATGAAGGATCACGACTACAACTTTAACTTTCTCAAACAATGTCTTGACGATTACCACATCATAAAGTTGAATGGCCCTCCTGACTCTGTTCCACCCATTGGAGTAAATGAATTAAGAAAGATTTTATCAACAATGAAGAAGGGAAAAGCACCTGACAAAAGTGGCTTGACCATCGAACACTTCATCTACGCCTCTGATAGACTACTCTCTACTATTGCCTCAATTATCAACAAAATATTGGAAGATGGCGAGATACCAACTAGTATGAAAATTGGAGTTATCACACCAGTCTTCAAACAGAAAGGCGACAAATGTAACTCAACTAGCTACAGAGGGATTACCATCTTACCAGTGATGATGAAACTAGTGGAGCACATCCTTCGTAAATATCTCAGAAAAGCAACAGCACCTCTACAGTCACCAATACAACGAGGATTCACACCTGGAGCACCCCCTCTCAATAGTGCACTACTGCTTGAGGAAGTCATACGTGAAATTAGGGACAATAGCCACCCTGTATTCGTCGCATTCTTAGATGCTAAATCAGCCTTTGATGTTGTCAACCACCAAATCATGATGAGGAAATTACACCAATACAACATTGGACAAAGGGTCTGGAGCTTAATCGATGACATGCATATCAACTGCAAATCAACCGTCAAATGGGATGGGAAGACATCAGAAGAGTTTACAATACAACAAGGAGTACTGCAAGGAGAAGTACTAATTGCTGATCTCTATAAAACCTACATCGAGGAACTACTAGGACTATTCCAACAATCTGATTGCGGAACAAAAATTGGCAACATCCACCTTAACGCCACCGCATGTGCCGATGATATTGCAGTCTTCAGTCACGATCGCAGTCAACTGCAAGTCCTCATCAACTGTGCGCACCACTATAGCCAGCTTCACATATATAAATTACAACCCCAAAAGAGCGTGACAGTTGAAGTCAGTCCACTCAACAAAACTAAAAACAAGACCAATTACACCTGGAATATGCAAGGCACCATTATGCCGACTGCAGAGACTGCTCCACATTTGGGAATAATCCGATCCACCAGCATTGAAAAGACTATCAAAGAAACAGTCGGTAACAACATCAAAAAAGCAAGACGAACAGCTTACAGCCTCATGCCGGTAGGATTTCACGGAGTTAATGTTCTTGATCCCTTCAGCTGTCTACATCTTTACCAGACTTACATTGTTCCTGTACTGCTGTATGGTTATGAGGTCCTACAACCTCAATGATCCAACCTACTTAACCTTGAGATGTTCCAGAAAAAATGCTTAAGAGAATAATGTCTCTACCAACCAGAGTAGCTGATCTCGCTACCTACATCCTCTCTGGAATACTCCCTATTGAAGCACAACTGGACATCCGGATACTCTGCCTATACTATAATGTCTGCACACAAACTGAGAACAGCCTTGAAAAACAGATTGCCAAACGTCAAATCACAATGAAATCTGCCGACAGCTCCAGCTGGTTTGTAGCTACAAGTAGACTGATGTTGAAATATGACCTACCAAATGTATTATCTTCCGCGATGAGTCCCTAATATGACCATTTGTAACCTGGAAGGTCCTTTAAAGCAACTCTTAATCTCCATGCCTCAAATCGTGTAACGTTTCGGTGATAAGAAGAGGCTGATACATACAGTTATTAATTAAGTGTGAGACAAAAAATTGAGGATTAAATTTGGCCAAATTAAAATTTTTTTTAATAAAATTTATATATGAGATATGTTGTATTTGAAACATAAACTCGCAAAAGCTATCATATTACAAATCTGGCAGCAGCTTTAAATCTGTGTGCTACACAATTATGTGCTGTTCAGTTTTGACACAAACAACGGCCATTTTTGTTTATGTGGTAGCCTTTACCAGTTTTGTGTCTCAACTAGAACACATCTCATCTAATAACTATGATACACTCACATATTCACTCATATTCGACGTTGAGGAAATTCAACCGACACATATATGTCATGTGTCATTTATACACAATTTTGTTTAAGATCAAATGTATCACATATTGTGCATAATTTATACACGATTGTTCTAAGTGTGTATAACACAGGCAATTCTTCAAGGATTGGCCATTTATAAACAGACAATCCGTACCTAAAATGTTCGTTAATTAATGGACAATCCGACCACGCGTGGCACGCGAGATTGGGATTGTCCACTAAATGACGACATGTATAGCTAATCCTGCATGTTAGCTTCATATTTAATATGAATGGCAATAACTCTATAAAGAATGTTAATTTACTAAATAACGGCGATCTGTATGAGAAGAAGTGTTTTTGACGAAATAACGGAGATATTTGAAGAAGAGTTTTGACGAAAGAAGGAAATATTCGAAGAAGTGTTTTTAAAGAGCGTACATCAAACCTCCACCAAGCCCACCCACCCAAGGGAAGAATTTGACTTATATTTCACAAGAGTTGATTTGTTGTGGGGTTGCAAATTTCTCATGCAAATCTCCGTTATTTAGTAAAGGTACATTCTTTATAGAGTTATTGTATAACATGGCCAAGCTTGACCAAGACCATGCAGAAGACGATTTGGGTGGATGATTGTATAAGCCATCAATTGTGTCCAGCAAATATTTGCAATCCCTAAACCTGTCAAAATGTCATTATCGTTTAAACTTCAATAAATTAATGTATGACATGTCACCCGATCCGCATAGAATTAAAAGATATAAATACATAATGACGGATATTTTTACCATCTATATACTTAATTGTGTACCGTATGTATACGCCCATTGAGCCCACTATTACGTTGTATAAATCTTAAAGGTACTCAATCCGATCAGACGCTCATAAATTACTATTTCTTTGGCTTCGGGGTTAAACAATATTTTATTCGAGTCGAGGAACCCACCCATCAAAGCTCAGAGTGATTAGATATCGATGTTTGACATTTGCTGTTTCTATTGTTTGTGGACCAGGTCTTTTCCAGGACCACGTGCTCAAACGGACAAATTGCGTTGTAACATGGATAACTCTAAAATCAAGTGGTTATTATTGTTAACATTAACCACTTGACCCATATATGTGTCGGTTGAATTTCCTCAACATCGAATATGAGTGAATATGTGAGTGTATCATAGTTATTAGATGAGATGTGTTCTAGTTGAGACACAAAACTAGTAAAGGCTACTACATAACAAAATATTGGCCCCGAAGCCGAAGAAATAGTAATTTATGAGCGTCTGATCAGATTGAGTACATTTAATGATAAACTGATCACGGGCACAGCATTATCGCATGTAGAACGCTAATTGTAACCTTATCCAGAGTCCCATCATGGTATATGAAATGTGCATATTTTAATAGAAACGAATATTATGTGCTTATTTCTCTACTTCAATCTGATATTTTTACGACAGCCACTACACCCAATTTGAAGTATGTATTTATAAAACCATGCATGCTGTATCTGCGAATGACTACATAATTTATAATGCTTTAACATTATCTCGTGGTTCCAGTGTTGGGTCGATGTCACGTTCCACCTCATGTGAAAATAACCACACTCTCTGCATAGTTCCAGGATAAACTGTGTTCCAGTTCGATCGCGTGACCTGTATACTCGCAGAACTCCGACAAACAACAAGACGGTCCTCCGGGGCATAACATGGTTAAATGACAATGAAGTGAATGAACTGGCGTCTAATCTGTCCACCAGAGGGACTAAATTTTTTATCGATTCAGACAAGGGACCTGTTTTACGCGGTCCTATCAGGCAATGCACAGAACTTGGCTTGAATTGATTGTGCCATAAAACGTTATTTACATGACGACTGTGTAGACATTGATTTCTGGGTTCTTTTTAAAGCACCGGATCTGGCTTTGATACCAGTATAGATTGGCCGATAGACGCTTGGTACTGACACTGGTGGAATCTTATTGATCCGTGTGTTAGATAGAACTCGTTGACATCTGCAGATGTATTCGGGGTTTCAAGCAATTTTTTTTGGCGAACCGATTCTTATTTTCAATTAGTTTGTATTTGTCTACTATATATTTTGAGACTTCTGTAAATATATATATATGTATATCCTTTATAGACTCGAAAACGGCTCGACCGATTGATCCCAAACTTGCTATCTAAGTGTAAAAAACCACGGGCAGTGCACTCAGACAACTCGCGAGCCCGTGCGGCCACTCCTTCACCATCCAACTGCCACCGTCGTTCGAATTGATGGGTTAATGATTAAGGAGAGTTCGTATCTGCGGTGTCGTTGTTAAAGAGCGTTTATATACACGAGTATAAATACGGCTCAATCGACCCAGTGAAGGATCCAGGGATTTTTTGGGGACACCTGTTTTCGGGCAATGATATGCCGTAGGCATATCCAGAAGGCTTGAGTGGGGTAGGTGCGGGAAGGGGTGTCCCCCTGCTAATGGTGGGGTGGTCCGGGGGTTCGCCCTTGGAAAATTTTGGAAAATATATTGCATTGGGAGCTAATCTAGGGCTATCTGAGTCAGTATTTTGAATTTTACTGAGAGGTCAATTTGATCAAGTTTCTCAACTTTGGATTTTTTTTATAGATGTATGGGATTGGAAATGCAGATATCAGATATCTTTTGGTTCAATGAATTATGCTTATCCTGCTTGAACGAGACTTACTTAACGTTATCACTCTAATTCACATACTAGGCTATTTTCTAAAATTCAAGTGAGAGACGACATAATATACTACTAGTAGTAGTGCGAAACAATGTATATTAAGTTAGTAATTACAATTAGTACTAATATCTATATTAATTATTCATTTGGTATTATGAGATCCCACCTGATAACCAGGTTGATTTTATCAAATTGTCACTGTTCCTGTACTGTATTGTGGAATTTCACTTGAATTTGATTGAAATACTGAAGTCTGAAGGCTGAATGATAACAAACCTGAACTCAAACTATTTGAAGTTTTCACAGATGAAAGCTAGATAAAGCCAAACATACTTTACAGTATGATTCCAACTGTTAAAGTTAAATCTTTTTTGTAAACTAATATGTCTTTATGTCAATATATGTAAATATATAAATGTTTTTTATCTTGTTATGATATGAATTGGGACCTGAATTGAAATTTTTGTTTTAAATTATATAATTATTTTTTTTGGGCGCCTGAAGTTTGGGCGCCCAAACCGGTAAACGGTATGAAAACCGGCCTGGATATGTCCCTGCGACCGTCTCGGAAACTGGGGATATCGAGACGAAATTTCCTACTTAGGGCTTCCAAGGGACGGGAGAGATTTTCGTCGGGTCAGTTTGTCCGCCTGATGTGACCTTGACCTTGAAACGGGTACCCACAAATTACCTTGTGCGATATCTCGGTCGTCAGCGGTGACATCGACGTGAAATTTGTTATGTATGGTCAACTCGGGACGGGGAATATGTTTGTCGGGTTATTGCCTGTACGGGGTTACCTTGAAAAACTAAAATTAATGGATCGACCAAAGCCATGGGACCAATCCCGCCAGTGGCGGGCTAATCTGCTAGTATTGTGTAAAACACGTTCGATACGAGAAATGTTTGTTTGATAGAGACATATATATCATTTTATTATGCCCGAACCCCCGGGATATAAGGTTGAGGCCCCCGTCCATACGTACGACATACGTACATCACTTTGCATGTAGCTCAGTGTGTATTATCGCATTTAGTTGTCCTTGGGAATGCTGATATTCCAGCTTGGTGGCGGATGATATCCAAATAATACGGGTCTCGCCCATTGATGATTACCAGAGTTACGGCCCGTGAACTCAATCCGATTAAACACACCTAAATTACTATTTCTTTGGCTTCGGGGGTAAAAAATATTTGATTCCAGTCGAGGAACCTACCCATCAAAGCTCAGAGTGATCGGATATCGATTTTTAAAGTTTGCTATTTCGTTTGTGGCCCAGAAACACGCTGTCAAACGAATGGTCTCGGTCAAAATTGCGGATGAAGATGGATAACTCTAAAAACAAGTGGTAATACGACAAAATTTCGTGAATTCTCAAGAGATAATACGGTCCTATTTCGTTGAAAAAAAATGTTGATAAATAACACGTTTTGGGAAATTTGATACCATAATTGACAGTGATTAGCATTATTTTGTTGCAATTAATCGATTATGATAACTAAAGCGTATTTTGAAGAATTGTTGCTGTTGTTGTTATTGTTGTTGTATCTTGATGATATTGAGTACCTTTAATTATGTGTCCGAATGAACACTACACTTTGTAACTCGGGTGTGGATCATTGGATTTGTGTTTCTGCTTTGGCGTGGAAATAGCCAAGTTTGGGGGGAAAGATTACCCACTTACTACGGGGTTCGACAATTCATTCTAACGGAGTTACATTCCTCTTTGAATTTCACAATTCACTCAGCACAGACATTTTGCATTATACATGTGAATCCAGTACCAGTGATCAGACTTATAAATTATAAATTTCTAATATACCAGCATCGATGGAAGAATACAAACAATCAGTGGGTGGCTTGGTCCATAGATATTTGTCAGAGTAATATGCCTTGTTAGACTTTGAAGGAGAAGCTGTTTCCACACATTTAGCATTGTTGCCAAAGTACCAACAGTTCGATTTGAATATCTTTTGATATATATAGCGACGGCCTAATGTCATCAGAGAAAGGATACATTCATACGATTGGTTTCATCGATATCACCAGAGTTACGGACCTTCTTGAACATAACGTAGAACACAACATATTTGTTCTCCATACAAACATTTAGTATGGGATGGAAAAATCTCACCCTCGGGGCCAGATATTTGGTCCGGACACTCGGCATAATTATGTCATTCTTGACGATGAACCTATTTCGTAGAACTTTGGTGGTTTTGAGGGATTCTACCGATTAATTAAATAGGTACATAAACACGGTCCATTTCAGTACCCATGAGAGTAGTTAACGCGTTGCCTGTATAGTTTCTACTACCGCTATTTTTTTTATCAGTTTCAATACAAAATCATGCAGTGAATATTACGAGATAAATATGCCTGCTGGTGTGATTTTGGTGCGTTTATCGGCGATTTTACAAAGGTTAAAATGTCGCTTGACAACACGTTCCATGAAAAAATGGGGCCTTTTTATAACTGACATTCAAATTCTGAACTCTGACTATCTTTCAGTCAATATTATGTTATTTTGTTTAGCAATTTTAGCTCCAGGGTGAACATCAAGCTGCGAGACCGGTGCTGGGTCATATACTACTACGATTACGAATT
Organism: Siphonodentalium dalli; assembly: GCA_032622095.1. Taxonomy (NCBI): domain Eukaryota; kingdom Metazoa; phylum Mollusca; class Scaphopoda; order Gadilida; family Siphonodentaliidae; genus Siphonodentalium; species Siphonodentalium dalli. The sequence goes on from CP136063.1 coordinate 183,283,466, forward strand.
CGATAAATTAGTTCACCCACTGTGTTGTCAGCTATATTTAATTTAAATTAACTTAATGCTGTACATTACATATACATGTAGGTTGCAATAAATAACATTTCAAACTTGTGGAATATGAGATAATTTTGTAAACGTCGACCCTGCGTCAACCGACATTTTGTTGTGTTGTGTTCGGTGACTCGCAACAATGTTGCGCAACAAAATATATTGTTGCAGGTTCGCAAAGTACCGTCGGTACCAGCCACATATTCCTTCCGCCAACAGAATGATGGTGAGCCGGGATGTACACCGGCGAATGTGTATATTTGATTCATCATACCATTTGTACTGACCGAAACGGGTTTTTAGCGCATTGGATTCGACATTATGGTTTTCCCTTGTCGCGTGGATCGTCTAGTCCCCATTTCTAAACAGTGCTCGTTGTTATGTCTGTTCGCACCTAATATGCACACGATTGAATATAGTGAAAGAAACTTAATCTTAAAAAAACACTTCTCCGATACGTGTGCATGAGCTGCGATCAATTAAACAAAATTGTGTTTTAATTTCTGAATATCTCCGTTATTTGGTCAATATATCATTCCAAAAGGGAGTATAATTACTGGTGGCTAATTACCTCTTCAGTTTAAATCAGGAATCCAGGATACTTATATTAAATATAACCATAGCATCGCGCAACGTTGTGGCATAGTGCGCGGATTCAAGAGGCATGTTGGTTGACCTTAGAATTTGGGAAAGTGAAGTGTAACGTCTGACTGCCACAACATTAACATGCCACAAATCGAATGATATGATTTAAGTGGTTGGAATGGGAATGTATGAACAAATATATGCTCTTTACGGAAAGACAAGCCAATAAATATAGGCTCCATTTGGATAATTATCCACCATACAATTCATATGTTGGTGTTTTTGTGACCATGTGGCGCAGTTGATAAGGATCGGATTGAGTACCTTTAAGGTGTATACAACGTAATAGTGGGCTCGATGGGCGTATACATACGGTACACAATTAAGTATATAGATGGTAAAAATATCCGTCATTATGTATTTATATCTGATAATGCTATGCGGATCGGGTGACATGTCATACATTAAATTATTGAAGTTTAAACGATAATGACATTTTGACAGGTTTAGGGATTGCAAATATTTGCTGGACACAATTGATGGCTTATACAACCATCCACCCAAATCGTCTTCTGCATGGTCTTGGTCAAGCTTGGCCATGTTATACAATAACTCTATAAAGAATGTAACTTTACTAAATAACGGAGATTTGCATGAGAAATTTGCAACACCACAACAGATCTACTCTTGTGAAATATAAGTCAAATTCTTCCCTTGGGTGGGTGGGCTTGGTGGAGGTTTGGGGTACGCTCTTTAAAAACACTTCTTCGAATATTTCCGTTCTTTCGTCAAAACTCTTCTTCAAATATCTCCGTTATTTCGTCAAAAACACTTCTTCTCATACAAATCGCCGTTATTTAGTAAATTAACATTCTTTATAGAGTTATTGCCATTCATATTAAATATGAAGCTAACATGCAGGATTAGCTATACATGTCGTCATTTAGTGGACAATCCCAAGCTCGCGTACCACGCGTGGTCGGATTGTCCATTAATTAACGAACATTTTAGGTGCGGATTGTCTGTTTATAAATGGCCAATCCTTGAAGAATTGCCTGTGTTATACACACTTAGAACAATCGTGTATAAATTATGCACAATATGTGATACATTTGATCTTAAACAAAATTGTGTATAAATGACACATGACATATATGTGTCGGTTGAATTTCCTCAACGTCGAATATGAGTGAATATGTGAGTGTATCATAGTTATTAGATGAGATGTGTTCTAGTTGAGACACAAAACTGGTAAAGGCTACTACATAAAAAAAAATTGGCCGTTGTTTGTGTCAAAACTGAACAGCACATAATTGTGTAGCACACAGATTTAAAGCTGCTGCCAGATTTGTAATACGATAGCTTTTGCGAGTTTATGTTTCAAATACAACATATCTCATATATAAATTTTATTAAAAAAAATTAATTTGGCCAAATTTAATCCTCAATTTCTTGTCTCACACTTAATTAATAACTGTATGTATCAGCCTCTTCTTATCACCGAAACGTTACACGATTTGAGGCATGGAGATTAAGAGTTGCTTTAAAGAACCTTCCAGGTTACAAATGGTCATATTAGGGACTCATCGCGGAAGATAATATATTTTATAATATGTTTTATTTAACATCTAACATTCTATATAAGTATATCCATACCTTCAAATACCGTGTCTAGACTCATGTAATACCACCATTGTTTCTTGACAATATACCACTACCAACCATCTACCATTCAGCCGTATGCCAGACAAAGGATTCAGTAGTGTTAATCCTCATTACTGTTTCATGACATTGTTTGATAGCACAAGTTTCATTGGTGTAAATCAGATTGTGATATTGGTACAGCGATATTCTAGTTTACGCCGGAGACCATTGCCATTAGTCCTGTACAGCGGACTTTATACCCAGGTCCAGTGGCGGGATTTGTCATACAATATCATCGACTTTATCCCATATAGCAGCATGGAATTGTGTAATTATGGGAAAGAGTGATGTATATTACGGTCCCAATGATGTATTATAATAAAAGCTTTATGTTAAAATGAGCATAGAATATATCATGCAATTATAAGTAGCCACGCATTCTGTCATGCTTTGTTCGTGTTTTAAAAAGGCCCGACGTCATCCGAAGTCGATTCGGCAACATTCTAATTTTCACTGACAACAAGTTCGACTCAGTCAAAGATCGAACACACCCAGTACAACGAACACCTTAACCCTTTACCCAACAGAACGGCCCTGTGCCAATGCATTCTCTTATATATGCGAGTCGACCATAGGTCGCCTCGCATATATAAGAGAATGCATTGGTTAACACATTAAAAATTATAAAATTGTTAAAGAATGTAAGAAAAAATAGTAAAAAGTGTTAAAAAAAGATTTTTTTTAGGCCAATGCATTCTCTTATATATGCGAGGCGACCTATGGTCGACTCGCATATATAAGAGAATGCATTGGCACAGGGAATAACTGTAACCATCACAATGTGGTCAATGAGCCGGTTCCAATGATATCCATATTTGTATGGTTTTATTGAGACAGACCCAAGATAATTTAGGCTGTTGCAGCTTTATTTGGCCGTTTTTGGCCGGTTTGTTGGGTAAAGGGTTAACGCATGGAATGTAGTTTTATTCCAATATTATATCGCTGTTAGAAGGTTTTTGAATGGTAAGCGGTATCATTAATGGTTAGTTAATAATTTTTTACACTGGACGTATCGCGTTGTATGATTTTAAAACTGATTTTTCATTTAGCATTCTATTTTGTTTTCAACTAGCTTTCTAATGTAAACAAAGTTTACATACCGGAACGACGGAATAAGCCGAGTTCACTTCGTGAGATCAAACTAGTTTGTAATCATTCGAAATTATGTAAAAATTGTGATTAATTATATTTTTCACATTAAATTACCGCATTCAATTGACAAATGTTATGGAGTTCAGAAATATATCACGTTTTCTCCGGAATAAACCAGTTATTGTCACAATTGTGATATTTCATTACATGTATTGGTGGTTTAGGTGAGCGAATCAACAACGCTTAATGTCCGATATAAGACGCTATACCAATGGATATCGGACGTAAACTAGCCAGCTAGCATCTCGCTATATATATCTATATAACATTTACATACGAGGAAACTTGGACTAATATTTGAACTGATATTTTCAACTGATTTTGAAATTCCCGTTGAACCAGTTTGGCAGAGCCCCCCCCCCCCCACCCCACCCCCCATCCGTCCCTGAAGGTCAGTGATCTGAAGAATAGTTTTAACAATATACTTTATTACATGTAGACATGTACATGTCACGATAGATAACACAGATTTACATCTGATCTTTGTTGTTCGTGTATTTTGAGAACACAAGTTGGGATACACAGTAATATTCAGCATAGAATATGATACCAGCCAACCCCACGTGATCATATACAGTTCATCATAATATGTCTTCAACTGTCAATAAACATTCACAATAATATAATGATCATCATGCTGCTTGGATAAAATAATTTATGAATTTTATTGGTTGTAGAAACGTAAACAAAGCTGTATAAATAAAAGACATTTTGAGTATTACTCTATACATAACATCGTATAATTTTCAAATTTCAAAAGAAATTTTCAAATTATTACATTTTGGTCGCTCTCCCTCGCGTCTCGGCTGGATCACTAGTAAAAGGTGTGCGAACAGTAATCGAATGATATACAGTAATGCCCTAAGTAATCGAACCCTTAACCACAGCAGAATTATGGGTAACTTTTCAGGATTTAGTCGGAAATATGACTTGTTGCATTCATCGGAAAGCTCTCCGAATGCAACAAGTCATATTTCCGACTAAATCCTGAAAAGTTACCCATAATTCTGATGTGGTTAAGGGGTCGATTACTTAGGGCATTACTGTATATCTCCAATCACCTGCACTAAAACGAAACTGAATAGACGAGAAAAACATGACATGACGTTCTGAAAGTGGGAGGTTGAGGAAGGAAGGATACGCTTGTATAAGTAGATTATATTGAAGAAATTACAACAAAAAGGGACAGATATTGATGCTGATGTCAATACAGTCAAAAAGAAACATCGTACGAAGCTTCTGCTATTGATGACACCACTATTTAAAATACGATTAACGCCGTCCATCAATGAAAGAAGCGGAAATTCTGGGGGGAATTGCCAATCAATGAAAATAATGACATTTCTTCCTGTTTTTGGAAAAACATTTTGTAGGCTTGCGGCTATCATGTGAGACTTTTTTCATAATACCAAGTGACCTATGCTCTATTTCTATCGATACTACTGTGGCTGAATATAGCTGGTATAAATGTTGAAATAAAGAAATGATGGAATAACTTTGAAATACGCTCCATCTTGTTTTGATATTCGGCAGCGTAAACTAAATTCACACCGAGAACTGACGTATATATTTATATATACCTTTATTGTCCTCCAATTTCTGAAGAGTGATACATATACATATGTGAAATGAACCGACTATAGAACTGTCGCACGGAATTCGTTTGGAAATAGAACATATCCGTTGTGCTATTCGATGATATTTTCCAGCCACAGGTATATATTTGTAAGTCTGTCGATGCTTGAAGTGCGATATGGGACGCCATCCAATTTAAATCCCACAATTAACACTTTTACCATGGTATGTAGAACTGACAAAAGGAAAGCACGTATATATGTATATGTATATATGTCCAAAGTAAGCTGCACAAAATACACCGTTTACGTTCCTCAACCTCTCCAACATCTTGAAGACGAGTTATTCTAACAGATAGAAAAATCAACACAAGAGGAATAAAGCTCGTTACACCCGTAACGCTGTCATGATAAATTAATTTAATTTCAGAATAGAGCGGTGGCATCGTTTTGTATAATCATCAGAATAAAAATCCGTGACTGAAAATTTAACGGTGGGGGGTTACATTATCACATTAGTGAATACAACAGCTGTGAAAGCGATATCATATATGTACACAAAGATACAAATATAATTCTCAATACGCCGACTCTTGAAGACTTCAAGTTTTGGCGTCGTGAATTTAAAGTGGTACTGTACACTAAATCCGGTCATTTATGGGACCATCTCATTGTACTCAACAGAATATATGCAACAAATGAATGAATCTGAGCCATGGCTTAGTTCAAAATACACTCATATGCTCTACAAACGATACACAAAACATGGTAATTATAATGAAAATGATTTTATGACTCCAGTCATAAATTAATTTTAATTATAATTACTATGTTGATTGCATCGTTCATAGAGCACATGAGTGTATTTTGCACTAATTATAAGGCTGAAATTAATTCATTTGTTGCATATATATATTCTGTTAGAGTATAAAAGGGCATGGTCCCCAAAATGGCCGGATTTAGAGTACAGTACCCCTTTAAACTCTCTTTTTTACATTAACCATTTCTTTACTAAATACTCATCGGTGAATAGTTCCCTTAGGAAATGTTCAAATAATAAGTTCAACAAAACGGTTACGTTCGTTAAACTTATTATTTGAACATATTCCCACCCGCGAAAATTATCCTTCTGTTCTTCTACTATATCTCTTCGTATGTCTGTCGTCTGTTAATTTATCCAGATCACCCCTCCAAATGCATAATAGACCATTCCAATATATACATTTATAATAGGGTGGGATAATCCATTTAGTAAAGAAAGAGTTAAACACCCATTCGTGCGAATGTTCTTTGACTTCACCTGAAAAACTGCATTGGGCTATTGTGACTGAACACATGTATTATAAATATTTAGCAAAATCTCGACCGCAATGAACAGTTACAGACACGTTGGGGCCCCTCCATCCACTGGATTTCGTCACGCCTCGCATATATAAGAGAATGCACTGGCTTACAAGTTAAATATTGTTAAGCCAATTAATTCTCTTATATATCTATAGGCTCCCCATTATATACTCGCATATATAAGAGAATGCACTGGCACAGGGTTTTCGCAAAAAATCAGGAAGCTCCAGTCATGAAAGGGTTCACCTTTACATATTTTAACCCCTTCTTTACTAAATATACTCATTGACGAGTAGCTAAGTAGTTATCTCTCTTTGAAAATGTTCAGATAATAAGTTCAACAAACGACCATAGGATGTTTGTTGAACCTGTTATCTGAACATGTCTCTCCGACAAATTTGACTCCTTCTCCACTTTCTTTCGTCTGTTGTCTGCTCATATTTCCTGAACACCCCTCCAGATAAATATTATTATACCCTTCCATTTTATACTTTTATAACTGAGAGGGAGAATTCATTCACTAGTAGTATATGGTTCAGGAAGAAGTGGCTTACCTACCTCGCGATTGAACTGAACGTATTTTTATGATTGGTGGCTGGGGCCCAAAATGTTTGTAACTGTTAATGTTAATTGTGGTTTTGCGAAATATCTTTATTTTGGCCCACATGACACAGATGTGTAGCAAACATGTGACATTCAACTGTGTGTGTCCTTCGGCAATTGTGTTAATAATAACAATCTTGTGATGCTCATCAACTTCCGCGACCCCCTTCGAACTTATGTGATCGGAGAAGATTAGTGTTTTAATATTTAAAAAGTACCTGTCATTGCGAATATAAACCGCTATTCGATGAGCTGAAGATGTCATTTAATATTGTATTGTGTTTAACGAATAGTTGTGTCGGTTCTAATAGTTCGGTGTATCAAGATGGTTTTGGTATAACTATATAGTTGAGTTAAGAATGGTGCGCAATGCGACGAAGTTTTGCGATTTCATCGTCCATTTTAAGATCCCGACAAATGATTTCACCATATTATTCTTAATAGCAGACACGTGTGTGTTCCGCGATCATTACGGCTGCATGTATATATTTTCTGTAAACAATTCGCGAACATTGAACATTAAACAAATGTAACTTCATATCATATAGCGTGGATTCGAATAATAACCACAGGGAGCCAATAAAACATTCGCACGACGGTGCCTTCATGGTGGGTTTCATGTACAAAACATCAACGATATCTTATATACAATTGTATAACAATGGCTACCCGTTTACCTCACCCCACCACATGTAGAATATAATATGCATTATTTATTACTGTTGTACATTTATATAAAGTCATTCCCTTAAAATTGTAACCTGTATGGATGCATGCATAAGTACTTGTGTTACAAACCAAATCCCCTTCCACAGCAATGGTGTACTATTTCAAAATCCAGCGATTTAAAAAATTAAATATAACACTGAAATGTGTAAGTTCAAATTATTACAAAATTTACCTAAATTTAGACGTATTGTCATGTTGACACACACAAAAAAAACTGTAATGACGATATGATGCGTTTCCCGCTATATACATATTCGGTTAACTGCATAAGAAATATCATGAACAGATACTGCAGTCAAGCGATATTTACGGTAACAAACAAGCCGAGGAGGGTATCATTGAATCGATTCAAACGCGTCGGTATACGGTACTATTAGACGGCACTAATTACATTTGTAAATTACATGTTCAGAATTATTAGCATCTGTAGCTATAATGCTGGTACTTCTTCCAGCTTGCAACTGACATGTGAACGCGTTTTATAGTAAGCTGATTCCACCATGGTCAACTGAGCATTATACATATACTGGATTTCTTCCAATGGCATTTAATATCAATTTCATCAGTTCCTGTCACAAATAAATAAATCGGGATATTGACACTATATCTGTTACAGTAATTGAGTAACGTCGCTCTGGTTATCATGTCAACGCATAATTTCGTATAAAAGTTTTATCACAGTGAAGAAGTGTCACATACAGTAATGTCCTAATTAATCTTTCCGATGAATGGCAACAAGCCATATTTCCGACTAAATCCTGAAAAGTTACCCATAATTCTGCTGTGGTTAAGCAGTCGATTAATTAGGGCATTACTATATATAGGTGGAGTGAGGCAAACCCGGCAACACTATATAACATGTAAGTTGAGGATCGGTAGGTGTCGGAACACAGGTACACATCCCTCGCCCGTTGTGACAGAGCAGAATCAAATCAGTTCAGATTCATCAACCACGACAACCAGAGTTACACAGGTTGATTGAAATGACACAACGGGCGATTTCTGGAAATTATTTCAATGTATGCATCTTAAGGGTACGTTCACACACTCACAATTTTGCGTCGCATTCTTTTGCTGTATATGCATTGCGATACAGAACGCTATAATTCCCCGCAGAATATATAACAGAAGGTTGGGATTCCGCCGAGATCACGTCGGGATTTTTGTTCGGGATTTTCTGGAATTTTGACGGGATTTCGGCCAGAATCCCAAAAATCCCGAGCGGAATCCTGTCAAAATTTCCATTCAAATCCCGGCAATATTTTCCATTCAAAACCCGGAAAAACTTCCGTTAAAATCCCGACCAAATATCGCTATAATCCCGTTCAGTATAATCCCAGAACAATTTCGCAATAATCCGGACAATACCCACTATAATCCCGGGGAAAATTCCGCTATAATCTGCTATAATCCCGACAAAATTTCGCTATAAACCATTCAAATTAGTGTTAATTAATTAATCGCAAAAATGCTCATAATTTGCAACTGTTCTACAGCTAACTCTGTGGGAAGAAATAACCATGTAGTTCCACATGTAACGATGCTACAAAAATTTGTCTGTGAGTATAGCGAGCAATTATTTCGCAAGAATCCATCATACAGACATTTGAAGGCAAATGTTAGTAACACAGCTACATATGGAACCACAGCAATTTTACTTCTTATGCCGTTAGCTTTGGCAAAGATGCATTCTATATTCATATTGCCGTGCATATTCTGACACCGTTTGGTTTTCAATGACGAAATGCCTGCAAAAAATATCGTACAAACTTAACAGTGTATGGACGTACCCTGACTCAGTCTCAGGCACACTTAGTCAATCATGGGCAAAACTAATGGAGATTCACAGTTGCACATAATTTAACACGCTATCTTCACAATGGGAAATCACGTGGTTTCGAGGGTGGTGAGTACTACGCTTTCAAAATGGCCGAGGCGAGCGCAAACGTACAAAAACATAATATTTTAGGAACTGACACAAAACGTAGCATTTTGACTGTTGCGGGCATATGCTAGTTTATTTTAAAAACATGTTGATACCTTATTTTGTTCGGAATTACTCAGTAGTTTTCTGTAACATTCTGACAAAAGTTGCCGGTCAGAGGTTCGTGGAATACACCAGTCCATACATCTCGTAGAAACCTTCGACTGACAACTTTGATCAGAATGTTAGAGCAAACAAATGTGAGTTTGGGGCTCATCAACTCGAAATCACGTGATTCCCCACCGTCATGTTATCGCCTTCGAGATAATTAAGTGACGAAATATTGTGTGAAAGACGTGTCGATTTAACTATTCGCCAACCAAAAAGTGAATATGTTCCTCCGTCAAAGAATTACTCAACGTTTCATACATTGATTATATTAATGAACTCCAGTAGCCGTTAACCCCTTCTATACTAAATACTCATTGACGAGTAGTTCCCTTAGAAAATGTTCAGATAATAAGTAGTTTGTTGAACTTATTATCTGAACATTTATCTCCAATTAATTCGAATCATTCTGCTCTTGTATTATCTTTTCGCATGCATGAATAATATATAATTACAATTTATACCTTAATTTATATACTGAATGGGAGAATCCATTTAGTACAGACAGGGATAAGCCAATGTCCCATAACTTCGTGAAAGTACATAAAGTATTTGCTGTCGGGCTGACCACATGCTACATAATTGACGAATTTCTGCAACAAAAACAATGAGTTTTGTTAACAGGATCCAACATTGGTCTTGTGTGTGTATTACAGATAACTCTGTTATTGTTCAGTATTCTCTCTCTCTCAACCATTATGCTGTGTATTTTTTCTTCTTCTGTTATTCCGTCAACTTATGCCACTCCGCGATTTGTTTTCGCGGACAGTTCATTACCTCGTTCCAATGATGTAGGTTTTGACCAGTCGTCCGCGCCCCGACCTCCAGGCGACCTATAACCTCATTCTTGGTCATGCGGTCCCAATCGAGGACCAGGAATTCGAGGCTGATATTTTGCAGACCCTCGTTGTACGGGACATCAAACAGGAATGACTCGTTGAACACCGGGTTCAGGGTTCTTTTCTTTACGTGCGTCTTTTTCTTTGCGATGCGTTGTCCGTTGTACAGAAGGTAGATCTTCACGTATGGATCTGAAATATACAAATTAAAAACCCATTAGCGATGATGAGAAATTTAGTCTTACAGCGACATACATGTGTAGCAAACTCAGAGTAAGTAACACAACCTTGAAGTCGAAGTGAGGAGACACACGCAGCGATAAGGCTTTGCATAAAATATAACCAGTCAACACTGTTGGTGAAATATTCATTATAAAAACAAATCACGATAAACATTCTTTGACGAAATACAAACAGTAGTTCCTGCTTTTTATGTTATGAACCATGAGTACAAATTTATTTTCCTCATGGAAATGAGCAACTTAGTCTGTGTATAGTAGTCGGTAACATGGTTCGGTGTTTTTCAAGGAGCGGTACAAAAATTCGGATGATAAACACGGAATAAGACGGAATAAGGAACATTATTATATATTAGAATTAGCATTAACTTTCATAAACTTTTGTCATTATTTGTGTAATGTATGTATATTGTATATTGCATCTACCCCATAGACAAAATTTAATCATATATATATGTAGTATATTTGCTTGCGTTTGTCGCGATTCGCAGACCGAAATGGATAGATGTATAATACAATGTATAAGTCAATTTATCAACTACATGCCGATGTAGAAAGACTTGTATTACACACCAGTTGTTGCGGTGCATATGTATGGTGTAAATGTTTTCCATTGGCCTCAAACGTTTTTGCGTATACTGCTTCAATATAAATCCTAGGTACAAAATTTTCTTTAAATCTGAAAGATTGACATTTGCGGAAACTTTTTGTGCCAAAAAATCATGTTCGTCTAGCAGGGAATTCGCCTTTAAATATTGTGTAGTGTCAGAATCGCATTAAAAAATAATGTCATATTTTAGACCACACCACAAAATTCAAACTTCACTACAAATGGTTAATTCCTGTGCCAATGGCTATTTTACCTATGGGAAATCACTGGGAAGAGCTGTGATGATTATGTTAATGCAAAAAAGACACAAGGCTATTGACCAATCAGGGCCCACTATCTATATTATTAACTCCTATATTTTCCTTCCCCATCCGCTAGATGTCACTCCGAAACACATCTACACCAGTGTAACCTACGCAACCACATTAATTGAATACATGTTGTTCTGAATACAAGCCCGATTTATTCTTGTTGACGTTGTTACGACATTGATCTGCTTCCGGTGAAGATCCATTTCATCAACCGATCTTTCATCAGACTTAAATCACAATTATGGTAGTTATACTGTATCATCGGATGCCACAGTCAAAGATTAAACTTATACCCGACACAATTATGTGGAATAGATACAGACAATAACTTGCATCATAATCTCAAATATTTTACAGAACTCGTTGCGGGCGGCGAATAATCCTTGCGCCGCCTCCAACTCATTCGATATAGGTTTTTGGATACAGCTACTCGTTGTGTTCAATACGTCTATGTAAGAAAGAAGTAAATGTAATTATCGTCTCAGAAATTAAGAAAACGGATCCCGATTTTCGATCGCGGGACTTTTGGGTGCCAGGTTTGCACGACTTTGTGGTCTCTATCTGTGGACGCACCACATCTAAGACATTTCTCCGCTTTCTTTGTCATCAATAGTTTGATGAGTTTTTACTCATACGTTAAAAACAAAGATCGTTCGGGTGACTGCATGATGTGTTGAATGGGAAATGTAGTTATGGCTTCGTGTATGAACGCGGACTGACAAATTTGACGTTTTAATTTAAGTCTACATTGTTCATTTAGGTACTGTTGTAGGGGTTACAGTCATTTCGTACCCTCGTATTTTCGTACCCTACCAACTCGTAACGCAAAACTAAGTCAACTCGTACACAGGGTCATTGATTATACAATTTCATAGACTACAAGTAAAGTCACAGACTTCTACAGTACACCGAGTCATCTCGTACCATGCATAAGCCGTCGTCTATGAATGCAGTGAACTGTTGTATAATTTTCTGGAACTAAGTCAACTCGTACTCCGAATCATTGATTTTTCAATTTAAAACACTAAGTCAATTCACTGACTTTGGTATACTCCGTCATCTCATACACTGTTCTACACACACCGTCATGGGTCTGCAGCCTAAATACAAAATCAGAGGATACGAAATGACTCGGGACGTTACGAGTTTACTCAGCTGGAGGTTATGGGTTGACTCATAATCTGGTACGAGTTGACCTTTGAGGGTACGATGTGGTCATGGTACAAAATGGTTTTCATCCCCGTTGTAGACGATTTTTATCATACTTAAAGGTTCGAAATCATCCTCGGATCCAACCAATAGCCAATTATAGCATAGTTTACTATCGATAACGTTGGTGAATAATATATGGCACACTTCATGTCATATGTAATCAATGTTTGACCACGACACTACAAAGGAACCAAACAGAATCATAAACGAACACTGTAAATTTCTCAAGGCTCACATGAAAGGAAATCAATGATAGAACGTGCCGTATTTGGTATTTCTCCGGACACGAGGGAGTGGAATGAACCCCGATTATCACAGGATGCATAAATAATCCGAGTTGACTAGCTGGCCCCAACCTTGGCAAATAGCAAAACAAACAGAAACAAGAGACGCCGTGTTTGGAGAACAAACGTTCTTATCGATTCAGCTCTCGGCTAACTTTCATTTACTCAATTGGTTTCGACGTAGGCGCTCGGTCCAAACCTCTTCAGCCTGGTATGTCTTCCGAAACGGCACAAATTTGAAAACCACTTTTCTGATCGACTTTTAGTGGAGTCATGTTTGTGTTAACCCTAGACCACGCCATTAATATCTAACTCCGGCTTACGCCCGCAAAGATCACATTCCATCAGTACAGTATTTTTTTATGTTGTGACAGGGAAGTGTGTGACATTTAAAAAAAACAGTGCAGGTAATTTATTTCTTGGTTATTACCTGTTACATTATAATGTATTTCACTATATTGCGATATCGGCTCACACAAGTCAAAAAAAGGCATGCAATCTCGAGCTCGGACAACCCCCTAATATGAAGTAGGTTATTGAGGAAGACGTATTAACAAAGACATACAACCTCTGCCTTGTTTGTTCAATGTTATAAAGTTCCCTGCCAGAACAGGTCAGAACATCAAACAGTTTCCAGGTTTTGCATGTATACTAGTGGTGGAATATTATCTCTACGGGCATATGCCGTAATAGTGATTCATGGCATGATCTATGTATGTTAACGTTATTTATATTATTAATGGATTCTCACTGAGTTATTGTTCAGTCATACAATTATACATATATGAATGGTCTATTACTCAATTGGAGGGGTGTTCATGTAATAAAAACAGACAACAAACAGACGAAAAGATAATACAACTGCTGGAGGATTCATATTCATTGGAGGGAAATGTTCAGATAATAAGTTCAACAAACTATGGTAGCTTGTTGAACTTGTTGCCTGAAACATTCCCTGAGGGAACTATTCGTAAATAAGTATTTAGTATAGAAAGGGTTATTATCGATCCACGTACTTTTATATTGTTCGTATTCGCTTGGTACTTTATATACTTAAAGCGCAATTAATTAGTAGATTCCAAATGCAGCGTTACACAACAACCTTTGGGCACAATATATACTTCAAGTAATTAATGTCGTTTCTATAGGATTATTAAAGTAGATTTCGTCCGAGGAATATTATAATACACTTCATTATAGTAATACTGTTAATTAATTGCTTTATATATGCATGTACATGCACCGTTTTCCACAGTAAACTTGTTTCTTGACGATCACATATTGGACACAAGACACCATTGTCATTCCCATCCACCAACGAGGAAGCAATCCCTTGTCGCAACGATTCCATGCTCACCTCAGGAAATTCATGCTGACCGCATGCCTTATCATGCTGACCTACTAGCTTGACCAATGAGAATAGAGATATACTAACAGGAAACGAGGGGATATTAGGTTCAACTTGATTTACACCGACCTCATGTGGAAAACCCCAGGGGGTATATGGCTTCATATGGGTCGATAGACGACATCTTGTTTTTTCTTGGAACTCTGCCACCCCAGGCATAATATATTGTATTTTGGCGCAAAGAAAATAAAATGGATATCTGTCGGAAATAATTTTCTACGAATTTGAAAACATAGTGCCATGTACTAATATCCGCATCTGATATATTTGACTAATATTTAAGACGCATAGGCCTATATTAACTATCAAACTCAATATGTTACCAAACTTCAGGTGATCAGCAATTGAGTGAGTGGGTTGGTCATCAACATTCTACGTCCATGGCGCGTCGCTAGCTGTGACGTTGCTCAATTTAATAGCCATAGACAACATGCTTAATAGCTTATCCAGAATCTAATGAACGTCGTACCGGTATTTCAATTGCTCACATGGAAATCATGATAAAAACGTTACAGGACTCCTAGTTACCGAATACGGTGTCAGGGGAGGGTCAGCGATATTAATATATGGCTCGACTAGTGCCTCACCCGATATTAATCTCACTTCACCTCACATGACACCGTATCCGGCAACGATTGTAACTTATACAGACATATTGTGTGCTTATTTCACTACTACAAACTGATATGTTTACGACTCAACCAATGCATCCTTTTGATTCCACGTCACTCTGTTGTTTTATGTTGGTACTACCTCATTTAGTTGAACAAATGATGACATTTTTAATACAGTTGACGTCATCACCAAGGACGTTGTCAGCGTACTGGGATTGTATAGTCCAAGGACAAAACATAGTTATATATTGATTGTTTTTAAACCATCTGTATTTGGCTGTATTTCGCAAAAAAAAGAAGCAATGGGTGTGAAAGAAATACAATGGCTTCCAGAATGTTATTGTGTTACCAAACACACGAAATCAAATGGACGTCATCACTACATATATGGCGAGGTACATGTTCAGGTCGACGCACCCGCCGTAGCTTCAGACACCTTATATAGGTTCATTGTGTGTACTATCGGCTGAAACAGCTTATCAACTTACATGTTAATTGTCACGTAAGTCTAAGCAGATCAACACAATAAATAAAAACAAAACAAGAACAGAATGAAAAGGAGGGGCGTGTACATTCAAATTAAATTATTGGCACGAAGAGATGCATCTGCATGGTGTGAATTACAATTCATGATAATGGTAACCAGTATGATATTGCCATAGCTGTGTCTTACTTTGGTGCAGTTTGGAGTCTACATGGCCGGACGCATTTACCTGTTACCTCTCGCTGGCGGTTGAATTCTATTCGAGACGCCTTGTTATATTTTTCATGTTTACATACAATTTCACTCGGTAGAGTGGCGCGTTTGTTGGAGCACCCACCCGAATCAACTGGGGAACGAGACATACATGCTTTGAATTCATATAAATTAGCATGGACCCTGAGTGTGTTTGCTTAGTTCCCTAATATTGGTGATTGCCGCGACCGAGTAAAATTTTGAGCGACCATGAAACTAGTTAATTCGTTCGGCAGGCTCGTGAACTACATGTATCTTGTAAGGGGAAATGCTACATTGTGTAAGGCATAAATGGCAGACTCGTTGGGCTTGAAGCGGTGACCGATCGACACGCATAACTGTACCATAGTAATTATGGCGGCCAATTTTGTCAGCAAACTCAACCATGCATAGTAAGACAACACACATATGGACATATCCATTATGCCATCGTAGCTGTGGTACCTGTGACACCAGCCATTGTTTTTGCCATACACGGGAAACCATTGCACTTTTGCTCCGCAATCACGCATATTTCTCCACCGAACCGACTCGCCAGAGGAGGTGTGACTAATTACCGCCCGGGAATGCCAGAGACCGCCCGGGCGCCCCCATGGGCCCGTGGACGGTATATATATCGACGTTATAAGGTAGCGGCATAATACCTGAGCGCAACATAGAAAATTTTACTCCCTCGCTCGTCTCCGGCCGTCAATATTTGAATGTCACACTCATGTGGTATTGCACTATAGCGCACCATCAAAATATACTGACCGAAACCACACGAAGACAACCGGGCTCCCCAGGCTCTCTTAGCCAATATCGGCATTTGCGGGGTTAATAACACCGGCCGGAGACGAGCGATGGAGTAAAATGTTCTAGGTTGCTCTCAGGTTGTATGCCGCTACCTTATAACGTCGAGATATAGCGCCCATGGGAGCGCCCGGGCGGTCTAGGGCGGTCCCGGGCGGTAATTATTCACACCGGCCAGAGGGTATGTACAGAAAATAACATAGGAAGACGCGTTTGTAATGGGGCAACCCGTAATGTCCGGTCGATTGGGGTTTCTTTCTGTTCAAGAGCTCTTCACATATACTGCGGATAATTGTGGTGTTATCACTTGTGGCGCATCCGATTATACTCTTCTTAATTAACAGCGATGGCCGATTATACTCTCTAGCACCATACAGTCCCATGTGTGCGATGGAGAAACGAAGACCCACACGCGGTGATTTACATATCATTTTACTGAGACGGAGTTGACCTACATATATCATGTCGACGGACAATAGGGTATATAGGATTATTTTCCAAAAATATATAGAGCATAATCACGGTGGGGAATCACGTGGGTTAGAGGTTGATGAATACCACGCATTCAAAATGGCCGAGGTGAATGCAAACGCACACAAAACATAATATATGATGACCTCATTTGTTCTGAAATATTCAGTAGTTTTCTATAACATGCTGACCAAAGTTGCCAGTCGGAGGTTCGTGGAATACACCAGTCCATGCATCTAGGAAAATCCTTCGACTGACAACTTTGGTCAGATTGTTAGAACAAACAACGGGGAGTTTGGACACAAGTGAAGTATCAGCTTGTTAAACAAAAACTAGTATAGCATATGCTCGTAGCTGCCAAAATGCTATGTAATATATAATTACCCTAGATTAAAAAAAAATCCTAGTTTCTGGTCGTGTTTGCGAACGCTTCGGCCATTTTGAATGCGTGGTACTCATCAACTCGAAACCACTTGATTCCCACTTGATTCCCCACCGTGATAATAAATGGGTTTCGACGATTGGGTCACATAATTCACGATGAGAGTCGGGCCTAGTAAAAACCGAGTGAGCTGAGAAAGGGAGGGTTTTACCAATAGGTCCGGCTCCCCATGTGAACTACATGATCGCATGTATTTATCGACCTATTTTTTGTCGCCAGAAAATGAATAATTCCTAGGTTTATCCCTTTCATGACGGGAGTTGCGCTGACCTATAGCATTGAAGATCATGTGCCACTGCAGTCTCGTATATATGCGAGTTTCCCATAGGCAGCCTTGCATACTTAAGAGAATGCACTGGCTTACAAGGTAAATATTATTAGACTAATGTATTCTCATATATATTCGAGGCTCTCTATGGGAGACTCGCACATATAAGAGAATGCATTGTCGAAGGTTTTCGCAAAAAATCAGGAAGCTACAGTCATGCATGGAAGGGTTAATTTGAATCCTGACCATTTTAAACTATACTTTCGAGTTGTTAATTCCACTGTAAAGTGCCCTTCAGTTACAGTAACATAAGGATATTCGTAGTAATTAGATGTGAGAAATCATAACATTTTGTAAATCGATCATCACAAAGAGGAACATGGGGCAGTAGATCGACGTTATTTCCATAATGGAAATAAATGGGGACCATAATGGAAATAAATGGGGACCATGATGGAAATAAATGGGGACCATAATGGAAATAAATGGTCTTAGGACTGTATTCTTATGCTATCCCCGGTAGTTTTTGTCACCTGTTAGTGCCGGACATCTCCTTTACAGTCTCATACCCTGTATGAACGCCATACTCATGCTGGGCATTGGTCGACTGCGGAAGTGGTAATGTACCACATGGTACATCACATCCTTCCGCAGCTGACCTATGTGACTATGTCCAGTAATAAACCAAATAATTGGACATTCTACATCTTTACAATTTATGTTAATCTGTTACTTGTTACATGCATATCATTTATATACCATGTATTCCTCTGTTTATTTGCATATATACATGTAGGTTGTCCTACACCAATGTGTGCTTTAAAGACCACTAAAACGTATCTTGTCTTATCTTATTTTCCCCACATGGACTATACATATAATTAATACCCCAATTACGATATGTTACATGTTGAAAATATTGTGATGTAGACATATTACTGTTGCAGCAATTTTTTGTCAACAACAGTTATTTCAAATATTGAAGTCTAAATCTGTTTTCAGAATATTTTCAATCCGTTAACTTTTCCAATTCTTACCTTTACAATTTGCTGGTTTGAGTTGTGAAATCTCGTTATTGGAGGAATAATTGACAATGACAATCAAGAATACAATTGATCTATTTTTGGGTGTACTTGTTGATGATACATGCGGTTGTTTTACAGATGTTCATAACTTTTCACAGCATGGTCCAACTGCGAAGGTATTGAGTCCCTTTAATGAGAGTATCGTGAGCGACACGATGGCGTGTGGCGACTGTAACTTACCCGAGAGACCAGTGACGTCCATCTTTGGGAGATTCCTCGCCTTTAGAATGACGACAGTCAGTCTGTTAGCCGCCGGTTGGTAGCACAGACTGACCAGGAGCTCCCCACGACCTTGGCATTGAATCTGCGGATAAGATATGAATGTTTTAAATATTCATCCAAGTGTTCTAGGCATCACCAGCCGTGTGAGAAATGTATACAAACTACCTAAGTTATTTTCGACGCTACGCTTGATGATCTGGACAATATAGATATATGGATAACATGCATGAATAGCAAACTAAGGTATGCTATTATTGTAAATGGCAACAATTCACATGTTTATACACGCTATCCATTATATGTCGACGAATCCATATCTCCAAGAAGCCTGCATGTACTGGTTTCTGAAGTTGCGACAGACCTATACAGTCCGATAAAAGGCTTTGAATTGTCGTATTAATCCACTGTTGAAGAACGAGAGTAATAACTTGTACGTTTTTTTTTGCGTAGCATACTGTATTTAGAGGCGGAGAAACATCCTAATTTCGCACAACGACGAATATACTCATTTCGCGCAAACGATTAGCTATTCGTTGGTGTTTCGGCATAAAATCACAGCGGACATGGGGTCTTTTATGTCTTCAGCTGTCATTGCTGACGCAACTATGTTGAAATTTGCATGGCTTTGTTCTTATAACATCATACCATCGTGTTCTGGTGACCGAGTGTTTGTCGCCCACTGTACGGACAATATAAAAACACTCCGCCAGAAATACAGTACTACGAAAACGCGTACATATAATTACTTCCCTTCATCCTCATTGTTCATTGGGGGCTGACAAACGAAGTGTTTTCACAGTATGCACGGTACACTATTTAGGATACATCAACACGACGTTTTTCCCCTCTCATTGAGTCAAGGAAGCAACACAATTCAATGACATTTCACTCTATATTGATGTGGGTGGCTGCACACGATTCTTGGATTATATGGTTAACCCTTCTTTACAATATGTATTCCCCACTCAGTTATAAACGTAAACTATATATACACTAAAAATCTTGTTGAGTATATGTCTATTCAACACGTTGATTGACAATGTGTTGAGCGGTTTGTATTCAGCGGTTGAGTAACGAGTATGCTCAACAATGACAAATCAGGATATCTGTTTCGAATTAATACAACACGTTGATTAACCCTTTACCTAACAAACCGGCCAAAACCGGCCAAATAAAGCTTCAACAGCCTAAAATATCTTCGGTCTGTCTCAATAGAACCATACAAATATGGATATCATTGGAACCGGCTCCTTGACCACATTGTGATAGTTACAGTTAGCCCTGTGCCAATGCATTCTCTTATATATGCGAGTCGACCATAGGTCGCCTCGCATATATAAGAGAATGCATTGGCCTAAAAAAATATCTTTTTTTAACACTTTTTACCATTTTTTCTTACATTCTTTAACAATTTTATAATGTTTAATGTGTTAAGCCAATGCATTCTCTTATATATGCGAGGCGACCTATGGTCGACTCGCATATATAAGAGAATGCATTGGCACAGGGCCGTTATGTTGGTTAAAGGGTTAAAAGTTCTAGGAACAATAACATAATTAGAAACACTGTGCAGCTACAACGGTAGTCATTTCGATTTGTTTACTCTACGTTTCAACATTTTATATGGATCTATAAATGCAACATTGAGATCGAGAGGAGATGGCCGATAGTTATGTAAGAACTTGATTAAGTTCATCACCTCAGTAAAGAGTGAACATTTTGAAGCCGAAGTTCTAGTTTCATGCACACCCACAAACAATCCAGTCATATGAACCATATGAATCAAATTATATCACAGACTACTTTGTGGGGTGAAGGAAAAAAATCACTCGATCTTTTCGACCACTCCGGGCGGTTCGGAAAGGGGAAAAAATAACTCCGGGCGGTTCGCGCCCAACCACTCTCCTCTAGACTAATTTAATATCTTGCAACAGACCATTATCTGATTACCATAAATTTCCCGATATTTCCAGTTCTGATTTGGGCGCTGATTCTGGATATATAATCAATTCAGTTTCGAGAATTCAGATACATTTTGCAGTCAACTGTTGAGTAAAATCAATCGGTTGTTGAGCGATTTCACTTTCAGTGTTGAGTGTTCTACCATAATAGCCTGTATATGTGCATGTGAGTGACTTTGAATTGCTCTTTCTAGAATTATATGTATATAATACTCGTATCTTAAAAAATATGAAGTAAAATACATTACATTATGAGGCTTTAATTTGGAATTGATTCCTTCTATTTACTGAATATGACGGATTCACTACTGGAGTGTTCAGTCAATACCTTTACACGGGGACCATGTATGAAATCACATGCTCGCGGCGAACCCTCCATTGGTTGAGAAGTAGCATCAATGTTTAGTATATGTCATCTAATCGGTGAATTAATAAATAAAATTAACAACAATGCTGTTCCGAATCTCAGGTATGACGAATTCACAAAACTAATTGAAACGTTAACCTGAATTCATACGAAGTAGGTTTCCCGAAGTATGTATGGGCAAACCGTACTTACACTCAAAATAACTAAAATACTGACAATTTTGACAAAAACCTGCTCGCAATGTCGACTGTTTACAAACGGTGCTACTCCAGACCTTTGACCTTTGTCGGTCGGTTGGGTAATATTTAGGGAATCGGACGGGGTTTATCCGGAATCCGGAATGTTGTTTGCCAGCCAGTGATTTGACTTTATAGAGGATACCGTGACTGACGTACTATAAATTGAAAGTCAACTGTTGACGATGGAGTGCTCATAAAAAGGCAACATTGGCGTGATTTAATTTCTTTGATTTTAGCCGATAGCCATTTTGAATCTTATTGTTTCTCCGTTAATATCGGGAAGATCCCCCGCGGGCTTCATAGCGTATACTGACAACGCCATCGGTCCCAATATAAACAGTGTAATTCTGTCACCAGCGAGGCCTGGAATATCTAATTTCCTGCTAAGACTGTGTTTCCTATAGATCGCCCACGTCCTGTCACTGACAAAACCAACGACGCACATATCGGGAGCAATCGATTGGCGCGCTCTGCACGTTTTATTGTATAGACCACCACTGACAATAATTGACCGGTGACAGTCGGGAGTAGGAAATGACGTCAGTACTTGATCAATGGTGGGTTACCTTAATTCGATGGTTGCCAGTATGACATCGGCATATCTTTACAAGTCGACAAAGTGCTAAATTGGGTATACTGCAAATAACATCGATAGCGAGATCTTCAGAAAGATTTTATCTCAGTCTCTTTTTGAAAGTTTTGTGCTTGTTGTCAATGATACGGAGGTTACCGGAAGAGTTACCATGACTGAATTATTTTGTACCGTATGAATTTGTGGAGGCGGATATGGTGTCTCGTCATTCTGAGTCTGTGTAATGCCATGTTCACAAGCTGGCTAATTTCCCTGACAGTTTTGACCCTGTCTTATTGACCTGTCACCAAGCGACGCATGTGAGTCGCCAGCATGTTTTCGCGGGAGTAGGAAATGACGGCAGTACTTGATCAATGGTGGGTTACCTTAATTCGATGGTCGCCAGTATGGCGTCGGGGTATCTATATATACAAGTCGACAAAGAGCTAAATTGGGTACTGCAAATAACATCGATAGAGAGATCTTCTGCAAGATTGTTATCTCAGTCACTTTTTGAAAATTTTGTATTTGTTGTCAATGAGACGGAAGTTACCTGAAGAGTTACCATGACTGAGTTATTTTGTGCCATATTAATTTGTGGGGGCGGATATGGTATCTTGTCATTCTGAGTCTGTGTAAGGCCACGTTCACAAGCTGGCAAATTTCCCTGACAGTTTTGACCCGTCACCAAGCAAAGCACGAGAGTCGCCAGCATGTTTTCGCGGGAGTAGGAAATGACGGCAGTACTTGCTCAATGATGGGTTACCTTAATTCGATGGTCGCCAGTGTGACATAGCGATATCTATACAAGTCGACATAGAGCTAAATTGGGTACTGCAAATTACATCTATTGAGAGATCTTCTGCAAGGTGTTTATCTCAGTCTCTTGATGACGGTTTAATTTATGTTGTCAATGACTCGAGTGAAACGGAGGTTTCCCGGAAGATTTACCATGACTGAGTTATTTATACCGTATATGAATTTGTGGAGGCGGCTATCGTGTCTTGTCAGTCTGAGTCTTCGTACGGGTAGGATCACAAGCTGGCAAATTTCTCTCATAGTTTTGACCGTGTCTTATTGACCGGTCACCTCGCGACGCATGTGAGTCGCATGCCAATATTGATTTACTCCGGCTAACATTTTATTTATATTTGTGCAATATGCTACTGCTATGTTCTGGACACCGTTAATTGACAGTTTGAGGACGTAAATGAACCAGTATCTATAATAATAGTACTGGATAATCTCGACGTCAAGTAGGATTCACATAAGCATTTTGAGTATTTGGTTGGTTTAAAGATGAATAATCCGAATTAACGCTCATAAATTACTATTTCCTTGTCTTCGGGGGGAGGGGTAAAAACTATTTGATTCGAGTTGAGGAACCCACCCATCAAAGCTCAGAGTGATCAGATATCGATTTTTGTAATCTATTATTTTTCACCACCGATACTTTTATAGTGGCCCACTTACAAGTCGACGAGAAGACGGTCTCTGACCAACTTGCGGATGAAGTTGGATAACTCTAACATCAAGTGGCTGTTTTGTTTCAGATATTTGACAAACCGGCAAAATTTCGCTGAACAAAATGTTGAATAATAACAGGCCTTGTGCTATTTTATACTAAAGTTGACTGTGGTTAGCATTATTTTTGGGCAATTAATCGATTATGATAACTGAAGTTGCATTTAAAAAAATGTTGTTGTTGGGATCTGATGAAATGGGGACCAATGAATCTGATTAAGTACCTTTAAATGTTAAGTGTAGATAATTATAGAGGGTCTAGTTCAACTCCCGTTAGTGGCTATATATGGTGTAGTTAGTGGCTATATATGGTGGAGTTAGTGGCTATATATGGTGGAGTTAGTGGCTATATATGGTGGAGTTAGTGGCTATATATGGTGGAGTTGTTGTTGACTCCCGTTAGTGGCTATGGTGGAGTTGTTGTTGAATTATTAGGTGCCCCATGTGGCCGTGACTGTGAACATATATAGTATGTTGCTCGGTATCTGACAAGGAATTGATTTGGTGCAAATGGTCACCCATATATGACCCCATTATAATGACCCCACCACGAGGTTACTGTCACAACCAAAGAGGTCACTCTCCCATTTCCATTGACCAAACACAGTGTTCTGATTCGTCGTATTGAGTATAACACACATGGTTTAACCTGGCCCTGCAGGGCTTTGCAGTAATATCATTATGTAATTTAGAAAAATCGTATAATATTGTTTTCGAACGAAAGAGAAGAGAAGCTGGTGCAATCAGACGCAATTAGACGCCAAAAAGATATTCTACCATTAGGGAAATTCGACTGAGATACCCGCGCTGCAAGATTTCACTTCATAGTGGAACTACACGTAAATGAGTATTTAGTACATAAAGGGTTAACATAAACCATGTTTCAATTAACCCTTCCATGACTGGAGCTTCCTGAAATTTTGAGAAAACCAATGCCAATGCATTCTCTTATATATGCGTGTCGCCCATATACCGCTTATGTTGTATTGAATAATCTTCATTATATCACATGAAACCCAGGGGGGGGGTCGGAAAAAAGTGCCATGACAGTAGGCTGAATTTTTTTTCCGCCTCTTGGATACCCACCACCCCCCTATTTAAAGGAAATTTTTTGTTTCCAATTTCATGCGGGGTACCCACCCCCTTTTTACCTAAAAATCTGTAGTCTCACACCATTTAGGCTTGGTATTTGTTTCAGTTATAAAGTCTGAGAACAGATAAGAATCGTATAAACCTGCAGCACCCATTGTTATCCTGTTTGTTTTTGTTTATCAATTGATTCATGACTTGTAAACAAGTTATATGAACATTTTACCATATTTCCAATGATTGTCTGTAATCACTTTAAATACAACTGTATCGAAAATTTAAAATACAAATTTAGGCAAAACATTTATGCTAAATAGTAATGGACCCACACGATCTTATATATACCATCTGACAACATGGCGTTTAACAGATTGATCAGCATTCATATGGCTTTGATGTGAAATTGTGTCCAAAAAAAAAAACACGATGGGATTTCCATGTTTTGCCTCTTATGCTGTCTGATAAGGTCTAAGGGTGGATACACACATGCATGTAATCTATGTAATTATCGTGTATTTGGCGTTTTAGATGGATCATATAGTGAATGCAATATGTGTCCACTGACAACCCAATCATTGCCGACGTGTTGACCGCACTTGGTTCTAGTTCGGAATATAGATACACCGAGTCACCAGGCCACTTAAAATATTTGTTCGTGGGATAACCCATATGGTGGACGTTCTATTTAAATAATTACCAATCCTCTCTTGATATTCATAGCAGTAGTGGATCAGGATTTCCACCAACTTGGGGATATATGTGATCCCGAAAGCTACCAGGTGGTGTGGCTAACTCTGAGCTATTCAACTAAAACATATTATATTGTACCTTTCTTCCCAGTTTATTCCGACCGCTGCATTCAAATAAGTCCCTTAGCGATTTGAAGCTTTCGCGACCCCACGCCAAACAAGCATCATGGTCGAAATTGTTCAATATCAAGCCTGTAAATTCCAGACGTGTCGCTTCTGTTGTTTGTGCATTAATAAAATGCCAGATATCACATAGACTTGGCTAATTTCCACATCCGTAAGTGGAGACATGTTTTGGATTGGCCTTAAATGTCCTGATAGCAGACAGTTTTACTTCGCTTATCCCTACTCACTTGTCTGGCCTGTTAATAATGAACCTCTTGAGCGCAGATGACTAATGTTGTCAATTATTGGTGTGGCCATGTAAAATACATGTATTTTACATACAAACATTACATGCATGTGTGTACCCACCCTATGGCATAATGAGTAAACATTAATGATATAAATGAATAGCTTTATTCATTTGTATTTACTTTAATCATGGGTGTCATAACTGTCCATTTTCACCTTGAACCAGTGGCGTTGGTACTTGACAATGTGATCTGATGCAAAAGACGAAATTGTGAGTGTTGGTTTGTAACCGGGATTTCTGAGAAGCATTATGCCTATATCCACACTAACTACCCCCCCCCCCCCCCTAAGCCCTGACCTAAGTGTCATACATACCATAACAATGATGCTGAACACTTTGAGGCAATTATATTGCAGAAATGTTGTAAGAGGAAAAAACTGTGACCATTTGGAAAAAAGGGACTTTTTTCGCGGCTGAACCACCCACCCACCCGGCCTACTGTATGGAAAAAAGTGAATGACCCCCCCCCCTGTGAAACCCCTATTATATCCTTAAAAAGCCATTACATATCTCCTTTTATTATATACTTGCCCATGAATTATAAGGTTTTAGCAGTGAGATATAAGTGATACCCCACTAGTGAGATATCGATATCTCACTGGTATTATTGCGCCGTATGGATCCTCATGTGTGTAGTCAGGTTATACTTCATAGTGAATGATTTCCTGCACACATCATGTACTGACATTCATTGGGGGTCATCGGCAAGTAACGAAAGTATATAATAAATACAAAATCTATACTTTTTGAGTGTTTTAAGTATGGGACTATTTTTTTGGGCGTAATGTGTCATCTTGAAATTTCTGATATATTGACATGCATTGGGGGCCATAGGCAAGTAACTAAAGTACATCATAAACAGAATATCCACACTTTTTCAGTGAATATGGGTTAAATCTCATTCGTGATGACAAAACCTTTGAATTTCCACTCGTGGCTAAAGTCACTCGTGGAAATTCAATGTTTTGTCATCACTCATGAGATATAACCCATATCCACTGAAAAAGTGTGAATATCCTCCATATATCACAAAGTGTATATCTCACTAGTGACTAATAAGCGCGCCAATAAAATTACTTTACATTGATTAGGCGGATTAATACTATTTTGAAAAGCCGCGCATGATATAAAAACCTGACAATACAAAATGATTGATTTGTTCATCCAAGTAAAATAGACACAAAAACAAAGAGGCAAATTGGGGGAATATATTTTTCGTTGCAATCCCGAGCGCGAAATACTGTCGTATACGGTTTAAAGCGTCTCAGTCAACGATGTAAACGTATGCATTTTAAAGCTTTTATAAGGATTTTGTTTTGTTAAAAAAAGGCATACAGCTCTAGTTTTGTCATGTGATATACATGATCTTCAACTCGTTATATTAGGATATAAGATTTTATGAAACTCGTTTGATAAAATCTTATATCCCAACATAACTCGCTGGGATACTCTATATATCACATACATACATGCATGTATGGTCTCCCGTTACACTTGTTAGACTCTATTTTACCCTGCCACACAATAACTTTATTTCATATTAGCGTTTAAAAGTACATAACCAAATTAACGCTCCAAAATAACTATTTCTTTGGCTTCGGTGGGGGGGGGGGGGGGTAAAAATATTTAATTCGTGTCGAGAAACTCAGAGTTAGCACATATCGTTTTTTGAAATCTGTTATTTTCACCACCTGAAATATTTGGCGGCCGAGCAAATATTCGACGAGCCGACCGACATACACTCGATACCACATTCCGTTGAACACAATGTTCAACAAAATGAACAAATTGTTGATATATAACACGTTTTTAAATATCGGAGAATTACCAATAATGGATATACATGTAGGAACAAATATTTTGTATTTCTCCAAGTTCTTCTTAGCGGTGGTGTATTTACAGATTTATATATTTTTGTACATATACGCACTGAGTGCATTGGATCCCTTTAATGTCATTTGCAAAACAAAGCATTCCCACAGAGATGCGGCGACTTATAATACACATTATTTTCACCAAACATCATTTTCCGTTATTGCAGAGCTATATTTACAATAGCCTGACTGTATAAACTATGGCGCAGAATGCGTGCTGGATGTTATGGGAATTACATGATTGTTAGCTATTGCTTTTTGAATGAATACATGTAACAATAATTCCTGATCGATGGGAAATTGGAACTTAATTTCCCGTAGAGGAAATTTGATTTATTCCGACACGCGAGCATCCAGAGGAATTTCAATGTTTACCATTACCGAGCCCGACATGAGCCGCGGGCTGTTGATAGGCAAAGTCGATATCTCGGTTTGGTTATTCAAATTAAATACATTGGATACGACAACTGATACGCGAAATTCCTATGTTTTCAAAGAAGCAATCCCAATCAATCGTCGTGTATCAGTATGGAAGAGAAGATCATCAACACGGTGACCTAAATACACCATGAATGGATATACATATATTGAGTTTGGTAGTGGAAGAATATTAACACTTTCTATTCTAATAATATTTACAAAATGCTAAGTCAGGCTAAGTGAAGAAGCAGAAGAAGAAGAAGTAGAAGAAGAAGAAAATAAGACGAACAAGAAGAAGAAGATTGATAGATATATGGCGGTAGTCTCTCTATTAGCCATTGTCAGTCCTCATTATCGTCATTTATATATTCATCTAATATGTTCTATCAGTATATTTTTCGAGGATGTCGTATAGCAATACTAATAATAACAATACTAACAACATGCAGGGGGTGACAGGAAGACAGTCTTGTCAGAGTATGCCTCCCGTCATTATATACGACAGACTTTTATTCATTTTAATCTTATTATTATGTAATATTATTATGTGTATTTTGATACAAAATATTATATCCCATATATCCTAACCTAACGCTCCAAAACATGCGAGTGGATTTTTTTTTGGCACCACTTCAAATCATATGACCGTTGGTCAAAAACAACTAATTTTACAGTATGTTGTGTAAGGCATGAAATTTTGTCACGGTTGGAAAGTTTGACATTGGAGTGGTTAGGTACCACTAACCTCCTTTCGCCACGTCCCTGGATTGAGAACAATCTTAACAGTGCAACACATCTTATTATCTCGCATTCACATATCGTCACGACATTGATGAGGACGGAAACGAACAAACCCGCGGCCAATTAGCATGAAGTCTCTATCAAATCAATAACGATAAAACGTCATAAGGTTATTTTCGGAGTAAATTTTTTCTGATTCCTGATTCTTCATACATGCAATTTGAGGCACGAGTTCGCCCCCGCGATATAACACATGCTATGTAATTACGTCGTCATTTACTACGATGATTCAACATGCCATGACATGAATCTCTATTTTATCTATGCCCGTAGAGATCATATTCCACGAGTACAAAACCTGAGAACTTTTTGATGTTGTGACAGGGAAGTGTATAAATTAAAAAAAAAACATTGCAGGTAATATATTTCTTAGTTATTAGATGTTCCTTAAAAATGTACTTCACTGTAGGTGAAGGTCCAAACTCGAAATTGCACGATTTAAGTGACTTTGTGAGCGAATTTGCTTTGCGTCGCTTACACTTATGGAATTTCTCCTTGGTAGTTAATTCACTGTTTATTGCGATATCGGCTCACAAAAGTCGCAAAAAACATGCAATCTCGAGCTGGGACCACCCACTAATGTGAACAAGATTATTGAGTAACAAATATTAACAAAGAAATATATTTTCTGCCTTGTTTGTTCAATGTTATAAAGTTCCCTGTCAGAACACGTCAGAACATCAAAAAGTTCCCAGGTTTTGTACTGGTGGAATATGATCTCTACGGGCGTAATTATAAAGCGGAGATTCATAACATGATCTAGATGAATCAGGTGACTGGGAAATTTATAGATTGGAAAATGAAATTATTACGCACGTGTGTCACGGTGTGCGTGGCGCGAAGATATCACCGAGTAATGAGACATATGTACTTTATTTCCAGCCAATACACCAAGGATTATATATAATATACAATATCTAATCGGGTTTCACGATTAGATAGCGATTGGTATTCAATCTGAGTAACACGTGCCACGCGAGGTAAGGATTATATTTCAAACCGAGTATCCTGATTTAAATTGAAAGGAGGATTACCGAAGCTAACTGGAATGACTATATTGACTAAGCAACGGAGATATTCACATTTATGCGAAGAAGTGTTTAAAAAAGAAAGAAAAAAAAGAGATGTGTCCTTTAAAGAAGTGTTTTTTTTAAAGACCCACAACTAAAGATACTTCCCTTTGGAATTATGATTATATTGACTTAATAACGGAGATATTAAGAAATAAAAAACATACGGTTTTGTTAAGTAATGTTTTTTAAAGAAGTGTTTTTAAAGAGAGACCCAAACCTCACCAAGCCTAATTTATTTGTTTACGACAAAAGTTCGTCACTTTTATATTGGGTTTTGACCCTGCCGATTAAAGCACAGTGATTAAATCAGGATAATCATTTTTAAATATAATCCTAATATCGCGTGGCACGATCTACTCAGGTTGAATACCAATCGTTATCTAATCTGAGCCCGGATTAAGTATCTTTCGATATTCAATCATGTGCGTATTATATGTGCTTATGTATTTCACAGATACGGTTCATGCAACGGTTCCCATCCGTTTAAAGTCGACGGCGTGAATTATAGACATATCGTGTGCTTGTTTCCCTACTTCAAACTGATATTTTACGACTCCCCCGCCACACCAATTTGAAACGATGTATAATTAAACTATTAATGTCGAAAGATCAAACAACAACGATGTACCCTTTCGTGACACATGCATGGCAGAATGACTTTGTGTGCAGGAAATTTTGATAAAAATTTCATTAAAATGCCTGCTTAAAATTGGAGCAAGTTTATTCGCTGTGCGTCCAGTTGGAATGTTTTACGTCACTTTAAACGTAGCCATCGCTGGCTTTTGTCACGTTCCGTGTGCCGGAGATGACCGATAAGAGATTGTAATGCTTGTCAAAATATGTACTATAGATGTACTAAAACGTGACACCTGTCCGGTAGTGTCACGGTGGGGAATCACGTGATTTCGAGGTTAGTGAGTACCGCGATTCAAATTGGCCGAGGCGAATGCAAACGCAAAAAGCATGATTTATGAGGAACTGACACAAAACATATGATTTTGACTGTTACGAGCATATGCTAGTTTATTTTAAAAACAAGTTGATACCTTATTTGTTCGGAAATATTATGTAGTTTTCTATAACATTCTGACCAAAGTTGCCAGTCGGAGGTTCTTGGAATACACCAGCCCATACCTCTAGGAGAATCCTTCGACTGAAAACTTTGGTCAGAATGTTAGAGCAAAAAACTGGGAGTTTGGACACAAGTGAGGTATCAGCTTGTTTGAAAACTAGTATAGGATATGCTCGTAGCTACCAAAATACTATGTAATATATTATCCTAGATTATTACCTTTTTCCTCGTTTCTGGTCGTGTTTGCGAACGCTTCGGCCATTTTGAATGCGTGGTACTCATCAACTCGAAACCACGCGATTCCCCACCGTGAGTGTGATCAAAACATGTTTGACTACATCTTCATGACCAACTCGCAAGATGCGTAATATCGAGAAATTATTGTTTATCAACAAACAGCAATAGAGGCGAGGAAATATGACTTAGATTGAATTGGCAGTCTAACACACTCGATGCAAATAATACGATTCTATCGATTGTGTCTGGTTTAATATGGATGTTAGAGACTGCCGGGTGAGAGATCTTATTTAATTTATTGCGCAAATATAATCAGGGACGTGTCGACGTGAGCGGGGAACTTGTCTAAATTCGTAGTAGATCATGCCATGCTACTGACTACTGTCTAACGCCCGTATAGTTCATATTCCACCATTACAATACCTGTGAACTGTTTGATGTTCTGACCTGTTCCGTCTGACAGGGAACTTTATAACATTGAACAAACAAGACAGAAAATATATTTCTTTGAAAATACTTGTTTCTCAATAATCTACTTCACATTCGGGGGTAGACCCAGCTCGAGATTTCATGATTTTCTGTGACTTTTGTGAGCCGATATCGCAATAAACATTGAATTATTTACCCAGGAGAAATTCCATAATTGTAAGCGACGCAAAGCAAAATCGCTCATAAAATCACTCAAATTGTGCAATTTCGAGTTGAGACCTTCACCTATAGTGAAATACATCATTAAGGAACAGGTAATAACTAAGAAATGTATTCCTCGCATTATCCCCCCACCCACTTTATAAGGTTCCTTTCAATGTTTTTATTATGCCTTAGCCATAAATCAATATGTAACATAAGCGCATTAGTAAGTTAACAAAATAGTATTAGTTACATGATGATGATGATGATGATGGTGATGATGATGATGCATGATGATGTAGATGATGAAGATTATGATAATGATGATGAAGATGATATATTTGTGGTTATGGTGGTATATACACTTATTTACATTGTTGGACCCCCGGTATGTCATCTATCTTCTAATTCATACATGTGTTTACTCGTGTACATCTGGTTCGCAAATTATTGCATCGCATAAATCTGATAACATTTTAGAACTGTTAAATTAGCATCTATAATTTCTCGTGTCTAAATAGCGCAGACTACTTCCCCATCGAAACTTTAAAAAGTGCCCAGGTTTTGTACTGGTGGAATATGATCTCTACCAGAGTAGAGATTCGTGGCATGATCTAAATTCGTACTTGATACAACAGCAGTTGTAAAATTTCAGACAAAATTGATTATAATTGTGTTTTGATAGTTTGACTTTCCAACCAACGTGTAGTGTAAATGTATTGTTTTTAGACCAACAGTCGAATGTGTTCCTATTCCCAGTCCTTTTAGACTGAAATAAAAAACAGTTTAACATTTAAAGCCACAAGTGGTGTTAGATTTAAATTTCCAACATTGCGAATCAGGAAACTTGAACAACCCCAGTTGTAAAATTCCATTTCTTCAAAAGACACTTTAGTTATCAGAATCAGTTAATTACCAAAAATATAATGCTAACCACCGTCAACTATATACTAGTAGTATAAAATTTCACAAAACGTGTTATATATCAACATTTTATTCAACGCAATTTGATATCGAGAGTATGTCGGTCGGTTCTTCGAATATTTTCTAAGCCGCCAAATATTCCAGGTGGTGAAAATAACAGATTCAAAAAATCAATATCTGATAACTCTTAGCTTCGATGGGTGGGTCA
Organism: Siphonodentalium dalli; assembly: GCA_032622095.1. Lineage (NCBI taxonomy): Eukaryota > Metazoa > Mollusca > Scaphopoda > Gadilida > Siphonodentaliidae > Siphonodentalium > Siphonodentalium dalli. The sequence continues at coordinate 183,316,981 of CP136063.1, forward strand.
ATCAACTATTTGTTTTAACCCCGAAGCCATAGAATTAGTAATTTAGGAGCGTTAATTCGGATTATGTATATTTAAGCATTTTGCAATGAATCGAACCTATCAGAATACCATCATTCGGACATGACATAATCTTTAAACTAGATGAATTGTCTTTCTATGCCATTTAACACCATGTGTTACATCCGGGGATCAAAATAGGTCGATGAGTACGTTAAAGGGACACAACGCATGTTGACATCATTGTTATGTTTACAAAACTGTTACAGTGATTGTCAACAAACATTGCTAATCGTACAGTAAGTTAAAATATTTTATATATATATATAGGAGATATAGCACAGTAGCAATGTTATATTTTAGGCTTCTAAAATATTTTAGTCTGAATTAATTTTCAGAATATGTTTCAATGATTTGACCCATTTCCAATGTTTACCGTCAAGTTTTGATTAAACTCTGGCATTTTATTGGGTTAGTTGGACTGTATCGGTAATTCTATGATAACAGTACTGTTTACATAACAATGGTTATCAATCAATATGTTTATTTCTCCTTAAACTGTAATTACAGTATTTGAGTGAAATACATACTATAGCTGAAAAAACAACAACATGGAAATAGACAATACATACATATGCACTATATATATTCATCTGGATAATAATTGTTACGAGGACTTCAAACAAAGTGGGTTCTCTTCCCTTTAAGTATTAGTATATAACTTCGACTAACATGTAATTAAAGATACGGGTGGCCTAGCATATTTTGTTCTTATATCAATCATAAATATCGCGTACATTGCATGTTAATGTCTCGTTTGTACGCTTTGTTACGTTAACATAAAAACGTTATAGATCCATTTGTTTATGGACAAACACTCGGAACTGCCGGATCACCCAATGAAAATATTCCGTTGTGCCGTGGAAGACGAAGATCAAATTATTGGCGCCATCAACAATTGCATTCAAATCACACCAAATGTTATTTTAATCGACCCGTACTACCCGCTGTCAGTTCATAATCCAGCTGATTGTGAAATGATCAGACAGAAAATTTGTACATAATATAATTGTTTTTGCAAAGAGATGAATATTGATCAATCCAGTATTTTCTCTATAACCTATAGGCTATATATATGTTAATTACGTCACACACCAAATAAGGAATTTACTTTGATAGTATTGTGAATTGTAAGTTGTAGACGCACAAAATTAGGGATTTTACAACCGATGATGAATTCGCGCGAATCTATATATATAAGGAAAAAACGCAACTCTGCTTATAAACAATTCATCGTGCTTTTTTTCGAAAAACTAAACAACACTCGACCTGCATTTTCTCTGACCCAAAGCGTGTTTTGTGAATAATATCGCATCCATATCATCATTATGATATACTATTAGTAGAGGAAATTATCATAATTTGATAAATGTTATTTCTAAATTATAACCTAAAACGAAGGCCGCAAGTCCCTTTATTAAAGAATCTAGATAAGGAAAAAAAGCCATTCTATCACGACAGAGTTATTATTGATTATTTTCAATAAAAACATTGATCCACTGTATAAGTGCATATGGGCAAAATATTGCTAGTATAATCATATTATCAAAAAAAATTCTGGTATAAATAGGAAAACTTCAGATAACTTTTTCTAACTCCATCGTTTTATACGACACATATTATTATGTTTTAAAGAGAACAAGGGAGAGAGAGACCATGTTATTGGATTAAATTCATAAATATATAATCACACACACGTAACATTGCTATAGTTCAGCTTTCACAATAATAATTTTGCCCATGCATGCGAAATATCAATATTCAAGAGTTATTAATAACGAAAGTAAGAACAAAGTCAATCTATTTTTCAGGTAACCTACTTGTTGATGATAGTTGTTTTACAGACTTTTATGTTATTTCGCATGAACTCACTTTAAACGCCTTTAATCTTTAAAAGAAGTCATTTTAAAATAACCTTTATACGGGGTTTAATGCAACAGAAAACAATTATCATTATCATAGAATAAAAAAATATCGGGCCCCAATTCTTCTTCAACATGAAACAATAAAGAGCGTTCCTTCTTAGTCTATTTCTGATATGGTAAAATAAAGAACGTTTGCGTCTCTTCTGTCCGACAAAAATAAAACAGCTGGAAACTATACGGCATGCATTGGCAAGGATTTTCGGGTATATAAAGCCCGTATTGCGTACATCATATATGGACCAATGTTACATCTCCTTCCAAGTAACGTAGACATAATTTAGATATTCAAATGAGCCATGTCCAATTTAATTTGCCACCATACAATTACTAAACAATGGAACTATTTCATTTGAGGTTTACAGTTGCAAATATCGACTTTTAACCCTTTCTTGGCGGGAGCTGCGCTGGTGCAGCATTAAAGGTCCTGTGTCATTGCATTTTCTTCTGTATGCGAGTCTCCCACAGGGAGCCTCGCATACATAAGAGAATGCACTGGCTTACACGGTCAATGTAAATATTGATAGCCCTATAGGCGATTCGCATATATAAGAGAATGCATTGGCACATGGTTTTCGCAAACTTTCAAGAAGCTCCAGCCATGGAAGGGTTAATAACAATAATTGCCAGGGATCAGACCTAGCACTATCGAACTCTTACAGATTAAGTTCGAGGATAGGGGAATTCCGTGTACTGTATAATAGTTCATCGTGACAGGCGCATATTGTTTCTTATAACGGAACTTAATAGTCCGGCAGCCAAACATTCTTATAACGGAACTTAATAGTCCGGCAGCCAAACATTCTTATAACGGAACTTAATAGTCCGGCAGCCAAACAGCATTCGTGTTTTCGCGTATAAAGTATTTTCTTTGTGGATTCCGTTGATCTGCGGTATCTGTCTGCATGAAGAATCCATCAGCTGACCCACCGGCAGCCTTGAGGAAATTAAGAAATTCGGCTTCAAATAAGATGGCAGTAAAAATTGCAGTCCATGCCACAAGGAGAAGGTTTCTACTGGGGAAGAACCAGAAAGTATACCACTTCCGCAATGATATATGTGTTGAAGATCTCATTGTGTTATTTCGTGATAATTTGTGATAATGGTTTCAAACAAGACCACAACGACGGCGGTTTGAAATCGTGAAAATCTTACTTCTTACTTAAATAATGTTAGTTTATCTTTGCACAGCTTCAATATAAAGGACATATGTTTATTCACCATTGAAGTCTATGATACTAAACCTGTATTTAATACAGTAATGCTCTAATTAATCGACTCCTTAAACACAGCAGAATTATGGCACCGAGAGCTTTCCGATGAATGGCAACAAGCCATATTTCCGACTAAATCCTGAAAAGTTACCCATAATTCTGCTGTGTTTAGGAGTCGATTAATTAGAGCATTACTGTACATCTACACTTTTTTAAATAATATTCACACAATGGCCTGACATTGAGTCTTGCAGATCCACGCAAATGTTCAGATAGTAAGTTCAGCAAACTTATTATCAGAACATTTCCCACCAAATATTATGACTCATTCTGCTCTTGTATTATCAGTTTGTTTATGTCTGTCATTTGCTTTTGTACCATAAAACCCCACCAAATGAATAATAGACCATTCCAGTGCATATTTGTATAACTGAGTGGGATAATCCATTTAGTATAGAACGGGTTAAGCATCTTAGGTTTGGCTCCGACCAGACATACCGCGATTTGTGGTTGGCTGATAGTGATGTAATGTTTTGTGAAAGTCATGGTATCCCGCATAAATTGTTCCAGGTTATTCAATGCTTGAGTGTTCTAGCTAGTCTGGGTTCTCCAAGACTGAACTTGCCCGTGGCTGACGTTACATTGCATATTATGGTGTACTGGTTTCGTGCCTTCGGTGCTGGAAATTATGCCCACCATACAAGAACTATACATAGAAAAATCCAGCCTTTTAACCCTCCCGTAACGAGTTATGGCCATATATATAGATATATAGGAATAAATTTGTCTGTCCGCCTGTCTGTCCGTCTGCCCGTAGACGCAACTTTGTCCGAGCTTTATTCCTACACGTTTTAGTCAATTGCATTGTGTTTTGAAGATTAGCACATATATTTAGTACAATGGGATCATTTGCACATGCGATTATGAGGTCAGTTAGAATTGTTTGTGAAGTTAATCCCCCTTTTTTACTTACAATTTTTCACAACACTCAAATCAGTATGTCCATATATATGTGTGTGCACCCGCCTTACATTTACAGAGCATAACTTGAGTGCGTAAAACATTTCCGCAACTCAGTCTGGCTGCCATGAGCGTATCATTAGTCCCATTGAGACAACCCACCTTTATAGTTACAACCTGTACTCAACTCACCTTCATCTGTCGGGGAGTGATGTTTCTGCACAGCTGTATCTCCTTGTCATTGAATTCCACGCCCTCTAACGGGCTGAGCACTTCTCCAATGATCTCATCCCTAGAAAACCGATCGAAGCTGAGAACGACGAAATGCAGGGTTATTCCCTGTAGCTGGTTGAAACCGATGCCGTAGAACGTAAAGGTCTCATCATACACGGGGCTCAGAGTTTTCCTGAGCACCCTTGTTTTACATTTGTGTTTCTTGTCGGGGAGGAGTTGAAGCTTGACATATGGGTCACATCCTCCTAAACTCGGATCACGTGGTGGGATATCAGACGCCTTCAAAATGGTAACCAACAACGCTGTTTTCTGGTGATCGTATTCAACCGAGAACTGCAGATGTCCGAGTGGAGCGGCTTTGCTTATTCGTCTTTCCTGGGATAGCTCCTCCTTTTCCGGAGTTGCGCCGTCCTTCTCATTCTCGATATATACTTCCGACGGGTGATCGGAAGTCTGTCCGGAAAACGACGAGCGCAGACCACTCTCTGTCTGACCAATAATTTCATGTGGGGTGCCCGTAGGGGTGATAGGGCTCGTTGCTTTTGATTTCATCACAACCTTCCGCCCAGACGATCCCCTGAGACTCCCGCTGCTCCCCTCTTTGAGCCCCTTCTTAATGGCAGACGACAGTCTGTTCTGAACATTTTTAGCCTGTTGTTTTCGGTAACATCTGTATGCGGCAACACTGACAGTTATGAAGAATGCCAGAACTCCGATACAAATAGCGGAGATGGTCCCGGTGGACACTGCAAATATATAAACAAAACACCATCAGATACACTTTAATAGACAAGGGACCTTCTCGCAGACGTAATATACAAGGAACCTTCTCGCAGATGGTGGCCCACACACTTATATAGTTAGCTGATGATAACGAACATTGCAATCTTTCTGTGAACATTGCGAGTCTGTAAGCTTTATGTAGAAGACAGTTTCAAACCGTCGTTGACCAATCAATGCATTGAACCAAAAGAATCCAAAATCACCGTTCATCAGGCGAAGCCATTATCATATCATAATACTTCCCGAACAATCTCTTACAATAAAACCATAGTCAGAAATGGTAATGCGCTCAAGATCATATATTATATACCCATGATTGTAATTATAGAATATAAAATATATTGGTTTCGCGAATGACCAACTCAGAATTCCGTTAAATAACAATAACAACCAGCGCCTAATTAACGAACCGGCGGCCGTCTCGGCCGTCTCCGACCACAACCATCAGTGGGCTGCAGAACGAAAAATATCTATAAAAGTTGAAATATATTTTAAATTTCTTTTATTGGTAATTTACATAGCTTGCCACAAACCAAAAATCAACATTATTGACATAATAATGTAAAGGACAATAAACGAAATTGAAATTCCCAACTACACCTTTTACCGGACTCGGCCTCCTGATCGCGCAGTTCGACTTTTAAACCGGAAAAAACAATTATCTAGAAATAAAATGCCCATCGGACCACACTATCAAAAAATTGGAGAACAGCATACACGCGGTGTGCGCTAATAAGTGTTAGCAGTCGAATCCCAAAAGAGAGGCGCTCTGATAAGTTCGGTAACTTGAACTTAGATCCTCTTCGGCCACACACCCGTCTGTGTTGAGTCCCAATAAATATGTTCAACAACCCATAGTTGGCTAGTCGTTTATTGGAATATATTTTTTGTAATAATATTACAAAGGGGATTGTGCCACTTTACAGGGCTTATAAGCAACATGCACTCCTATAACAAATGTGTATACATTCTACACAATACGATCTTAAACAAAATTGTGTAGAATTGACACATGACAGATGTTTCGGGGAATTTGAATATGAGTGTATATGTGAGTATATTAAAGTTATGTTAGTAGATGAGATATGTTCTATTAGAGAAACATACCTCGTAAAAAGCTACCATATTAAACATCCGACAGCAGTTTTAAAACTTTGTGCAACACAATTGTGCACTGTTCAGTTTTGACACAAACAGTGTGTATGACAACATATGTGCTAAGAGTGTACCCTATCTCTTTATTGACTACCATTAACTATTCAATATTTTTCATTGACAAAGTGGCAACAAAACAATGATATACATAATATACATTGACACTTTGGCGTATATACACTGACGCACACTAGCTTATAATTAACATGTACATTTTCAACAAAACACATGCATTAGTGATAGTTCAATTATGAGCATATCATCTAAACGCATAGGAACATGTATTATATTAGCCAGGCAGAGCCAGGACATAATTATAAGGCAACACTAGGGAAAGTCAACATAAAAAATAAAGTTCTTGCTTTTTATTGAGCATGGCACCCAGAACCGAACGACAAAATGGGTTTCCACGCGACAATCAATAACCATCCTGGCGACGTACCGGCAGGAAACACACGCAATAAAACGCCAGAACTCACAGGAAATGCCGCATCGATAACCGATCAAAAGAGGAATTTCAAGCTTCGCAATTAGTTCGAACATTTGCATTTGTGGAAATAAATGACGTTAGTACGGGAATTGTTTGTCTGAGGAATAGGCCATCTCGTAGCATTGACTTGACAAATGTGCCCGCGTTTCGGAAATAGTAATAAAGTATCCGAACATTCCAACCACAGCAATCATACGATTTCGGAATATACAACATTTGAACTACGCACAATTGTAATTATTTACTACTCAATTCGGGACGAACTTATCTTCGACAATTGTAACACACGGCAATGAGTCCATCAACTATATAGTCGTCCCTATAATATATGTTTAAGAAAAAACATGTGTTGCCTTTTGGCTATACATGTGTGACAATAACTATTTTGATAAAGATTATTCCTTGTTCATATTCGATCGCCCCCAAAACACCACTTTAAATATTCTGTTTTGATGATTAATATACCTAAACATCATTGTCGATATATCAGGTAATACAGTAAGATATATCAGGTAATACAGTAAAGGTGTGTGTGGGTCGGGGAGTGCATGTACCCGGAAGAGAAGTAATTTTCACGGCAATTAATCTACCTAGGAACAGAAGCACCAGACTATAACGTTCGAGACGAATCGATAAGATTTTCGTAAAAAATGAACGGTATGTTATCAGAGAAAGGCAGATGATCAATACTCGCGTCGCCTACTGAACTCCGTAGTGAAGTTACACGATTATTTATGCCCATTTTGACATATCCACCGAGGATGGATGCTCAGTTCGATATCTGATCACTCACATCTAACATCAATCAGGCTGACATCTGCGGCATCGGCTAGATTTTTGCGTATTCAATTCTGCCGTTCTGGGTTATATCCCGTCAATCACAGGGGCATTGATATGATATCCGCTTACATTTATGTTCTGCCGATCGCTCTCTTGGTCACGCAATGGCTTGAAAAATTGATGCTATATGTTTTACCGCTTGGAGGCTCATTTAGTGTTCGCATCTTCAAATCTGAATGCATAAGCATTGTATGTAAGTTCAAGATAAATAGAAAATAAACAGTAAAAAAACCATACAAAACAAACAAACACAAAACATGAAACCTGATTTACTCATGAAATTCCCTTCGCATAATAAAGGAAAATGACTTTTTTTTTAATCGAACACATTATAGGGCTCAGAAGTCAAATAATCAACCATGGTAAACAGCCGTTAAAGATACAATGTCCGAATTAACACAAACTTATTCCCCAAACCAATGTTCAGCTTACTATATATAGCAAAACATTTAATCGAAAAAAATTGCTATCACCATCACTCGCATGGCACAGGCATTGCGAAAACCCACAAAGGCATGCATCAGTTTACGGTGAAAACGAGTATACAACACATGCACCATACACGAAAACGCTCTCTTTGATATATGCATATGCCCCTTTCCGGAAAGGAAGCACATACGATATTCATTAGAGACTATCATTAAAGTATAACTCTTTCATGATCGGAGCTTCCTGACTTTTTGCGAAAACCCTGTGCCAATGCATATTCTTATATATAAGCGAGTCGCCCACATGTATATAGGGCGCCTCGCATATATAAGAGCATGTATTGGCCTAACAATATTTAACTTCACCTTGTAAGCCAATGCTTTCTCTTATATATGCGAGGTTCCATATATATTGGAGACTCGCATATATAAAAGAATGCACGCCATGACACAGGGTCTTTAATGTTGCACCAGCGCAGATCCCACCATGAAAGGGTTAAAGTATTAACACTACCTATTTTGAAGTCGATATCTCGACATCGAAAGGTCCTATATATCAAATGCCATAATTTGCAGATCATGTATATACGATTTAGGTAGCTTGCATGGGGTCTACAGAACACGTAGAAATCGCAGTTTTATTGTATATAATCTGACAATGCATCTTTAAGCTATATATACAGTTACTTAAAAAGCCAAATATTAGAGCGTCCTTAATTATGAGCTTTTATAATTGTTTCATTGCATTATTTGTGTACGCGTTTGATTATTTTTGCGATGTCTGTGTGTTACCAATGGTGTTGATTGCAAGTATTGTAATTTTGCCTGTGAATGGTGCGTGGCTCATGTGGATGAAAGTTGGTACCGGACATTCAGACCAATTTGTTTTCAAATAGCTGGGAAAGGGTACCTATTTATAGTAACATACTCATTTTGTGCAATCGGATTATCACCAGAAGACATGGCCAACGGATACTTGTTGCAATATCGGTATACACCCTGGCCAAGTGGTCCTGCTAATGTGATGTGATGCTGGTGGGTCATGCTGAACTGCTATGGTGCTGTTAGGGCAAACTGATGCTGTTGCGCAAAAATATTAAATAGTTATGCTCGTCAAAAGATTGCCGTAAATTGTAAAATCTGAGACCGATTTCCAAATTCACGGTAAATACAAATTTGACAAAATCAGACACAGAAATTGTGTGAGAATTGAAACCAATGTTCGATATATTATAATAAATAATGCATGTCTTGCCGTTGACAATTCCAAAATAGTGGGACTCTCAGAGGAATTCCTCATCTCGGACCACTGTTTTTGGTATAGTCATGCATTAACTTTATAACATAGGATTGGAAGAACTTAAGAAATCAAACTTAAGGGGCAATATATAATTTTATTGTGACAAATCGGCTGGTGCATCTTTAAAGATAAGCTTAAAGATTGCATGTCCATGCTGACACCATAAAATCACTCCATGAACCCAGTAATGCAATTATTTTTAGATTCCAGATAACAACTTCATAAGCGCAACACGTTTTGATTCTTTTTGTCAGCCCAACAAAAAATCAAATGAACTCCTTTTATAAAGAGCGCTTATGTTTCCGTCGCCCAAAAAAGCGGTACGGTAGATAATAAGATCGCTCTCATGCAATTATGAACTTTTGTTATTGTTTTCGGTGTCTACATATATCCCTTTCACGACGGGAGCTGCGTTGGTGCAATATCAAAGATCATGTGCATATATAATAGAATGCCCTGGCTTACAAGGTCAAGGTAAATATTGCATGCTAGGACAATATTTTCTCTTATATATCGACGCTCCCTGTGTGAGGATCGAATATATAAGAGAATGTATTGGCACAGGGTTTTCGCAAAATTTCAGGAAGATCCAGTTATGAAAGGGATATATATGGGGGATTTTATGGATTTTCGCGATGACTGAATAAAACGATTAATATTGATTGCATATCTTTTTCATATTCTTTCATCTGGTAAGCGGAAAATTGGTATAGGGATTTTTTGATTATTTTGTGTCGAATAGGATCGTGGATCACTGAAGGTGAATGGTTTTAACGGGATTAAATCGGACTGTGGGTGCATATCTTTGGTGGGAAAAACGTTATATTAAGAAATCCGTTATAAGAAACTGTTTTGGAACTTACCAAATCAAATTTAGGGTCATTAATGCTTGGTTAGCGCCTCATTATCGGGCTCGTTACTAGATCATTGATTATCTTTCTTAGATATCGCTCTCTGCACAAGAAACCCTAATTTGATTTCTCGCCCATACACGAGTTCCTCCGATATTGGTATGGCAACCTGTCTCGTGTTGAGATTCCTTGAGTTGTGAACATGCGATCGATTGCGGCGTTCTGGTTTCTATTACAGGCATTAAACTCGCGGACCATGAAGTGACAACATTGACGTTACCTCAGCGGGATGTCGTGCTACGATGCCATAATCGGACGGGTGTGGGAGGACAATTTACAGTTGCAATCGTTAGATTTCAATAAGAATAACAGTTTTTGAACAATCCGACCAACCCAAGATGATTATACATTAACAATTGCATTGCTAAATGGATTTTTCCGTTCTATTTTAAAAGTACGCATTGAAATGATTTATCATTCGCTTGGAGGGATTTTCAGGTATTGAACGCTGATGAAACCAGACGAAAAGCTAATATACTGCCAAAAAAATATTTTCTTATTGTGAGAAAAAAACAACTTGAAATAAGAAAACATATATTGGGCTTATACTTACAAAATTTTCAAACATGGCATTTTCTAATAGTTAGAAAAATTAATTTCTTATAAAAGTTTAAATTATAATTATGAGAATATTTTTGCTTAATGTTTTCTCAGAACTGTTTAAATATTTTTCTCATAATTTTTTCATAGTAAGAATTAATTTCTTAAATCCTAGAAAGTCTTTTTCTCAATATCTAGAAAAAGGTAAGACATATTTTCTTATACCCTAGAAAGTCTTTTTCTCATTGTACTAAAGAGATTTTTTCCGTTCTGTTATAAAAGTATACATTATAATGATGTATTATCCATCTGGAGGGATTTTCAGGTAATGAAAGCAGATGACAGACCGACGGAAAGCTAATACAAGTGCAGAAGGATTCGTAATCTTTGGTGGGAAAAGCTTGTTGAATTTATTATGTCATGACATGTACAAACATGTATATTGGTGATCGCAACGCTTTGTATGCACTTTAAAAAATGACAACTAGTCATTACCTCGACTTTGAAAAAAAGTGGTTATCCAAAGTTGTTTTAGGTGGATTGTACTACTCATGTATATATGATTTGGATATTAAGGTTAATCCATATTCTATAAAATGAGAGAAAATTGAAGTTGTGAGTCTGAAAATACATATTTGGAAAATAATTACATGCAATTTTTTTCCGACAACCCCCCCCTAAATGAATAAGGAAAAAATTTACGTGTAAATTTTTGACGCCTAGTTACCCCCCCCCCCCCCCCCACCCCCGGTACGTTGTGTCCCGCAGTTTTTTTTCCGACCCACCCCCCTGTTATATGGACGTTATATATGTCATATATGCACCCAAAAGACTTGTCCACTTAATAAAATGTAGAAAAATCGTGAAACAATAAAGAGCATTTTTATTCTTCTAATCCTTATATGGTTGAAATAAAGAGCGTTCGTCTCACTTCGGTGTGGAAACTTGAAAACAGACAGAAAATAGCTATGACACGTGTTTTTAAAGTATATAACTAGTTTGTATCCGTGTTTCGTATATTTATCGTATAGATTCTTACAGCATCCTCCAGTTAACCCCGTTTGAAGCTACTTCGTGGATTTGGCACCAAATATTTCCTCCACCAATTTGCAACTCACAAGACAAGTACAAATCTAGTTAGAAGCAATTACATTGATCGTGCAGACTCATCCAACGGCATTCAAAATATATGAACATGAAGTGTAAAGGCGTACAACAAAGGTCCACGGTCTGATTCACTCCTGGTCAAGTGGTCCTGCTAATATGATATGATACGGGTGGTCCTGCTGAATTGAACTGATGCCGTTACGAAAAAGTACCGTTATTTTTTCTAAAGTTTTCATTTTCGCGGTATTTGGCTAATCCGAGCGATATGAGAAAAAAAACCCAGTGTGTTTATGAAACATGCAAGAACATATATATTTTTGAAAAATATAACAATGTCTGCGCTGTTGTTTCTAAAACGACGTGAATAACCATCTTGATTATAGTGTATTTTCAACAACTAATACAACCAGTATTAAAAATAATTCGCAATAAATATGTGTTGAATGTTTGACACACATAATGGCTTTTCATGTATATGTTCAGATTATCGGAACACCGCGAAAAAGACAAAATAAAAAAATATAACTGTAAGGTACGTTTTGTTAACAGCATCAATTTAACAGCGTGATAGCACATTAGCAGGAACACTTTATCAGGGGTGTGATTTGACACCAAATAATTCATAATGTCCTAATCCTATTTTCTACAAGTCCAAAATCATATCAATGTGCTCGTGTGTCCGATCTAACGTACACGTGGTGGTTTCATGTCAAATCCGACAGGGCAAATTGACTCTGAGAACGATCTTTAAAGTGACTTGAAACACTAACATTGCTACTCACGGCGAATAAACTTGTTAAACGCAGGCATTTCAATAACTTTTGTACTAAAATTGCCATTCTTTCATATATAAAGTGACTCTCGTTGACGAAATCATTCTCGTTTGTGCATCGGTGATTTGGTCATCGTTCATAATAAAGACGAGTAGTTTCCTTTGGTTAATTTGTGTTTAGGTGATCGATGAACGATGAACGAATTATATTATTATTTAGAAACTAACGTTTATAAATATACCAATTTATAAACTTAACACGACACCGGAAGTCACGCCATGTAACAAACATGGTGTTTAAAGATTAAATACCTACACCTGACCCAACACAAATGAATTTAGTTTCTCGATGGCTAAAGCTGCTTCCACAGACCCACGGCTGACGCTCGAGGCCAATGAGTGCGGCTATCGGGTTAACCCTTTACCTAACAAAACGGCCAAAAACGCCCAAGTAAAGCTTCAACAGCCTAAAATATCTTCGATCTGTCTCAATAACACCATACAAATATGGATATCATTGGAACCGGTTCATTGACTACATTGTGATGGTTATAGTTATGCCCTGTGCCAATGCATTCTCTTATTATATATGCGAGTCGACCATTCTTTGACAATTTTATCATTTTTAATATGTGTTAAGCCAATGCATTCTCTTATATATGCGAGGCGACCTATGGTCGACTCGCATATATAAGAGAATGCATTGGCACAGGGCCGTTCTGTTGGGTAAAGGGTTATAGGCGCAACGTTTCAAGTCATGATTATGTCAGCCGCATGTCTGTGAAAGCAGCATAACGGGAAAACTAAAAATAATTGAAATCGAAAAATTGAAGAAGAAAAAAAAAGATAAAATGCATGAAACTCTTCAGTCTTGGACATGCATTGTCGAATTGATTAGAAGTTAGAACGATGACAAAGCAAGTGAAGGCCATCATCACACAAAAAAAACAAGGTAAAATTTATAGACCTTGTTCTTCTTTATATTATTGATAACTTTCCAATGACGAGATATCGTATTCTAAAACATTTTTCCGTATATATAATGTTTCTGTGCAGTAGCCAAAGGTGGCCTTCATGCACGTTTGTTGTCTGAACAATACTGTTACACAGCCAGTAATTTTATCAACAAACTGTTGAACGAATTCCGATCAAATCAAATATATCTATATATATAACAGAGTAGGATCTGTCTGTCTTGTCAGTCTGTTCGGATTTTTCTCCCAGACCCCCTAGACCGATTTCAACCAAATTTGGTATTGCGACTCATGGTACCCTAGCGGAGGCTATAACGGCGTTAGTTTCTCAAAATTTTGATTTAAAAAAATAAAAAATAATAATAATAAATAAGCTCACTATGGGCCTATTTCAGAACCAAATAAATGTGAATATTTAGGTTCAATATCAAATTATTTGGAGACCAAATATACGGTCTTTATAGTATTTGTTTTCACTGTGGCCAGCGCTATCCAACATAATAACGGGTATAAGTCCACTATGGGCTAATTCCAAAAACAAATAAGTCCAATATGAACCAATGTCAATGATTATGTCTAATATGAACCTACTTGCACGAGGATATATAGAAGTAGCATAATAAATATGATCTATATATAAAAGAGTAGGATTTGTTTGTCATGTGCGCGTAGAGCACAATGGGGCCGCGGGCTCCTAACGCACAAAGATGCCGCAGGCCCCTCCAGCGAGCCTGTTTCAGCTATGTTTCAGCGATGTCAAATATTCAACAGAACACATATGTGCGACTAAAATATTTGAATTGCAATGGTGATGTTTGTTGACAAAATGATTGGCACTGTGACAGCAATGTTTACGTATACCAATGGTTTCATAATGAGAAATCTCGTGATTGGCGAGTTATCAGTAATATATATAAGAAGACACTCTATTTTTCTATGTTCTTTTATAGGGACGATGGTTTAACAACCATTTCACACTTACCCACTGCGGATACCCATCATTTAACCCTTTATATATTGACGAGTAGTTCCCTTAGGAAACTGTATGTTTAGATAATCGATAAAAGTTGAACGAATTCTATTATTATTTAGAAACAAATGTTTATATATCAATTTATAGACTTAACAAGACAAAACCTAGATAAAATCATTATTAAAAAATGGTATATTTATATTACTGGAACGGCAGATAGTCCTATAGACGTAGGTCGTTTGTTGAAACTTATTATTATGAACATTTCCCATCAATTAATTGAAATCCATCTTCACTTATAATATTTTTTCGTCTGTCTGTCATCTGCTAATTTTTCCTGAACACCCCACCTGATTAACAATAGACCATTCCAATTATAATTTTATAATTGAGTGGGAGAATCCATTTAGTATAGACAGTTAACTATTTTCAATTCGCAATTATTACACGACGAACGGTCATCGCCCTCAAGAGCGAATGAACTTACATTCCAAATCCGAACGCGCAGTACCGTTTCGAAAATTACTCTTATTTCCTTTGTTTATTTTCAATTTTCCAATTAGTCCCAACGTCCTTTAGTGGGTTGTCGGGTTTGAATACATGCCTACAGTTATGATACGCTGTGACATTAGCGAGGATAAATGGGTTATATTCTTATTCGCGGTTTTGTCGAAAGGGATAGGATCAAGTAAATGCGAATTGTGCCAGAACTTAAAATTAGTGTTCAAGGTTCGAGTATTGGATAAGATTCAAATGGTAAAACCACGTGTCAACTTCTTATATAGGCACCAGGAGCACACCATTCCTTAATATATTTCAGGTTGTCAAAGTTGCTGATGGACACCGACGTTGATTAGAAACGACACGTGCATGTGTTCTGATAAATTCTAAATTCTAAAACAAGTACAATCCCATGCTGTCCAACTATACTGTTGTCCAATATCCCAACATGACTTACTAAAGATCTTTTAAGTTTAACATAAGGTTAACAATATGTTAATACACAAGAAAAATCTGCATCACACCGCAAGCAAATCAGTCATGGAATGTCATATTAGGCTCCCGGTCGCAATACCACATTTCCTAACGTAAATACCACTTGATTCAGTGTTAAGAGGACTACTAATGTTAAATCTACTTTGCTCCTGGGAATGACAGCGAATACAGTAGTTCCCTAGAGAAGATGACAATCCCGTTAGAGGCCCCACTGTTTCATTGTTTTCTCGTCGATATACCTGCCATGAGATTGTTTAGTCACCATCCGGTTAACATATTGTAAGGTTTTACTCACCCGTATGATAAGTTTGGTGTCCATCATGAGGTTCTTCCAATTTCATATTCTAAACTATTATCTGTTAACAGAAACGGAGATGAAATATTAAGAATCCGCTTTAAAACATTTCTTTTGAGGCCTTTTGTTTAGATTGTTCGGCCTCTTGTTTCCGCGTGTCCCAATGGTTCTCCCGAAGTAATCTCGTTCTGTATTGATCGGATGCGCAGGCAAATTATCTTTGTGTTCCCCGAGCGCAGGTCGCGTTTAAATCGATATTCTGAGAGAATTGAAGGAACTTGCCATTGACGTCATCCGTGGGTCACAGCGATTCCATTCAAGGGGTATATATCATTATCGATGAACGTAAACAATATGCGCAGACGACATCACTAGCTGTCAACCGCTTCCTTATCAGAATGCACGGTATACACAACAATACAAAAGAAATGTGAACCTCACGCTGTTTTATTATCAAGAAAGGGAAGTTTGCAACCCTGATATCTATCGTCTTAGAGATCATTGATCCGTTGTAACACTGGTACATCGGGGTTACCGAGAATTGCGACACCGTCCGT
Source organism: Siphonodentalium dalli (assembly GCA_032622095.1). Classification (NCBI taxonomy): domain Eukaryota; kingdom Metazoa; phylum Mollusca; class Scaphopoda; order Gadilida; family Siphonodentaliidae; genus Siphonodentalium; species Siphonodentalium dalli. The sequence continues at coordinate 183,333,489 of CP136063.1, forward strand.
TTCTGGTTAGAGGGGTTCTGTTAATTTTAAAAGATACATAATCCGAATTAACGCTCCTTAATTACTATTTATTTGGCTTCGGGGGTAAAACAAAATTGGATTCGAGTCGAGGAACCCACCCATGATCCATCAATGCTCAGATATTATAAGTTATCAGATATCTATTTTTGAAATCTTTTATTTTTCACCACCTGTAATATTTGGCGGCCTAGCTAATATTCGACAAGCCGACCGACATATACTCTCGATATCAAATTGCTTTGAACAAAATGTTGATATATAACACGTATTGGGAAATTATATACTAGAATTGAAAGTGGTTAGCATTATTTTGGGGTAATCGATTCTGATGAAACGGGGACCATCGAATCTGATTGTGTACCTGCAAATGGTATACACGCAAGTTTCATTACTATATTATTATTATTTTTATTATTATTATTATTATTATTATTATTATATTTACATTTAAAAACGCATTAGACAGTAAATTAGTTTCAATGCGCTTTACAATAGAAATACATGTACAGTTTAAAACAAAGAGATAACACAATATGGATACTAAAAGATATGTGAGTTTAAAAGAGGCCAAGGAGAATTAAAATACTACCTAAAAACAGCTACGTATACAGCTAAAAAGTAACAAATCATGAATATGGAATATATGAAAATTAGTGAATCGAAAATAAGTGCGAATAATGTCAATTTGGCAACTGAAAACATTGACGAAACAGATATGTTTTCAGCAACTTTTTAAAACTTTGAACAGAGTGACAGCGCCTGATGTTCATTGGCAGTTTGTTCCATAGCGCGATGGACACTTCCCTGGAAGCATAACTTTCCATGCTTATTGTTCGGTTTGCCGCCGATGGTATTCAGGTGGAATCCGGTGGTGTTGGACCGAGTTATTCCTCCCGATCTCACTTGATACATGTGCGTGATATAATCAGGTGATTCCATGCGGAGAGATTTGAACACAATTACAGCGCATTTAAACTGAATCCTAAATCTGAATGTCATGATGTGCTCTTGGATTATAAATTGGGTTATATGATCATATTTACATTTATTATTCATTAAGCGAACACAATTGTTTATCAAAATGTCGATCTTATCCACATTCTCCTGAGTGATGGTAGTCAGTAGGGAGTTAAAACTGTCAATACGTGATACAATCAGCGAAAGCACAGCATGTTTCTTTGCTTCTTTGGTAAGATGTGATCTGATTCTTCTTAAACATCGAAAGTGGAAATAACAGATTTTTAGAATGTTAGACACCATTGTGTCCATTGTCATATTGGAATCAAAATATGCACATAGGTTTCGAATTTGCTTTGACGAAGAAATGATGCTATCACCAAGTTGTATGTCGAAGCTGGAATCAACACAACCATTCACTTCTGCCGATAGTGCATTAAGGTGATATTTGGAGGCTATGACCAGAAATTCGGATTTACCATCATTCAGCTTCAATTTGTTTTCAAGCATCCAGTTTTTGACATCACAGAAACATGTCTCTAAACAACGTCTAGCTTCATCGTATCAGCCGACTTCCTTCCGATCAAATTCACCATTTTGATGCAGTCCGGTTAACTATTACTCGGTATTCATAGGCCCAATTTAATCCTTTCTATACTAAATGGATTCTCCCATTCAGTTTTAAAAATATACATAGGAATTAGTTGTGATTACTCTGTCTATTGCAGTCTGTAATACAGATTGGGTGATTGATCGCTGTGAAACTTATCAAAGTGATCTTGAACACGTATTATTTTTCTTTCGTTTTTGTATTTAACACATTTTATGTTGTTAAATCGGGGAGGAGGTGGTCAGGACAAAAATTCCAGACATTAGGTGCAAAAAAAACAAACAATTTCCGACCTCTGGGTAACCACCACCCCCTAATTTTATTTTTTCCAGATACTGGTATAGGGACCCACCACCTCCAAACTGCTTCAAATGACTATTTTACTCAGTTTTCCTGATCTCATCCGTATCATGATTATAAAAGCATTCCTACTTTTTATTAACCAACAAGACTGTAATGTTTGAAAACAATTCTCCAATAAATGTGGACTATTTGGTGTGCGTGCTGATGGATTGACATTTGAAATTCAAGATGGTGCTGGCGGCCATGTTTGTTTTAAACGAATTTTGGGGGGGGGGGGGAAAGGGAGACTCCAAACTAGATGTAACGTCGAAGATCCATGTGAAGTTTGGTGACGATTGGATGAGAACTGGGACCTGTAAGGTATGCTAAAGGATTTCTGCATGCAAAGAGTAAAATCCAAGATGGCGGCTGGCAGCCATGTTTTTTACAAAATTCGGGGGAGAATGAATGGTAGGCACCCATCGTGGGGTCACACCGAAGACCCACGTGAAGTTTGGTGATGATCCGATGAGGGATAGACTCTGTAGGGTGTGCTAAAGGATTTAGTGATGGAAACCTTTTGTCCCATTATTTTGAAGAAAAATGACTCTATTCATTGGTGGGAAATGTTCAAATATTAAGTTCAAATATCGACATTCAAAAAGGGAAATTTTTAACACGTCCCTGCCTGCACATACAGTGTTGATAGCTCATTTGGTTATCAGAATACCGGATTATTTCTCTTCGTTACAAGTTTCGTATGCTATACGTTGGACACAAAAACGGTTTGACCGTGTATACGTATAGTAGGTGAAATGACCACGTGAGTCATGTGACCTCCGTTGACAATGGTAACATGTTAGACGCATGTGTGGCTGAACCAGGCTGGTATTTGATTCTGGGTCTAAGACGAAAAATATTTTACAGTAAATATTTGTTAAACTAACTGAACAATCAGCTAGAACAATCGGAACATATTTCGGATCCGAACAATGAAATTTCCAACTTTTTGAACATTTCCAATATTTTGAACAAAGTTGGCTGGGTGTAGCAATAGCCTTTACACCCCCGGTTGCCACGTCCCTATTAACATATATTGTATCTCACATGATCCTCGGCTTCTTATTGGATGAAAGCTGTACATGTACCCCTATTTTCGTAGATTGAATCCATTCGGATGATGGGCACTAAATGCATGTATTCCCGGCTCCATATACATGCATGTAGTCCCGGCTATTAATGTACCCCAAGGGGTATAACCGTATACCCTATTCATGACTGGAGCATCCTGAAATTTTGCGAAGACGCTGTGACAATTCAATCTCTTAATTATGCGAGTTCCCCACAGGGAGCCTTGCATATATAGATAACACATTGGCCTAAAAATATTGTCCTTGTTGTAAACATATTTATTCCAATCATAATAACATATTTAAACATTTGAGAGAGAGTGCGAGAGAGAGAGAGAGAGAGAGAGAGAGAGAGAGAGAGAGAGAGAGAGAGAGAGAGAGAGAGAGAGAGAGAGAGAGAGAGGGAGAGTTAACTTAAGGGCGATATCATATGGCGCATGCTAGGAGTCCATAGGAAAGGTTATAGCTGTAAACGTTACCGCTTGTATATATCTTTCAAACGGGTGTAGACAGCATCTTTATTTCTTTATTTCTTTATTATTTTAGTTCTACTTACTACAACAATCAATCATCTAGATTACTTCGGCAAGATGAAATCCATGGGGGATGTCCGATTCGGATGCACGCTGGTGCACTATTTGTTGATTATAGAACATCGCGACGTTTTCAATTTCTTCAGAAGAGATTTCGCTAGAAAAGGACAGCGTTGAATTTTCGTCAAATATCACCTGATATTATTTTTATTGCTAAATTTCCGAACGAGTTCTCTCAATTTCGCGACATTCGCACGCAAGCTCTGAATCTAGAGGCCACTTGATCATAGAATCTGGTATTTTATGCATAATATGTTAAGACAAATCATTCTAAATCTATTCCTGTAATCATGGTCTCCATACGACAAATGTGAAATTCACAATAACACTTTGAAAGTAGTTACCCAAGAAATATGGAGGTAACGATCACACAGTTTATTGTTACGGATTCACACAGATACATAACCAATGTGCATCGTTATCCCAATATTTCGTGGATAACTACATTCAAAGTGTTATTGTTAATTCCCGACTGATCACAGGGACATCAGAATTGCAGGAAGTGATTGAGAAATTATTTGTCTTAACATATTATACATAAAATACCAGATTGTGTTATCATGTGCCCTCTACTTGTAGTAATTTCTTGCACATGTCACAAACTTTAGATAATTCGTTCGAAAATAAAGGAATACCAATAATTTCAAGTGGATATTTGACAAATTTACCGTCGTCATCTTCTAGCGAAATTTCTTCAGAAGAAATTGGAAAAGTTGCTGTGTTCGATAATCAACAAATAGTGTACTAAATTACCTAGTCACCTTGAACTGTAGCATGATGTGTACAAATAACAATTGTGCATCGTTACCATACCAGTGTGCATCCACATCGGCCATCCCCTGTGTGGTCTAAAGTAATCAAAAAGTTATCTGTTCATCACAAATAAATTACTTTGGCTACTAGAAATCTATAATTCTTGATTACAAATACAACACAAATACTTAAAAATTTGTAAGCATCACAAATACAATACAAATACATATATAACACGATTACCCCATCCCTGATCAACATTCACTTTCAGTTTTCTATTCGAACAGGTCAGGGGAAATTCCCAAAATGGATGTACTACACCGTAAGTGGACGTTGTTCGATGGGATATAATGATTAGAAGGTGTTTTGTTCCACGAACACGCCAATTTAGTGACGTAAATTAGTGGAGTATAGACAACTTCAAGTCATACTCCATTAATTAAAGGCCCACTTGATTTTCGAGTCGCCGATTTTTTTGTTTATGGTGACTTGATATACGGTTTTAATAACAATCTATGCCATAAAATATGACCAAAATACTTTAATTCATCACTATTTGAAACATCTGTGTCTCAGAAGATGCCCACAGAGAAATAGAAAACTGCTGAAATCATTTAAAGACCCCCCCCCCCCTGTGCCACCCAGAGCTCAAACTTTTTCAATGGAAGGGGAAGAACTCTATCTTTAATATATAGATTAATTCCCCCTGTATTGAAAATAATACTGATTTTTACTTCATTCTTGATGACAAAACGTGTTGGCAACTGAAAAACAACACGTCCACAGTTTATTACACCGGATAAGTTGATAATACAATGTTTTGGAGCTTCCTCTTTCAAATGGTATAATAATATGGCATATATATATTTTATATAATGTAATCTGGGGGTTCGAAAATTAAGTGGGCCTTTAGAATAGTTATACTGCAGAAATGCACGTACAAGTTACATTCTGCTACACAATGCACCGAGTCATATCGGTCATATGTCACAGTTCCAAATTTAGTATACACTCATCCAGTGTAGTTTTCAAGATAAGAGCGGCTGCAATAAGTCGAAGTGTTCGCACGTATCAGGTCATAAACATTCCATTTATATATCGTCATTCAGAATTTTCAACTTCACGAACCATTACGATATAACCCTGATGCAGTTAATATCGATGTTCTCCTATTTTTGGAGAAATTAAATTTATTAACTCTATATGCAGTGCTGATGTAGGACTATTCTGATTGTGAATTTCCGTATTTAACATTCGTCTTGGTGCTCTTGTCATGATGCTTGTTTTACTCTTCATATTTGGAATAACATCGAGTTACGGTAAGGGATAAACAATTAAAGATGCCCCGTCCAATTTGACACATTATAACCACCATACGTTTTATATACTACAACATAAATAGATCGTTTCAATGGACGCATTAACCCTTTACCCAACAGAAGGGCCCTGTGCCAATGCATTCTCTTATATATGCGAGTCGACCATAGGTCGCCTCGCATATATAAGAGAATGCATTGGCTTAACACATTAAAAATTATAAAATTGTTAAAGAATGGTAAAAAAAATGGTAAAAAGTGTTAATTTTTTTTTATTTTTTTAGGCCAATGCATTCTCTTATATATGCGAGGGGACCTATGGTCGACTCGCATATATAAGAGAATACATTGGCACAGGGTATAACTGTAACTATCACAATGTGGTCAAGGAGCCGGTTCCAATGATATCCATATTTGTATGGTTCTATTGAGACAGACCGAAGATATTTTATGCTGTTGAAGCTTTATTTGGCCGGTTTTGGCCGGATTGTTGGGTAAAGGGTTAATGTGAGATTCTGATGGACGCATTAATGTGAGATTCTGATGGACGCATTAATGTGAGATTCTGATGGACGCATTAATGTGAGATTCTGATGGACGCATTAATGTGAGATTCTGATGGACGCATTAATGTGAGATATTCTGATGGACGCATTAATGTGAGATTCTGATGGACGCATTAATGTGAGATTCTGATGGACGCATTAATGTGAGATTCTGATGGACAGCTCTTGGCGTTCAGAAGGCGATCTTTTAGCACGTTTTTTATTTTATTTTATCAATGATCGCATGTTGATAAGCATTCTTAGTTATGAGCTTTTTTTTATTTGTTTTCGACGTATTATGGATAATTGTGTAGATTTTCTCCATGCCTGTGCCATATAAATTTCCACATTAAGATAGCTATTTCAGCATTGACAACATGGAGCACCAATCTCTATCCGGGTCGCTATCCTCTCATAGAATCCGACCAGGGTTTACACGATTCATATAAATTTAGGAAAACACCCGTGAAATATGCGTTTTGACATCATCTGCAAATAATTGAAACTCTACCTCGCAGTTGGTTTGGTTTATGGTGTGTTTTTGTCATATATCATGCATGTATTATTGGTAGAACAATATCTCGAACAAATTTAATGATAAGTGAAATCGTTGATCTTCAGATTAAACAGTGACAACTAGCCAATCAACACAAGATATTTAGTATACAACGCAAGTTGTATCTAATTGCTATTAAAATATGTCATTCAATTTGTTAGGCTTTCATGTCCAGCTATCGTTAAAATAAGATTTCCATTGGTCTTTAGAATAGTTATACTGCAGAAATGCACGTACAAGTTACATTCTGCTACACAATGCACCGAGTCATATCGGTCATATGTCACAGTTCCAAATTTAGTATACACTCATCCAGTGTAGTTTTCAAGATAAGAGCGGCTGCAATAAGTCGAAGTGTTCGCACGTATCAGGTCATAAACATTCCATTTATATATCGTCATTCAGAATTTTCAACTTCACGAACCATTACGATATAACCCTGATGCAGTTAATATCGATGTTCTCCTATTTTTGGAGAAATTAAATTTATTAACTCTATATGCAGTGCTGATGTAGGACTATTCTGATTGTGAATTTCCGTATTTAACATTCGTCTTGGTGCTCTTGTCATGATGCTTGTTTTACTCTTCATATTTGGAATAACATCGAGTTACGGTAAGGGATAAACAATTAAAGATGCCCCGTCCAATTTGACACATTATAACCACCATACGTTTTATATACTACAACATAAATAGATCGTTTCAATGGACGCATTAACCCTTTACCCAACAGAAGGGCCCTGTGCCAATGCATTCTCTTATATATGCGAGTCGACCATAGGTCGCCTCGCATATATAAGAGAATGCATTGGCTTAACACATTAAAAATTATAAAATTGTTAAAGAATGGTAAAAAAAATGGTAAAAAGTGTTAAATATTTTTTATTTTTTTAGGCCAATGCATTCTCTTATATATGCGAGGGGACCTATGGTCGACTCGCATATATAAGAGAATACATTGGCACAGGGTATAACTGTAACTATCACAATGTGGTCAAGGAGCCGGTTCCAATGATATCCATATTTGTATGGTTCTATTGAGACAGACCGAAGATATTTTATGCTGTTGAAGCTTTATTTGGCCGGTTTTGGCCGGATTGTTGGGTAAAGGGTTAATGTGAGATTCTGATGGACGCATTAATGTGAGATTCTGATGGACGCATTAATGTGAGATTCTGATGGACGCATTAATGTGAGATTCTGATGGACGCATTAATGTGAGATTCTGATGGACGCATTAATGTGAGATATTCTGATGGACGCATTAATGTGAGATTCTGATGGACGCATTAATGTGAGATTCTGATGGACGCATTAATGTGAGATTCTGATGGACAGCTCTTGGCGTTCAGAAGGCGATCTTTTAGCACGTTTTTTATTTTATTTTATCAATGATCGCATGTTGATAAGCATTCTTAGTTATGAGCTTTTTTTTATTTGTTTTCGACGTATTATGGATAATTGTGTAGATTTTCTCCATGCCTGTGCCATATAAATTTCCACATTAAGATAGCTATTTCAGCATTGACAACATGGAGCACCAATCTCTATCCGGGTCGCTATCCTCTCATAGAATCCGACCAGGGTTTACACGATTCATATAAATTTAGGAAAACACCCGTGAAATATGCGTTTTGACATCATCTGCAAATAATTGAAACTCTACCTCGCAGTTGGTTTGGTTTATGGTGTGTTTTTGTCATATATCATGCATGTATTATTGGTAGAACAATATCTCGAACAAATTTAATGATAAGTGAAATCGTTGATCTTCAGATTAAACAGTGACAACTAGCCAATCAACACAAGATATTTAGTATACAACGCAAGTTGTATCTAATTGCTATTAAAATATGTCATTCAATTTGTTAGGCTTTCATGTCCAGCTATCGTTAAAATAAGATTTCCATTGGTCAAGATAGTTAGTAGTCACACATTGGTTTGTCAGATTATTTCAGGTCGTCGTACATCTGACAATGAAGTTGTTCTTATCGAGGTTGATGTTGTTAAGCTTCTTATCTATTTCACTTGGGAGTCCTCTGTTTCTGCCACCTTATGGTTTTTCCGAGTCCATTGTTGTTGTCAGCCGTACGTTATCTCTGTTGTTTTGTATGTTGTAAAGCTTGGTCATGTCGCTTCTCTCTCTTCAATATTCCAAACTCGGTATGTCTTCCCTCGTAAGGTTTGTCTTGCGTGTTCTTCACCAGCTTTGTGGCTCTTCGTTGTACGCTTTCTATAGCTATGTTGTCCTTTCTTAAATTTGGTTTCCAAATAAATGAGCCATATTCTAGGGTAGGCCTGACGTATGATTTGTATAGGATCTTGAACATGTCTTCGTCCAATTTATTGAAATGTTCTCCTCATAATTCCTAGCTTCTGGTTTGCTTTGTTAAAGACTGGTGAGACATGTGTGTTAAATTCATGTTTTGTCGAATGCTAATCCAACATCCTTTTCTTCTTCAGCTGCCCTATCGTGTGATTTGTTCCGTTCTCCGAGATACTGATGTTAATTGTTTTTGTTCACAAGGTGCATTACTTTGCATTGTTCTGCATTGAAGCGTAGTAGCCATCTGTCTGACCAGCCATAGACATGGCAGTCATTTTCCGATGTTATGTTTTTATATATTTTTGAGATCTTTATACTATATACTGTAAAATGCAAAAATGCGATATCATTTATGTAGATCAGAAATAGCATTGGACTCAGGAGTGAATTCTACTGTTAACTGTCCTAGCATTTAAAGACTGGGATCCATTTTGACTGTTTGCATACGGTTCGTGGAACCACTGTTGATTTTTCTTCTGATTCCATAGCTGTTGATCTTATTCGGCAGTTGTTTTATAACACGGGGAAATCTGTTTTGACAGCGAAGCACATAGTAACTGAGTGCGCATCCTTGGGTGGTGAATGCATCAAAACGACGTACCATTGTTACGGACAGATGCACTATGACCCAGAATGTCACCACGGAACGGAATGTTGTGTGCCTTATTCACAAACAAATAATCAGATAACTGCCAACCCAACTACGCCATCGCCAAAGACAACAACTTCAATGAGAGCACCATCCATATGCGAGCCGTCGCATCCAGGTAAGGGTCTATTCACACATGCGGACGTTAAAGGTCGAACCGCTCCAGAACCTTAGCTCAGTTCAATTGCTTTTCTCTCATCTGGTGGTAGTCATTTCTTTCTTGAGACTTGTTGATCAGTTATTAATTGTTTACTAATGCATAGCCAATGCCAACACTAATACACGAGTTACTATCAAATTGTTTCGGCATCGGTTCAAATTACAGTAAGCAGTATGATTCAGAATTTACAGTTAGTCAATTAATAATAGCAAAATTTATTTCGCGAGAGGATGTAAAAAAAATCGTCACTTCTCAGAAGTATACATGATAGGCTTATTACATGCGGAGTGTCTATTCATCCGGTTAGTCGGATGAATATAATACTGTGGCTATTTGTCCGGGAGAATAGACTGAAACCACTTGTTGCACTATATTCGTTTGGCTATTCGTCCGGCCGATATTTTGCGCATGCGTGACAATTGTATGTTAGAATAAAAGTTTAATCACGCCCTGCATAACTAATTTGGAGTATACCGGTTGGCAATTAACGATAAAATTCATTAGGCATGGAGTAGCATTCTGAGAAAGAAAGCACATTGGTAAACACCGTTTTTGGATAATGCTGCATGGCTATATATAGTAGTACAATTAGCCGGCCGGGCAAATAGCAAAAAGTGGCTACTGAGCTATTCAACCGGCCATTCGTATAAATATCAACAAGAGGCTTCTGGGCCATTGGTCCGTCCGGAGATAGCAATAGCCTATTATACATTGGATGCATATATATGGGGCCCCTGATTTTTGCAATATATGTTATTTTGAATGTGCAAGAGTTGTCTTCCAATCGGTGACAAGAATCGAATGGTTTTTATTCTCTCAGTAGGATCCGACCAGTGTGGTTTGATAACACTCAAACATGATCGGACGCCCCTATCGCGGATTATAGGAGGTCAGGCCTCTCTGGACGGGGAATGGCCTTGGCAGGTCTCTATCCGAGACAGTACTGGCCATATCTGTGGAGGAACCCTCATCGCACCGCAGTGGGTGTTAACAGCTGCACATTGTACTTTAAAGTAAGTGAAATGGTCACCACCACAGTTCCAAACTCCATGCAGAGTTTATCTCCCTCGATTACTCTATAAGACCGCTGCTATCGGCGAATCTTACCAACATTTGGTGGAATTCCGCGAAATTAAAATATATATACTAAACGAACAGAGCAAAATAGGTTGCCCTTATTAAGCACACAAACTTTCGAGAGAAAAAAATTGTCTAATTTCGTACTTTAAGTTTTGAAAGTCCCACTAGAACCAATAAACTATATTGCGAAACGGTGTGATTTGGTTCTCAGATTATTTTATGAACACGAAAGCCTAAACGCATATGGACGAAATTGACACAACAAACAAACACAACAGATCAGTTCTAATTGCTGCAATTTTGCCGTGTAGCTTGCACGAATCGTCAAAAAAAAAAAAAAAAAAAAAAAAATACCACTCTAATTCTCCATTCTGTCATTAAGTTTTTAGTGTGGGAATTGTTTTCAAAGCACATAGGAAATTTGACTTTGGGGCGATCGGTTTCGCCATTTTGGCTGGAAAACCCCGCGCTAAATATCGAAAAACACAGACCACCAGCCGGTGACATAGTCAGAGATTACGTATGACTGGTGTGCTCTTGTAGAGATTTCCACAGTTCATCCATTATCTAGGTTGTAATAAAACTGAGGGTGTGCACTTTGAAATATGTTATCTTATATAACATAGACGGTCGACTATGATTGGATGGTGGTGTTTTGATTGAACTCGAGTGGAATAGAATCACCTCACATCTTTCATGAAATTCATGCGGTCATTCACTGAATCCTATTTTTTGCTAGCTGTGAAGTACTCTGCGTTCTCACATAAGTTTTAACTTGTTACGAGTTAATTGGACAAAAAATACAGTGTTTGAAAACATAAAATTTATAAACGCAGACAGCTTGTGATTTTAGAAGTACTTTACCAATGTTACTATATATGCTTTGACTTTGTGTAATAATATATGGTGATCTTTGTTTTCTGGGACCTTTATATTGTACGATATTATGGAACTGAATGACGGTTGTCGTTATATTTGGTAAATATTGAAACTGGGAGCCCTATTCTCTATTGTGGTCCAGTTTATAAGGCTAAGCATTTCGATTCAGTTTATAGTAGTTATAATTTAATTTGTCTTTAATCGTGGATTTCCGAAATAATTACATGGCGTTGGAAAAATCTGCGATATGCGTTCAGAGACACCCACCCACCGGGATCTTGTATCCTAGATTTATTTTCGCACCCTCCGCCCCTGCAGTCATCATTACTAACGAACCGCTTTCGCAAATATTCACAAAAGCATCCGTCAGGTTATTTTGAAAATGAGTACAAAAAGATCGTAACCGAGAACGCTCGTTATTATATATGTCTATACTGCTTTTGGACGACGGAAGCATGGACAACACAATAGGAAATCATTGGAATTTTGCTTGACTGACACAAATTTAAAACGTGTTAAAACTAGCGTCTCCATTGAACGTCAATATCTGGTTATAACCTCAAATTAATGAGCATTGGTCGCATGGCTCGATATATATAATTACTTTCTGGGAAAGAAGACCAACAGATGGTGGTGTTAAAGTGATGTGAAACACTCTGGTAGGGTGATCAAATAGAACTTGATAATAATCTTGTTCAAATAAGTTATTTGTTACGAATAATAATCCAAATTGACGATACACACATTCTTATATATTAATTCAATGCAATGACTATCAATGGCGAAATAGTTGCGTCCCGAATCGAGATGTAAATATATTTTAGAACATGGATCTGAAAATTTAAAGTGATGCGAAACACTCTGGTATAGCGTGATCAAATAGAAAATAAGAATAATCTTGCTCAATGTAGTTAATTTTTACGAATATTAATCCAAATTGACAATATACACACCGCCATTCTTAAATATTAATTAAATGCAATCTCGATGGCGAATTCATTTGTGTTAGTTTCTCTCGCCGATAGTTGCGTCCCGAATCGAGATGTCAATATTTTCAATTGAGCGTAGTTTAGACAATGTTTTCTATGGAGTGGTATTGTCGATTTGTTTGAAATTTTCGGCGATGTTAGCATAATACTACATTACCCAGGTTGGCATAGTACTAACAATTTCACGCACCCGAACAAGTCCATAATATGTCTTTAATGTGTCAAATCTGAAAGTGCACGTTTCAGCTAAGGTATATATTGTTTTCATCTGCAGGAAATCCGTTTTAGACATATATGTTGTCCTCGGGGAACATCGAATAGACATACATACGGGAAGAGAGATCCACGTTGACGTGGAACAGTTTTCACAGGTCAGTTGAGAGGGTGTTACACCTCCATTTTGTGATACGGGGGATTCGAGTAATTTTTAAGTGGTACGCAAGATTGATACCATGCGAAATTAGCTGGCACTCTGGATTCATATGCTCATTTTAAACAGTATTCAAGATTCAACAAAAATTAGGCTGGTATGCAGCTGTCATACTACTAAATTGTTCCAATTTGTATTATTTTAGCCCAAACGACAAATTTTTATGTATATAATCCCACAGCCCTTGGTATGCTTTACTTTAACAAATATGTGAAAATTATCATATACGTATATAGATAAACATCAGCACTAAGAAGAACACTAGGAAATATATAACCTTTATTCATTATTAACCCTTTACCCAACAGAACGGCCCTGTGCCAATGCATTCTCTTATATATGCGAGTCGACCATAGGTCGCCTCGCATATATAAGAGAATGCATTGGCTTAACACATTAAAAATTATAAAATTGTTAAAGAATGTAAGAAAAAATGTTAAAAAGGGTTAAAAAAAGATTTTTTTAGGCCAATGCATTCTCTTATATATGCGAGGCGACCTATGGTCGACTCGCATATATAAGAGAATGCATTGGCACAGGGCATAACTGTAACTATCACAATTTGGTCAAGGAACCGGTTCCAATGATATCCATATTTGTATGGTTCTATTGAGACAGACCGAAGATATTTTAGGCTGTTGAAGCTTTATTTGGCCGGTTTTGGCCGGTTTGTTGGGTAAAGGGTTAATAGTTCTCCAATAACGAATTGTTCATGCACTTGTTGATGATAGTTGTTTTACAGAATTTAATGTTATTTCGTATGAACCCACTTTGAAGACGTTGTGTTACTTTTACTTACACGCACGAATCACTACAATCTATTAAATGGTATTCTGCTTTCGTGGGGTGGGGTTACACCCTTAGTCCTCAGTTATCACTTTACTTACTGTATATACGGACATGGATAACCATAGACTTTAAAGATACGGTAAGCGTTGGCGATATATATTGCTGTTAAAATAGTTACATTCGTTAAAACCGCCATAACCAGAACGAATATTATATTATAGACAAATTTTGTTGTTATATATCATAAATATCGCGTACATTGCATGTTAAATGTTGTCATGTTAGTACTCTGTCTGAAGTAAACAAACACCAATGTTATGTAAACAAAGCCATCGTAAAGAGTATGCGATAAGCAATATGATTAACACCGGGGAGACCCCACTAGCTGAACTTTGGTTAGAAATGCCACCAAGTTGTTTACAACATACTAGTGTAGCGCTCGCTAATCCTCGCCTCTCGGTGTTGAATGGGTCACCGTGAATCACTCTCATAAAAATCGTCACGTGTTGAGTGTTTAGCTTATCGCACACTATTTACGTACCGTATATAAACAAACGATCGGCTCACACAAACTGTTTTCACGTTAAAACTATCATTATACTGGACCAACACTATATTTGTCTTGAGCAAATTGTCATAATTTGATAACTGTTATTCTAACTTATAACCTATAACGAAGGCCATTCGTGCCTTTAAAGGTACGGTTGGCCTTGGCGGTGGGTATCCTGTGAAAATATTTCCACCCGTCAAAAACCGCCACAAACAGAAAGAACATCAAAATGTAGACAGACTTTGTCCGTATATAAATAAGAAATATCGCATAAACAGTATGTTATTCTCATATGTTTAACCATTGTTATGTAAACAAAAGCATAAAAAGTTACTTTTCTTGTGTTTGTTTATATTATGATGGTAAGCATAAAGAGCGTTCTTTGTTGGTGAATTCCTGATATGGAACTAATAAAGAGCGTTTATGCCATTTGTGTGTGATTAGGCAGTAGCAATGTGCTGTCCTCTGTAACACAATCAGGCTCTTGCTTAGGTAAAATATAGTAGGTATTTATGATAACATGCTATTTACGCGATGGTCATGGTATATATGAACGAAACTGTATGCGTTTTAATGTTTTTCTGTTTACGGTGTTTGGAACAAATTTGAATATTTTCGACAATTAAGGCCTCACATGCCTTTAAACCTCTACTTTCTAACCTCCACATACTATGACGCCCCGGTTATTTCCACTCAGCAGAGATAACTCAAGCCATGCCGTTATCAGACTTGTCCTCCATTTCATTAGCCCTTTATATACTAAATGGTGTCACTCGCCCTGCTATATAGGTATACACTGAATGTTCTATCATTTATTTGGAGGCATGTTCGCCAGTTCACTGTTCAGGTAATTAAAGCAGACATCAGACAGACGAAAAGATAATACAAGTGCAGTAGGGCTCCAGTCTATTTTAAAAGCCGACGAAAATATTACAATATTTACGTCTCTGGATATCTCATTCAAAATCAGTTACTGAATTGATGGTATTCCCTCCATTTCATTGGAGAGTGGCGAACCACGCGCGTGATTTCATTCGTTTATGGCATAACAGATCGCTTCGCATATCAGATGTCAATGACGTGTTGACAGACGCATTGTCAAAACTCAGCTATTGCTGGAAAACTGAATACAGGCGCTATAATCATAACTCATTTTACTCATCGCAATATAGGAGACAACATCTTCGAGTTTTTATCAGTCAACGATATTCATGACTGATTATTCTTTCGCATCTTGTTGTATTTATAACTATTTCTAAATACAACGATTCTCACAAACATTTACTACGCCAGGGCACTCCATATTTGGAAATGCTGGAAATTCCGCGTCGTTGTAGAAATGAAATATAATGGACACATGTTGGAAATGCCTCGTCGTTGTAGAAATGAAATATAATGGACACATCTAGAGACGTACACCCGTTGGGATTACCGTCGGCTTTTCAAAGAGACTGAGTAGGGCTCCTATTCATTGGTGGTCAATGTTCAAACAATAAGTTAAACTACGGTCGTTTTGTTTTATCTGAAAATTTCCCATATGCTATATTTTGTAACGAAATGGTTAAACTGTATTACAAGGACGCTTGTGTGTCATTGTTCCAGTGAGTGACATTTTGCTGGTAATTATTTATTGACAACGTGCTTTTTCCAAGAAAATTCAGATGTGACCATTTCTCTGTGGCCATCAGGCCAATTTTCCATCACCCACGGCAACGGGGAGGTCGGTTGTGATGTGATATCGTACAGTAGACCCTCCGGATCCTGGAGAACAATTTAAAAAGTTAAAGGAAACATTACGCTGGGGCGTACAGCGAATATATTTTCTCAACTGATGTATTTACAACAAATTGACATTTATTTTGTTTCAAATGTATCAACAAATGCACAACGTCATTATGTCATATCAAGATATGGGACTTCCCATGGCGAAATCATTCTTGTTTGTTTATCGGTTATTTATTTGGGACGAATGAAGGACTATATAAGAGGTAGATACACATGTACAAACAACCCTGCTGCTTTTTTCCACGTTGGCCGTGTAAGATTCACATTTTGAAATTCGTTTTATCAACTGTTGTCCCTTCAGCGTTTAGTTCCGATCAGGATTGTATTCTTGTTTGATGAAATATTTCATTCTATGTTTCACCTCTGGGTAAGTGGTCCTGTTGATCTGCTGTCTGATGCTGACAGGTCCTGCTAAATTGCTGTGATCTTGGTAGGCCAAAGCAATGCTACAAAACATGTACCGTTATTTATTATAAAACTTGTCATTTTTGCGGTGTTTCGTGTGATCAATTGAAGAAAGGTCATTATGTATATACACATTCAAAAACATATATTTTGTGAAATATTGTAATAATAGCAGTGTTGGTTGTTGCATGTAAGCCGCATATTATAATTGAAACAGCTATTCATTTAGTTTTGCAAACACAAGCGCCACCATTTAAAAAATATATGTTAAATAAATATGTAAAATTTTGAATGTTTTATACTGACACCGGATTTTGCTCAAATCGCCCAGATAACCAAAATAACGGTATATTTTATTAACAGCAACAACTGTCGGAAAGTGATTCGAAAAGATCGTATGATCTTCTCCCACACCTTTCTATTTTGTACGGTGGTTCGTTTAGGACATCGGAAATTTTGTTTTTATTTCGTGGCCACGAAATACTAATTCGTGGCCACGAAATAACTAATTCGTGGCCACGAAATAACTAATTCGTGACCACGAAACAGTATTTGTGTGCCGAATATGGCCGACAATGGCATTGGTGTAACGGCGCAGATAGATATGATTTATTTGCATATATAAACACTTAATATATCAAAAATGGCACCTTTGTCTGGGCCATTAGGACTACGTTTCTTCGAGATATCTTTGATTATGCCAAGTACATGTAACATGCTGCTATTGTTGGTTATATGATACGCTCATTATGGACACTCCGTGTATATCAATCACAAACGTTTGTCAGATGCATGGTGACATAACTATAGCGTTTCGTGGCGACTCGCCCCTACCTATTCCGAACAGCTGTAAAGTGTCAGGAGTTGAGTTCCCAAGATAGTTTGACAAACGTCCGTATGTGTCGGCGGGAGTAGAATGGGACACGCACATATTGCCATGTCACTGCATGTGCATGATATTGCTAGCTGATACATCAGTGAACAAGGGGTGAAACTACCAGACATGTCACCTTGTCGCCATGTGCATGTGTATTAAAGATGGGTATATTTCATCCCACATCGATCCAAAATCGCCGCCGTCCAGATGGGTTCAAATAGGGCACTCATGCCATTTCTCGTCCCTTTGATAAATTTAGGCCAAACAAAGGGTGTTGTAGAGTGGCCCGCCAGCCAGTCTAGATATTCACACATTTCACCCCACCCAGATTCATAATGGCCGCCGTTCGGAGCGGTTCAAATGGGTACCCATGCCATTTCTCCCCCCCCCCTCGACCAATTTAGATAAAAGAAAGGGTGTTGTATGCCCCCCAAATCAATCTAACTATTCACCGCGTTCACCTCATCCCGATCCAAAATGACCGCCGTCCAGAGTGGTTCAAACAGGGCACCCATTCCATTTATTTGCCCCTTGACCAAGTTTGTTTACCCTACAACACCCTTTGTCTGACCTAAATCGGTCAAATGGTCGAGTAATATTTTAGGCCCATTTAATGTTCCCTTGAACTGTGTATCGGAAACGGGTTCTTGTGTATGACAAGTAACCGTCTACTCGATATAGCCTATACCAGATACTATAAGCCGTTATATGAAGTGTATCTGACTGAACTGGGATAAAATAGTTATTTCGTAACCACGAATTAGTTATTTCGTGGCCACGAATTAGTTATTTCGTGGTCACGAAATAAAAATATATTCCCATGTCCTAAACCAGCCACCGTAATTTCGTTATATATGGCGATATATTTATCAATATAGCAAATAACAATGCCTGACCGTAGCAAAGTTGTGATTTTTGATAGGGTTTGAGCCACAGCAACAACATTTTGTTTCTTGTTGTATACAAAGTCAAGAACCAATCCCTGAGATTATCAATAAAATATGTTACATGGCTACAGTTCAGACTGTATACGAGGGACAACTCTAATAATCGACAGATAGTAAGTAGTGCGCATTAATATTCGCTATTTTATCACATTCTGGTCAAAATAGTTACGCACGTTTTAAGTGAAACGTTTGGCATCTGATATATCTGTAAGATACTATCTCGGAATCGAACTGTTTACATTAAAATGGAGAATAAATCTTTGGATTATACAAGTACAACATCTGATGTCAGCAAAGTTTCTGAAGAATTTATTTCAGAACATAGATGTAATAATTTCCAGTCAGATACGACCCAGACTAAACTCAATTAGAGATATCGACGGTAACAATTTGATTACATTATTCACACCGGTCACCCGCGTATCACCAACCCGGTGGAGTACCTATTGGCACGGATATCCGGTCGTCTGATAAATGTTTTGGTGTCAACAAAATGTGAGTTTATTTATTTATATGCATTTCATTTATAATTATATCCGGTTTAATATTACGAAAATAAATCCATTCCAATATTCGTGTGTGTTGATAATCTGATATGTTTGTTTTCTTTGAATAATCTCGTTGTATTCAGTGATAACTACAGCGAAAATGGAAATAACAGTATTAATCGCTTTTTTGTACTAATAACAACTGGCGCCGAACAGATCAAAGTGGCCATAATATATTATATGATGTGTACCCACCAAATCACGGTGTTAGTAGTTTCACCTGATGCATAATTCTCATGAAACAGTCTCTTGAAAAAACGTCGATTGAAAAAAATTTGTACCAACAACTCGGTGCCAAGTACCGCTGGTGCGGTGAGAACTCCGTTTTGAGTACCAACCGACTCGGTGTTAAATTTTCCCAAAATTGCAATATTTCTTGAATTTAGGACCCGTCGGAGAGATTATAACTCTGGAATATAGCATGTCATTAAACGGTATATGGAATTAGATGGAAGTGATGGGTTTTCAACAGATTTTCCCGTCTGGCCGTCTTTTAAAAACATTTATTAGTTCCAGGATTATATTTTATGCATCTTAACGTTATTTTTTACATTTATTTTTACCAGAAATGATATGGCAGATCATGACGAGACACTATTCGGATGTCACCGCTGTCGACTCTTTTTCAACACCATGGAGTCGGCAGTCGAACACGCCATCAACCACCATCAAAATGAGGAACTGGAATACGTCAAATTAACATTAAATCACAAAACAGGACAAAACGGATACCAACGTATAAAACATCCTGGATTAATACCATCGGAAATTTCAAAAAGTAATCGGGAAATAGTTGTGTCCGTGGACGGCAGTTTAACGCTGCGAGAATACCATCCAGCTACCTTTAAGAACAGACAAATATCATTATCGAATGACCACAACTATACCACCAATATCGAAGACGACACTGCAAGAACAATCGACACCACGGTGGTCAACAATAATGGCGATAACAATCAAGGCAGCACCACCACCACCAACAGTAACAACAACAACAATACCAGAGCCTCAGGATTCAAGAAATTATCAGCTCGGATCCAGCATGTGTTATCAGATCAATCACATCGAGTTGGAGCTTGTACATGTAACACAAACTGTCAATCTTTGAGTTTAATTTTCAACGTTACACCCATATGGTTGGCCATTTCAAATAATTGACATTTCAGTCCACTATATATCTGACACAAATCGACTAATCTACAATTTCCAAGTAAAGTGGCATGCATGACATTTCCAACTATTGGCCATATTGACAAACTTTGGCGGAGTAGACACTCAAATCCCTTAACCAATGTTCCATAATAAACAGTTATCAATTAATGTTTTACCCATAATGATAGCCAACTTCTCACCGTTAACGCTCCATAAATGAGCGTGTCGACATGGGGTGGTTTTGTTAATTTCTTTCAACAATCAGGGGGGGGGGGGGTCGGAAAAAATGTCCAGGCACGTATGATCATTTTAATTTTTTCCGGCCTCGGGGGACCCACCACCCAATTTCTTTCGTTTCCGGCCTTTTTTTCCAGGCAATTTTGGACACCAACCCTTTTTTTCCGTTCAGGATTTTTTTGCCGGTCAGTTTTGGACACCCACCCCCTAAATTTGAGAAAATTATCAATTGGCCAACCAAATAGCTGATTATTCCTGATTATCCTACATTATCATAGTTTATTGCGCGAGATTTTAATAGAACAGTGCATAATGAAGATAACGTTACTATTGAAATTTATCATATAAGTGTCATTAATCAAGAAATGTGTCAACATAATCACATTTTTAGGAATAGGCAGAGTGCCAAAGTTTTTATTAACATTCATTTTCATAATATATAGTCACATGATCTAGTCACATAATCACATTTGAGTATTATACAGACTACATGGTACAACACATTTCAGATTATTTGCTATTTTGATATTTGCTATGTGATATATTACTTGAACCAAATTGTTTATCAAAACATGTGGAAATACAACTGATCATTCCAGTTCATCCTAGTTTGAAGAATAATGCTAATACCAAACATAACCATGATATACCCACATGACTCTTATTGGGGCAATTCAGAAACCAGAACTGAGGAAACATGTTATAGCATGTAATGGCAGGCTGGTAGCCACTGCCTGAAGTAATAGCTTCGTAATAATTGGGAATAACATATGGATGGATAGCCCAATCTCACTTCTTTTTTGCTCACGATATCAGTGACGATGACATCTTTGTTACTGTGATTAACATTACAAGCTGATCCACATTAACTTGGAAAACAATTTGAAATTTTTCAAGCTGGCCCGGTTGGCCTTCAATTTATATGTTAAGATTTTATGTTTTACGTTGTCAAAACCATTATTTATTATATCTTTATTTCCATGTCACATATGGTCAAGTGTGCTTTCATTTTATTGCTTATTTTCAGCTGAGTTCTTCGTAGTTATTCTTATTTTGTTGTATCAGTAGATGGAATCCTGATTAAATTTTATGTTTCCATTTCCAATACCTGTATAGCGCAGTTTCTTGTTCTATCAAGTTGAATTTGGGTTATTGTTGGCCATTGTGAAACTGATCCAACTTCTGATAACCTCTATATATAGTATAGCATTGGTATTATCTATGTATGAGCTGTCTCTTTTCAAAACACATCAAACTAAGAATCAATAGCAGAAATGGAGAAAACAAAATTGGCACATGGAAAAAACTGCTTTTCGGACCCGAGAGACACACACCTACCCCATCATACGTGCCTGGAATTTTTTCCGACCCCCCCCCCTGCAACAGTCGTAAATTGTATTCATCACACAACGTTAGTTGGAAACGTTATGTACACTAAGTATATAATAGATTCAAATTGTTTCCATTGTTTTATTTTCCAAACAGTAATTAAGGGGGGTATGTTGTTTTCAGAAGAACGAAAGCATATTTATTTTTATAAATTTTGTCTGAAATGGCCATCAGTTGAACATATTACAACCTTAGTTTGGAAAATGTCCAAGAGTTGATGAGTTTGAAAGGCCAGTTGGAAATTTCCAACCAAGGTTGATGTAATGGCATGTCAACTCTATGTATTTGGTCTGGCTGTTTGTGGATGGGTGCAGTTGGAAATTCCCCCCAACTGGGATCTGCATGACAGCCACGTCCTCTGACCTATAAGTGTGTTAATGGTATGCAAACAATACCCAGGTTTTTACAACAAACGAAATTGGAAGACATTGCTTTATTGTGAACACTTAATTCGTTGTCTTCTGTCTGTGGTTTGTATTGCCATTGTTGTACTTGTAAACCATGCCGCATTCACAACTGAATGTGGTCCCACTGTGTGCGGCAATTCTCAGTCTAGTAATAACTAGACCAAGGTTTCCTTACAGTCAAATAAGTTGAAAGTAATGAAAATTAGGTCTGGTTTTAATAAGACTGGGCAATTCTGTGAACTTTTAAACTGTTTGCGTCAGAGTAACACAGCGTACATTCTGAGGATGAGCAGCCAGAGTTTCCACCGCATGCTATTGCATGATGTTGCGGGTACTCTTTAGCGGAAAACGTGTTCCCGCGCGACTTACTTTTATATGAACATGAGCCAGTTTGTCTATTCACGTGTGTCTGGAACGCCGTATTCTTGTATAATTATTTTGTTCTTAGTGACAAACACCTGACCAGACAAATGTGCGGAGCTTCTGTCACCATTTATTAATCAATATCTTGTTGTTGTTGTTATTGTTTTTGTTGAAATGTTACCCGGAAAGAGAAACAAAAGGACTTTTAAATCAGGAAAACACTTTGGACGTTTGCAAAATATCCGCACCAGTGGGTACTTCAACCGCGACAATAGGTACTTTCACAAGAAATTACACCGATTTGTTGATACTCATAAAATTATCGACAGCAATTATTCAAATCCATAATTTGGCGTTTTGTATGATTCTAACACACGACAAGGACTTGTTCCTGTCAAAAGTAATACACATCTTTCCGAATAGCTCCAGGATGACATGGACAATTGAACACGGTTGTGATTATATCAATATTTAGTCAGAATTATTTCCTCAGACTCTAAATTTTTCCAAATAATCCTTTCAAATCATTAGAAAAGTCACGATTTAAATGGGTCAGAGAATTTCTATCAATGAGTGATAATCCATCTGTATAATATGTGTTTAACTGTTTTTCTGGGATATCGATTTGCAGTCATTTTAGCGATGTTAGCGTACGTATATCTTCTTCCATCGCACGGGATAGGCTTGACCGGATCCTCGATCGGCGGTACGATCACCGGGTTGGTGATACGCGGGTGACCGGTGTGTTATTGTTGACTCCGAGAAACAACAGAATACTCGTCGCGGATCCTGCAAGCTGATTACACCCAACACATAATGCGTCTTCAATAAGGTCGTAGAAGATTCATCTCTTCAAATTATGTTTTGAGGTATAGCCAGTTTTATGTGGTGTGGTGACAATCCTAGACTTTAATTGTTGTATTATATATGTTTTTGTGTAGGATTTTTATATTGTGTACATACTACAATATCGTTACGTCTTCGCGCCTAGCAGGCTGCAAGGACAAAATTAAATATTCTGTTTTGTGTAGGATGTTTCTATTTTGAAAGCGCATTGGAACTAATTGATTGTGGAATGCGTTTTAAATGTATTTTATAATAATAATAATAATAATAATAATGTAAAATAGTAGCTGGTTTCGACGTTGTGGAATATTTGGGGCGCATCTGAGGAACACATCAGCGTCAACAATTCTCTCTACTATCACATCATATATGGGCATTGCCTACCATATACTCCTTCCCTTGGTTGGGATAACTTCTAAATTTACCACTTTTAACTAATTGGACTAGCCCTTGTTATATAGGTCGACGTGCGGAATACTGCCGCCAGCAGTGAGGTTTATATGATGTCAAGTGTGCTGAGGAAATGTTCAGATAATTAGTTCAACAAATTTCAACAAAACGACCGTTTGTTATTACACAAACATATCTCCAAATTAATAATAACATTCCAATGTAGAGTTTGTATAACTGAATGCGGGAATGTATGTGTGTATTTATGTACGTACGTACGCACATGCGTATGTATGTGTGTATGTATGTATGTATGTTATAGACTCGAAAATTGTTCGACCGATCCGACTCAAATTTGGTATGTAGGCCTACTTTGATTCCAGGAACAATGTGGGCGGGTCGAACTTCACGTTCGACCGTGTCCTTGACTCGCTCATATAGGCACGTTTCTGGACCTCGACCGATCCGACTCAAATTTGGTATGCATAGGCCTACTTTGATCGCGGGAACAATAATGGGCGGATCTAATTTCACGTTCGACCATGTCCTTGACATTGACCTCGCTCATATACGCTCATTATAGGCATGTTTCTTGACCAATCGAACAATAGTTTGTCCAGACGCTGTCTATTCTGCACAGACACCCAAATAGCCCGGACGAAATCGGGCACATCAGCTAGTATTTTATATTCCAGCATCCGAGCTATGAATCGTCCATCATCCCAAACGGCTACTTGAACGACCTCTCTCTTCTGAAGCTAGTTGTGCCAGTTAACATTAGTGGACATAATGTCAGAACAGCCTGTCTCCCAGCGAAAGAGGAGGAGTTTACACCACACGATCAGTGCTACGTCAGTGGGTGGGGAAGCACGTGGGGTAAGTATAGTAGTTAACACTATATTTTTTACTAAATACTCATTGACGGCTAGTTCCCATATGAACTGTTCAGACAATAAGTTCAACAAACAGCAAGTGTTGAACTTATTATTTGAACATTTCCCACCGGTCAAGATCTTACGCGGGGAATCCGATTTTTATAAGGATTTTCAGTTTACCCTAAATGAATACCTGCATGATTGTGTCAATTTATGCGGGTGAAACTAACTATTCAAAGACGGATTAGAGAATAGGATTCCGTAAAGTGTTTCTCCACCATACATATTCTATGATCACATGGCCTTATAGTTCTTTATTTAGCATTACTCAATATTCCAAATAAGCCACCACCACTTTGGACACATGATAGGTAGTACACGTAGCAACGTCACCAAACGCAGACAGTGATATTTTAAGACTATGAATTGACATTGGTTACTTATTCCCAGTTCCTTATTCCTTATTGGGAAACATTCTAACTTGACCAAATAAACGATGCGGTATAGGGTGGCCCACCCAAGGTTATACTATAAGAACCGAAAACCGCACTCATCTATCCTCTACGGTTGCCAGAGGAGGTGTTGACCAAATAAACGACGCTGTAGGGTGGCCCACACCAAATTATACTATAAATTATACCGAAAACTGCACTCATCTATACCGTGCGGTTGCCACATGAGGTGGCCAAAATGGCAACCATAATCGTTTTGGTATTTATGAACCGATATTGACAAAATAAACGACGCGGTAGGGTGGCCCACCTCAAATTATACTATAAGAACCGAAAATCGCACTCCTCTATATCGTGCGGTTGCCACAGGAGGTGGCCAAAATGGCAACCATAGCCGTTTTGGAATTTATGAGCCGATCTTGGACAAATTATGGACGCGGTAGGGTTGTTCACCCAAAATTATACTACAAAAACCGAAAACCGCAGCCCTATAGTCCGTGCGGTTGCCACATATGGCAAAAAATGCAACCTTAGCCGTTTTGGTATTTATGAACCGATTTTGACCAAATAGATGGTGCGCTAGGTGGCCCACCCCAAACTTTAGTATAAAACCGAAAAACGCACACATCTAGCTCACGCGGTTGTCACGGTGGTGGCCAAAATGACAACCATAGCCGTTTTGGTATTTATGAACGGACTTTGACTAAATAAATGATGCGGTAGGTCGGCCCACCACAAATTATACTATAAGAATCGAAAACCGCACTCCTCTAGCCCGTGTGCTTGCTACAGGAGGTGCCAAATTGGCAACCATAGCCGTTTTGGTATTTATGAACCGATTTTGACCAAATAGACGGTGCGCTAGGGTGGCCCACCTCAAACTTTAATATAGAAACCGTAAACCACACCCCGCTAGCCAGTGCGGTTGTCCAAATGGCAACTGTAGCCGTTTTGGTATTTATGAACCGATTTTGACCAAATAAAGGACGCGGTAGAGTTACCCACCCCAAATTATACTATAAGAACGAAAACCGCACTCATCTAGCCCGTACGGTTACTACAGGAGGTGGCCAAAAAGGCAAACATTGCCGTTTTGGTAGTTAGGAACAGATTATGACCAAATAAAGGACGCGGTAGGGCGACCCAGCCCAAATTATACTATAAAAACCGAAAACCGCACTCCCTTAGCCCGTGCGGTTGCCACAGTAAGTGGCAAACATGTGAACTATCGGTTCATAAATACCAAGACGGCTATGGTTGTCATTTTGGCCACTTCCTGGGACAACCACACGGCTTAGAGGAGTGCGGTTTTCTGTTCTTATAGTATAATTTGGGGTGGGCCACCATACGCGTCATTTAGTTGGTCACAATCGGTTCATAAATACCAAAACGTCTATGATTGCCATTTTGGCCACCGCCTGTGGCAACCGAATGGGCTAGAGGAATGTGGTTTTCGGTTCTTATTGTATAATTTGGGCCACCCTACCGCGTCCTTTATTTTGTCAAAATCGGTTCATAAATACCAAAACGGCTATGGTTCCCATTTTGGCCATTTTAAGTTTAACTGTTTCCGAATAATGAATTTAGGAACTGGGAAGAAGTATCCAATGTCACCGTAGTTCTTTTAGGTTGGGCGTTTCCAGCTTTCAAATTCCCGTAATATTCGATATGAAGATACAATTGGTACAGTCATTGTAAACATACACTCCAGAGCCATAATGACATACTGATTTCAAGAAACTATAATTAGCTTAGACTGCAACTGGTATTGACTTGGTTAACGGATTTCAGGGACGGGCGATGTAAATGTCCTAAATCACGTGTCGACAATAATCACAACACGTGACCAATGTAACTCGAGCTGGGGCGGTGTGATTCGAGACAGACATGTATGCACAGGAGATGGCACGACTGGAGCTTGTCAGGTAAGATATATTTTAGAACATGGATTAAAAAATATAATGTCTAGCCGACCGGGAAGGTAAGTGTAACAAAATGATTACTACCAATCCAACCATCTCCATCAGTTAAACTTATGACTGGGTCGTCAGTAAAATGACATGCATATATTAAGGGGTTTCCACGCCCTAGCTATATCAGGAGGTGGAATGTTCAGATGAGCATACACAGAACACTAAATAATTTTTAAGCTAGTGCGCAATCTGAAGGAATCTATGCGATTTGAAGACCACATCACCCATGTTATATAAAATAAAAATGTCAAAAAGATGACTTTAATCATATTTTTAGAAGTGGAAATTTCTCAGTAAGTATAAAGAATATTGGAATTTAATAACTGCCATAAAAAGTACACGATCTGAACTAGTGCGTATTTAATAGAGAGCAACACTGCTTTGAGATTGTTAAAAGAAGAATTTTTTCTGGAAAATTGTAAGCATCCATTTTGCAAGCACTGTTACCTTGAGGAACCAGCCCAATTAATACAAATGTTGGTATGCAGGTCATTCGCCCCAGCAGGGAGCAATCAACTTTAAGTAGATACCTCTATTATATATAGCTGTTTAGCTGGGGATTTGGCACATGACCTAAAAATCATCTCAGCCCAAAGGTGTATATTAGTTTTTGCAAAATGGATGCTTACAAATTTGCGGCACGGACTAACATTTTGTTAACTGTCTTGAAGCAGTATTGCTCTCTATTAAATAAATTGAATGTTATATCTCGTTGACGTCGTCATACTAATGCGTTGTTGTGCAGATTGCTTGTTCTACCCTTTCGTGAGTAAAAAGTGGAGTTCCTCAGGAACGTGTATTGGGACCCGTGTTATTTCTAAAATACATAAACTATATACCAGACGACCTTGTGTGCTCTTGCAAAATGTTCGCCGATGACACGAATATCTATGGTTCGCCAAATAACATAAACCTCCAAGAGTTTGTAGATATTGTATGTAAAAATGTAAATGGTCAAATGACTGGCAGCTAAAATTTAATTCTGAAAAAAATCTACATAACCTATTTTGGACACTACACAACCCAGTAAATCGGCTTTACCTGAACATGTAGCGGCAGATTCTGTGAAGATGTTCAAAGAACAAATTGACAACTACGACTAATAATTCATATCGTGCTCGGCTTACAAACATTACAACTCTAATTACTGTAAATCATTACCATAACTATATATTAACGGGTAGAATTCATGGCGACTTTATCCCCTTATTCGATGATGATTTCTTACTATGTTGTCATATTCGTTCGAATGCGCGGCTGTTTAAATTATTCTGGTTAATCCAGACTGGTATCGGGCATGAAAATTCCGATTTTATATAATAAAAAAAATGGTTTTACACCTCCCTGTCGTACGTCCCTGACCATTCTGTCTGTTTTCAGGGTGATTCAGGTGGTCCGATGGTGTGTCTTCGCAATGGACTGTACACTTTGGCTGGTGTAACTTCCTGGGGTAGCAACTCTTGTACACAGGCGGGATTGCCTGGTGTGTTCGTAAAGGTTTCAGCATACATCGACTGGATAACTCAAACCCAGTCATGGTCATAAAACAGAATACATGGATGAATTATCGCTGGCTGTTTACAATAATACTATAAAACATGTACAAGGGTTTTCAACGACAATGAACATTCATTTGAAGAGCAAAACTATCAACGGACAAGTGATGGAATATGGGCCACTTTAGGTTCTAATTAAATAATGGTAATGCGTCGGTGCTATAATTGGATGGCACTAGTTGGCACCGCCCATATATTCGCTGTTGGTAACGTCCATCTTAATCCGTGTCTTATAGTAGAAGCCTGTTTCAAGACCCCTGTGGAATCGAATATAACGAAAATTATTTTCACAGAACTCTAAGAATTCTTCTTGGACATAGACTTATCCGTAGAGTTATGTGAAATGTTTCAGGGAATCGGTTCCAATATTGTCACCCAATAAGACTAATAATGAGCGAAAATCCCTGCCCAATTGGCCACATGTTTATCTTCGTCCACCAGGGTATACGTATCTTAGTTTCAAGACCACCGTGGAATCGGATTGTAAAGAAAACAATATACAACATAACTCTGTAAGAATTCATCTTGGTCATAGCTTATCCCGAGAGTTCTGTTGAATTATTTTCATGGAATAAGTGCCAATATCTTCCATATATTCTGATTGAAACGAATGGTATCCACCGTTGTATCAATACCTTGAAATTACTCGTTAAGGATGTCACCCAAAAAGTCCCCGCCAAATGGTCAATAAAAATAATCAATAGCGACCGGAAATAACTGAGAAACAGAAAAAAATAGAGGCTGGGGATATACTCAAACCGGTATGTGAGGGGCGAGCAAAAAGAGAACAGTAGAGGATGAGAGAACAGATGGAAAAAGGGAGAATAGAGCAATAGAGGGGAATGCAAAGAGCAGATGAGCAATAGAGGAGGGGAAAGAGGAAATGAACAATAGATGAGATGGGAAAGAACAAATGAGCAATAGAAGTGAAGGGAACAAGAGCAAATGAGCAATATAGGAGGGGAAGAGCAATTGAGCAATACAGGAGGAGGAAAGAACAAATGGTGAGACTGGAAAATGGCAAATGAGCAATATAGGAGAGGGGAGAGCAGAGGAGAGTGATTGTGCAATACATGAGAGGAAAGAGCAAATGAGAAATAGAGGGGAGAGCAAATAAGCGACACAGGAGAGGAGAACAGAACACATTAGCGATAGAGGAGAGGGGGAGAACACAAGAGCAATAATGGACAGGGGAAAAGATCAAATGAGCAATAAAAGAGATAGGGAGAAAAAAATGAGCAATATATGAGGGGGAAGAGCAAATGAGCAATATATGAGAGGGAAAAGAGCCACTGAGCAATAAAGGAGACGGGGGAAGAGCAAATGAGCAATATATGAGATGGGGGAAATGAACAATATGACAGTGGAAAAAAGAGCAAATGAGCAATAGAGCCGATGAGAAAAGGGCAAGTGAGCAATATAGGACATGGGAGCAAATGAGCAATATAAGAGAGGGGAGAAGAGCAAATGGGCAATATAAGAGAGTTATGTGGAATAAGTTCCATTATATTCCTTACACAGAGGTATTGAACCAGGCTTCGACTCTAAAACACGGATTATAGTGGGCGTTACTGACATAGTGAATATATGGGGTTGCCAACTGGTGCCATCCGATGATAGCATTCCTTACTATTATTTAATTAGCAGCTAAATTAGACCGTGTTCATCAGACAAGAACACATTCAGATGTTCAAATTAACGGAAGAATAACATCTGTATATTACTATTTTTTGTTTAAATAAAATTATATTATTATGTTTCATCGTGTCGAATATGACAACCAAGCATTATAACTATGACCATCGTCATCCCGGTTCAATCAAAGGTACTCAATCCGACCAGAGGGTCCCCATATCATCAGTATACAACAACAACATTTCTTCAAAATACGCTTTTGTTATCAGAATCGATTAATTGCAACAAAATAATGCTAACCACTGTCAACTATGGTATCAAATTTCCCAAAACGTGTTGTTTATCAACATTTAGTTCAAAGAAATATGGCCGTATTATCACTAGAGTATTCACGAAATTTGGCCGTATTACCACTTTTTTTTTAGAGTTATCCATCTTCATCCGCAATTTTGTCCGAGACCGTGGGTTTGACGACGTGTTTCTGTGCCACATATAATTGCAACTCTCGATAAATAACAAACTTCAAAAATCGGTATCTGGTCACTCTGAAATTTGATGTGCGGGTTCCTCGACTCGAATGAAATAGTTTTTACCCCCGAAGTCAAAGAAATAGTTATTTAGGAGCCTTAATTCGGATAATGCATCTTTAACCCACACCAGTGATTGAGTAGTTTCATAATAAAAATTATTATATCTGTATAATCTTATGGTTGTGAGTACCGCTCCGTGGTACCTGACACCATTTGGGCGTGATTCCAGGGTGTGGAATTGTTATATCGTATTTAAATTAGCGAAGTACTAATTTTAAACTGAGCGAAAAATAGTACGACTCCTGAGTTTAAACTGATTAACAACAGGGACAACAAGATTGAGGGTTATGTTGATCAGTTACACACAATACGAAAGGTTGGACACTGAATAGACAATTACGCCTACACGCGTAGTCCTGTATGTTTACATTCGGTCAACCAATATAACAAATTCAAAACCATTATCCAATGCCAAGCGACGAACAAATCAGGGTAACATCGATGATGTACATATTCTATATTTCGTGTCACGAAAGCACGTCCGTCTATTCACCAGTCTGGCGTGACACTGTGGCGCGAATTTAAAGTGCGCGAATTCAAAACTGAGCGAAGCATAGTACTGCGCGAATTTAAACACGAGTAAGTTAGCTTCTTACCACGCCACGTAGGTTGATCGGCGTTGACTTATTCATACATATATGTCGTGCGGTATGAATCGATACAGCACCCGATTGCCAATCTGAGGCAGGACTGACACACAATAAGAGACTATTTGATTCGATAACATAAGTGCATCGATATATAGTCTGTTGGTTAAGTGCAATACTTCATCAATAATGGAATATATATCTGGAGCGAGAATACACAACATTCAATTCAAGCTGTCGATATATCCCTGGGGACCGTATATTTAATAAAATACGTCATTCCCAATCCCACTGATGCTAAATCACTTTATCGCATACTGTGAAAATGTGTGTGGAACTAAATGCGATTGCACATGTATACAGTGCATTACCGATGACGTAATACTAAGTAAGTAAAGCATGAAATCTGTTTGATAAATGATACACCGGAAGCGGAAAGGAATAATGGAACATCTTTAACGGTTATAGTGAAACAAATCTTGAATATACCATGCGTGTTCGACGGAATGGTCTTCGACGAATCAGAGAATTCTGAAAGGTATGTGACATATGTACTGTTATTTAATCGAACTTGACTCATTTGAACCTCAAAAATTATAAAGAAGGGATAATATCGTGTCAATAGTTTGCAGCACTTTGTGTGTGTTTTAAATGTTTCATAGATAAGTGAGATAAACGCTCTTTATGTTTTACCATAGCAGGAATGTAATGACAATTAACGCTCTTTATTGTACCATAAATGAAGACCATATTTTATCTGAATTATATGGCTTCAAATCTGCAATTGCGCCTTATGTGGTATGGGAATTCCACAGATCCTTTTTTAACAAGAATGAGTGAAATATTTCCATTTTTCTAGTTGGATTTATTCTCTACTAATCATTTGTAACTGTAACCGCAAAAACACGTCGCATTTTTAAAACGACTTGCAAATGTAACTTTGTAACCCTTTTTTAACAAGGATAGGTGAAATATTTTCATTTTTCTAGTTGGAGTTATTCTCTGCTAATCATTTGTAACCGTAACCGCAAAAACACGTCGCATTTTTAAAACGACTTCCAAATGCAACCGTAACCGCAAAAAGACGTCGCATTTTTAAAACGACTTGCAAATATAACTTTGTAACCCTTTTTTAACAAGGATAGGTGATATATTTTCATTTTTCTAGTTGGAGTTATTCTCTGCTAATCATTTGTAACCGTAACCGCAAAAACACGTCGCATTTTTAAAACGACTTTCAAATGTAACTTTGTAACCCTTTTTAACAAGGATGGGTGAAATATTTCCATTTTCCTAGTTGTAGTTATTCTCTGCTAATCATTTGTAATCGTAACCGCAAAAACACGTCGCATTTTTAAAACGACTTGCAAATGTAACTTTGTAACCCTTTTTTAACAAGGATGGGTGAAATATTTTCATTTTTCTAGTTGTAGTTATTCTCTGCTAATCATTTGTAACCGTAACCGAAAAAACACGTCGCATTTTTAAAACGACTTCCAAATGTAACTTTGTAACCCTTTTTAACAAGGATGGGTGAAATATTTCCATTTTTCTAGTTGTAGTTATTCTCTGCTAATCATTTGTAACCGTAACCGCAAAACACGTCGCATTTTTAAAACGATTTCCAAATGTAACTTTGTAACCCTTTTTTAACAAGGATGGGTGAAATATTTCCATTTTTCTAGTTGTAGTTATTCTCTGCTAATCATTTGTAACCGTAACCGCAAAAACACGTCGCATTTTTAAAACGACTTCCATATGTAACTGTAACCGCAAAAACACGGGTGAAACAAAAAACATGGCAAAAATAATGGGGCGCATTTGTAACCGGGTTACTGGTCTGAGCTGACACACGACTTGTTACTGTTCGGACTTCCTAATGTAGCTGCAAATGTCAAAAATATAATAGGGCGCACATGTAACCCAGTAACTGGTTACAAATGCGTCGTATTGTTTTTCTGCACCAAAATCTGCCATATATGCCAATTAAAACAAATGTAGATACGCAGTGTGGTCCACTCAAGCAGGGAGCAATCAACTGGAATTAGGCCAGTGTTAAGGGTACTGGTGGTCAGCTATATACTTGGTTATGAATTCAAACGGGCGTATAAAAATGAGTTATGTTCAAGTAAAAGCACATAAGAGCAATGTTTACACTTGGAGTCACAAATATGAATTCAAATTCAAGAACTGACTATAATTGTGCAAGCATACTATAAAACGTATACAAGTATAGTACAAGAATACATAATAAACAGCAAATACATAACACGAATTATGCACATCGAAATATGTAAAGTGGCTTTTAACATAAGATTTTACATTGATAAAGTATTTATAATAGTTGATGAATCGCGCATGAACCTTTATCAAGCTGACGGTCGGGTGGGCGACACAGAAGAATGTCATCTTTCATCCAATCGACAGCCCCAATACAAATACTGGTGCATTGTAGTGCATGTGAAAACGAAAAAAATACCACTTGACGCTAAAGTGTGGTATAACGCCCTTTAGATATATGGGCCTGACACGCTAAACACCGCCCTTTAGATATATGGGCCTGGCACGCTAAAGAACGATAATCCGCTCTTTGGTGTTGGCGCTGAAGACTGGTATATCGCTTTTTGGTGCCAAACGCTAAATATCTGTATATCCCATTAAAAGGGAGGGCCGGGTACTCGCTCTTTCGGAGAAACTTTGGCGATTTCTGTTTCGAAGCAACGTGCGATTTTTCTCATGGAGCAATAGCATCAATACGAATAGACTGTGTTGCAGTAACTGGCTCGACTTGAGTGGATTGTTTGTGAGCAACGGGTGCATCTTCAGTAAACGTTTCCATGGCCTGTGATACAGGTTCTGGGACATGAGTTATATCAGTTACGTCGTGTCGCTTTTGTAGAAACGACAGCAGAGTATGTGGCTGGTTGAATTGATGGTCGAGCACCAACTAATTTCTTTGCATCGAAAAATGATAGATGTTTCTCAGCCTTACACTGTTGCAGTGTGAATTCATAGTCCCATACGGGGCATGAACGATTCATTACAGCATGTGAACCTTGACAGTGTGCACACTTGTTTTTATTTACTACAATCCGTATGATCATGACCAGAAACAGAACAGCGTGGACATATAATTTCTTTACTTTACAATGTCCCGGTCATGACCATACCCATGACATTTAAATCATCCTACATGATTTTGAACATATGTAGACAGATATATTTTCATATATCCAACCTCCAATGCCGACCGATGTTCGCACCATCAGTAACTCCCTGTGGTGCCAACTCAGCCATAATCTCCAACTCAGAAGAGTCATTATCGCGGGTTCTCAAAATTGCTTTGCTAACTATTCAATGTTTTGTGAGGAGCAACCATGACTAGCGTTTGTGCAATAGCTGTTAATTGCAACACAGCATCAGATTGAACTTTCTTTGAACATTCAATCAGGAGACAACCAGTCACTGGCCCGGTCCTGATCAGTTTGACATATTTTAAGTACCGAGGGAATACCCCAGCATCATTAGAACTAAGTGAGTCATCAGTCTTACGATCATGTCGTGTTTTTTTTATTTGAGTTGCCATATAAAAAGCAGAAAATCGACCACAAGCCCAGCAGCCGCCCTGGACTACCCTTCGAATTCTGATCGGGTCAAAGACTGGTACATAGCTGAAGCGCTTACCCGTTTAGACACTGCATGTAACAGCCTCTCGGTACCTTCATACAATGAGACAAGCGTGCACAATACACGATTCAACAATCATGAGGACGAACGCCAAAGAAACAGGAGAGAGAACAGCAATATATGTGAAAAGAAAAAAACAGAAAACAGTTGTTCAAACATCAGACGAACAATAAAACAGATAAACAAAATTAACAATGTGGAGAGGCGTGACTGGCCGGTTCAACTCATCCACCAGTCTTGAAGAGGTGTATGACCAAAGTGGACCATGAACTAAACCGTATTCTTAGGTCGATGCCTCATGTGGTGGGCCGTCGTAGTACCACCAGGACTCTTACATCACACCTCACGGGATGCACCCCACGACAAACAGGGTGCCACATTCAGGAATTCTTACCCCTGGCAGTGGGGCGGTAGGTATGTTCACCCGGGCCCACACGGGGGGTCAACAGGCATGACATGAACATTCCCAAATATAAAATATTATCTATGTTGCCTTTCTAATTGAAAATACATAGTTGCTAAAGAGCGGTATACGGTTCTTTAGCGCGGAGGAGCATGCATTTCGAAAAATATCCCGGCAACGCATGCAATTTTAAATATTGTTATACCATAAAAGTTAAGTAAATGAGATTATAATATCCACTGGGTCGATGGTTCTTATATATTGTATCGCAATAATCAGTTGTATCAAATTTCACAAATAAATTCTTGACAGATTTTGAGAAAATCCATGTTGAAATACCAGGACGTTTTGGCAACACGTGCGCCTGACCTTAAATGCACGGGCGGCATTCGTTGCAGAAATATGCATATTTGATCAAATCGCCATCAACAGAAGGAATATTTAAATATATATAGTTTTGTTCATATGCCAAACATAATCAGCGCGTCAATAGTATATTGTCGTCAAGACGTACGATGGTGTATGTAAATAAGAGCCTGCTCGTGTTACATAAGTTGTGCTTCTGTTTACATAATACAGCGCAATTCTATTGGTTAATCACACACAAATGATATAAACGCTCTTTATTATTTCCATATCCGGAAAACAGTAACAAATGACGCTCTTTATGTTTACCATATCCGGATCTAAACAAAAGCCAGGAAACGTAACGTTTTTTGCTTTTGTTTACATATAATAACATACTGTTTATGCCACATTTCTGATTGGTATAAGAACAAGGTATGTCTATATTTTATTATTCTTTCTGTTTATGGCGGTTTTCGACGGAGGTGAATATTTTAACAGCATACCCACAGCCAACGACGCCCGTATCTTTAATATATACTGTTCATATTTGTTATACTTATTCTGTATTGTGGGGAGCGGAGGTTGAACAATTAAAATATAACAACAGTTCAACCTATGACGAATGTGTCAGGCATGAAATTTCCAATTGATGATTTTTTTTACCAAGGTTAGGGAGTGAGACACCCGAACCCCACGCCACGTTCCTGGTGCAGCGGCACTTCTGTGGTCCTTATGTTATCTGGTTGACAACCGCCATCATACTTAAGGAAATGTGTATGCAAACAAACATGTCGGTAGAAAAACTGTTTAATGTTTGACATACCGAATGCATTATCTCAATTCAATCGAACGTAATGTGCGCTTCGCTTCAAGAAGCATAATGGAATCGCAATTAAATCAGTTCAAATATTACTCCAGTGATCAATAGAGACATTATATTACCGACTCGACGTGCTTTACACTCTCCATGAAAAGTTATATACTATATTTCACTCTTGGGCACAGTCGCCAAAATGTGAAGAGTACTTTTGTTCGTCTTGCAATGGCGATATAAGTGGAGGACTTGATAACTGGATATATCAGTGTATACACAGGTAGATATTTATTGTCTGTATACGTTGTCCGTAGCGAAGGAAGTACATTCTAATTATGAAATGATGTCATCCACAATTATTCCTATATCGAAATTAAGTGGCCACAATAAGCATCCGCTTTCTGTTAAATCTATAATACTCTGATTGCTGTTTTGTATATTCATATTATGTCCCGACTGTACACAATGGGAAATAAAACATTGTTACACCAAGAAGTCCATGTTGGAAACAGGGTGACTTCGGAAATAACACAACATATCCTCTCATAAATACGCACATAATCAACCTATAATGTGAAATAGGTACATAATGTGATTATTTTATTCTGTAATAAGCAGATAATGGAGTCAAATCCGTTATTTCGTTTTATGGCGCGGATCACAGTGAAAACACATGTTAAAGAGCGTACACCTGAAAAGACGTGAGATGGCTTATTTCTCTCATTGTCCGCACATTATATAATCGCCTCATTATGAGTCCATGGTGTTTCTAACACACTCTCGTTTTCAGCACCTTATTGACTCAAAATGAGGAGATTCTACCTATAACAAGTTCTATTATAAGCAGGTAATGTGCGTATTTCCGGGAGAACAAGCTGAATAACAACATAATTATTTTATGTGCAGATTTGGAGCAGACTTAGATTTAGATGTGGCGAGAGTAATTATTTGCGGCCATTCTTGTATGATAAAATACCAGCGTTTCTCACACATTGTCACGGAATACGTCCGATACATAACCTTATACCACATAACGATCGTCGCTGTATTTGTCGATATCGGGTACCCCAGAATATACTCGATTATGAAACGTGGCGCACATATCTCGTGGACGATTTTTGATATGTTGTGCGGAATTGTCTACTGATTCCAAAAATGTTAATACCATTTCTGTATAAATTTTGTCCAAGGGAGAACGAGAAGATCGTTTCGACCATCCAGGGCCTTTCGCGCCCAGCAACTGAATCCATGAACGCGATACAAAGCTATAATTATAACATATACACCCCCTGTATCCGGCTTCCGGTATGTGTGGATACCACAGATCCGATGTAACAAAAATCATTGACATATCAACACGTGTTTATAATTTATCACCCGGAGCGCCATTTAAGTTGAAAATAAGTCCTATTGCTCGTGTAATTCAGTTACACGGATGGATGACGCTTTTGTGTAAACATAGTAACTGAATTTAAGTGATTGTTAATCTCACTAAACTCGCGTCAATCGAATAAAGATTACTTAAAAGCACGAACTTTTTATCGTTTGAAACAAAACTGTTGACGTTCTAGGTAATAAATATCTCAAGTGTTGATGTATATTTGAAGTAGGTCCATTTTTGCTACTGTCGGTAAAGTTCTGTAAAATTACATAAAACAGATGTATACTTATATCGCCGAAATAAATGTGTGTGCTCTTCAAATATATGGTTGGTTTCATGGACTTCTTTGCCAGTGCTACATTGATGCTGGTGCCCCAAGGTAAATGTGTACATGGACTTCGGTGATATTTTTCTTCAAAAAGCTCAGAATTGTCATACACCGCGGGTGGCTTACGTATGTCACCTCTAGATTGCAACTTTTGGAGCCATTATTAAGTCAAATGTGAATCTGTCAATGTGTTCTGGTTCCCGTGTACATTTATTGTTGGGCCCTTTGTCGCATAGTTGTCGATATAAGGCAACAGAACGAGTACATGTATAAAGAATCCCCGTGTGTATATATGCACCACGGGGTCTTATTCTGGTCTTATATGCGAAAACTTTCATTTGGGTATTTATCTCATCTTTTGGAGTCATGATCAGTGTTCGCGCTGTCGGTAGCCAAATTAGCCAATGGCTAATCTTTTTCGAATTTCGCTAATAAAAATTTCATTTGGCTAAACTTTTTTTGAACCAAAATGGAGACTGAAAGCATGGAGCCAGAAAGTTAATTAATAAAAGCGCTCAATATAGATCGACATTCAAGACGAAGTTAGGTGACGAAAGTATTTCATTATTTTCGTACTTATGAAATATCGTACAAAGGGAAACCCGATCAACAACTCTATCAACCAAGCGATCACACAGTGATTTGCAATCATCTTTAGTTTTCACAAGACGGACATTCAAAGACGCATGGACATTAAACCGACCATGGTTGAATTATGACAATGTGAAGAAAGCAATGTTTTGTAAAGTGCATTGACGCCGGTATATAATTTGTTCGTAACAGGCTGTTTTAATCTGGAGAAAGATTACGTCACTCTGCACGAAGCAGCAAAAGGTCATTATTAATTTGCACATTTAATCCCCTAATCCCCCATTCAGCCCATTGTCTGTCTGGTCACCCACGGCGCGCCTGCACAATGCATGTTTATAATGACATTGTATTTATGACGGTCGATGTTTATGAGCACCAAGTGTAAGACAATAGCTTAATCAGCCAAATGCGACGACAGATATTTTGTGGCTATTTGTCGTCAATACCGATACAGTCAAAATAATATGCATGCTTTTATGACATATTGTAATTTGATAATGGCGTAACAATATTAAGTTATTAGAGTTTCCAGATGTCACTTAGATATTTTCGCAAGGATAAATATTTAATGATTTAAAAACGGATATTGATATAAAACAAAACAATAATGACATTAAGAAGGACAATCCCGGGTTACCCCCCCCCCCCCCCCCCCACAAATCACTCTTTCACATAAAGATTAATAAATTTTTAATAAATGATATATATAAAAATACTTCTAGTTCATCAAAATTATTTAAATTATTGTGTATTTTACCTGTGTCTGTTAGATTTTACGTTTTAGTCATTAATTGTGAACCGACCAGAAAACGATGATTTAAGTTGGCCAAAGTTTTTTTTAAATTGGCCAAAAAACATTTGGCTAAAGTTCTTTTCATTTGGCTAATAAAATTTTCATTTGGCTAAACTTTTGGCTAAAGTTTTTTTCTGTCCAGCGCGAACACTGGTCATGATCAACTCGAACATGGGTCTTTCAATGTCTGTTGGTTCCCATGTAAATAAAAATCGCTTTTCATTTATACCCGAGGTCTAAGTATGTCGACGAATACCTGAACTACCTTTCGACGAGTATTATATGTCCCAGAAAGACGCATTGAAGTCATAAAAATATAACTTTGAACACGATGTTTGGGTCCTAAACAAAAGAAAAACAGCTATTTTCGCGGCATTAAACAGAAAAGAGCGTTCCGTGTTATAATATAGTCTATCCCTGATATGGTAGACATAACGAACGTTTGTATCACTTCTGTGCGAAAATTTTAGAACATCTGGAAATGGCTGTGACCATGGAAAATATTTTTCAGAGCAAATGACGCCGTTATTAAATAATTTGAGTTCGTGTAATCCTCCACCGATTTGGACCATAAAATATTTATTAACCTTTTCTTGCAGAATATTGTGAGCTGATTCAGGATGCCACGAATTCATGTCGCAAGAACAGTATACGACGCGAAAAAGGCAGTAAAGCGTGTCCTCTGTACACCAGACGCACTTGTCGGTGTCATTTTCAAAGGTGTGGATTTGGGCGGACCACGAGGTAACTACACGTATATATATAATATATAGGGATAATGCAAAATGAATTTGAAAAATAAAAACAAAGACATAAACAAGAATCACGAAACGCCAGCAATACAGACTGGCTCCAATTACAGTCCTCTCTTGGTGTCCATCGAAAGGTCCTTAACCCTTTCATATCGGAAGCTGTGCTGGTGAAGCATTAAATATCCTGTGCCAGTGCATTCTATTATATATGTGAATCTCCCATATAGGGAGCCTCGCATAAATAAGAGAATGCATTGGCTTACAAGGTCAAGGCAAATGTTGTTAGGCCAATGCAATCTGTTAACTATATATATGCGAGGCTCCTATAGGAGAATGCTTTGGCACAGGCTTTTCGCAAGATTTCAGGAAGCTCCAGCCATGGAATGGTTATTTCAAAGCTCACTAAGCCACCATTAACCGCGCTGTAATGGATTACTGATAATCGCCGATTGGTGTTCCATGCACGCAAACGCATGGTATAAAACCTGATTCTAATAAAGTGGAAGATTTGTTATGTTTGCTTGCCGGTGGCCGTGGTGTAACGAATATGTGAAGTTTCGAAGTGCATGAAATTAACGCTGAGTTGGTCATGCCCTCTCACATGTTTTTCTGTGATAAAGTTACCTACTTTGAGTAAATATCTCACAACATAAACGCAATTTAGAAGTGACTTTTCAGTTTCGGAAAGTGACAGCCTTCATTGAGCATATAAATTAAGAACTGATACATATAGGAAATATTTGTTTGCTATACATGTTATTAACCTGGGTCGCTTTATCAGAATTCCCTCCAACATGGTTATCATTATCCGAATTTCGGGAATCTGGGGAACACACACAAAACAAAAAACAAAAGAAAAACCAAAAAACAACCGGCGAGGAACCAATTCACCGAAAAATAAGCAATGGATAGTCTCTCCCCCGCCAATAAAACTGATAACGTCGTTATTTGACCACGCGACTGAGACGACGCTAAAAAGAAACAAAGCAACGTTATCTCCAGCCAATTGGGATTTTATCCATGTACTTGGACTGAAGCATACAGCCCCGTGTGTCAGTAACTGTTGTTCAGCAGACGGGTTTGGTTTATATTTGGGGTTTACCATCGAGTCATGCGCTATAGGCCATACATGAATTTCAAATCCCCGATTTGATCGAGATGCGAACGAGCGTTCACATAATGTACCATGCACCTTACCAACTGAGACACTGGGGTCCCTGTTGTTCAGCAGATATTTCTGACATGATACGACGTCGGTCTAGTACATATCATATATATTTATGACTGAGATCGACACCAAAACTATTACATGTACGATGATATTCAGCCTGTTCTCCCGAAAACTAATACATTATCTGCTTATAATAGAACTTATTTTCGGTAGATAATCTGCTTAGAATTGCCTAATTTTGAGTCGATAATGTGCTGAAAATCTGAACATTTTAGTGACATTATCGACTCATCATTATCGACTCATAATGAGGCGATTCTACGAAGGTTATGTGTGGAAGAGTGAAGTCAGTTCTTGTATATCTTTTATTCACATCTAATATCAATGTATAGTCAACAGCAATGTCATGAATCAAATCTTAGATGGATGGAAAGACAGGAACGCCGCTTATTAATTTAGCGGGTGGATGTTGACATCTGCCAATTAGTCTGAAGAGCCGAAACTAATTGAAGAGTAGATTAATGTCTGGTTTATATATACGCTAGGCAGTCATTAGTGTATCTCTTTGTCTGTACTGACCCATGGGTGAACTGGAATTATTACCTAAGACTTTCCTTCCTTTGTGGTTAGACTTGCATAACCCATAGGTCGCGTCCTCTTCGAGTATGACCTTGGTAATTTGGTTGGGGTCACTTATCGTTCGATTATATTCCTGTCTCCCCCCATCGGTTAAGATAGATATGTTTAGTATGTACCATCACGTCCCTTGAATAAGATAAGGGATATGG
Source organism: Siphonodentalium dalli (assembly GCA_032622095.1). Lineage (NCBI taxonomy): Eukaryota > Metazoa > Mollusca > Scaphopoda > Gadilida > Siphonodentaliidae > Siphonodentalium > Siphonodentalium dalli. The sequence continues at coordinate 183,376,176 of CP136063.1, forward strand.
GTGCATTACTCTACATATGTGCGGACAATGTGACAAATAAGCCAACTTACTACTTCCGTGAGGATATGCTGTAGTATTAAAAAAAAACTCGGTGTTTCCGTATTTAAAAAAAAAATACTTTTATCGGCGGTCTCCTTTTGATATGAAGCAATATTCACAAAACTTTTGGAATCACAGTCTAAATCAATCAGTCAAACTAATGCACAGTTTGCTTTTCATTAAATGATATAGCTGGGCACTTGGATGGGATATTTCCTCACTTTTCTTGTTTTGTGAATCAATATTAAGTTGTTTTTATTCCATTGATTTAGAGCTTGTGTACTGCCGATCCAATTATTGTGGTGGAATCCTTTGTATTTCAGGGTCATTGTCCGTGATAACTATCGCAAACACCTACGGCGACGTGTATGTATTCGATTTGCGAACGGAACCCGACATTCTGGTCGCTGGTCAGGTACTGCGGATACTACAGAGCAACGACATAACTAAGGTACATTACACGCATTGTCCAAAAAAAATCACCTGCTATACTCACCGTTTCATTTGCTTAAGGAATACGAGACCCAACTGTTCCTGTGAATTTTACTTGGTCACTATTTCCACATGCATATTTCGTATCTATATACTCTGTAGAATAAATTCGTTCATAAAAGCTAAATCTTCGCCTTAATCCATTCCAATCTACAATTTCTTTTGTGACAAACTTATTAAAGTAATCTACCAGAGGACTCATTGCCTTCTTCTCCGAGTAAAGAACCTACATGACGTTTAAAGGTACTCAATCCGATTCGATGGTCCCCATATCATCAGATTCCATCAACATTTTTTGAAATGCCGCTTCAGTTATCAAAATCGATTAATTGCCCAAAAATAATGCTAACCACAGTCAACAATAGTATAAAATTGCCCATAACCTGTTATTTATCAACATTTTGTTCAACGAAATTTTGCCGGTTTGTCAAAACTCTGACACAAAAAAGTCACTTGAATTTAGAGTTATTCGTCTTAATCCGCAATTTGGTCCGAGACCGTCTTCTCGCCGACGCGACTTTTACTGGGCCACTAAATATTATTGGTGGTGAAAAATATCGATATATCATCACACTGACCTTTGACGGGTGGGTTCCTCGACTCGAATCAAATACTTTTTACCCCTTTTAGCAAAGGAAATAGTAATTTGCGAGCGTTAATTCGGATTATGCATCTTTCATTGAGTCCAAAGTACCGCAATACCCGGCAACTTATACCAGACTCCTGTCATTATTGGAGTATCGCGAAAGTGTGGTTTTAGACTTATGACCATATTAGGCCAATGGGGTAGGTATCGGCATGGTATGTAAGTTGCGGAGGTATATTCATCACTGGTCAAGTGGTCTGATAACTTGCTGTTGTTGTTGGGTGGGGGGGGGCTACATCTTGACCAGTAATTAGCATAATACGGAATCCACCATGGATGCCACTACATGGGCGGTCTGAGGAATATCGCACATAAAGGGGTGGGGGTTGTTTCTTTTGTGCCCTCATTACATCAACGATTTATCTAGACCATATGCGTTTGAATCAGTCAGACATCTTAACCCTTTATTTACTAAATGGATTCTCCCATTCAGTTATAAAAGTACACATTAGAATGGTATATTATTCATTTAGAGGGGTGGTAAGGAAATATGACGACAGATAATACAAGTGGAGAAGGATTCCTATATTCAGTGGTGGGACTTAATCAGATTATAAATTCAACATATGGCCGTTTGTTGAACTTATTATCTGAACATTTCAGGACGGAACTATACTCGCCAGTGAGTAGCTAGTTAAGAAAGTGCAGACTACATACATGTTCAGTGGGCCTCGGTGGCTCGTCGGTAAGGTGCTCTGCTCCAGACCGACTCGCTCTCCAGCGCTGGCGATATGGGTTCAACTCCCTGTGGAGTCATCGCTGACTTTGTATCCCATATAGATATCTGGGGGGTGGTGCCAGTTACTCGCCGATGGTCGATGGTTTCGCCGGGAACAATGAGTCATTATTCCAACCAATGAAATTACTGGTTGATTTACCTTAGTGTACGGACTTTCCATCCACCAATAAAACTGGAAACGTCGTGATATAGCACTGACTGCCGAAAGTGACGTTAAACCACAATAAATAAATATATAAATAAATAAACATGTTCACAAATATTTTACAGGTTTTTCATAATGGATGCAACGCTGTACTTTTCCTGAAGCACACGCATAACATACAGCTGCGGAAGTTCTTTGATACACAGGTAGGTGTGTTGTTAATGTAATGTTGATGGCTAACATTACCTGCACACCAGCATTGTGATATGTTGTTCCGGGTACGAGTGAAATTAAATTCATAAAGTCAACGAAGAAGCACACGAATAATCAGGTCTAGATATATCACGCCGCTTCCGTGTATGTAACACTTACTGTCCACGGTGGTTCACCCGCGATACGACCGCATATTATATTGTATATTATTATCCATCCCTTAACTAACACTATTTCTGATTGGGCAAAAGCCGTCCCATGATAATCCGGAAAAAAGTCATATTGGAGTTGTTTTAACTTCCGTGTTTATTGTTCCAAATCATGCTTTCTGTTGACCAAATACAGCTTTAATAGACAATCGAGTGCCGACAAATACCAAAAATAACCACAAAAGTTTTATTCCCAAAATTTGGATAAACATACAGATGGATAATAAAAATGTCGTTATATATAATGTTGTGTACAGTATGTGTTTATCTTGTACTCGTCCAGGTTATGGTGAGAAGTCATATTGGACGAGAAATGTTGAGTACAGTATGTGATTTTCTTGTACTCGTCCAGGTTGTGGTGAGAAGTCATATTGGACGAGACACGCAATATGACTTCTCACCACAACCTGGACGAGTACAAGAAAAACACACACCGTACACAACATTGTATAATAACTGTATAGTATTAGAGATCTGTTAAGAAAAGACAGTGTAAAGGTATGCCACCAGTAGCACACGGTACGACCTCAGGTTTTGCATTTCAATATTGTCCATAAATTGGACTCTTAATTTTCTGTTGTCCTGCTATACACTGAGAACAAATCGGATCAATATGACTAACTTTGGGTTAGTCACGACTCACAAGAAGTTGGAGTCACGTTGACTAACACACACCTTTCATCGAGTCACTACGAGTAACTCTGGTGTTAGTCATAGTGACTAAGTTACACCAATGAATTACTTTTAATTGCAAACTGCCCAAATTAAGCTTAATATTCATTGATAAATATTCAACATCCATTGCACCGCAGTTCTATTGGATCTATAATTGGACGAATGTGATGTGAGAATATAATGGCATATATATCCGAATGTCACTTCCACATCAAAGGTTACACTATTTGAATAACATGTGCTTATTCCATGACACCACAGACAACTCGGAAAAATTAACTAGTTAAACAGACCTACACCACAAACTATTTAAACAGACTTATACCACAAACTATATACCTTACAACAGACCAGTATTGAAATTTGTGTATTAGAGAATGGATAGAAAGTCTGTCTTGCTTTCAATTAGGTCTCTGATTTTGGATAATATATCATCTGGTTGAGTATTGAAATTATTTGCACACAATTTCCACCTAATTACATGTTCACATTCCCAGTGACTCAGACTCAATCCTGGTAAATATTGACTAACGCAATTGTAGTCTAATGGCATCGGACCACTCTTATCGGCTGAAGTCCCCATTTAAGAGGACTCCACCCTTACGAGATGGTAAAAACAGCCCATCCCCAGGAGTCAGTCACCCGAGTCCGAAGACCGTCGTCCGTCAGTCAGTCAGCATTGTCCACTCGTCCTGCGAACCCATCCTGTGGACTTCCCGTATAATAATAATATATTATTGTAACGTTGTGATAATACACTAAATTAATTATGTAGCAAACCTCAGGTCATACCGTGCGTTATTGTCGGTATACATTTGTTACGATATATTAAAATGTCGTATCGGGTGCAACCGTGGTTCATCCACGTGTTGACTTAAGGTCTAAATAGTTATCTAATCTTCAAACTTTAATTTTTTAGCATTGTCATTACGTGCCGGAAAACACCCTGGTCGATAAGTTATTGAAACATTTGTGTAAATAGATTATATGCCCAGGAGATACATGTACACATATACATATCAAAACGCCAAACAATAGACATGCATATAATTATTGAGATTTACATTCATTACAAATCTGACGTTTATAATCTATTCACCATGACCTACTTTCAAGCACAAGTGACTCTCAAATACCAATGACACCTGTAGTGGCGTAACACAAACGTTGTATAGATAAATACGTACATGCATACTAAATAGCACAGCGCAGATTAAAACAAGCCAGCCGTATTATTCGATATAAATATTTGAAAATGCATTGCATACAGTCGGATTGGCTCAGTCGATTATATTGATAGTGCATCATAAGTGGTATATAGATAATGAACCGTGTGTGTTCTATACTATGGGACGTTAATCTGCTTACGTTATCTGATTATTTGCGCTTTCCAGTAAGTGGAAGTAGCTTAGGGTTGCTAGGAGACAAAACGTCCACAGAAAGTCTAGAGTTTAATTAGTGTTACCGCGCTACCGATATGCAATAATAGACACGAAAAATAAAAAAAAAACTATTAAAATCATTGATGAATTTCGAACAATATTTCACAAATCGACATTTAACACTGAAGGTATGCGCGAATATACAAATTATTTCGAACAAATAATTCTCAATGTAGCAAGCGACCGGCTAAGTCGCTGACTAGTATAAAATAAGAGCTACTTTATTACTACATTTGTCCGTTTCTATGAAATGTAGCAAGCACAGTGCGAACATTCCAAATATATCATACGTTTATTTTTCATTGTCGATGTAGCGCAACACAGACAATCTTTTGCTTACATGTATATTCTTATTAGTTCACCAGTACACTCTATTTCACAACACAGGTCGTATATGAGATGCTGTTGGTTCAGCGTGGTCTTCCCCCAAGGGCAATATCTCTAAGAAAACTGTGTTATAAGTTCTACATCTCTGAGCTGTACACACCGTCGAGGCGGCTTCAGGTAGGTGACAAAGCAAATCTTATTCAGATCGGGGGGGGGGCGTAGTAACACATTTGTATGAAGGTATGCCTGGGTGGGTGGTCCGAGTGAGGCAAAAAACTCATTTTTAACAACCTCATGCAATTGTTTTTAAACGAAAGACCTTTTGTGCCCATATTTGACATTTCTATGAGCTTAAAACATATTAATTGCAATATACCATATTTATGGTACAGGGATCTCACATGGGCCTTAGTGGAGATGACATTAAGCTGTGGCATGCTGCATGTGGGACGGTGAGGCGAAAAACTTCCTTCCCGAAACTCTTCGCAAAGAGCTTTAAGCCTAGATCATTGTGTGAATGGAAAAAGAGCGAGCAACTGTCTCAAACATTGATGTGACTATCAATGGCTATAATATAACTGTCACTAGCGCATCAAACTAATCAGTAAGTTCTTTGCATGGCTATCAACCCACACACCTGAAGTGTCCAAGTCTGGCATAATGACTGCTTGTCATTTAGTATAACATGGGTTGCTTCAGTAGACTAACAAAGTGGTATGGAATAACCCCAGATAATGAGTTGGTTGACAGATTAATCAGGAAATAGATATAAATTATGGAATTGTGCTGAATTGTATGTATCCTACACAATGACCTAGGTTTGAAGATATAAGCGATTTATAAAAATAATATTTGAAATTTCAGCCTGGTAAATATCCTCTCTGTGTATTTGTTATCAAAATACGTCAACTCTAGTTGAATTGGAGCTTAACAACTGACATGTCAACAGTGACTCAAAAGTAAAGATTGAGTTCACTTACCTGATATGTTATTAGCTTAAAATGTATTACAGCCACATCGCCACATCGCATGATCGGTTCACGTAATAGCTTGCAGTGGGTGCGGGGGGGGGGGGGGGTGATATCTCACTGGATATGCAGGGGATATGTATAGTTTGTGTTTGTAAAAATGGATCCATGTACCTTATACTAGTGTTTTATGTGCACATATCAGCCTATGATGGGTTACTGTATTTGTATGCATTAGAATTTCCATTTAGCAGTATGGAATTTGACCACCCAAGTAGCATACTAGCATACTCTCATCACACACTGACCTGGAAACTCAAAGGTTGACAAATGCCTATCAGCATTCATTTGGTAAAACAAAATCTTTATATTTGCCTGCATTAATCATTATGTTTTTTCAATTAAAACAGCTTCTGAAACATGTTAAACTGTCATGTGAACTAAATGAGATCATTTCCCAGTCATATGAGTGATATCAGTAGGGTGTTCCATAAAATTTAGATAGAGTTGGGGGTGTCAACAAATTGGGAGTAAAAATTACAAAATCGGCATACCTTTCTGCAAAGTTTTTACTGCACCCCTGTTCAGATGGTAATTTATTCGAAAATAAAGGGGGCGGTGACAGTCATCATCAAATCATGCTATCGGCAAAAGTAATTTGATCAATCGTGACACATTTTGAATGCCTTTGGTAATAACAGCCTTTGGTGGCAAATGTACCATGATAATAACCAGCCAATTCATCCGAGAGCGGTTCCCTTTAAATATATGCGCGACCGTCAGATATTATTTGAAAATATTCTTTATTTGTATTTGTGTTAGCGATTATATCCGAGAACAAAATGTAGACGACGGGGTAGGAAAAATTGAATTTCACAATACAGTAATCGCCATTCAGAAATGAACTGGTTGGTTTTTAAGTACAAGTAAAAAGACAAAGATATCATAATACGCTCGGAAAAATATTGTCACCACGTCTTTCATTGCAATCGGCGTGAATTGATTCGGCTCCGAAGAAAAGATTCACCGCGAAATGATGGTTATTGTATCAACTGGTTTCTCATATATATAGTAACCCTCTAAGTAATCGACTTCTTAACCACAACAGAATTATGGGTAACTTTTCAGGATTTAGTCGGAAATATGGCTTGTTGCCATTCATCGGAAAGCTCTCCCCAATCCTGAAAAGTTACCTATAATTCTGCTGTGGTTAAGAAGTCGATTACTTAGAGCATTACTGTATCAACAACGAGGATTATGTTCCCGCGACATCTACTCCTCAGGTGATACTTCGGTTACTAAATCTATATCACCCATAGGCTTTCGATGCGCCTGGGTCCTCGGATATCCCAAGTAGTTCTATTCCTTGATTCCGTTAAATGCACCCAACTGTTCGTCCAATGTCCACTGCATTATGACTTGCACTCGAGTCGTTTGAACTCATATTCATTCAGGTGCTGATGTCAGAGGACAGAAATGTTTGGTCTAGGCGCCCATTCGATCAGGACATGCCGTTGACGGTGGCATCCGATGCCGTGGCATTGCCGGTTCTTTGTAAGAAGATTGCCGGGTAAGCGGCCAGTATATATGTGGCATAGAAATAACCCAACAAAACAGAAAATAGCGAATGGGCTATATCAAAATCCATGGAGTATGGATGCTTGCAAGTTGGTATGCCATTTTAATATCAGTTATCTGGCTGCTGTTAGGTAGGTATATAATATTATTCCAGAATGTGAGACCAACTTACATCCATATTCCATGAAACTCAACAAAATCAACATCCATTTATTATCTTTACATTCAACTTGCAAATTAAAAGATCATTTATCGCCCGTTTTGAAAGATATTATGTTACCTTACTCGTATTTAAATTCGCGCAGTACTAAAACTGAGCGAAAAATAGTACGACTCCTGATTTTATACAAACCGCGTGGGGAAAATAAAAGGGTTATACGTTCGTGAGATACATATTCATGTTTTACGGAAGATTGGAGTTATTACATTCATATTCCGACAACGATTTCAATACCATTTAAAGCATATAAAGCGACAAATAATTGCATAGTCTTCTACGTTTCAATGCTTGTAAAAATACACATATTTCAGAATGAAGGTGCACGAAAGCACGTCTCCATATACCCACATCCCTGCACGGAGTGGCGCCGTGGTCAGAAAACAGTCTTGAGTTATTTATGTGAACTCAACTATTTAAAATACAACTGCACAAGCAACCATTTTTTCGGAAGTCAGCAGCCTACTCGATTTTGTTTTTACTTTTGAGCTCAATTCAATGATCCGCATAACTGCTTAAATATCAGAATAATTACTTGGATCATACACCCATCTTCACAACAAAATTATAATGCAGTCATGTTCTCGATGTAAATTTCCGTCGTGATGGTCTTTACTACCTACACACAAGTATCTTTAAGAGCGATTCAGAACAGACACTGTCATCAAACACATAATCTTTTCTAAAATATTTTTGTCAGTTTTGAATTCGCGCAGCATGATGCGCGAATTCAAAGTGCGCGAATTTAAAACCGAGCGAAAAATAGTACTGCGCGAATTTATATACGAGTAAGGTACATGTTTCGCGTTGCAAGTTGTGCCCATTTAAAGGCACGTGAGGCCTTAGTTGTCGAAAATATTCATATTTGTTCCAATCACCGTAAACAGAAAAACATTAAAATGCATACATTTTCGTTCATATATACCATGACTATCGCGTAAACAGCATGTTATCATAAAGACCTACTATATTTTACCTAAGCAAGAGCCTGATTGTGTTACAGAAGACAGCACAATGCTACTGGCTGATCACACAAAAATGGAATAAACGCTCTTTATTTGTTCCATATCAGGAATTCACCAACAAAGAACGCTCTTTATGTTTACCATCATAATATAAACAAACACCAGAAAAGTAACTTTTTATGCTTTTGTTTACATAACAATGGTCTAACAAATGACAATAACATACTGTTTATGCGATATATCTTATTTGTATACGGACAAAGTCTGTCTACATTTTGATGTTCTTTCTGTTTGTGGCGGTTTTTGACGGGTGGAAATATTTTTACAGGATACCCACCGCCAAGGCCAACCGTACCTTTAAGACATTGATTTGGATTTGCTTGTGTTCCCTGGAGTATGGATGCAAGTTGGTTTGACACTTTGTGTGGAAAGCTCCACTGAAATAAATGTCAGACCAACTTGCACCCATTCTCTATTGAACGCAAGCAAATCAACACCCATTATACTTATATATATACACAACCGAGTCAGCAGGCAACGTTCTGCATTCGTGTTGTACGGCGCGATTCCACGTATGTGTGACTGTTTGTGGCATACCCGCGACATAACATGACAACCAACTAAGGTCCTCCATTAATGTTCCACAGCATTGCATGCGAATGTAAACACACCAAAATGTATCACCAATATTCTCCCATTCACAGTTTGCTGGAGTCCCCGTTAACTGATTGTGGCGTTGAGGCTGAGCATACTTCAAATCTAACTGGAGTTGTGAAAAGATCCGTTGGGTTTGAGGGCGATGATGACAATAGCAATCCAGGAAGAACGCAAAAAAACAGTGGCTCTGGTCGAAAAATGGATATTCCCATGTTAATACCAACAGTATATACACAGGATAGCGTTCCTTGTGGTGTCGACAGCCATAGTGGACGTCTATCAGAAGCGAAGCGGCGTTGTTGCTCGAATGGTCCGCGTGACATTGTTTGTGAATGTGAGAATTATGAAGACGGAATAGAATATCCTATAGAGCCGACTAGACCGGCAGATGGAGCTGACAGCCTATATATGTTCTGATCGTAGCTACCTCCACAAAAGGAGTCGCATGGCGTCACTGGATTCCGGATCACACGCCATATATACGCCCTCGAATAGGATTTGCAGTGTATTTGACCATGATAGTCGTTCGGTTAAACACCGCGTTTATTCTGTTTCAAGTGTTCCGAGCCATATACTGATGTTTCAACAATGAAAAAACGTTTTGTGATATGTATATAAAAAAATAAATAGCTGAAGCTCTGATGATTCCCTAAAATTAATATATTTTTTCCTTTGGTGATATCGGGCGCTTATTCGTTCCGACTACGCTCCGGTTCCTTGTTGCTGCTTGCAAATGATTACATAATGAAGGGAAGGTGAGTGTCAAATTCTGTTTTGTTTATATATTTAATCGAATAAGTCCTTAGTGTCACCAAATGACGCGTTAATAGTCACATAGTTCCTGTTTAGCTTAAGAATTTACCGTTTGAAGTAGGCATGTTTTTCATGTGCATTTCATATGGGATATTGCGGACACGTTTCCACCCAAGTAAAACCAAGAACATTGCACGGATAAATACTGTGTAGCGTATAGGAGGCCAACTTTATATGATACGGGGGAAATAGCGACCTGTTTATTAATATTGTGCTCCAAACGATGATTTGAAATCATCTAACAATTGGCGCTTATTCCTTGGCGATTTAATGTTTCCGATCAGGTTCTTTGGCATCATTTATGCGCCGATTCTTTGGGGATGAAAGATTAAACATGCTGTGAATTATCGGATATTGGGTGAGCCCAAGGCGTTTATCGCACTGTGCCTATCTAAATATCATATATAGTAATCAAAAGGTCTTCGCTTGTGTTTTGTGATGTATTTCAGTGTGATGTCTTGATATAATAAGACAGTCCCGATAACTGACACACAATCACTATTCAAGTTATATTTAGATATAATGGTATATGTTTGACCTAAATGACTGGTTTTTCCGAAATATGTGCTGAAAATATCTAAACACGTTAATAGTTTTGATGCATATAAACTCGGGACTAGTTGTATATCCTTTATGCAAGTCATAAGTCTAGATAATATAATTTTACATGGCTATCATGCATTACGTCATTCCCACATGCTTATGTAATGTAAGCAGCATTTTAGTAGTCGTGTGCGCGTGTGATAGTTTGGAATATCACAACGACTATCGCATTTTGTCGGAGTCCTCAGTGGAAGTGAACTTCATATGACCATGCATTATCAAAATGGCTTGCTTGAAGTTGTTTCATTTGTAGGATAGATTGTCTTGATTTAATCATATTTATTGTCACATAATGTATTATTAATACATACATATAATGGATTGGATCACAAGTTCTGAAAAATTTAGGTGGACCCCCGCTTCCTACAACACATAATTTTTAAAAGTAGTATATATACCAGGTTTTGGTATGGCGGGTATGTGACAAATATGTATATATAGTAATTTTAACTTGGTAAAATACGATTGGTAACATAATCAAATAATGGTGACGGGTTTTTTATACACATCAGGGACTATTTGGATGGGACACAACTATAGGAGGATTATTAAATATAATTTAGGGATGTTGTGCCGATTTGAGTACAACTATATAGGGAAGGGTATATAGTTCTTAATAATTTAGAGCATATGTTTATAGAAAGGTGTAAAAATGATGTATTCATTTTCCTTACAGAGAAATCCGATACATTGCTGTCAATTATTCTTGCTTGTTTCAATGTTGAGTTGTATTCCGTTATCCATACATTGTATATTTACAAAGCAATGGATTTATATTAGAGTACGTGTCACTTATTTGACTAAGATGCTACAGAAATCTTGCCAAACATTTTAACGGCTAATCATCAAAGCACAGGAGCGCATCAATTTTACTGCCCAAACCACAGGAGCATCCAGAAAAAAAAGGAATAAGCGCATCACCACGTGCTCGAATTGCTATTATTTTGATAACTTTTCAACCATAAATTTGTGTTTTCACAACATATTTATGGAGCTAATATACATGGCTGGGCATATATACCATTAAAACGCCAGAACTGTTTGTTCTCATAGAAATATATATAAAAACACACAAGAATCTTCATTTTTTCAGGAAATTCGGAGTGATCAGAGCGGAAAAAAAGGCAATGCGAAACATATCACTGCCGCCGCAGCACCGTGCAAGTATGATGACACTTGCTGTTACGACATATGTAGATTTATCCAAGGCATTTCCATAATTTCAGGAGTACTCACCATATTGTTTCGACGGCACCGCTATTTCTCCCCTCGATCAACAAAGAGTAAAAAAAAAAATCACCAAAGGATTGAGCCGAAAATCACCAAAGGAAAGTTATAGGTAGCGCCGGTCAGCCCCAGTGAATACAGGTGTAATCAGTAAGATAGGTGATGCTGTATACAGTCTCGGGACTACTAACTATTTTGCTAACTATAAGTGCATATTTGATTAATTATTAACACATTCCATGCTAAATAATCATTGACGGGTAGTTCCTTTACAAAATGTTCAGATAATAAGTTCAACAAACGTTTGTTGAACTTATTATCTGAACATTTCCCACCTATATATGAATATGTATCATGTTGCTCTAGCAATATCTGTTTTGATATCTTCCGTCTGCTAATACCTGAACATCCCTCCTAATGAATACTATATTTATCCCACAGGGTTACAGTGAAAGACAACAACTGGAATGCGTTTATAGCTACCTGTTCAGAAAATCATAATTATTTACAGGAAGCCGATACAATAAATGTAGTAGTAACCAATACAAACAAGTGGGTGACAATTTTTTGAGGCACAATAACCGCCTATACAGATGTAAGCCAAAAGGGGGAGACGCCAATCGAACGCGTATGTCCCAAAACAAAACAAAAACAGGGAGGGAGGGAGGGTTGTCAACACAAGCGACTGTCCTCAGCAAATACATTATTGGAAAGAATGTTTAACGCAGTATAACTGCGCGCACCCCCCGGCCAAAGATATAGTTCCCATTATTCTGCTCTTCAAATTATCCCCGTTCGCTAACTAAATAGCAATACTGCCAAAAATACTTGTACTTTATAATTATGTTTTATTTTCGTCTAAGTACTCCGCAATATCAGTGTATAGCTTACTTATCTGAACTATCATGCGGTATGGTGTAGTGATAGATACGAGTGAAAGATCTCGTGATCAAACATGATTATGTTTGTACCAAATTTTTGGTTTAAGGTTACGCATCTATAACCCGGTGCGATAAAATACGTCGTTTTGTACGACAATGTTATATATATTTAAATGTAAATGGAAACAGATCGGCCGTGCACACTAACAAGGGAGAGACAGCACCAAATTCAGATAGAGTCAATATGGGAAAAGATAGAATAAAATGAGTTCAGTTAGGCTGAATTTGTCATTGTCGCATGGTTTTGCGCAAAAAAGACACACACGATCTCCTAAACGTGCAAACAGACACCAGGATATCCCAAATGAGAAAAAAGACACACAGCATCTCAAAGTCGATTCAAGGATACAGAATTGCGGTGCAAATCGAACTCAAAGCGAATGAAACTTCTATTCAAATTCAGTTGAAATTCCTTTCCGATCAAAACAAATACTTATAATAATAATAATAATAATAATAATAACAATTAGCAGACGGATAATCTAATATCGCGTTTAATGCCGTTAATTGGTGAGATATCGATATGTTGGGTGATTTTTTGCACATTTGGGGATCATGTGTGTCTTTTTGCATGATGAAAAGACCAATTCAGCTTCAGTTGGAGGCGAGTGGATAGAAATAGAGAGGGGTTAATTAAAGCCAGATAGCCCTAAATGTACAGAGATCCTCCAACATCCAGCCGACCGGATTTTCACTCCCGTCACAGTTGTTGGCCATTATAGACAAATATTAGACCCAGTATATACACCATTGTATATACCAGTATATACACCATTGTATATACCAGGGCTAATATTTATTTACATTCGCCCACAACATCTCGCTAAACGAACGATAGTTCCATTCGCACCACATCGCCTTAAAAAAGCATCGCATTATGGTTTGTGGTGGAATGCATTTAATGTCCAAACGTTCGCTAGCCAAATAGTCTAGAGGGCAATAAGCTTCTCCAGATCAAGAAATTGGAAAGCCCCTATAGACAACCTATCTATAAAGTGATACCAAAATTGATTACGCGACGCTGCAAGTTCCAGGCAACCCGCTGTGTTGAGATGAAAGTATACATTTTTGAGCAAGTATTAAGATACGACAAAGCAATGGAATTTAGTAAAATTAAGAGGTTGAAATTACTGTTTTCTTTGTTGTCCCTTTCGGTACCAAGAACTTCAAGAATAATTATTAATTTCACATAACACTCCAATCAACAAACATCTTATTGTCATGGCTCCATGAGAGGAGGCTTCATTTGTATCATAATGTTGAGTTAGGTTTAATTGCATAATATAGCATCATATCCCATATATTATAGTGAAGAATAAAGCAGTCACAAATATTCCAGCCCAATGAACACAAATGTTGATGTGCCGTGTGGTCCACTCAAGCAGGGACCAATCAACTGGAATTAGAATACCGTGAACTCATCTAAGCCCAACTTTTCATTGAGCAGGTATGACATGAAAATTCTCAAATATGGAACATTATTTGAGGGTAGTTGCCTTTCTAAATGAAAATAATCATTAAATTTCACAATCAAAGTAATTAAGTCTCCTCGCATGATTTTCCGATATGATATCATGGATGTACATGTATGAAGTGCACTTTCGAAAACAATTTATTTTACAGAAGTTCTTGGTACCTGAAACAGTGAAAATTTAAATATTGTTCATGCCATAAAGGAAAGTAAGCGAGATTATAATACCCAAATGGATCGATTGTTCTTAAATATTGTGTCACAATAATCGCTTGTACCAAGTTTCACAAAGAAATTCCTCACAGATTTTGCGAAAATTCATTTTGAAAACACCAACCAAATTTGGCAAAACTTGCGTCTGACCCTTAGCTTGTTTTTGAGCGAAAATTGTATTTCTTAAGTGGAATACCCAAATAAGTAACACTGTTAATTTCTGTTAGGCTGTGAGAAGACATGTGCCAGTTATTTGGACGCTTAAGGGATGCGTTAGCACTTTCATTAAAACCAATGATTATGGGTTTTGTTTGGGTTGCACCTATAACGTCAGTTCAAGCTGTAATGTACACACAAATCAACAAGAGACTGAACTCCATATGCAGTTAAAGATAAAAGTGCCATGTCATCGGTATGCGTTGGACACGTTGGGCCGCCCTTTGTGCGTTAGGGGCCTGTGGCCCCTGTACACACTTGCGCTTCGCGCAGATTTGGACCTAAAGAGTCACATGTTCATATTGGACTTTTTGATACTGACATAAGCCAAGCCCATATTGGACTTATATCCGTTATTATGTTGGATGGCGCGGGCCACAATGAAAACACATATATAAAGAGCGTACATCCGGTCTGCAAATAGGTTCATATTGTACCTAAATAATCACATTTATTTGATTCTAAAATAGATCCAGTGAGCTTATTGTATTTTGTGTGTGTTTTTTATGTATTTAATTAAATTTATTAAATCAAAATTTTGAAAAACTAACACCGTTATAACCTCCAACAGGGTACCCCGAGTCACTACACTAAATTCGGTTGAAATCGGTCAAGGGGTCTAGGAGAAAACTCCGGACAGACGGACAGACATAGATAGATATATAGATAAAGCAGGGGAGATAAAGTACATTCCTGCCTTATTCCTTGCAGCATTGGGATCCACCGTAAACAACCGCCTTGTTATTTAATACGACAGCAAATATTGTTAAAAACAAGTATAAAAAGCCTCAAAATGTTCCCCCGTAATTGCTTCTCGTGCAGTTTAAACAATAACCCGTATATCCAAACACTGTCGAAAGCTTTCCATATATCCAAGAAATAGGCAAACAGTTTTATCCGTCTCTGGGATGTATACCCTATACTTTCTTGCATGTTGCAACTTATGCCCCAGTGGAACCCATTCCGCAAGGAATTAATTTCAAAGGCAAAGGCAGTATGCATTTCTCCAATTCACAAAACTAGGAGTAAATTAATGGCTCTCGATGTTATTCGGTATTTCACGACATCTGAAAGGAAGAAACAAACATTTGTCAGTATACGCCGTGGTTCAGTTTCGTCAAATTTATTACACTGATAAAAATTAAAGAGAGATGTTAGAGAGTAACACATGGATAATAATACATAACAACTTATACATAAAACGAGATAATATAATATACAACGGGTGAATTATTTAAAGACATATTATGCACTTGTTCTGGTGCAATAAACTGATCAGTTAGTACCAAGGCGCTATGCCAACTTGAGGAATGTACTAACATTGCCGAAAATCTGAAGCAAATCGACCGTACCACTCCATAGAAAACATCGTCTGAACTACGCTCAATTGTAAATATCTACTACTCGATTCGGGACGCATCTATCGGCGATAAACTAACGAAAACGATTTCGCCATCGATAGTCACTGCATTTAATTATATATAAGAATGACGGTGTGTGTTGTCAATTTGGATATAATATTTGTAAAAAATTACTACTTTGAACAAGATTATTCTCCATTTATATTTTATCACCCTGCCGGAGTGTTTCACATCACTTTAAGTAATAATCTACTTCCAAATGTATTACGCAATTTAAAGGTATTTGCCGAATTTTCGATTTATGAACTTTTTGTGATGCCTTTAAACTCAACATATCTTCATTCAAATGGGATCACATTGAATGTATTTTAAAATCCCAAATACGCCCATATTGGTGTTATTTGAATCTGCATTACGCTCAATATGGTCGTAGACGGGGCACGAAACCATCGATTCTTTAAATAAGTTCATATTAAGCGTATAATGGGCGGATCGCAGTGAAATTATAAAGAGCGTGAATATGGTATATAAGTCGTGTCGATGAAAAAAGTTAAGATTAATTAATGTCAATATGGGCGCGTTTCGCATGGACGTATTTGTAATATGAATACGCTCATATACGACTGTTTTCGTTACCCCTTTACGTTCATATAGAGCGTAATTCTGATTAAAATAAGGCCTATATGGGCGTATTTGGGGTTTTGAAATAAGTTCAACATGAACGTATTTTCACGAGAACAGGCTGTAATATTAATTATATGAGAAAACCTTATAATTATATCTCAGTGAACAGCCTGTTCTCCCAAAAAGCCGCACATTATCTGCTTATAAAGAACCTATTTTATCTAGATAATATGCTTACAATCGCTTCATTTTGAGTCTATAATGTGCTGAAATGAGAGAAATTTAGTCACATTGTCGACTCATAATGAGACGATTCTAAGCAGATTATGTGCGGACAATGACACAAATAACACTACTCACGACATTTCAGGTGCACGGCTATGACTCCATTATCTGCTTATTTCAGAATCAAATAACACAATCGGCTGAATTCTGGTCTCAGGTCTAGACCACCCTAATAATCACGGTGTTCCATGTCAGGACTTGGTCTCGCGAAACCACCTGGTTCCAAGCTGGGATCGGCGCATTTTTGTACAATCAACGACAATCTATGGACAAAAGCGTGCTGAGCCGAGATTGGTGTGTTGGTGTCTCCAAACCTGAGCACGTGAAAGCGGCTTATCTCCGTGTTGTATAGCGGTATCTGTATGCCGTCGTCGTTCGATAGGGGGTTATCGGGGGAAAAATCCAGATGGGTGCCTTGTATCACACTCCCGATAGCAGATATTTCCATTGCCATGTAATTTTTTTTCAAATCCATACATTATGACAAATAGACCAATACAAAATGTCAAGATTTAAGCAACTGGACAGAATAGATCATTAATCAAGAGCAGGGGTCCCATTTAATTTAATTCAATTTAATCTGACATTTCCTTATTTTGAACCACAATTTTTCGTTTTGTCTTAATATAATTTTGAGAGGTTTTGCTGTTATATTGTATATCCAGTCCAGCAATAATTTATTCTCAAATGATGAATTAGTACTTTAAAAACTAGCTCCGACCTCAATTCATTCAGAAACACGGAACGAAAGACATCCGCATCCAATGCAGATTACGTTCCGATTGCAAAACTACTATCATTCCCTATTTATCCGTGTCAACCACACCCATCGATATATTTTGCGTAGAAATAATAGCACAAAAATCAGACTTAATCCATTTAACGGTAATATGCTTTCAAACAAGGCAAGGATGTTATAAATAAAACTCCACTGTAAATCCAGATAAACGCACGCATGATTTACAATCAAATTACCAATCTATTTCGTTACTGCGAAACCAGAAATAGGTATTCTCGTCTCAGGTTCAAGTCTCGGTTTAGACAAAAATCTCAGACCAAGGGGGTGCTAGGTCTCAGTTGCAGACTATTACCTATAACACACATAATTATCGATTATATTAAATCTTGTCCAGTTCATATATAATTATAATATTTCCTCTACACGGCATATGAATAAAACACAATTCCTATATGGTTAACATAAAGATAAATGCTTCCAAAAAATACATGTTTCTGTTACCAGAATTTGTACGTTACCACATGGTTCGAAATATGAACAGACCGACACAGGCTTGAATGACAATAAGAAGGCAACCTTGGTTTACGTAAACCTGAGTTTCAAAAAGACGAGAATACGGACCAGTGCTGACCAATAATCCCAGCATACTCGCCTCGAAGCTGGGTAACACATGGCGATCACCGTGGTTTGGGCCTGGTCTAGACTATAGTTTACGCGAAACCTGGTCCAGACCAGACACCAGAATTCGGCCGATTATGAACCTATTTTACATTATAGGTCGATTATGTGCGTATTTGCTAGAGGATATGTTACAGTGAAAACTATCAACCTTAACATGCAGTTTGAGTTGGTGCTGCAACATATACTCGTGTAAATAGGTTGATATTGGATATATACATTCATATAGGTTCATATTGACCTTATCTGATCCTGAAATTTATAAACCCATTGTGGAGTTATACCCGTTAATCGGTTTTATGGCGCGGGTCCCAGTGAAATCACATTATAAAGAGCATATATCTGGTAAATCGGTTTATGTTCATATAGAGCGTAAGTCATATTTAAACAGTGCCGATATGGATTCATTTGCGTTTTTTAAATAAGTTTAATGTGAGCTTATTTTCAGAACAGGCTGGGTATTACATTAAATATCGGTAACGTTTTAATGATGTTGCCGCTATTGTGCGTGTTGTGACGAAATTCTTAAAGCCATGCAACGTTCACTTCTGTCCCAATACACCGACAATATATTCTTTCAAAATTTTGGGAATGAAGGTGCTTTGCTTGTGAATATCCAGCTTGTTCTCTCGAAAAGCAGCACATTGTCGGCTTATAATAGGATTTGTTTTAGGTAGTAACCGGCGTACAGAATCGCCTCAATTTTATCCCTTAATGACCGTTTTCACAGTGGCCTATCGCCTTATATCAGAATCAAATAATCCAACATGAACCTATGTGAATATTACAGGTCGATATTGAGCCCATTGGAGCGAGGATATGTTGGTAGATCCCCTTGATATATGGGATGCTGTTGTTCTATGTATTACCTATTTTGTCATATCACTAATTAATTTTGTTATATCACAGAATAAATATATGATATAAAAAAATCAGATATATATCATAAAATTGTAAGCGTTTAGTGATATCACATATTCGATTTAATGATATCATATATTCATTTCGTGATATCTCTTCGAATTTGTGATATCATATATTCATTTGGTGATATCAATAATTCGGACGAAAGATTATATCACTAAATGCATTTAGTGAATAATAAAATATTTATTGATATCATAAAATGAATTCATGATATCACAAAATCGAATTATTGATATCAGTAAATGCTTTCTGTTTTGTGATCTGCTTATAAGAGAACATGTTCTAGGTAGATAATCTGCTTAGAATTGCCTGATTTGAAGTCGACAATGTGCTGAAAATAAGAGCAATTTAGTCACATTATCGACTCATAAAGCAGGTTATGTGCGGAAAATGTCAAAAATAAGCCAACTCACGACATTTCAGGTGTACGCTATTAAACATGTGTTTTCACTGTGACCCCCGTCATAAACGAAATAACGGTTATGCCCCCATTACCTGTTTATTTCAGAATCGAATAATCACATGTACCTATTTCAGATAATATGTCGATTATGTGCTTATTTGCGCGAAGATATGTTGTTCAATTTTATATCTTAAATTAATTGTATGATATCACTGATCCGAATTAGTGATATCATATAATCATGTTGTGGTATCACCAAATAATAGTTATTTTATATCACATATTCGATTTTATGGTATCAATAATTCACAGGGCGCCGTGAATCTATCTATTGATATAAAAATTCATTTTATGATAACACTAAATGAATATATGATATGACAAAATCGAATATGTGATCTACTTAAATAATTTATGATATCACAAAATGATTTTAAGATATCAATAATTTCAATTTGTGATGTCATAAATTCATTTCTTTATATCACAAAATCGAATTATTGAATTCACAAAATAGTAATCATTTAGTGATATAATAATTCGATTTTGGGATATCATAAAATGTTGGCGAATTAGTGATATCACAAATTGATTAAAAGATATCACAAAATGGAATTAGTGATATCACAAATTGATTAAAAGATATTACAAAATGGAATTAGAGATATCATAAATTCTTTTTGTGATATAAAAAATTTGAATATATGATATCACACAATAAATAAGCATTTAGTGATGTCAATAATTCGATTTTATATTTATTTATATCACAAAATTTATGATATCACTAAATGCTTAATATTTTTTATATCAATAATTCGATTTTGTGATACAATATATTCATTGAGTGATATCCTAAAATAAATTAATCGTAACTAATTATTGTCAGAAATAAGCAGACATTTGAATAATAAATTACTCTGTGCCTTCATTGACTTTAAAAAAGCGTTTGATACTGTGTGGAGACAGGGTTTATGGTACAAATTGTTACAATGTGGAATTAAAGGCAAGACACTCAGAGTAATTGTTAATATGTACCAACACGTCAAATATTGTGTAGAATTTAACACCGCCACTACATCTTACTTACCTTGTTTTGAAGGAGTTAGACAAGGTGGAAACTTATCTCCCCTTCTGTTTTCATTATATGTTAATGACCTGCAACAATTCCTTGAAAAAGATAACTTGATTGGTTTACGAAAATGGAACGAAATTGAAAGTAGACTTGATCGCTACTTGAAAATCTTTTTGATTCTATATGCCGATGATAGTTAGTTATCATGGCAGTTACCCCCAAAGCACTACAATCACAATTAGATCAATTTGAAAAATATGCCAAAAAGCAGTCTCTCGAAGAAAACGAAATTTATATTCAAAGGACAAAAACTAGATGTGGCAACCAACTTCAACTATCTGGGCATAACATTTACTAAATCTGGCTCTTTCATGCCCGCGAAAAAAATGTTGGTTGACAAAGCCACAAGGGCCATGTATTCCATCATTGGAAAATCCCACAAACATTGCCTTTCAATACGAAATCAACTTGACGTATTTGATGCACACGTTGTACCAATACTTCTATATGGCTGCGAGGTATGGGGATACGGTGATAACGATTTATTAGAAAGCGTTCAACGAAAATTCTTAAAGCACATACTTCATCTCCGACCATCAACCCCAAATTGTATGATATATGGCGAAAGTGGGAAATTGCCTTTAAGTATATTGATTAAAACCAGAATGTTCAAATACTGGTGCAAAGATAACAAATAGCGAAACTGAAAGATTCCCAAAAATTCTACTGAATTTAACGCAGTCAATGATATGCGATGCCAGGAAAGATGAAAATATCCCCCCCCCCCCTGGTTGAGTTGTATTCACGAGTTAATAGACAAATGTAATCAACCGCATATATGGTGCGCAGGTCATGCCACGAACGCAGATCAGCTAGTATTATATCTGAAATGTTGCCTTATTTCCGAACAAAGATATTCTTGGGAACATGATATGAATAACACAAGTCGTGGTAATATATACCGAATTTTCAAACACGACTTTGATTTTGAACCTTATCTTGATGTACTTAGCGACCAAAACCGAACACTGTTATGCAAATTCCGAACTAGTAACCACAAGTTACCAATATAAACGGGACGGTGGAACAATACCGACCGTGATGATCGCACTTGCGTATTATGCGATACAAGGGTAGTTGGTGACGAATTTCACTACCTTCTCGTGTGTAAAAAAAATGACTAATGCCCGGCGCAGATTGTTACCAATGTTAACTGGTCGACGTCCTAATAAAATATTGACGAGTGAGGTACTCAATGATGACAATGTAACACATCTCCGCAAGTTGTGCGAATTTATTAAGCTTGTAAATCGAGAAATGACACCGAATAACTCAGCTAGATAATAGGTATAACAAGCAATATCACAATTTGTGCAAGAACAGAACCGATATACGCATACACATAGTTATTAATATATATTTATAAATTTGTATATGTAAGCATATACAATGAATCTATTTACTTATATGAGCTCATATATATATTTACAATCTTGATATACATGTTTACAGTGTTACATATAACTATCGATGAAGGGTATGCAATGTATCCAAGTAATATAACATTTGTCAACCGGAAGTTCACATATACCTATGTACATATTGGATATATATATTTAACTACTATTTTCTCCATACCAATGTTATGTATTGGATTATGAGAAATAAAATGATTGATTGATTAATAAATAGAAAGCGTTCCATATGGATACACATGTGTATAATACACGAGCTTCCTTGTCTCGTTGAAAGTATTTGCATCCCAGTATCCAGGACAGGACAATTAGTATATATGCGCCCATAGTCAATCTCCTAAATGCTTCCTTGCACAGCTATCAAGGAACAATTTTAGTTAACCCTTTCTATGCTCAGATATAAAAGAATATATTGGATTGTAATTCAATTGAGTATTTGTCACTAAAAACAAGCATTCTGATTGGCTGAGAGCGGCTAACTATAGTTTTCGATTCACCAACATCGGCTGCTTCATCGTGCATCAAATCTGAATGTAGCATGGTCAAATTTCATCGGCGCAGAACGAGTAGCGAAACGAGCATACTCGCACGTTGTTGTCTATAGATACCGTTCATCGGCCGCTTCAGCGTGCATCAAATCTGAATGTGGCACGGAACAATTTCATCGGCACAGAACGGAGTAGCGAAACGAGCCAACCCGCCCCACAGGAAATGGTCACGGAGCAGTGTTCCGAGTAACGCAATAAACAAACCCAATGATTTGTGCACGGTGACAATGGCGAAATGAAAGTCTCGATTCGTGTCATGAAAATGAGTAAATGATACTTTTTATACATTTTTTTTTGCAAATTCCTTGCTAGATTGAATTACAATTGAGATAAACGTACCCTGTTTCGTTGTACATTCTGGGATTCGAGCATGAAAACAGTTTGTGAACTCGTTCACAAATTGTTTTCATGCTCGAATTCCAGAATGTACAACGAAACAGGGTACGTTTATCTCCTAAATGGAACATCATCCATTTGGTGAAGTGTTCAGGTAATAGAAGCAGATGACAGGCATAAAATCATTTAACCCTTTCAGTGCCAGGTTCGATTTTTGTATCAACCCATATACCATGGGTCGCCTCGCATATATAAGAGAATGCATTGGCCTAACAATATTTCATCATTTGTTATTATTTTTTACAATTTTAAAAATTTGTTCTTATATTCTTTAACAGACTTATTTTGTAGGTTTAGTGCCAGGGAATCTTACGTTTTTCATGGGCAACAAAATTATTACTATGAATACTTGGTGATAGTTTTGAGTTATAGCATGCCCCCGAAGGTTTTATGCAGTTTGTTTTTAAATTTGCTATAATTTTTTTTCTTATAGGGCCGATTTTACAGACCGTAAATTAAGGCCGATCAGATCGGCCCCTGGCACTGAAAGGTTTAATACAATAGCAAAATGATTCATTTGTGGGAAATATTCAGATTATAAGTTCAACTGGTCCTTGTTTTGAACTTTTTATCTAAACATTTCCTAAGGGATAACTACTCATCAATGATTATTTTGTAATTTTTTCATTGTTACATTCTTTAACAATTATAAAAAATAATATATATTTTTAGGCCAATTCATTCTCTTATATATGCGAGGCGACCTATGGTCGACTCGCATATATAAGAGAATGCATTGGCACAGGGTCTTCAACTGGTCGCTTGTTGAGCTTTTTATCTTAACAATTCCTAAGGGAACTACTCGTCAATGCGTATTTAATATAGAATTGGTTAACCAAA
The DNA here is from genome assembly GCA_032622095.1 of Siphonodentalium dalli. Taxonomy (NCBI): domain Eukaryota; kingdom Metazoa; phylum Mollusca; class Scaphopoda; order Gadilida; family Siphonodentaliidae; genus Siphonodentalium; species Siphonodentalium dalli. Next base: position 183,400,323 of record CP136063.1, read on the forward strand.
TGACATGGGTGACCATTTATTGGAAAGTAGCCATGATCGCTCGCGGTCCATGTATTTTTTAGCTTGTTGAAAGAAGACGAAGAATATCATTTTTATATGCTGAGGTGGTCCAGTGCGTCACCAAATAAAAAAACTGAACCAGCAAACTTGTAGCATGGGCTAGCCACAATGATTGTTTAAAAAAATAAAAATAAATAAATAACAACTGTGATCTCCGATCTCTTCGCAACACACAACATTAACGGCAATTGTTATTAAACTTATAGCACAGACACGCTTGTGTTGTGTGTCCCTGGGGATCGCAAGAGAAACATCTGGTATCATACAAACACAGTCGAAGACATGAGCCCACATATCCTCGCGGAAATACACAGATCATCGATCTATAGTATGAAATAGGTACATAATGTGATTATTTGACTATGAAGTAAGCAGATAATGGGTCATATCCAGCCTGTTCTCCCGAAAAATCGCACATTACTTTCGTATAAAGAACTTGTTTTATGTAGATAATCTGCTTAGAATCGCCTCATTTTGAGTCGATAATGTGCTTAAAATTTGAATATTTTAGTCATATTATCGACTAATTATGTGGCGATTCTAAGCAGATTATGTGCGGATAACGAGACAAATACGATAACCCACGAGTTTTCAGGTATACGCCCTTTAGCATGTGTTTTCACTTTGGCCCGCGCCATAAAACGAATTAACGGCTTTGACTCAATTATCTGCTTATATCAGAATCAAATAATCACAGTATGTACCTATTTCACATTATAGGTCGATTTATGTGCGCATTTCCGCGAGGAATTGTTGCCATATCCGTTATTTTGTTTTTGGCGTGGGTCACAGCGAACACACATGAAAAGTTGTGAGTTGACTTATTTGTGTCATTTTCCGCACACACTCTGCTTAGAATCGACTCACAGTGAGTCGATAGTGTAACTAAAACGCTCTCATTTCAGCACATGATCGAGTCCATTATGAGCAGATTATCTACCTAAATAAGTTATATTATAAGCAGATAATGTACGGATGTTCGGGAGAACAGGCTGCCTGGGCATACTATTTCCAAACTGTACTGTTCTGACGATAATATTTTACCTAAAACACTAAAATATGAATAATATAATAATGATCAAGCTCTAAATTATGCTGGTTACTTACATTGATCTGCATTTATCATTTATATATAGACATTTAAAAAATATTCATACAATGCCTGCTCAAATTGCTTCAAGACGATGACACAAAACATGTTCAGTTGGATGACACTTTGAATTTTTATATATACCAAAGGTAATTTGGGAATGTCATCACTGTGATTGGTTTGATCTACACGTAACAACATCAGATAATTCACAAACTACAGGGTAAGGTTATGTTTATACACCGGTAAATTGCTTGGGTACGTTTTCAGCCATTCGCCGCAGAGGTCCGTGGCGTGCTGGAATATTAATGATAACCTTCATATATAATTCGGACGCATCATCGATTGCAATGCGATCAGTGCAATCTCTAATGCTTTCACAAACACGTGAAATTACAAGAGATTGCACTGATCGCATTGTAATCGAAGAATTCTATATGAAGGTTATCACTTTGATTTTTGCTAACAGTTTGAAAGCTAATGCTTTAAAATTAGCTTTCAAGCTGTTTGCAAAAATCAACCCTGCCATGTCTAGTGCCATTCGATATTTACATATAATACACACAACCATTGCATGTGGGGATACTCAGCAATTTCGAGGATTTTCGTTCACCAATTTGCACTATATTAGATAACGTAGCTATGCGAAACGAATTTCTCCGAAACTGTTCAGTGCATGAAATTAGCCTTAGACATCTTGGTATGAGGACCAAATGAACATTTACAATACATGTATGAATCTATAATGACGACATATGTAGTAATGTGTATATAGAATATGTAGCTAGTGTCGTCACTTAAACTGTTTATGTCCGTGAGGGGATTTGAGCATTTATCGGGCGAGGCTCCACCGAATCCAATAGACGCCAAATCCCCCGAGCGGACATAAACAGTTTAAGCGACAACATTAGCTACATATTGTATTTATCCAACACACAAACTTTCCTTTTGTGAAGAAAATGTGTCAGTTTCCTCTGTTTAGCATTCGTTACTTCGATGACGCCCTTACATTAATTAGGTCAAGCAAACTAATTCATGACGTGCAAAAACCGGAGTGCAGCTTAGAGCGAAATAGTTCGATGTGTTTTTATACCTATTCTAAGCTACCCTTTACTAATGGTTTATAGAGAATTAAAACACATATCCGTTTACGAATTTTGTATCCATTGCGGTGAATTATGGAGAATAATAACCTCCCAAAAATTACAATGACGTCATTTAGGTCGGTTGACGTCCATTGTTACCTGCGCATTTTGCATATGCAATTACGTCATGAAAGTAGTACTAACCAAATAAAGCTACGTTGACCTACATGTAATAAAGCTACATTGGCGTGATAAACGTGACGTTTATTAGGCAGGCTTTATGTAGGCAATATAGGTAGTGGACGGTGGATAAATCGAATTATAACCATATGATATATATATAAAAGGCAGTCATTGTTGTTTTATTGGCTGTTTAGAGTACGGTCAAGTTGATAGCTTGCATTTTATTATGACAAACAGCCTTTCGTATCTTCTTCCAGAAGCTTTTTTCTTCATCTTCCGACATCAGCCGATTTCTTGGACAGTGCATCGTCGTGTATTTCCGTAGTACATAACGCAGGTCGGTGGACACATTCACAACGTCATACCCATCCAAAAGAATAGGTATAATGCGGTGGTTTTTCTTCGTTTGAGACACTTCCGTGATCGCGACGTACAGCTCAAACATACACCAGTGACTTTTTGCGAAATGTTCTGATAGGATTAGAATTGTGGACCTGCTATCGTGAACAGCGCTGCAGATATTGTCAGAAATTGCCGTACCAACCTGGAAATCACGCAGATGTAAGCACAGCCTCAGTTCAGAATGGTTTTCGAGCTCATGTACGAGTTTTATTGCAAATTGTTCGTCTTCATGTGCGTAGCTTACTAATGCATCGTATTTATATTCCATGCGTTCATATACAGTTTCATCTGACGGCGTTTTCAACTTCCGATAATAATAATATAAATTATACCGGACACGCCATCGATAGCGATACACTATTATCACCGTTATCAATAATGTTATACAAACTATTACCGACACTGATATTCCAATAACAACTGCGCTGCTTTTATCGGCGCATCCGCTCCTCATGTTGTCCAGAATATTAGGTAAATCTGTTGCAGCGTTATATGAAATATTTCCCTTGAAAATCTCTATCATATTATAATCCTCAACGTTGTCTCTATGGGTTAGTAGCCATTTAAGGCTGTCGATCTTGTCACATGAGTGTTGAAAACTATTGCGAGACAAATACAGGCGAGGCATTCCTTGCACAAAGTCTAACTCTCTAACAGACTGCGGTATGTTGATGAGACGATTTTCAGACAAGTCAAATTCTTCAAGCGCTGGAAACTTTCTCAAATCTATGTCCCAGTCAGATATGAAGTTTTTACTCAGATTAATTATTCGAAGATGGTGATTATTTTGGAATAAACGTTTCGGTAATTGGTTCACATTATTATTACTAAGATCAAGATAGTTGAGGTTTTCCGACTGTTGAAACAGCGCATATGCCCCAGACGTACTGAGTGCGTTTCCAAGGTAGTTATTTCCAAGCGATATATTCCTTACCATATAAGGAATCCTCGAATCAGACGGTAGCCCACTGTCTTGTAGGTCGAAACATTTATTGTTTGATAAGTCAACGGTATAGCTGTTCGAAAGCGACGCATATGGGCACGATGTAAAATGATTGTGACTAAAGTCTACATAATGAAGGTTTGGGAATCGCCGGAACTGATCAGTTAGTGTTCGACTCGATAGTAGGTTCCGCCGGAAAGACATATACCTCATAGTTACTGGCAAATGCGCTTTGAAAAATAGTTCCTCGATCGATGTCAGGTTGTTATCTGCGAGATGAAGTTGTTCCAATGTTGTGTTCTCCAAAAAACGAGTGTGGCTCCCCTTCAGTGGATTGCATTCATCTTGCTCACTGGCAACGCCGTTCAGAAACAAACTTCCTATGTCAGATTGAACCAGATTTTGGAGGGCTTCAAACACTGAATCAACAGTCTTCAATGGATTTCGAGACAAATCAAGAATCCTCAGATGAACCATTCCCGAGAATGATTCTGGGTCAATTGAACTGATCACGCAGTAAGATATGTTTAAAGAGACCAGATATGGCAAGTAAGTGAAGAATTCTGAACCAACCTTTCCAATGACACAATACCCATTAAGACCAGATGACGAGAACAAGGTCAAATTTCTTAATTTGAGAAAATCACCATCCAACATTGCATCTTGGATACCATCCATATGAAGATTCTCCAGTGACGTGATTTCAGACAAGGTCATACTTGGATACAACGATCCATAGTCAACCTTGTCGTTGTTTCCATTTATATAAAGGTTCTGCAACGATTTAAGTTCTGAGAATAGGCCCGGAAAATAGTTGCTAACTTTGTATGTGAGCTTGTTCCATTCGAGATTTAACGAGCGAAGATTGCCGAGGCCAGACAGTGCGTCGATTTCGATGTAGTGTATGTCGTTGTATGAAAGGTCAAGGAACTCAAGTGACGGAGTGTTGTCGAATGAACCGGATGTAAGTCGCTGTATCTTATTATAACTGAAGTCCAATGCTTTCGTAACCGAAGTCTCCACGTCATCAAACATTTTCTTGAGTGGAACAGTGGTGAGGTTACCGTGCGAACAATCGACCTTGACACAGCTGGAAGGTCCGGATATTTTGCACCCCTCGATAGAAGTGGCTTCGGAATTGTGACTTATGTCGCCGAATATATCCGCCATGAATATTAAAACCAACAGGAGACCATCAAAAGATAACATCTTGCTGAAATCTTTTAGCAACCCGGGACGAATGCTTCACTCCTGAAAATAAACGTATATGCTAGGGTCTTACAGTTGAACTATTTATATTCACGTCTCACTATATAATACACAGTGATAAATGTACACGTGTTTGACGATTAAACATTGTATGTAATTAAACAATTATGCTAGCGCCTTACAGTTTAATTATTTATTTCACGTCTCACTATATAATACGAGGCGATAAATGTACATGTGTTTGGCGATTAAACATTGTTTATAATTTAACATTGGGTTTAACTCTTTGATAACTGGAACCTTGCATGCCGATGGGAATCATATACATACATGCATATAATGGTGACATATATTAAGATATTGCTGGTATGATTGATAGCAATTCGTTCTGGTCGCCAATGCGCCAAAAATAACAAACAGTTGCGACTAAAGTCCATTAGCAATGAACCGATATTAAAACGAAGATTTAAAACGAATGCCATGCAACACCCCAAGTCATTAGCATTCACTGTAGTCGAACAGTAGAACTCATATTTCGGGTGGTAGCAGCAAGTGGAGTACCACTAATGCTTGTTGGTGTCCTGTTACCTATCATCTTAAGTTTTCGATACCAAGTTTCGTTAGGCTAAATACCTGAGGGAACATTTTCTGCAAAATGTTAACAGTAAGCAAAACCAACTCGACAGGTGACCATTGGAGGACGAAGTTTCCTTGACATCGGGGATAACAACATTAATCAACATGTCATTATTGCACAATTCATAGAAGTAAATCAATTCAAATGTTCTTATTGAGTTGTTGACGTTAGGGGCATATTGATATGAAGTGAAAGCACCCCTTAATTTAAGAACCATATGCTTAACCAGATTATCAGTTCTCCGGTAAATTCATATTAATATGACTCACTGATGCACATGTGCGAACTGAACACATAATTATGCCTAATGATTTGAAATTTGTGCAAAATTTGTTTTGGGAACAACGAAATTTCCTCATGTAAGGAACACCTTATTTTTTGTAGTGAATAATTGTGCTAAAATATCGTAAACAAAACTGTTTCACAGAGGCGCGCCAAAATTGCACGCGTCAACAAACCGTACCATCAGATATTATAACCGACATAATATATGGCCTTGTCCGATTTACGACTGACAAAATGCATAATATTCCTGTCTATAAACCTGTGAACATTCCACTACTATTGGAGCGTGATCAGCTATGATGAATTGTGGTCATAATCAAGTTGAACTTGGTGGTGACGACTTGCCAGAGCATAACAATCAGACTGTTATCTACGTAAATCGCTGCTGGGCTCCATGTAACACTCAAAATAAACATACCCAGATTATAGCAAGCGGACAGTTATCACGTAAATCGCTGCTGGTGTCCACGTAACGCTCAAAATAAACATACACAGGTCATAGCACAAGACACTGACATCTCTTCCAATGATAACAATGCGAATTTTAAGATCGCCCTGTCATATATCTACCCAGTAGTTTACACGACTGTCTCAATTGCAAGGAAATTGTCTGTGAACCGAGCATTGAGATGCATGACATTTTGTATATGTGTCACATGTTTTTCCCCGTTTATTATATGGTCAAGCTGCGTTTCATGAAAACTTTAATCAGCTTTGCTGTGAACATATCTCATCTACAGACTTAGCGATTGAGCAGTGCATGTAGATTGTTCAACTGAGCCATGAAAGCACCGTCAGATATTGACACCACAATGGCACGCTCTAGTGAGACGAAAGGGGTGATATCTCCACAACTGCAGTTGGTATATATACCTGCACCACCAAACTTGAGCACAGTTGTTTTCAACCCGAAGACATGTAGGTGTTCCTGGTGAGATTGATATTTTCCCTAAATAAATGTTACATGAATTAATTAAATATGAACGAGCCTACTCTACTGTTGACATGCGTAATGGATTTGCTCGAAATAGTTCTGAGATAGGAGACTATATCTGAACAGATTATCCTTTTGCGATAGTATAGTTCGTTCACAATTTCGCACCCCATTATTGTAGAAATGTTCCAGCAAAAGAAGTTTGCGCATGTGATAAATACATCAGACACAAGGGGTCAGTCTGTACATTGCATAGGCATCAGTAAGATAAGAACTACTGTGCAATCCAGTCACTTGGTTCACTGGAAAATGAAGTCGTTCACTCTTATTATTTACTAGCAGGGTTACCCGGCGTTGACCAGGTTAATGCGATGTGAAACCATCTGTATGATGTGGATATTTGTTGGGAATAGAGTTGTTCAAAGTGTTATACGTTTTCTCATAAATTGTATATCCAAATAGCATCACAAAACATGATTATTACAGTCATGGAATATAAGTGGTGGCCCACCTTGTCAATTGTCATTCTGTTTATCGCGATTAATCCGTTCCACCAATAATGAAGTATTTATTTATTTACAACTGCGTATACGTCAGACGTTATAATATGATACATGGACATCATAAAGACATTAGTTCGCATAAATAAAAGATGACAATTGGGTTTTACATATTGAGATGTATCAATCAATCTAGTGGGTTGGACTAAGATCTCGAGGATACCTGGCTATCATATCTCCATGAAGATACAGATGTTTCAAAGAAATTTCCAGGTGCTCCTCTGTTCATGGTGCTTTATATTGGCTAAATATTCTCAGTTTCAACGAAATGTTGCTGCGCGTGCATATCAGCTACATTTGCCAGACACAGAGCGAGATTTTCAGTTGTTTATGTCAGTCGATGAGTCTTTGTCCTTGTCAGATGTCAGTATTGGGAGGATCCTGAAAAGTCATGTGCTACTAACTGCATTTTATTGTATATCAGAAGAAATTATATATGACTGCACACTGTGACCACTATTTTTGAACAGGCCTTCCATATATCCTGACAAATTGTAACTTGTTTTGTGGAAACTGTATTGAATGGAACAGACTCAATTTTGTTATAATATATATGCAATCCCCTGACGGTTCGAGGTCTCTCAGTTTGCACGAATATAATACGTTTAATGCTTCTTATATGTATCTCTTTTTGCTAGCTCATTGTGTGAATGTCCTGATTGCCATCCTCATATAAATATGACAATTAAGAAGATATAATTGTTCTAGTGACTTATAAGTGGGTTACCATTTGTCGGGATTGTGAAATGTGAACGCCAAAGTCTCCTTAAAATGATATGGAGATGGCCTGGGTGACTATTATATATAACTTATATGTGGATATCGGCGAATAGCAATCTTATCTATGAGAGTGCATATCCGCTCGCCATCCGTGACGCAAACGACACCAAATGTGATTTAATTCATGGTATATCATCAGATAAAAACATGTATGAATTTGTTGGAAATTAGTGCCAAATATATTTGTATCAGCTTTTGCCTCTTCGATTGTACCACGTGAAGTTATATACACAACAGACAGACAGAAAGACAGACAGACAGCACAATTTGATTTCTTGTATCATTTGAGAAGAACGTGTCTGAATTTGATGGTAATTAGTACTAAAAATATTTTGTATCAGTTTTTGGTGACCCTCCCGTCCCTATTTCGGACTCAAGCTGCACACACTAAGACCCATTAGAGATTAGAGATGCATATATATGAAATTGGTGAAAATTGGCGAGTATACAAATTCGTATCAAATTGAAGGTCCCCATATCTCTCACCCATAGTGTATCAATTTGTTGTGTCTAAACCACACGACAAGATTCCTCGTATCACGGAGAAGAATATGTATCAATCTGGTGGAAATCGGCACTAAACATATAGATATAATGTCCCTCTCATCTCTATACACCACTGACTCGAATGGCCCCACTTGTGACATCCTTAAACCACACAATTACACTCCTGATATCATGGAGATGATTGTTTATAAGTTTGGTGATAATCGGCGACTAAACAATGTTTTTTTTTATCAAATTTGGTGCCAGTCCCTCCCTCACCATCTCTCACCTAAACAGCACCACTATGGCGTCTTTAAATCACACGATCAGATTCCTCGTATCATGGATAAGAACGTGTATCAATTTGGTGGAAATTGCCGTAAACAAACAATTGTGCATCAATTTTGGTGCGCCTGTCCCTTTCAATACACCCTGACTCGAATGAGACCACAATTGACAGATATAAGCCACACCATTAGACTCCTCATACAATGGGGATGCTTTTGTATAAGTGTGGTGGAAATCGGCGACTAAACCAATTATTATCAAATTTAGTGCCCACCCCCTCCCAATCTCTCATCCAAACGACAAAAATTTGGCGTTGTTAAATCGCACAATTATATTCCTTGTATCACGAAGAAGAATATATATCAATTTGGTAGAAATCGGCGCTAAAAATAGTTTTATCAATTTTGGTGCCGCTCTCCCCTTTCGTGCAAATCTGACTCGAACGACGCCACTTTTGACACATTTAAACCACACCGTTGGATTCTTCATATGATGGGGATGATTATATGTAAGTTTCGTGGCAATCGGCGACAGAAACAAATTCTGCCCCTCCCCCTTCCGGGCACCCCTGACGCGAATGGCGCGACTTTTGCCATATTTAAATCACATCATTAGATTCCTCATATTATGGGGATGATTATATATAAGTTTCGTGGCAATCGCCGACAAATATTTTTTCTGCCCCTCCCCTTTTCTGCCCCTGACAACAACGGCGTCACTTTAGAAAATTTTAACCGAGACCATTATCTTTCTCGTAAAAAGTTATTCCTAGTAGACCCCTTTGGCATCATCTAGATGGTCCCCTGTGAATTTCTATAGAACACAGACAGACAGACAGACAGACAGACATTCGCAAATATAGATATAGATAAGAATTATGCTATAATGTAATGTTAAAGGCACGTGAGGCCTTAATTGTCGAAAATATTCATATTTGTTCCAAACACTGTAACAGAAAAACATTAAAACGCATACAGTTTCGTTCATATAAACCATGACCATCGCGTAAACAGCATGTTATCATAAAGACCTACTATATGTTACCTAAGCAAGAGCCTGATTGTGTTACAGAAGACAGCACACTGCTATTGGCTAATCACACACAAATGGCATAAACGCTCTTTATTAGTTCCATATCAGGAATTCACCAACAAAGAACGCTCTTTATGTTTACCATCATAATATAAACAAACGCCAGAAAAGTAACTTTTTATGCTTTTGTTTACATAACAATGGTCAAACATATGACAATAACATACTGTTTATGCGATATTTCTTATTTGTATACGAACAAAGTCTATCTACATTTTAATATTCTTGCTGTTTGTAGCGGTTTTTGACGGGTGGAGATATTTTCACAGGATACCCACCGCCAAGGCCAACCGTACCTTTAATATACGTAGTCTGTTATGTTGGTATCCTGATGTCATGGAAACTTTATAATCATACGATGGTTTTGGCAGATCAAATTATTACCTCTGCTGATATGGTTTGTCTGTGTGTTTCTTGCATGTACAAGTCCACAAAAAATAATTGTTGTATACTATATGTCTATGAATATAAATTAATATATAAATACAACGCTTATACAACAGGCAACATACTTTCTATATACTGTCTGACAATTATATAACATGTCTGTGAAAACACTGATAAGAACGCACACAATACCATAATAATATACCAATATCCTTGTTTAAAAGATAAAACACAGCCTGTTCAAACATACGCTTGAGGCATTGTGGCACTCATACAATCCCTAAACAAAGTATATGATGATATAAGAAAACTTTATTTACAAACAAACATCCTAATAGCTGTTTACCCCCCCCCCCCCCCCCACAAACAAACATCATAAAAGCTTTTTACCACCCCCCACATATTTATATATATAAGTGAAAAACCAATGAATGCCATTTGTGTTTTGTTTCTTGAAAGAGTTTCTATTCTGTTGACTATTTTGGGTTTTGTTTACAAACAACGATCATAATAGCCGACAACCACCCCCAAGTAAATAAATCGAGGACTGTCATTTGTGTTGTCCCTTTTTCATTACGCGCCAATTACTGAAAGGAATTGAAATCAATAACGCAAGTAACTGGACCCAAGTCATTCGCAGTGGATAATTGTGTAAAAATAATAAGACTGTAAAAAAAAACATTACCACCAAGAAGAACACGGAGAAATAGTTACAAATTGTTAATTATGGATAGCTCTCCAAAAATGAAAATCTGCATGTTGAAACTAAAGGTACCCTCACACCATAGCTTATGCTGAAACCTATGAGTTGCGTGTAAAAAATATTTGTATACGCACCAAACGCAAGCGAAATCAACAATTTTGTCAATTTGTAACCTATTCGACCTATGTGTTGTGTGTGAGTTGCGTGTGGGTTGCATGTGGGTTGCGTGTGGGTTGCGTGCGAGTTGCGTGTGAGTTGCGTGCAGAACTTACTAGTTGCGTTTGAGTTGCGTTCAAAACTTACAAGTTGCGTTTGACATGCGTGCTAGTTGCGTGGTATTTGCGAATATCTGTCACGTGATAAAAACCTATAAAAATTGCCGATTCATTATTTTCTTCAGTACTGATTTGGTCATCGAAGAGTCAACATGTGGAAAGCTACCAAGAAATAAGATAAAAGTAACCCCAAAAGTTTATTTATACCATTTCTCAACACGCATGTAGTACGCAACTAACACGCAACTCACACGCAACTAATAGGTTGCATACGCAGGGCATAGGTTGGGGATACGCTGGGAATAAGCACAATAGGTTGGGGGTACGCTATACACGCAACATGATCGCAACAGGCACGCAACACGATCGCAAAATGATCGCAACAGGTACGCAACACATTCGCAACATGTACGGTACCAAAACCTGGCCAGATACCTCAAATTTGGACTTGCGATCACCTGCGTTCATAACTTATGAGTTGCGTACCTGTTGCGATCGTGTTGCGTGCGTAGCGTACCTGTTGCGTCCCTGTTGCGTATAAATTGATCGCAGGCATTCGCAGAGAATTATTGAACATGTTCAAAATTTCCGAACTTACTCTGCGTATGTCTGCGATCACATGCGTGCTTGTTGCGTACTTCAAGCCTATAAAACTTATTAGTTGCGTGTGAGTTGCGTTCGGAACTTATGACCACTATTTTTTATTCGCAACCATACGCAACTGGTGATCGCTATTGTGTGAGGGTAACTTAAGGTTATATTTTTAAATTGTTACAGTAGTTTGTAAACAAACATCGCTAATCGCGTAATAGGTACAAGAACATAAGAATAAGTTTCAGAACACATTTTTCAATGCTTAAAGGCATGTGAGGCCTTAATTGTCGAAAATATTCAAATTTGTTCCAAACACCGTAAACAGAAAAACATTAAAACGCATACAGTTTCGTTCATATATACCATGACCATCGCGTAAATAGCATGTTATCATAAATACCTACTATATTTTACCTAAGCAAGAGCCTGATTGTGTTACAGAGGACAGCACAATGCTACTGGCTAATCACACACAAATGGCATAAACGCTCTTTATTAGTTCCATATCAGGAATTCACCAACAAAGAACGCTCTTTATGCTTACCATCATAATATAAACAAACACCAGAAAAGTAACTTTTTTATGCTTTTGATTACATAACAATGGTTAAACATATGAGAATAACATACTGTTTATGCGATATTTCTTATTTATATACGGACAAAGTCTGTCTACATTTTGATGTTCTTTCTGTTTGTGGCGGTTTTTGACGGGTGGAAATATTTTCACAGGATACCCACCGCCAAGGCCAACCGTACCTTTAATTTGACCGATGTTTACCGTGAAATTTTGATTAAAAACTTTGATGTATTATTGGACTAATTGGATATTGCTTTGTAATGTATCAACTTTCTGAAATACATTTTGTTATTACCTGTATTTCCGCAAACCGTGAGAATATATCATTAATTAGGGGAGCGCGGGGTTAAAGGCATAACATCTGGCGACTCACCGGCAAAAACGGGAGATTAAAACGTCTGTTTGGCACACCCAAATTTAAAGTGGCACAACAAAGGGTAAACGTTCTATCCATCGCGGACCCTGTTGGGCTTGTATCAACGAAAGAACCGTATGTTTCTTCTGGACCAGTCTTGACTATTATTTATGAATCGTGTTGGGATAACAATTTAGTCACCATGGGGCCCACGGTAGCTCTGTCGGTAAGGCGCATGGTACATTTTGGCCGACATTATCATTCCAGTGATGACGAATTGTTGTAATACAAATAAGCGCGGGTCCACGCATATATATACTCGTAGTGGTGGTATCGCACCATGCAGGGACTTGCGGATTTACGAACAGGGAGAGTAACTAGATCATGGCACGAATCTCTACTATGCTATGCCCGTCCGGTCGTTAGCCAGAGTAGAGGTTCGTGTCATGATCTATAGGACGGTAACCTGATTCTCGTGTATTTGGGTAAGTTTTTCGGTGGTCGGCAGTTTCACGTGCGGTGGAGCGACTTTCCAGGTCAAATTGGTCGTTTGCTCGGTCTTTCCTCGCTATACATATACCTCATTAACATGGAGGAAAGACCGAACATAGGACCAATTTAACCTGAGTTTGAGTTTTGAGCAAGTTATAAGATGGCATGAATTTAATGACATACCATTTATATATATATCCAATAGTGTATCATGAGTATATAAATGTGTTACCATTCAGTTCCTGCCACCGTTCCTCCATATGTAAGACTGATACCGTCTCGATGTGGCCTAGCTGCTGAAACGACGATAAACCCAAACCTAAGCCTCTGATTGAATTGTTGACCAGTGTATCGTGAAAACTGTGAATTGCTCATATGTAGGTATACTAAGATACATTAGATAATATACCTATATGATCCTATATATAGTAGTCATATAAGTTAAACAGGAAGTAAATTGATTCGGCGACTGAATCAATTGGCCTGACCCATGCACTAAGCACGAGTGAAAGACAACACATTGTGACACCGGAGATCACGCCCTGACGTTAATTCCATAACTATACAATATTATTATACATGTAGGGCCTGATGGTAGTATAATACAAGGTACATATAAATGAATACCTGTTTAAAAGAATACTCACGGTACACCGGGCGACAGACGCTTCGTGGATTAATGGGTTTAAATTACAACTGTTCGTTGTCGCGTCGCGTAATACAGGTAGTAATACATTCAATAGATTTCTAAGTAACGGTGTAACACGATGGGGAATTCCCCTAAATTAACTAGTGCGCAATATAACCATAAACGCGTCAGTTCAGGTTTGTTTATTTGTGTGCAATTATGTCGTCGTGGAAAATTTAAACGAGTGCTCTGTTCGCCATAACGACAGTCGACAGCGCCTCAATCTTAACTCGGACATTTATATATTTCAGGCCACGGAAATGGTCGAGCAGCAATCGCAACAACTTGGGCATTTATCGGCATACTATGGCTATAGGTTATAAGCAACTAAATATATAGAATTATGCCCCTTGGCATTTGTGTAGGGAAACTCGAGTCAGATAAAAAAAATACAGTGGCAGCTGATTGGTTTATTATGTTTGAGAAAATATTACATAAAAAAATAATATGGAGCATAAGGTTTTGTGACATGTGAAAAGTAATTAGAATTTCCCTTGATTTATGCTTGAATGAGGCTTGACACTAAACATGGGGTGGGCTGATTTTCGCACATGTGATTTTACTGCGGAACTGACGGTAGTTACTAAAGCGCTGAAATTTGAAAGGGAATAAGTATGGTGATGACTATTTTTATTTATGACATTGTGCTGCACTGGTGACAGACTACATGCACATAGGGGTCTTATGACCCTTGGCTATATATGCTAGCGGCAATGAAGTCGTACGTTAACACTGAGGTCTATGGAAAATATTTGGTTGCTTGTAACCTATAGGCACAGGTATGATCCACATTATTCCAATCTATTTCCTTTTTTTGGGTAATCAGATTAGATCAAAATAACAATGGAAGCATTCTATATATTGTAAAAGCATCGGTTAGACAAAAAGACAGATTTTCAGGGTGGTGGATTGGGGTGTCATGTGTGGGGTGGGGCAAAGGATAGATATGGATATGGCAGAATAAGGGTTAATTGGCCTTCGGGCGGTGATGGTGACACGAAGGATGAAAGCACCCACAGACTAAGTTATCTTATATACCATCGGTTGACGAAAGAACAGCTCCCCGTAAAGGCAGATGGACTGGAATGTAGCCATTTATGTGGAAATAAGGAATGCACCGATGCAACTCATTTGGTATTGGAGACACACCTCGAAAATCAAGGGAGGATAACTTGTAAAGGGAATGAAGCATGTCTTGGATGTATCCCTCCATGTATTATCACCCCGCGTTAATAGGTAAAGATTACATATCATAATACATGCAACATTACAAAGCTCAGGTTTTCTTTTTAACCCTTTTCCCCTCGTGGAATTTACTGTAAGCATGCTCAATTTTTTCAACAGGTTCCGGCATAGCAATGTTTTTCTTATACATTATTTCCTCCTGATGTTGTGCATGCAGATCGTACAAGATCTTTCGCCTTTCCACTCGAGTTTTTTTTAATTTTCAATTGTTTTTTGTCATTTTTTCTGATTTCATCAGTTCTCTGATCTTGAATTAGTGTCCGGTCAACTTTGCTCCCCTTTGTGATTGGACACCCGACATGATCACACAGGTCCCTTATGGAATTAGACATCCCGCAATTAACTGAATGGATTGTTGAATGAGCCCTACCAAAAACAATTACGTGTGAATGTGACATTTTTTGGCAAAGCTGTCCTGATTGCCCTATTCACTGCTTCAACCTTTTGCGTATTTGTGTTACACTTTGTTTTTTCCAGCATACTTGGTCCCAGTCTACACGTAGCGAATTCGCGCACTATAAGAGAACTGAATTCTGTACTCCTTAACTTAAATCCAACTGGGAGAAGATAATTGTTTTTAATCCAATTATTTGTTCTTAAACCTTTACACATGAAGGAATATTTTTTGCATAGGGTGTGGTTATCTTGATAACAGAGCACCAAAGCATCAACGACATACTTCTTTTAATCAGGTTTATATTTTTCTTATATTTTTTAGCTGCCTTTCGGATCTCACAGTTACATCGCTCTGCGAAATCAATCGCCAAGTCACACTGTGTTTTTGTTTTTGCCCGAACCGTCGCACCTGGGATAATTTCACTAAGATATTTATGATTTTTCACAAATTTCCTGTGATTGCGCGACACATGTGCAGTGTCGAGCTGATGCATTGGTTGTGTATTTGTAACTCCTTCCTTAAAAAGTTCTTGCGCTGCAGTATACGCAGCAGTGTCAGTCGTTATGTAATCCACTTCGATTCCACTCTTCTCCTTAAGATCCGTTAACACTTCCTTCGCCCATGTTTTTCTCGTCTCCGATGGTTTTTTCAAAAGGAACCGTCGCAAAGCAATCACCTTTGAAACACTTGTGACTCCGGGTTGCTTTGAGATGGTGTCCTTTTGAACACAACTTATTGTGGATGGAAAGACCAATGATTTCGTGGTTTGGAGTTACATTTTCTGCCACGGTATATATTACTTGTGTCGCAGGCTGAAATGGATTTTTTCCGACATCCGAGTAGAAACTGTTGTTATATAACGCATCACCTTGAACACCCAGAATTCTTGGATTTACCTTCCCTTGATGCCTCCGCTTTGCTATTAATTGTGATCGCCGCGTTTGCATGTCAAGTTTATTTTTGTCTATAATCTTAACAAACACTTTGTTTGTTGTCTTTTGTAGACCATAAGCTGAGGGGCATGGTATGTTGGCACTCATGCAGATTCGACGAAAACCACTTATTGCGATTGGTGTTTTGCTTAATCCTACTGCTAAACCAAGGTTCTGTTTACATGGGCGTCGACCGCGTTTGCCTGTTGCCACCTCCCCAAAGAGATTGTACATGTCAGAGAGATAATCACAGGTATTACATATCATTTTATGTCTAGAATCCCATGCCTCTCATCTATTCTGCCCTCATGTCCCAATGTAGGAAGCCGTCACAGTTCGGATGAAGAGACCCGTGCTCCCTGAATGTCTTATTCCACATCTCAGCATTCAAACGAACATGTACAGACCGATACGAGTTGCACCCCCTTTGCCATGAAGCAAATGAATCTTTAACCCTTCTGCCATCCCTGAAGAGAAAAGTGAAGTTACTGTTTTACCAACAGAAATAAGTTCAATGGCCATACATGCCCTACTATTCTTTTTCCCTCACTGAATTGACGATTATTTCTCACCCCCTCCTCCCCACCCCATTTCTTACTTAAGACAGCTCTCTCATCGTGTGCCAAAAACTATTTGCACCTTTAATGACTATCAAAATTGAGAAAAGGTTGAATAAGAATGCAAATGGCCAAGTTGCTTGAGTTATTAACCCTTCCCCACCCGTGTAATGTTTTTTTTTTGCTGTTTTCAACTTCAAATTGGGACCCAGAGGTGGCCATGGGTTAATTTATCAGAAAGCTTGTAATTCGCTATCCCTGTTACATTAAAGACACGGTTGGCCTTGGCGATGGGTATCCTGTGAAAATATCTCCACCCGTCAAAAACCGCCACAAACAGAAAGAACATCAAAATGTAGATAGACTTTGTCCGTATACAAATAAGTAAAATCGCATAAACAGTATGTTATGGTCATATGTTTTACCATTGTTATGTAAACAAAAGCATACAAAGTTACTTTTCTGGTGTTTGTTTTATATTATGATGGTAAACATAAAGAGCGTTCTTTGTTGGTGAATACCTGATATGTAACTAATAAAGAGCGTTTATGCCATTTCTGTGTGATTAGCCAGTAGCATTGTGCTGTCTTCTGTAACATTATCAGGCTCTTGCTTAGGTAAAATATAGTAGGCCTTTGTGATAACATGCTGTTTACGCGATGGTCATGGTATATATGAACGGAACTGTATGCGTTTTAATGTTTTTCTGTTTACGGTGTTTGGAACAAATATGAATATTTTCGACAATTAAGGCCGCACGTGCCTTTAAATAAGGCCTCCAATATAAACTAATGTCAATTGCGTTGATCAGAATTACACATGTGGCTTTTTTAAATCAGACTATACCAAATTTACAAGGTGTTGTACTAATATATGGAGATTATCACACCCTCCTGACTGAAAACAAATATTGATTTTGATTGCGATAATAAAGATAATTAATGAGTCATAATTTACCTTGATCTTTCAGGTGTCACAGATAACTTGGCACATTTCCTGGGCTGGCAGCATTGAGACCGAGTTACTATTCCACCTGATAGTAAGTCGATTCCTACTGGTATCTCATTTGAACCTGTATGGCTTGGTGATGGGTTAATATTTACAGAAGATATCTGTGTCACATTTGACATGAAACGCTGCTTTCCTTTGATAAATGGCTTATGTCCTGGTTTAAATCCTTGATTATGCTTAGATCTGAACTGGCCCCAACTTGTTCGATCTTTAACTGTTTTTGCCATCAAGAAAACAAAATTTAAGTCACCTTAGTATGAATCCAACTAATTTTCATGAGAACCAAGCACCCAAATAATATCAAACCAACTTCTGCTTAGACTGTACATGATACCTTATACATAGGTGTTACAGAGATGTATTTGTTTTTGTTTAATTGGAATGAATGTTTATATGAACTTTCATAGCAGTGGGTTCTGATACAGCACAATGGCTAGTAAATCATGATGCTTGTCACCGCTCCAGATATTTGGTGTGCATTAATCACTTGCTATCTATTTTTTTCAACAGCCATGGGTGTCCTGCCACAGAAACCACAGGAGGTTAGAGAATGGGAATAGCAGGGACAGCACAATCGAGCATGTTAAAGTAACAGTAGAGACCAAGCAATCAAAATCATGGGTGAGGGTGACATGGGTTAATGCGCGTTTCTCATGAAAAGGTTCGATTCGCTAACATGGCTATTTTAGCGTCTTAATGTATATATGTGAAGGCTCCATATCCAACAAATAGTCGGAAACCACTTCAACAGACAAAAGTTCACGCTAAATATACAAATCCATTTTGGACTGGAATTCAGTGAAAACCATAGGGTTAACAAAAGTAATTGTCATAGTGTTCCTCCTTGGTGGACACCATTCATTTGTGTATATTTTAAATGAAAAAAGATTTGTTCAACAAAATATGATGCGAGTCCATGTTTTTACCCCCCCCCCCCCCTGTAATGACCATGTTTGGTTCTCTCTTTCGCCCTATTGAAAACTCACAAGCTCCAACAGGCGCTCATTCAAATACGGTCATGCCCCATCATGGGACATAACTCTGCAGAAATAAGTGCGATTCACCTGAACTATATTTTTATTGGTTGGGTATGTTCATATTTCAAAGTTTATAACATGTTATCAAGATTTGTCACACTTCTTGTTGTGGTATAGGTTATAAGCAACTAAATATATAGAATTATGTCCCTTGGCATTTGTGTAGGGAAACTCGAGTCAGATAAAAAAGTACAGTGGCAGCTGATTGGTTTATTATGTTTGAGAAAATATTACATAAAACAATAATATGGAGCATACGGTTTTGTGACATGTGAAAAGTAATTAGAATTTCCCTTGATTTATGCTTGAATGAGGCTTAACACCAAACATGGGGTGGGCTGATTTTCACACATGTGATTTTACTGCGGAACTGACGGTAGTTACTAAAGCGCTGAAATTTGAAAGGGAATAAGTATGGTGATGACTATTTTTATTTATGACATTGTGCTGCACTGGTGACAGACTACATGCACATAGGGGTCTTATGACCCTTGGCTATATATGCTAGCGGCAATGAAGTTGTACGTTAACACTGAGGTCTATGGAAAATATTTGGTTGCTTGTAACCTTTAGGTCGCCAGCCAGTCAGGGCAAGTGTCGAGTTCACAGCGCAGTCATCTCGGGCGAAAGATTGGGCGACGCGACAGACTGCTTTATCGGTAACGCCCCCAGGGATAATTGACCCTACCGTAATTAGCTGTGTGAGCCAATGAGATAATTGCATTATACAGCCTGGAGCAATGGTCTCTTCTGCGAACAGGCGGTTAGACAAAAAGACTCATTTTTACCTGCTTACTCTATGTCGCTTTGATTTTGTTTTGTATAAAAGAGTATTGGTTTCATGTAAGTTGACACAAAATAATAATATAACAGTAACAGAATCCGAAAGCTTCGCTCTATGGGCTTTTTGGATTAGTAAATTATGAAATGTCACGCGAGCCGGAGAGGTGACAAATGGAAATATGATGAGGGGATTAGGAAGGGCTAGATAAGCTTATTAGTTAAAACTATCAAATCAAACTATGTACACATTTGAGATAATGGACCACATAGTGTTATAATCTCCAAGGGATGATTTGTTGGGGAAAGAGGGACACTAACATGGCCAAAGTATATGACTGCACCTGTTAAATTCACCTGTTGTCGATTAATACAGGCTGATTAGGGCGCCTCTTCCTGGTAGCTTTCGGATTTGTGATGGTTAGATTTGGTACATTATACAGCATTTATTGGTATATTTTGTGAATAAATGGTATTCATGGCATTTATACGTGGACTTACATACACAAACATTATGACAGACCAATGGAATATTAGGGAACTGTGATATGAAAAATAATTTCTCAATATACTGAAACATGTTTGTTCTATACGCGTAAAGTGCCAATTATGAAGATTATTGTTTGTTATTATAACATTTTTTTTTTTAAATTTAAATGTCTTTATTAATTCCTTAGATATATAAGTCACGTTTTTACATAGCCCATGCACACCCACGTGGCAGGGATAAGGGCGTTCTTTTTGTCTGAAATAAAAGGATTATTATATATTGTACAGATGTATGGTACACCATCGATAAATTGATAGATCGTGCGTCTATTGTGAAGAGATATATTATAATAACATTGAATATCTATTATGTGTTACATATCCAGCTTGACAAGAACAGTGAATATCCGAAATTATCGAACAATGTGACGCCATGTGCAGGTTCATTTTTCATCATGCTTCGGTGGTAATTTGCCCCAATAAAGAGCTTGTCGTCGCAAATAAACATTGAAACTGAATGTATGTAGCCTTCACTAAAGTACTTGTATCCTTGCTGTCGCGATTCAATGAAGTGCCAGTCGAATTGAAGAACAATCCAGCGAAATCTGGTGGTAAGTCCACCAAATTTGAAACACGTCGTTCCTTGTTGTCAGACATATCGGCGTGTGATGTCTAACCTGCTATAATTCAGTCTGGTAATTTTTGGCAGGCGTGGTTATCGCCGCTGGGCAGTAGCGTGAATTACTAATCCGCTCAGCGAGTACACATTCAGAGCACTCCGCTGGCAAAAGCGATTATTGCTTAATAGGTCAGGTATTTATAAATTGTTCGCATGGGTGAACCTGACCGGCAATAAAGCATGGGGCAGACCATTTTACCAGGTCACGACAAATAATTTGTATTGCATTGGTAGCCAATCATTTTACAATTGGAAGCGTTACCAATAAAGTTGCATATCACAATCGCCATTTCGCCCAGAATGAAAACACAGCGAACTCGACACTTACCGTGACTACATTAAACTGGGTGAAATATAGAAGTCCACGTGTGATACGATTGTTTTCTTCTAAATAAGATATAAATTATAAAATACATAATACAGTAATGTCCAAATTAATTGACCACTTAAAGGTACCCATATAAAAAAAACCCAGGGTACAACCTGGGTGCAAAGTACCGTGGTACTGGTACCCCGGGATATTGGACAAACACCCCGGTACTAGTGGGACCTGGGTATACCGCGGTACTAGTACCTGGGTTTACCGAGGTGCTACTACCTGGGTATACCGCGGTACTAATACCGCGGTATACCCAGGTACTAGTACCGCGGTATACCCAGGTGCTAGTACCGGGGTGTTTGTCCAATATCCCGGGGTACCAGTACCGCGGTATACCCAGGTGATAGCACCGCGGTATACCCAGGTACTAGTACCACGGTATACCCAGGTGGTAGCACCGCGGTATACCCAGGTACTAGTACCACGGTGTTTGTCCAATATCCCGGGGTACCAGTACCGCGGTATACCCAGATACTAGTACCGTCGTATATCCAGGTACTAGCACCGCGGTATATCCAGGTACTACTGGTACCGGGGTGTTTGTCCAATATACCGGGGTACCAGTACTATAATGTACGCTGGTATACCACGGTGTGTATATATACAATGCATATGCACTTTATCCATATATATTTCTGCCCTACATTAGCACCCCCTGTGAACCGGTCCTCTGCAATGGGTAAGAATACTGGTTGCAGTGGGTAAAGAAATATAGGTATAGATTGCTGCATATATATATTGAAGAAACATATGGAAATAAAATATTTCAGTTGTATTTGTTCCATGACACTTATATATTCTGAACGGCGAACAACATTATTTGAGTTAATTGCTATAATACAGATTCTATCTAATGGTACTGTTTGCAGTGGTGGTCGGATTGGTTGCAACACCTGCAAACCCATCCCATAAACCACTGCAAACAGTACCATTCGATAAAATCTGTATTATAGCAGTTAACTCGAATTTTTTTGTTCGGTGTTCAGAATACAAGTGCCAGGACACAAAGACAACTGAAATATTTTATTTCTATATTTTTCTTCAATATATATGCGGCATTCTATACATTTATCTACTAATCTCTATCAATCTGTGACAAAATGTATGAACACAAATTTCAAGAGCTATTCAAAGGCTCATAATATTTATCGGAATACTAGTACATTGGATATTGTCGAACTGGGTGAAAATTAAAGGGGCACTAAATTTTTGGCAGTCCAAGCATCAAAGGTGTATTCTGACAGTCACTCAAAATGAAAAATGATCAACAATCATAATTATTTTAAAAACTAATATAAGTATGGTTGAATCAAGGCTAGTCTTTGAATGTATATGGTATTTTGTGGAACATATAGTATTATAATCTTTTAAACTAGTTATTTAATTCATGTTGAATTAAAGTAAACAAAGTATGAATTAAACCTATCCATTGCTTTTGCTCGTGCAGGCATTGCAGGGTGGTGATGTATGATTGAACCCCTGAAAGACAAACTGACACGGAATTTGGGTAGTAAGGCTTTTTTCAAAATATTAATAGTGATTATAACAAATATAAAATATTTAAAGATACACAATCTGATTAAACACCTCTAACTTACTATTTCTTCAGGGTTAAACGATATTTGAATCGAGTCAAGGAACCCAACCATCAAAGCTGATAGTTATTTTTCACCACCCCGAATATTTGGCGGCCTAGCAAAAATTCTGTTCACTTTTTTCAGTAGATATACGCGGATGCCATTTCAGGCATGTCTTTAATAGTTCTGGAAGAAGTCAGTAGAATTATTTCTAGGCCGCCAAATATTTGAGGTGGTGATAAATAACACATTTTGAAAATTTGCTCATCAACTCAAATTAAATAATTTTTGTCCACATTGCCAGAGAAATTGTAATTAAGGGGTGTTTAGACGGATTGTGGAACTTTAAATTATTGTGGCAATTCCTCGCGCGCTCTCTCTCTCTCTCTCTGCCTTTGCCAGTCTGTCTTTCTCTGCATGCTGTTGTCTTTTCGTCAGCTTATTATTGTTCTTCAGCTTTTCTCTGATATATCTTCTTATGTCGGCCATATGTTCTCCAATGGGAATTGCAACTTTATTACATCTACAAGAGAATAACATTTCAATTTAAACATTTAATTGAGTTGGATTCTAGATAATTCTTACTGTCCGTTTAAATCTGGCAATAAACAAGGGTAAATTCACATTTATTGATCAATTTATTCCCATAAGCTTTTTACTCAAAACATTTATTTTAGTGATGAAAAGAGTTTGAATATATTGCACATTAAAGATACGGGGGGGGGGGGCTTGTGGTGGGTATGCTGTTAAAATATTCATCCCCGTCAAAACCGCCACAAGCAGAAGGAATAGTAAGATATAGACAGACCTTGTTCTTATGTTATTCAGAAATATGGCATAAACAGTAAGTTATTGTCAACTTTTCCCCTTTGTTATGTAAACAAAAGCATAAAAAGTTACTTTCCCTGGCTTGTATTCAGATCTGGGTATGGTAAACATAAAGAGCGTTATTTGTTTCTGTTATCATGATATGGAAATAATAAAGAGCGTTTATATCATTTTTGTGCGATTAACCAATAGATTTGCGCTGCGTTATGTACATAGAAGCAAAACTTCTGTTACACAACTTCTGTAATACGCACAGTCTCTTGTTTAAGTACACCAGCGTACGTCTTGGCGACAATATACTATTTACGCGCTGATTATGTATGGCATATAACCCTAAGTTGTGATTGAACCAATGCTTGCTTGGTTGATTCATTATGGTTCAACATTATTAAGCACAAGTCTAATAGAATGGCATTCACACAAATTGCTGTGATTTCTTATTAAGGTGCTTACTGTTGTGAATGTGACATTTCTGTTTGAAATTTTGCTTTTAATTGCTTTAAATTCAGGATTCATCGTGATTTAAATGTCATGCAGTAAGTGTTAGCGGTGGGCATTACTGGTAAACTTTTCACATCCGTAATTAAACACCAACATAAACAGAAAGAATGTTATATTAAATACAAATTTTTTTCTTATAACAATCATAAATATCGCATAAATAGTATGTTATTGTCAAGTTAGTACGCTTTGTTGTGGAAACAAAAGCCAAAAACGTTACAGTAATTGGCTTTTATTTACATAAGAAAGTGTTAAATTTGAGTGATAGGTGGGAATTAAAAGGTGTAACACTAGTATGAGTGGGAACCGAAAATTATGCCATCCGTGACTGCGACAAATCTTTATTTTTCGTGTAAAATTTGATATAAATAATTTTTTAATAAAATATTAGAAGCAAACTCACATTAAAAGATTCACTGGAAGATGGGTCGGACACTGTTGGCGATTCAACAGATGCTGCACTGCTGTGTGTTCTTGAGTGCTGACACTGCCGGTTGATGAATGTTGTACATGTACATTAGTAGATGTGTTAGAATTCTATATAACCAGTTTCATAAATTCACCCGTGGTCGATGACGTCAATGTTGAATTCTTCAAGATATCTCACACAGAATTTTAATGTCCTGTACACAATATAACATTTCTTACAACAACTTGTGTTTTTCATCGGAATTCAGAAAAAAATTGTGATCAGAAACTCTCACATAGCCACAAAAACATCAAATGAATGGTGTTCCAGCATGACACTAACACAGATTTGAGATTCCAGACATGTTGGTCTAATTAAATTTAATCAATGCAACTCTCTCTCTCTTCCTCTCTACCCAATGCTAAATGGCAGACAGAGTAGCCTTATCAGCAGTGATACAATAAAATTGCAAAGTATGTGGATTGTTGAAATTGATACCACCTGTAGCATTGCATTGGCAATAGAATACTGACCCCAGTATAAGCAGGCCGTATAAAGAGGCAGCTGTGTTGTAGAATTTTCCACTGTACCTTCCCATTCACAGGTGGTCAGTATTATATGCCCTGAATTCAAACATCAAACATGTGTAACTCAATGCTTTGTGTCAAGATTGTACCTGGGTACAACCAGGGTTGTATCTGAGGATAGACAAGGCTACCGGGGTATACCATGGTATACCCGGGTATACCGGGGTATGTACCCCAGGCTTTTTTTAATATGGGAAATTATGTCACATACTACTTGGATCAAAGAACATGGCATTGTGGTGCGATATATGTATAGGGGAGAGGGTAGTCTGAAAAACCTGACCGTTCTAAACAGAGCTATCGCTCAGAATTGTCTCTCCAGCAGCTTGAACACCATTTCCATAAAAGTGATGTATCACACCGGGGTATACCAAGGTGCAAAAAAAATCTGCAACCCCTGAAGTATTGTGAGGTTTTCAGCTTCGCACTATGTCATGTAGTTAGAAGGTCCCTCAAAAATCTTCACATAGGCTGATTAGCCAATAATTTGTAACTTTATGCTTTGTGTCAAGATTGTACCGGGGTACAACCATGGTTGTACCCGTGGACAGACAGGGTTGTACCATGGTACAACTGGGAATATACCAGGGTACAACCCTGGTAAACCACGGTATACCCAGGTATACCGGGGTATGTACCCCGGGTTTTTTTTATATGGGTACGGTTGGCCTTGGCGGTGGGTATCCTGTGAAAATATTTCCACCCGTCAAAAACCGCCACAAACAGAAAGAACAACAAAATGTAGACAGACTTTGTCCGTATACAAATAAGAAATATCGCATAAACAGTATGTTATTGTCATATCTTTGACCATTGTTATGTAAACAAAAGCATAAAAAGTTACTTTTCTGGTGTTTGTTTATATTATGATGGTAAACATAAAGAGCGTTCTTTGTTGGTGAATTCCTGATATGGAACGAATAAAGAGCGTTTATGCCATTTGTGTGTGATTAGCCAGCAGCATTGTGCTGTCTTCTGTAACACAATCAGGCTCTTGCTTATGTACAATATAGTAAATCTTTATGATAACATGCTGTTTACGCGATGGTCATGGTATATATAAAACGAAACTATATGCGTTTTAATGTTTTTCTGTTTACGGTGATTGGAACAAATATGAATATTTTCGACAACTAAGGCCTCACGTGCCTTTAACCACAGCTGAATTAAGGGTATTTTTCCAGGATTCAGTTGGAAATATGGCTTGTTGCTTGTTGCAAGCTGTAGGCCTACATATGTGAGAGCTTTTCGATGAATGGCAACAAGCCATATTTCCGACTAAATCCTGAAAAATTTCCCATAATTCTGCTGTGGTTAAATTGGTCAATAATATATATATATATATATATATTTATATATATATATATATAAAACCGGAGCCACGAAAATCCTTTGTGTTTGTGACAGACTATATATGCACAGCTCGCGTGACGTCTCGTCGTCGTTCTCGTCTTCTGTACATATTTATCCTGCAAGATTGCTCGAGTTTGCCAGGACAATCTGCGACCCTTGCGTATATTATGTACGATGATAGTTTCGTATGTCCGCGACTCTTCTTGTTCAATTGCTGTTCAAATGGTTACTCTTCAAATGTTCTGTAAAAATATAAAAATGCAACTTTTAATATTATCCCAGAGTGTGCTCGTTATTCCGCCAACGTGTTAATATTACTTGATTAAACAACGTATTCCTCTATATTGCTCTACTGGCGGATTAAAGGGCACACTCAAGGATATTTGACATACGGTAGAGATGGTTGACACCACTGCCAGATATATCGATCCATGCACCAAGTGTCAAGTGTTAATAAAGAGCGTATTTCATTCTAGGGAACGCGCTTTTGACAAAGTAACGGACACGCTATATATATGTATAGGAGATAATATTACTATATATAGCGTGTCCGTTACTTCGTCAATGTCGCGTTCCTTCGAATAAAACGCTCTTTATTAACAATTGACACTTGGATCATGGATCGATATATCTGGCAGTGGTGTTAACCACCTCTACCGTATGTCAAATATCCCTGAGTGTGCCAGTTACTCCGCCAGTACAGCAATATATTATACCACATATTAAGTATATATATACTTGAGTGTGCTCGTTATTCCGCCGATAAAGAGCTTTTATTTTCTAATAAGCCAACTTATATCGGTTCGTGATTATCAGTAAAATTTGGTAATATATGGTCTAGTGAAATTACAACTGCTGCGATGTATGTCTCCGAATCTAAATTATTCGAACGGGGTTATTTTATTATGGATTACCCCCGTCAAAGTGTGTCTATCATTTATGTTTACCCCCAAAACATTCCGAGCCCCTTTTTGCTAAGCAATTTCACTCCCCAAAAGAAAACCATTTTCTGGAAGGTTTATAGAGCCTTGGGGAGATGATGTGGTATATATATACTATGGTTTTGGCCCCGTGTATTTCTTCGCTGATTTTAAATCCTTGCGGAGATAAAATGTTGCATCTGTCCTGTATATATATACTATGGTATTAGCCCCGTATATTGTCTGTTCGTTCACAAATGGTTTATATAGCATACGGGGTTAAAATCATAGTATATATATATGCCACATCATTTCCACAAGAATCTATATTATTTCGCCGATTTGAAATCCTTGCGCGGGGGATAACATGTTGCATCTGTCCTGTATATATACTATGGTATTAGCCCCGTATATTTTATGTAAGTTCAAAAATGGTTTAATATCATATACGGGGTTAATACCATAGTATATATAAAGGAGAAGCGCAACATTTAATCCCCACAAGGATTTAAAATCAGCAAAGTAATATAGATTCTTGGGGAGAAGATCTGGCATATACTATGGTATTAACCCCGTATGCTATATAAACCATTTGTGAACGAACAGACAATATACGGGGCTAATACCATAGTATATACAGGACAGATACAACATTTTATCTCCGCAAGGATTTAAAATCAGCGAAGAAATACACGGGGCTATAAAACCATAGTATATATATATACACCACATCATCTCACCAACGCTCTATAAACCTTCCAGAAAAGGGTTTTCTTTTGAGGAGTGAAATTGCTTAGCAAAACGGGGCTCGGAATGTTTTGGGGGGTAACACATAAAGGATAGACACATGTTGACGGGGGTAATCCATAATGCAATAACCCCAATGAAATAAACCCGTTCGATATATATACGAAATAACGTGCATTATGACTTGCCCGTTATTTCGTTAATATTCACAATTAGGAGGTCATATTCACGGAATAACGGTCATCTTATTGCACATGCGCATCATTTCACGGAATAACGGTCATCTTATTACACATGAGCATCATTTCACGGAATAAAGGTCATCTTATTACACATGCGCATCATTGAAATAACCCCGTTCGATATATATATACGAAATAACGTGCATTATGACTTGCCCGTTATTTCGTTATATATAATCGAGTGGGGAGTGTTCAATCTATAACATGCACCCCCCCGACATCACCGGGGGATGATTATTGACGAAATATAACGGGCATCTTTGATCAGTGATTGGTTAAAGAACCTTCATCGACAAATATACCCGTTATTTCGTTATATATAATCCATTGCATGTGGAGTGTTCAATCTATAACAGGCACCCCCTCACCGGGTGATGATTATTGACGAAATAACGGGCATCTTTGATCAGTTGTAGTTTGAAGAACATCCATTAACTAAAATATCCGTTATTTCGTTATATTTACTCCAGTGGGGAGTGATCAATCTTTAACATGCACACCCCCCCCCCCCCCGACATCTCCGGGTGATGATTATTGACGAAATAACGGACATCTTTGATCAGTGATCGGTTAAAGAAACTTCACCAACTAATATACCCGTTATTTCGTTATATATAATCGAGTGGGGAGTTTTAAATCTATAACATGCACCCCCCCCCCCCCCCCCGACATCACCAGGGGATGATTATTGACGAAATAACGGGCATCTTTGGTCAGTGGTAGTTTGAAGGACATCCATTAACTAAAATATCCGTTATTTCGTTATATTTACTCCAGTGGGGAGTGATCAATCTTTAACATGCACCCCCCCCCCCCGACATCTCCGGGTGATGATTATTGACGAAATAACGGACATCTTTGATCAGTGATCGGTTTAAAGAACATTCATCGACTAATATACCCGTTATTTCGTTATATATAATCCAGTGCGTGTGGAGTGTTCAATCTATAACAGGCCCCCCCCCAATCACCGGGGGATGATTATTGACGAAATAACGGGCATCTTTTAACATGCACCCCCCCCCCCCGACATCACCGGTGGATGATTATTGACGAAATATATATAACGGGCATCTTTGATCAGTGATCGGTTAAACAACCTTCATCGACTAATATACCCGTTATTTCGTTATATATAATCCAGTGCATGTGGAGTGTTCAATCTATAACAGGCAGCCCCCCCCCCATCACCGGGGGATGATTATTGACGAAATAACGGGCATCTTTGATCAGTTAAAGAAACTTCACCAACTAATATACCCGTTATTTCGTTATATATAATCGAGTGGGGGAGTTTTAAATCTATAACATGCACCCCCCCCCCCACCCGACATCACCAGGGGATGATTATTGACGAAATAACGGGCATCTTTGGTCAGTGGTAGTTTGAAGAACACCCATTAACTAAAATGTCCGTTGTTTCGTTATATTTACTCCAGTGGGGAGTGATCAATCTTTAACATGCAACCCCCCCCCCCCGACATCTCCGGGTGATGAGTATTGACGAAATAACGGACATCTTTGATCATTGATCGGTTAAAGAACCTTCATCGACTAACATACCCGTTATTTCCTTATATATAATCCAGTGCATGTGGAGTGTTCAATCTATAACAGGCACCCCCCCCCCATCACCGGGGGATGATTATTGACGAAATAACGGGCATCTTTGATCAGTGATCGGTTAAATAAA
The DNA here is from genome assembly GCA_032622095.1 of Siphonodentalium dalli. Taxonomy (NCBI): domain Eukaryota; kingdom Metazoa; phylum Mollusca; class Scaphopoda; order Gadilida; family Siphonodentaliidae; genus Siphonodentalium; species Siphonodentalium dalli. The sequence continues at coordinate 183,430,794 of CP136063.1, forward strand.
CTTCACCAACTAATATACCCGTTATTTCGTTATATATAATCGAGTGGGAAGTTTTAAATCTATAACATGCACCCCCCCCCCCCGACATCACCAGGGGATGATTATTGACGAAATAACGGGCATCTTTGGTCAGTGGTAGTTTGAAGAACACCCATTAACTAAAATATCCGTTATTTCGTTATATTTACGAAAAGAAATTACACAAAACTTGTGAGTTTTGGTCTGAGTTGGTTCAGTGGTAGTGGCTGTCAGTTGGAAATTCAAACGTTGAGTCTCCACCCTCACATAACCAAAGGAGCCCCTAGCTCTAGCCACGTTCCCGATGATACGTCATATGGGGAGCACACGTTATTCCAATAATAATAATGCTTACCTATTTTGGTGACTTCCATGCAGACTATATACAAGTATATGTCTCTGGTCTGTGTGGTTCTCACGCATCAACAGTCTGCCATATTTAGTTGTATTGCTGTGTTGGTGGTTTTACACATCAGTGTATAAAAAGCAAATGTATTTTTTATAAATCAGAAGAGAAATGGGAAGCTAAAATCCCAGTACGTGTGCTTCTGTTGATGGCGTATCCAGCATTGACAGCATGCGGTCGACTAAAATATTAGGGATAGTCCAAATTTAACCTGAGGTGCCGTGTCGAATGACCCTCATTCTATGTCGCACAAAATCAGACGATCAAACGGGTAATCCGCAAAATAAATTTTAAATTCACAAGATCATGGCATATTATTTCATAAACATTGAAATTATTGATTTTTTTTTTTACATTTTAATAGTTTGTTTGCATAAAAATATATGGTGAAGTAAAACAAAATCCCCTTTGTAATATTGGAACAGTCTAGTCAGTTTTGTCCAGTTGACTGCTGATTCATGATTGGGGCATGCAATAATTGCCGGCATAATAAAGCTGACGACAGAATTATAATTGCTGGAGATATCGATCAACCAAATTCTCCTGTTCTGTTAACCATAAACAATAACAATGTTGATGTTGGGCGCGCTTGTTGGCTGTGTTTATTCGCCATCTTGGTAAGTAACATCCGGCGACCTAAAGCCATAGTATGCCCATTTATCCACTTTAGGCTATGGGAATGGACGAGTAGTTGAGATTGGACAGAGCCTCTGGATATTCATAAATGTGTTTCCGTTTCCGGTTACTGTTCAGATTGACCTCTATATATATCTCTGACCTAACACTGCATGACAAACTGGTCCTTTCGGGACTTTAGCAGGGTTTGCCGAGTTATCTACATATATGATCTTGCTATCAAGAAAAGTAAAGATATTTTTCTGAATTACATTTTCATTTTCATTTTTTTTTGCAAATCCACATTATTTGACGGACAGTAATTTTCTGGATGGAATATTCAGGAACACATGTTTTTTATTTAAATATATCTTTGTGCGTTGGCTAGCGCATATCGACAGGAATAACCATATTGGTTGATTATTTACATATTCATTGGCATAAATTTGTATTCGCAAGGGCAGAATTTAGATACATATAAACGTGTGTTTTAAGATGTTTTCTCGAATATATGGTCCGATTTGACACCAATGACAAGATTTCGTCAGCTTATTTTCAGTTTAACATTCAAAAGAAAAACGAAAAATATTTGAAATCAACATTATACAGTAATGCCCTAATTAATCGACTTAACCACAGCAGAATTATGGGTAACTTTTCAGGATTTAGTCGGAAATATGGCTTGTTGCCATTCATCGGAAAGCTCTGGCCGAGAAGTTAAGAAGTCGATTAATTAGGGCATTACTGTATGACCCACTATCGGCAAAAACCAGTCATTCATGCGTAATACGTCGGAAACGATAATGAAAGCTCCAAGCTCATATTTGGGAACGCTCTTTATTATATGCTTTCCCACCTTCGCTGGGGGATCTTGCTTATCGGCAACTGTGGTGGATTCAGCAGTTGTCTTTTCCACCGATTTTACAACAAGAGAGCTTTGGTCAGAAGTCTTTGTTATACTCTTCTTGGAACTCACCACAACCGGTGTTGTGGTCTTTCGCCTGCACGGATCGTCTATGGGACTTCCAGGATCTTTGTCCCAGCTTTATTGCGAGGTATAACTTGCTTTCCTGGTTTTATTGCACTCTCGTGTGTGCGTGACAATCGTGTCTTCTCTGTTGAGCATGCTATGCTCGATCGAGGAGAAGAGGGCCGAGTATCCTTTGTTTGTGTATGGGCTGATCGGGACCTTGACTTGCTCCAGCAGTTGAAAGATCGCTGAAACGACATTTTCCGTGGGAACAGATCCTTCCACTTTGTTTTTCGCACCAGGCGTCTGCTTTCTACTCATCTGATGTATGACGCTGTGTCTCTTAGACTGCAATTATTGTCAAACTTTTTTTTCGCAATTTGTACATTCTATCTCCTTGTAGCAAATGCTTGTCCTATCTGGTTTCATTTGCGAAATTCTCGCCGCAAAATTGGCAGTCCTTTTGGAAGGGCAACTGAAAAGAGAAAGGAATTTTTTGTGAGATTCCTCCAACATAGTCTGACATCCAACTGGGGGCACGTTGTACTATTTTTTGGGATTTCGGTGGTTTCCTCATCAATTACTTCTACGCAATCACAAATTATTTGTGTTCCTGGAAAATTTCTTCCCTAACTAGATGTTGTGATTGACTTATTTTATGTCTGCATGATTCACCTGGTTTTTCCCTTGGTACCCACAATTTATCTAATAAGTTATGTCATAATTTTCCTCAGAACTTTAGATAGCCCCCTCCACATGGCTGTTAGTTTCTTTGACCAACCCTCCATGAACATGGGAAAGAAGACATAGTCACTTATATCAATTTTTTCAAGAGAGATGAATTTCGTGAAATCTCTTCTGTCATATTATAGAGCCACCTAAATGTTCCCTAACTAGGCTGTGTGCCACCTCGAGACGACATTGAAGTGTCCATACCCAAACCACTGGAGAGATTTCTGCTAGTTCAGAGGGAAGGTCATACATCAGTTCAAGTGGTGTTGATACCTCTCTTCCAAGCATGGCCAAATTGGGTGTGGCCTCCATTGACTCATGCACGGATGATCTATTAGATATAACAGGTTAGGTATTCGTCCCAATAATCTTGGTTCTCGATCACATAATTGCTGAGCATAGTTGCCAGGGTTTTGTATAATCTTTCAATCATGCCATCTGATTGGTGATGGTATGGCGTGGGTTTTCTTGATTTGCAGCAGTCGGCACATTTTTCTGAACAACTTTCTTTCAAACTGTTACCTGGTAACATGTTGCGTATTCAAATTTTTTTTAAAGCACACGACACTGGATCACGTGAGCAGACGTCGCTAATGAGGTACTCTGATTGGAGACATTTCATCATTACTCCAGTCGGTTTGCGTCCACCATAGACCAAACACCACATATCTATTTATTCTCCCTGATATCACACACTAATCAAGAATCTTCTTTATTGAAGCTAACCATACATGGGAAGTCGGCAGGGACGTGGCGACAGGGGGTTGGGGTGTCTCGTCCCCAACTTTGGTCAAAATTTTCAACAGTTGGAAATTTCATACCTGCCAAAACATTAGTTGTAAATTTCACACCGTGGCCAATACAAAACTGCTAATTAGTTTAACAAAGCAATATTTAACTACATTTGGTCAAAATTGTGGACTGAAATGGTCATCAGTTGGAGAATTGTCCAACCTGAGGGGGGGGGGGGGGGGGGGGTATGAGGGTTGAAATGTCCAACACCAGGAAAGCTTCAGTTGAGGCTAATCCAGATGCCAGGATTTGCGATTTTCTTGTATATTTATCCAAATTTCTCACACCGGGCCGAACAGCCATGGTCAGCCCGGTGTGTCCTGCTCTCTTGTCCGTTTGGATTTGTCTGGAGTTAGACCACTAGATGTTAGGATTTATGCATTTTTTCCAGATTAAAATATGTGAATGTTCTCATACCAGGAATATAGAACCATGGTTTATGAATATAGTACAAAGTCCAAGCTGTCAGTGATCTAAGCAGACGAATAGCTTTTCCTCGTCGCTAAGAGCAATGCTGTATGTTGAAAAGGCCTTGAATTCGTCATAGTCAAATCTGATAAATATTGTAGACCATTACCAGCTTCCTCAAGATTCTTAAACAGCAATGACCCTACAGGTGTATCTTCAATTGATTCAGCATCAGACATTTAATATTTCAATTATGTGATCAAGTCCAAGTCAATCCCGTCCAAGCAGATATAATCACACTCATCTAAGTGGATACTCGTCTGAGCATGACCCCACCATTGCCACGAATTAATGTAACATGCAACCGGTGTGTAATTAACTAAGTAGAGCCGATGGTCTAACAACTGCACGTCATTAAAGGGACCTTTTCCCAACACGTGGTCTCACCAAGGATTGATAGAACTGGATCTGCTTTCGTATATTTGGTAGCGTGTCACCTCTTGGGTCACAATACGAGACACCCTTACACACGATAGCTGTCACCACCCTGTTTTGGGAAAATAGGGAAACCAGTATATTTCTTAGGTGTACTACAATTGTAGTCCCTTGCTATTAAGAACATAGTCTGGATTATAATGTTTATTCAATCTTAATATTTACAAGTTTCATCAATTCTCAGGTTTTTTGTGCACCATTTGCATTCATATAGAGCGTAATTTGATTTTTTTGAAATAAGTTCAATATGAACCTATTTGCATGACGTCATGTGTGGTGGGCTGCCGTTGCGCCCCGACTCAACTGAGGTTTTGTAAAGTGAGTAGATGGGCGCGAAGCGCCCGGGATGGTCGAAAAGATCGAGTGATCTTCTCCTTCACCCCATTGAGGTTTTGCCTGAAGAGAGTGGTTCGGGGGGCTAGCCCGGGATTGTCGAAAGGGCCGAGAGGCCCTTTTCTTAATCCCTCATATTTGCGCCTTTATTTAGAGTAAAAAAAAAAAAAGTAAGCATTTTTATAATTGATTTTATTTCTTCTTTTTTCTTTTCTTTTTAGGGTTTGGTTTCTCCGTTGATGACTGTGGAGATTTCTGCTGATGTTGTTGTAAAAGGAGTCTGATTGTTTCTTCTTGGTCTTTTTTGTGTTGTTTCTGCAGCCTCTGTTGTCGTAGCTGTTCCTTCCTCCCCTCTTCCATCGCTCTGTTGGCATCGGCGATGATGTCGTCTACAGACTGAGTGGTGTCTGAGCTGATGTTGTTGCTGGCGGACACCGGGATGTGCTGGTACTCCGGTGTCCGTGGTGGCAAGCAATCCAGTTCCACCTCGAAGCTGGCGGCAGGAACAGCAGGGGTGGTTTCCTGCTCCCTTTCTCCGCTCGCCTCGATGACGACAGCAGGGACCTCCGGCAGATCAACGGAGTCCCTGCTAGCTGGTGCAATGTCGCCTGTCTCCATGCAGGTCGGGTCGTCTCTCAGACAACTCCGACATACCGGCTGTGACACTGGACGTCGGCTGAACCACATGGGGAGGGGTGACTGGCAGATCAACAGTCACCCCATTCTTCTTCCATTTCGCCCGTCTGGCGGCGTCCCTTCTTCTTCTGGTAGGCGTCTTCTTCTTGGGAGGCCCCTTCCCACTCTTCGTGGAACAGGAGGCAGTCTTGGAGTTGGTGTCCCGGGCCTGCGATCTCTGGATGCCAGCATCTTCAGTCCGGAACTCCAGGCAAAGGGTCAGGTATCCCCTGCTAGACTGGAGACTCCAGTTAGCAATGTCCAATACCCGACTTCTTTGCACTGCGGCCAACACGGCGTCTGGGATTAAGTCCATAATCCTAATCCAAAACCGTCTCACCGGCGTCAAGCACGGGGGCAGCTACATCCGAGGACGCGGCCACACAACTCAACCGTGCTCGGCGCTCTAACAAAGAGGAACTAATCAGATCGAAGCAATCACGACCTTTTCGCTCCACTCCCTGCCAGAGCTTTTGTAGATCTGACGCCTACTTTTATTCAATTTCTCGGCTAAGCCGCGGATAAGAAAGCAACCAATCAAATCGATTTGGCTGGGGAAGGTACAAGCCAATGGGAGATTGAACAAACAGAATGCGAGCACAGACAGATCAAGATTCGACCCAGATACCGAAATAGAATTTTCATTTCTGGCGGATGTCCATGAAACCATATTTCAACTACTTTATTGAAATTAGTGGAACAGGGAAGTATTCCAATTGTTGATTGTATTGGCTCAGGTGGGCATTCTCAGATGTGAATTACTAATTGTTATTGTTCCGGACTATGTGGGAAATACTTTCGAAGCATCTAGGTGAGCGCGTTAAAATCACATTTGTCAGTACTTATTCTCTTCTAAACGTGGTTGATTCTGATGGAAATATGTTCATTAAACACCATAATATCGTGTCATCGATCATCTTTTGCATTTCCGAAATTCGGTGTCATCAAATCATCGTTTCAACATATCCTCGTACGAATGCGCACATAATCGACCTATAATGTGAAATAGGTACATAAGGTGATTATTTTATTTTGAAATAAGCAGTTAATGTAGTCATACTCATTGTTTCGTTTTATGGCGCTGGCCACAGTGAAAACACATGTTAATGAGCATACACCTGAAAAGTGATGAGTTGGTTTATGTGTGTCATTGTCGGCACATAATCTGCTTAGGATCGCCTCGTTACGAGTCGATAATGTGACTCAAACGTTCTCATATTCAGCACATTATCGACTCAAAATGAGTCAATTCCAAGCAGATTATCTACCTAAATCAGCTTATATTATAGGCAGATAATGTTTTGTGTTTCCGGAGAACAGGCTGATCATTTATATCTCAAAACACCCGTTATCCAAAATCTGTTCTATATTGCTGATAAATTAAGTCACAAATGCTGATTATTTCCGCGTATGGCCCGGGTCAAAATAGTTTGTTTTCTCATGAAAAATCGTCATTTAGACGACGATCTTTCGTTTTATCATCTTTCCGACATCACATTTTCGGTCATTTTATACAAAATATGGCAGAATAACAGGCTCCGAGAGCAACACCATCAACGAAGAACAATCCCCTATATATAGTTCTTAATGTGGAAGCATGTAAATAATCTCAGAATGTGTATTTTGGAACGATACTTTTGTGTAAACAATTTGCTTTATATTTACGTTTTTCGCTGTGATCAAAATGACGTCAGGTCTACATGCAAAAGCTACTTCCAAATATGCTGATTTCGCCTTCTTGATCCCTTTTGATATAGAAGACTTGTGAATCGGAATCTGTTGACATGAATTCTTTGCTTTCATATACTTTAGAGTTAACCACTTTCTTTCGTGCCACCTTCGCTGGGGGCTCTTGATTGTCGGTAACTGGTGGATTCAGCAGCTTTCTTTTCCACCTATTTTACAACCAGAGAGCTTTTGTCAGAAGGATTTGTTATACTCTTCTTGGAAATCGCCACAACCAGTGTTATGGTCTGTCGCCTGCAGTGATCGTCTATGAGACTGCCACGGTCTTTGACCCAGCTTTCTTGTGAGGCAGAGAACGTGGTTCCCTGGTTTTCAATCATGCCATCTGATTGGTGATGGTATGGCGTCTTTTTCTTGATTTGAAGCAGTCGGCACCTGTTAACATGTTGCGTATTCAATTTTTTTTAGAGCAGACGACACTGGATCACGTGAGCAGACGTCGATAATGAGGTACTCATGAGTGGAGACATTTCGTCATTACTCAAGTCGGTTTGCGTCCATCATAGACCAAACATCACATGTCTATTTATTCTCCCTGATATCACACTTTAATCAAGAATCTTTATTGAAGATAGCCATACATGTAAAGTCGGAACGACCGTGGCGACAGGGGGGGGGGGGGGCAGTTGGGGTGTAAATTTTCAACAGTTGGAATTTCAAACATGTCAAAAACATTAGTTGAAAATTTCACACCGTGGCCAATAAAAAACTGCTAATTGATTTAACAAAACAATATTTAACTACATTTGATCAAACTTGTGGACTGAAATGGTCATCAGTTGGAGAATTGTCCAACCGGAGGGGGGATGAGGTTTGAAATGTCCAACACTAGGAAAGCCTCAGTTGAGGCCAATCCAGATGCTAGGATTTGCGATTTTCTTGTATATTTTTCAAAATGTTCTCACACCGGTCCGAACAACCATGGTCAGCCCGATGTGTCCTGTTCTCTTGTCCGTAGCCGGATGCATTTGTCTGGAGTTAGACCACTAGATGTTAGGATTTATGCATTTTTTCAGGTTAAAATGTGTGAATGTTCTCATACCGGGAATATAGAACCATGGTTTGTGATTAGAGTGCAAAGTCCAAGCTGTCAATGATCTAAGCAGGCGAATAGCTGTTCCTCGTCGCTAAGAGCAATGTTGTATGTTGAAATGGCCTTGAATTCGTCATAGTAAAATCTGATAAATTGTCAATATTGTAGACCATTACCAGCTTCCTCGAGATTCTTAAACAGCAATGACCCTACATGTGTATCTTCATTTGATTCAGCATCAGACATTTAATATTTAAATTCTGTGATCAAGTCAAAGTCAATCCCGTCCAAGCAGATATAATCACACTCGTCTAAGCATGATCCCACCATTGCCACCACTTAATGTAACATGCAACCGGTGGGTAATTAATTAAAGTAGAGACAACAAGGGGCTAACAACTGCACGCCATTAAAGGGACCTTTTCCCAACACGTGGGCACAACAAGGATTGATAGAACTGGATCTGCTTTCGTATTTGGTAGCGTGTCACCTCTTCTTGGGTCACAATAAGAGACACCCTTACATACGATAGCTGCCACCACCCTGTTTTGGTAAAATAGGGAAACCAGTATATTTCTTAGGTGTAGTACAATGGTGGTCCCTTGCTATTAAGATAAGAACATAGTCTGGATTATAATATGTTTATTCAGTCTTAAAATGCGAGCTCATACGGATCAAGATTCGACCCAGATACCGAAATAGAATTTTCATTTCTGGCGGACGTCCATGAAACCATATTTCAACTACTTTATTGAAATTAATGGAACCGGGAAGTATTCAGCTTCCAATTGTTGATTTTATTGGCTCAGGTGGGCATTCTCAGATGTGAATTATTAATTATTATTGTTCCGGACTATGTGGGAAATACTTTCGAAGCATCAGGGTGAGCGCGTTAACATCACATTTGTCAGTACTTATTCTCTTCTAAACGGGGCTGATTATGATGGAAATATGTTCATTAAACACCATAATATCGTGTCATCGATCAACTTTTGCATTTCCGGAAGTCTCATAGACGATCATTGCAGGCGACAGACCATAACACTGGTTGTGGCGATTTCCAAGAAGAGTATAACAAATCATTCTGACAAAAGCTCTCTGGTTGTAAAATAGGTGGAAATGAAAGCTGCTGAATCCACCACAGTTGCCGACAATCAAGAGCCCCCAGCGAAGGTGGCACGAAAGAAAGTGGTTAACTCTGAAGTGTATGAAAGGAAAGAATTCATGTCAACAGATTCCGATTCAGAAGTCTTCTATATCGAAAGGGACAAAGAAGGCGAAATCAGCATATTTGGAAGTAGCTTTTGCATGGAGACTTGACGTCATTCTGAGATTAATTAAATTCTTCCACATTAAGAACTATATATAGGGGATTGTTCTTGGTTGATGGAGTTGTTCTCGGGCCTGTTATTCTGCCATTTTTTGTATAAAATGACCGAAAATGTGATGTCGGAAAGATGATAAAACGAAAGATCGGTGGTCTCCAATGACGATTTTTCATGAGAAAACAGTTTATTTTGATCCGTGCCATACGCGGAAATAATAACAGCAATATAGAGAAGAGTTTATATAACGGCTTTTTTGAGATATAAATGATCAGCCTGTTCTCCGGAAAACCTGCACTTATCTTCCTATAATATAACCTGTTTTAGGTAGATAATCTGCTTAGAGTTGACTCATTTTGAGTCGATGTGTTGAAAATGAGAGCGTTTGAGTCACATTATCGACTCATAACGAGGCGATCCTAAGCAGATTATGTGCCGACAATGACACATATAAGCCAACACTTTTCAGGTGTACGCTCATTAACATTTGTTTTCACTGTGGCCAGCGCCATAAAACGAAATAACGGGAATCAGTCCATTATCTGCTTATTTCAGAATCAAATAATCACCTTGTGTACCTATTTTACATTATTGGTCGATTTGTGCGAGGATATGTTGAAACGATGATTTCATGACCCGACGCTGCATGAAAAGCGAGATTTATAAAATATAAATGTTGCATAAATTTAGGACCCTGAATTTATGCATGCATTTATACATAATAAATTCGCATTTATACAAAAATATAAATATCGCATTTATATTTTTAAATCTCGCATAAATGTTGCATAAATTTAGGACCCTGAATTTATGCATGCATTTATACATATCAAATTCGCCTTTCTTGAAACAGTGCCAGGGGTCAGTAGAGCTATTATGTCGCCAGTGAACATTTATAGCAATGTGGTAAACATTTGATGTCATTTAACACTATTGAGTCAAATAACATGCTGACAACGTCTACCCACAAAAAGCCCATGACTGAAGACCTTTTGCATCAGGTATCCGGACAAAACGCCCTACAGATAAATGTGATTTTTGTCGGCACCGCTGTTAATGCAGGCATTCGGTTATATCAAATCAGGTATCATACTAAATAAATCGAGAATTTCAATGTTGGCCCGGCGATGTACATATACCGAATAACTTATAGATGTCGTGAATTAATTTAGCTTATTTCGGTAACTGGCCGTCGGTTTCATTCTGAGACCATAATTTAATTATTACCATATGCCGGCAGCAAGCATACATATGCGAGAACTGTATCAGATAACAGAAGCTAGCGTCGGAGATTGCTTTCTTTTGCCTCTGAACAATGCTACAACGCAGACGTGTTCCATGAGAGCTGGGAACTCTTAACTGAGGCAAGTATTTAGATGGATTATGTATATACAAATACGTTTGTTTTCGCATGCTCTGTCTAAACTAAGGCATCGTGTGCAATGGGGGTATATTTGCTTGGGTTAGAACATGATCGCCACATCATTTCAGTTTTTAAATTCCTTTTCTAATTATAAATTTTACCAAGGGTAAGTTAACATACATGTGAATATGAAATAAAGGTATTTCACAATTTATGTTGCAGATTCATTCTTTCATCAATTCGCAGCGTGATCGACACAATATCCATGATGTAATCCCGTTTTTAAGTTTAATCGCGTAAAATTGCAATTGTGGTCATGGGAGGGTGATATCCTTTGCCAGCATCAGATATAAATTCATTGTAGAATATATCCATGATGTAATCCCGTTTTGAAGTTAGAATCGCGTTAAATAGTGATCATGGAAGGGTGATATCACCCTTTACCATTTCACATATAAATTCAATGTACAATTTATCCGTGATGTAATCCCGTTTTGAAGTTTTAATCGCGTAAAATATTGATCATGGAAGGGTGATATCACCCTTTGCCAGTTCACATATAAATTCATTATACAATATATCCGTGATGTAATCCCGTTTTGAAGTTTTAATCGTGTAAAATATTGATCATGGAAGGGTGATATCACCCTTTGCCAGTTCACATATAAATTCATTGTACAGTAAGTCCGTGATGTAATCCCGTTTTGAAGTTTAAATCGCGTAAAATTGTGGTCATGGAAGGGTGATATCAGTGTCACCCTTTGCCATATCACATATAAATCCATTGTACAGACAGTCCATGATGCAATCCCGTTTTGCAGTTTGAATCGCGTAAAATTGCAATTGTGTTCATGGAAGGGTGATATCATCCTTTGCCAGTATGACATATATATTCACTGTACAATATATCCATGATGTAATCCCGTCTTGAAGTTAGAATCGCGTAAAATTGTGGTAATGCAAGGGTGATATCACCCTTTGCCATATCACATATAAATTCATTGTACAGTAAGTCCATGATGTTATCCCGTTTTGAAGTTTGAATCGAGTAAAATTGTGGTGATGGAAGGGTGATATCACGCTTTGCCATATCGCATATAAATTCATTGTACAATAAATCCATGATGTAACACCATTTTGAAACCAGTAAAATTGTGTTCCTTGAAGGGCGATATCACTCTTTAGCAGAAAACAAAAAATCTTATTTTAGTTTTAATATTTTGTTGTTTATACTTATTTTCCATGCGATCACTTAATTTTTATTCTTTATTGCAGAGACTACGAAAATTGATGACGGCAAGATACAACTATGACACAAAGTGCCATGTCCAAGTAGTTATGTTATATTTGTGACTGGTATAACCAACAATAGGGCAGCATTGTGTTGGCAAATTACTACACATGGAGATACCAGAATCAGGGCGACACATGTGTATATGTATAGTTAGATATACACATCAGTGTCGCCATATATGCTGGTTACAAGCCAAATGTGACCCTAAAGTAGATTTCACAAATATATATATGGATATATATGTTCAAATCCAAATTTTTACGGGGTATACATGTGCATAAACTGGAGTTTATAACCAGAATAAATGTAGCTACATATATTTATGCAGCTTTATTCAGTGAATAGATTTGTATTTATGCATAAAATGTAGACAATAAATGAATGCATAAACGTGGGAATAAATACGAGTTTATCCTGCTGAATAATGGCGGGTTTATTCACTGAATAAATTGAGTGTAAATGTCGGCCTTTATTCATGAATAAATTGTGAATAAATGTGCATAAATTTCCGGATTTATGCACCTTTATTCAGTGAATAAATTTCTGATTTATCCAGATTTATGCACATTTATCAGGAATTTATGCAATGAATAAATTCCAGTTTTCATGCAGTGCGAATTTCGGAAATGCAAAAGTTGATCGATGACACGATATTATGGTGTTTAATGAACATATTTCCATCAAAATCAGCCACGTTTAGAAGAGAATAAGTACAAACGTGCTGTTAACGCGCTCACCTAGATGCTTCGAAAGTATTTCCCACATAGTCCAGAACAATAACAATTAATAATTCACATCTGAGAATGCCCACCTGAGCCAATAAAATCAACAATTGGAAGTTGAATACTTCCCGGTTCCATTAATTTCAATAAAGTAGTTGAAATATGGTTTCATGGACATCCGCCAGAAATGAAAATTCTATTTCGGTATCTGGGTCGAATCTTGATCCGTCTGAACTCGCATTTTAAGACTGAATAAACATATTATAATCCAGACTATGTTCTTAATAGCAAGGGACCACCATTGTACTACACCTAAGAAATATACTGGTTTCCCTATTTTCCCAAAACAGGGTGGTGGCAGCTATCGTATGTAAGGGTGTCTCTTATTGTGACCCAAGAAAAGGTGATACACTACCAAATACGAAAGCAGATCCAGTTCTAGCAATCCTTGGTGGGACCACGTGTTGGGAAAAGGTCCCTTTAATGACGTGCAGTTGTTGGCCCCTCGTCTCTTATATATATCTGTGCATATAGTTCTCAACACTTTATACGATATGTTATGCAATTGTTTTCTCCTTTTAACCTTGAGAATAATTGCTTGGGACTTCTGGGTATGTGCTACCAAATTACGATAAATAATACCATTTCTCGCTGTAAGCAGCTGTCTGCGACCAAAGGGATTTCAGAACATGTCCCACATCTTTAATGTCATTGAACTTGGGGAATTTATCATTGTTGAACCCAACCTATGACTTCATAAATCACCATCTTCCTCATGTAGTGTTTGGATGTTACTGTCTTCATTGTTAACAAATGTGGTCACCGAAAGCTGAAACTTTATCTGTTTCTTCCCTGCCACACTTATTCGACTTAGCCCGTCTTGATTTCAATGTTGTGACCATGGCTGATCCTCAATTTCCATGTCAAACATCGACAACTTGGATATACCCCTAGTTATTAGCCCTTCAGGATCTTTAAAGTTCATTAACCACATGAGGGATGCATGATCCATGCAGAAATTGAACATTCTTCCATATAGAAAGTGTACGTAATATTTGGTAAAGAAAACAGCGAGTAGTTCGTTTTTGGTCAGCCTTTGTGAGCATTCTAGTAGCAAGCGCTATGGGATTATCCATGCCATCAACAATTTGTTATAAAACTCCAATTGCGAAATCACTGCTATGAATGTTCATCGAATTTGGGGTGGGCCAATATTGGTGATGTCGTATGACATTGTCTCAGCTTCTCAAAGGCATCTTGGCATGTTTCATACCAATTGAAGCAATAACCCTTCTTGGTGAGGTCATGCAACGTTCTTACAATCCAAACAAAGTCTTTGATGTAGCGATTATAATAACTACAGACTCCAATGAAAGAACGGGTGTAAGTCACACCATTCGGGATAGGCCAATGTTCGACTGCTTCAACTTTCTATGGGTCGGTCTCCACACCATCTTTTGAGACCACATGTCTTACACTTTACACTTAATTTTAGTTTCAGGCCTGCTCCAATGAACCTGTCGAATATCTCCCAGGTTTGCAATCATCTCATTGAAATGTCTCACAAATGGGATTATGTCATCGAGGTATACCAGGCAGGTTTTCCAATTGAGTCCTGAGAGTATGGTTCCCACGAGCCTCTCGAATGTGGCTGGGGCCTTACAGAGCCCAAAAGGCATAACATTGTACTCATAGAAGCCTCTGTGCGTTACAAATGCAGTCTTGCTTTGGTCACTTTCATCCACTTAGCACTGGCAGAACCTAGAAAATAGTTCCAAAGTAGAGAACCACTTTGTTCCTGACATTTGTGAGAGTGCTCGTCTAGTATGTGTTATGTATAGGCGTCTTTAATTGTCACTTTGTTGAGACGTCTGTAATTGACACAGTATCTTGTAGATCCATCGGGTTTCTTGACAAGGGAAACTACTGCAGCCCAGGGGCTGTTGAAAGATGGCAGACACCTTGTGCCAACATCTTGTCAACAATTTCGCCAACTTTCTCTCGTTGATGGAAAGGTAAACCTGCTGGAGTTCCTTCAGAGGTCTGGAATTTCCAGTGGTGAAATGCTTATTGTTGATCGTTATCTTCGTTCAATTCTCGGACTTTGCCTCGAAAAATGGTCAGTTCATTAACCAAATCGTACAATGGGTCTTCCCTGTTGTTACAATGGTATGTCGTCTCAAGTTAATATTGTAAAGTCTTATGATAAATCTGTGACAAGAAAACAATAGTCATAAGCACTGGGTCTTAAGTATTCAAGGCAAACTTCAAACTCAGGATCTATGAAGAATGAAATGCAAAAATAACCAGACAATGTAAATTCTAGGACACCAAAGGGAAAACTATGGCAATACTCATTAGCATATGATGCTTGTCTGATATTTTCAAACAGGTAAATGGCTACTGGAATGTTATTATTACTTAACATATCAACACAGTGCTTCCTCCATCGATTATTTTACCTTGACTCAGAAAAGATGAATAGTTATTGTGGCGTGTAGAATACTAAGTCCAAACCGCCAAGATGGCAGTAAGCTAAGCAGGTTAACAGCTCTTCCTGGTCTCTAAGAGCAATGTTGTATGTTAAAAACGCCTGTAATTCGTAATAGTCAAATCCGATTAATTGACAATATTGTAGACCATTACATGGCGCATTATCAGCCAAATACGCAATTTTCGTATTGCTCTTGATTTTCAAAAAGAAAACGGGTGACATATTTGATACACTATCCTAAGTTTTACAACATACGGTCATATCAAATGAATAAATAGCACTACTGGCTCATAAGCCCACTTCCCATGCACAGATGCTACATCATACCGTCTATATGGACCCAAAATACCATGTCACAAGCGGTATGTGAAACGTCGCGACCAGCCGATGTCTCATTTTTACGGTCTGCGGCGGAATGTAATATCACCAATTTAAACCACAATATGCGTGCATTATCACACATGCATAGTCACTCGAACTTTGGATAATTACCAGTTTTATGACATCAGGAGTGACTGTCTCAAAGATAAGCGCCAGCATACGTTACTGACGAAATAACTCATACATGGCTCTTGAAATTGTTTTTACAACATGGAGTACTCATTAAAAGTGAACTTTTAGGCTGCACATTATGTATGTACTGACCACTCCGTTAAGTTTGCCGTTTAGTGTTCGAAGGAATTCCATAAGTAGTGCCACTTTAGAAGGGTAAGGAAATTTTGAGACAGACCTAGCTTTTACCATCCATCTCAAAAATGGTTGGGGGTTGTCTCTTTATTCATACTCAGTTGTTTGCATATAATTTATTATACACATAACTGGGACCAGTTGGAGGTTTTTATGATTTCCCAGTGAAATAACTTTTATTCCGACAGAATACGTTAAAATTTCAATTTACAAGAATCGTGTAAAACTCGGGTGTTTTAACAGCGTCACTATCCATGAGACAGGATGATGATGCTGGGAGAGCGTGCTCTTGTATGACATACTTCATTCAAACTGACAACATTTCTCTCTTGAAATACATGTTTATGTATTATTCAACAGAATTTCGCTTTAAAGCTCCAAGCTCTCAAGTCCACAGGCATAGCCATATCTCTGTCTGGAAACGGTTAAGAAGGAGTTAACGGAAATCGCTTTTGCATGGAAACTGGAGCCAATTTCAAAGTTGGAAGAAAAAATCGGTTATTTCGAATGGCGCAGAGTAATGGTAGACGTAGGAAAGAAAAGATTAAAATTGGTGCAAAAGGATGCGAGTAAGAGAACGCGAAGGCCCGATATGAGTTTTCTTGTAACACACCAGCCGATTGTCCGCCCAGTATAAAGCTTTATTGGAGCTGAAGAAGAACCGTCCCGAAGTCCACATTATTATCCAATGGACTTTCGGCGACTTTTATATGCCAGACAATGGATAAAATTCACTCAGCACACTGGCACCAAACGACAATGACTGTCCATCCAGTCACTGCGTACTACTGAACAGGAGACAGAGCTTGACCACATTTTTTTTTCTTCATCTTGGATGTAACAAGCCACGAGGACAGTGCGGTATTCGCAATTATGAAGAAATTACTGCCACTGTTGAATGCGGAAGTTCCTGTTAAACATGTATACTATTGGACAGACACTGTATACGGAAAAGGTCGGTTGCATTTTGTAGCTAAACACGTGTACACCGATTTTAGGTTAAATGTAATCTCGAACATAATGTTTATAAAACAAATTGATTTGATAGCAAGTATGAACATTTAAAGTTGCTTTCATTCTGTTGTTCACCATTTACTCATGTGTAAATTTCCACATGGGGTTCTGACACCCTTGTTGTACACACAGGTATTGAGGTAAGGTATTATAGCAGTATACATTGGAGTATAACAGGGGTGTATACACACGTAGAAATGGGGGTATGGGCAGCGGTGTGTGTTAGAATCCCTTCCGAAAAATTAGTATGCAATTAGGTTAAGTTTTCAACTATGTAAACGCATCTCTGATCTTGTTCTGCAAGAGAAACTCAATTAAGATAATCAACTAATTCGAGCGTCACCCTTGAATTACAAACACCCTTATTGCGGAAAAGGCGAGTCTTTAGACAACTTTTGTCTATTTTCGTAAAACACAATATAATTTATAAATTTATATAGTGTTGAATCAGGCTTTTAACTTTTATGGCATGCACGTTGCTTTTCTTTATTTTTCAGGCCCATGTGATGGGATCGGCGGAACTGTCAAACGACATGCGACCAGTCTATATAGAATTATATGCAAATATGCTCGATTATATTATCTTTGTGATACATGCGAGAAAAAGAAATTTGGAGATGTGTCTTCTGCGAAAGGATCGACTAAATCTCAGTCGACTAACAAGTCAAAAGAACCAGAGAAGCGGAATGCAGTGAACAACGTACAAAAGTCGATCGTCATTAACGAACTATTGTGTTTTGTGATAAACAAATTCTCCAAGCTGACGACTGATATCTTGATAAAACTTTATAACCAGTCCTTCAATGAAAATGAAATCGAAGAGGCTAAACAACTGCTGCACGACCTGGAGTCTAGTGATAGAAGACTGGTGAAACGAAAAGGACCGGACAAGAATGAGAAAAACCTACGAGACATTTTTTCTATCCTTCATGAAACAGAATTTGATTCATTGGCGCTATTTGTGGCATACGACCTGAGCAAACTTCCGCCAATAGATATCGACCACATGGACATATCAACATTATCGCAAGAAATATCTCAAGTGAAAGCGCAAGTGAAAGAACTGAGAACGATTTTCCGTGATGAAGATACTAATCTTTTTAATCGAAAGATTGTTGAAGATCTCAAAAATAATATCGTTAACTCTTTGAAAAAGGATATTGTCGAAGAAGTAAGCAAAGCCGTGAATTCGACTCTGGCACCAAATCCAGAGATGGTGCATCAGAAAACTAACATGATACAACAAAGATCTCCATCGCCAATACCGAAAATAGTTATTCAGCGTCCACAAGCACAGACTCAGGCGACAGGGTTGGAAAAAAGGGTGAGATATACATCCCCTGGTAACACAGATCGAGCTAATTTGGATATTGATTACCAACCAGTAGATAGAAGAGAAACAAATGCCGGCCGAATAATGAATGAACGCCCATCATACGCACAAGCCCTGAGATCGGAAACTAGGTTCCAAACATATGATGATAACGAATCATTCAATAGTGATGGCTTCTTAACAGTCCAGAACAAGCGGAAACGCAAACCTCCTATCATTGGCACTGCAACAGATAACACACTCAAAACAGTCTCCACCAGTCCGCCTGCGTCAGTTTTCGTATCAAGGCTGGCGCCTGATACACCAGAGAGCAGTGTAGCAAGTTTCGTCAATGACACCTTTAATACAAACGTCTTAAGATGTGAGAAATTACAAACACGATTTGACACCTATTCGTCTTTTAAAATTGATGTGAAAGATCGAGACATGATGAACAGTCTATTGGATGCCGCAAAATGGCACTTTGGTAAGAAAATATTTTGACAACAGAGGACGACGCCCCAGGAGTGGTGTTTATGATTCCTGGGGGAATATATAACGCTATATACTACATTGATCATGGAGTCTATTAAAATAACAACATATAACTGTCAATCGATAAAATCGTCCGTTAGTGCAGTGAGGAATATATGCATTAATTCTGACATCAACTTATTACAAGAACATTGGTTGCTGAAAGATGACATTCCGTTTCTACGATCCATCCATCAGGACTTCGAGGCAGAAGGTGTTTCTGCCGTTAACTGCGAGCGTGAAATTCTGAAAGGACGTCCATATGGTGGTACTGCTATTTTATGGAGAAAAGAATTATCACAACAAGCGTCATTCATATCATACGATGACCCAAGAATTATAGGTTTAAAACTAGTTAATAATAACTCATCAATATTAATCATCTGTGTTTATTTGCCAACAGATGAGGCAGACAATGCGGATCTCTTTCTCAACTGTTTGGGAAAAATTCAAGCTGCTATTCAAGAATCCGACACAAATGCAGTGTACGTGATGGGAGACTTCAACGCGAATGCCCGACAAAATAAAAGTAACATGCGTGAATTGTGTGGATTCTGTAGAGAGGTTTCATTGAAAATTTCTGATGTAGAATATTTCGGTCCCACATCAGATACATTTACTTATGTCAGTGCAGCACACGGAACAGTTTCCTGGCTAGATCATTGCATTTGCACTGAGTCGGCTGGGGATGCAATATGTAAAATGGAAGTGAATAATAATTATATCACCGTGGACCATTTACCGTTGTCAGTTACTATAAATTGGAATATATACCAAAACTCACTTCACATTGTCGATCAACAGAACAACGACGCGCCAACATGAGGAAAGCAAATGCATCTCAAATAGAGAGCTTCAGACATAATTGCTTGGAGCTTCTTCATAACTGTAACATCGTTTCTTTGCAGTCCGTTATTGAGCAAATGCACTCTGGAGAGGCTGTCAAACAAGTTATTGATAAAGCATATAAATATATTCTCAATGCTCTAACTGAAGCTGCGGAATTGTGTTTTCCATCTAATACAAACGAAAAGAAAACAACCCACTTACAAATTCCTGGCTGGAATTCTCGTGTCAAAAACTTCCATGAGGATGCACGACAATCTTTCCATATATGGATAAGGGATGGAAGACCCAGGTCAGGATACATATACGATCATATGTGCCGTAAAAGATCGGAATTCAAATACGCGCTCAGAAAATGTAAAGCAGAAAGTGAACAGGCAAAAGCTGATGTGCTGGTTAACAATTTCATCAATAAGGATTTCGGTTCATTTTGGAGATCCATCTCGACTACAAAAACAAGCGCAAATGCGACCACCATAGGGGGTGTAAATGGGGAAAATGAAATAGAGATGTGGAGTGATCATTTCACAAATATAATGTGTTCCGATAAATTAAACCCTCTACAAAAATATGAATCTAATATTCTAAATCATGAAGATGAAAAAAAACATGATGGTGTCTGAAGACGATGTTCGGGTGCTATAAAGAAATTAGTATGTGGAAAATCTGGAGGTTCTGATGGGATAGTTCCCGAGCATCTAAAATATTGTCACGAGTTCCTTCACAAATGTTTACAAATTTTGTTCAATATGATGATTAAACATGGGCACATGCCACCTGCTATGCTACGAGTAACACTGGTGCCGATAATTAAGAACAAAGCCGGGAATATACAAGACAAAGATAACTATCGCCCAATTGCCCTCTCATCCGTCATGTCAAAGGTCTTGGAAAACATTCTATTAAAAAAGATCAAGCATACGCTTCACACAGTGGATAATCAGTTTGGTTTTAAGACCAACCATTCCACAGATGGTTGTATTTTTTCACTGAAGGAAACGATAAGACAATATAATTCCAAAGACACGCCGGTCTATGTTTGCTTTCTGGATGCAAGCAAAGCATTTGACCGCGTGGATTACGAGATATTGTTGGATCTGCTGGAACGAAGAGGTACACCACCTTCATTCGTGCATCTCATGGCGGCTTGGATGAAAAATCAAACTTTCAATGTTCGCTGGGGATCATCGCACTCTTCTTGTTTTTCTCCAACAAGTGGTGCTAGACAGGGAAGCATATTGAGTCCTTACTTATTTAACATTTACGTTGACACCATCAGTGAAAAATTAAACAGATCCGATGTCGGATGTATCATCGGAGGTCAGAAGATAAACCATATGTGTTATGCTGACGATATGTGCCTAATTTCGCCATCGTTGATCGGATTACGTCGGTTAATACAAATATGTGAATCTGAAACCAAAAAGCTGAACATGATTTATAACACCAATAACACAGTTGCCATGGCGTTCTTACCAAACACTCTCTCAATCAAATATATTCCTAGACTGTACCTGAATGGCCACGAAATCAAATTTGTTTCTAATTGCAAGTACTTGGGTCATGTCATCAGAGAAGATCTATATGACGAAGACGACATACAAAGACAATATAGAGCGATATGTATTCGATCGAACATGTTAATTAGGAAATTTTCGAGATGTTCGTTTGCTGTAACAACATTTCTTTTTCAGAGATATATATCTCCTTTATATTGTGCTCACTTGTGGGTCAACTATAGAAACCAAAGTATGAACAAACTAACTGTATGTTATAACAACGCTTATAGATTTCTTATGGGTTATAATAGAGCGTGTAGTGCTAGTGGTATGTTTGTTAATGATCGTATGTTATCTTTGTTGATGTTAAGGAGGAAATATGTCTTCAGTTTTCGTAAGAGAGTGATTGAGTCTAGAAATAATATCATATGTTCCATATATAATTCAGATATAATGTTTAAATCTAAACTATTCAAGTCATGGAATGATCTGTTATATATATAACCTATTGATTAACACTGATATATTGTATTCTTATATTCATGTTGTAAACATGCTTAATATGGACTTCTCAGTCTGAAATAAAATAAATCATATACATATTACCACCAATAACGTTTCGGACGTATTTGATGCCCCCACCCACCCCCCCCCCCCCCAGAAACATGCATATTGGCATATCTTAAGTTTCCCATCGACACGAGTAGCAGGTTCACGCTCTTGATAGTGTGGTTTTATTGCAGCCCGCGGTATTCAACGAAATAAAGGGTATACGCTCATTATGGACTTATTTCAAAATCGATATTACAGTTATAACTCAGCTGTATGTACAAGTATTACATTGAAATAGCATACATTTTGGTGACTAGTAAGGTGCTAACTTGTCCAGTCACGTACGTACTTCATGTCTTATGTATACCAGTTGGTGCATTTAGTGCATGTGGATATCACGCTACTTTTCATGCCCCATTTAGGTTCATATAGAGCGTAATTCAGATTCAAATAACGCCAATATGGGCGTATTTGGATTTTTGAAATACGTTAAATGTGAACCTATTTGCTTGAGGATATTTGGACACTTGAGACGTGTGTTTAGAGAGAGTGTAGATGGGCGCGAAGCGCCCGGGATGGTCGAAAAGATCAAGTGATCTTCTCCTTCACCCCACGGTTTGTTGTTATTGAAGATATTGTACATAGAAAATCATCATGTCCGTACACGGCAAAGGTTGAGTTGAATTGAATTGAATGTTGTATGGGGAAGAGCCCACGAGCTTTAATATGGGGTATGGTGGAGTCCCAAGGTGTCCCTTTAATGATTTTGTAGTTGCAGAGCGAGTCATGTGGTGCGCTGAAATGAAGAACGGGGCCCGTGTTGTAATGATACAATGTATTAGTTTTGTTAGTTAGTTAAAAGTATGTATATGTATAAACGCAAGCAGGAAGACAAGGGACCGGGCGGGTGCGGCATGCGTAGAGCGAGGGCGAGACAGGGAGAATTTCATGCAGATTGGGCCCCACAATTGCACTCAGAGAGTTTGCATAGCTATCGCATGTTGTTGCATTTTTCTGTCCCGCCCTTCCTCTCCTACCAATTCACGGGCGTAGGTGAAAGCATATTTTGACAATTTTTGTATACAGTGTTAATTAGATTTTAATGGCTGAAATATATCTGAACGGTAATGAACAAGACATGATATACATCTATATATATAATTATTATACAGTAAACATAATTTTTTGGTTATTTTATTTTAATTAGGTAGAATGATGTATGTACATATTTATAATTACACTGTGTTCTTGGTGGGCCGTTCTGGCCTCCTGAAGAAACCCCAGAGCTGCAAGCGGGCCGTACTTATGTAGGTATATGTCAGGCCTGAACTCGATGTGAGCTGGTGTGACCACTTACGGGTCTGAATATTCCTTGCACCCCACCTCGAGCTAAGTGCTGGGTCGGTTTTTATGCCGGATCCCGCTCAATGGGTGTTGCCGGGTGAGTGGAATGTGTTAGACACGAGCGCTAGTTTCTGGAAAGGAATGTTACAAGCTAGGCAGTTAGTTAGTTGGTTTAGAGGAGATAATTATTCGATAGCTTATACTACGGTCACCAAAAGGGTATCTACACCGCCCTAGGACATTCATCAGCGCCCAAGGAGACATCTAGGGCGTGAGCCCGCTAGCCTATGTTTTAGTTTTGGTGTTAGTCAGTATAGTGGTACACATAATATAAAAAAAATCGGTGAATACATTTTCGGTGCTTCGTGCCGATTGTATATTCGCGTTTTCGGTCGATGTTTCGGAATGTCCAGTTTTGTTAGTGGTTTAAGATAGCTTTGCCTTGGTTGATGGGTAGTTATTTGAGGACTTGCATTACTACAAGAGGGTGTGGCCAATTCACTCTGATATCCTGTCGATGAGCAGTACGTCTCAAAGAGCCCTTTTGAAACATAATTCATAATTACCTGATGAGGCGCTGAAATGTGCTTTCGATTACTGGAACAAGTTTATCTGAAATGTGCTTCGTGATAGTCCGCGTAGCCTGATCGACATCGCGTAAGAGTAATTAGCGTTTGCTGAGGAGTAGCTTCCTCAGATTAAGTTCGGTTGTGAGACTGGAGTTACTAATTCTGGTTAATGTCAGGTCCGCGAGTTCTTGGAGCCTCTGTTTAATGTATGGGATGTCAGCAGCTAAATGGAGGGCCCGAATGCGGTGGGGCGTATTTCGAAAAGGGCTTTTCTAAGTGCTGCGTTTTGTGCCCGTTGCATTCTGAGTATGTTTAGCAGATCTGACGCCTGCTTTTATTTACTTTCTCGGCCGAGCAGAAATCAACCAATCATCGATTTGGCTGGGAATGGGAGATTGACCAAGCAGAATGCGAGCTCAGACGGATCAAGATTCGACCCAGATACAGAAATAGAATTTGCATTTCTGGCGGACGTCCATGAAATCATATTTCAACTAGATTTCTGGCGGACGTCCACGATCCATGAAACCATATTTAAACTAGTTTATTGAAATTAATGGAACCAGGAAGTATTCAGCTTACAATTTTTCATTTTATTGGTTCAGGTGAGCATTCTCAGATGTGAATTATTAATTGTTATTGTTCTGAATTATTTGGGAAATACTTTCGAAGCATCTAGATGAGCGTGCTAACAGCGTGTTTATCGGTATTTAGTCGCTTGTAAACTTGGCTAATTGTGGTGGAAATATTGTGCATAAATTAATGTGGTAGCATGTAATTAATCTCAGAATGTGTTTTGGAACGATACTTTTGTGCCAAAAATTAGCTTTCTGTTTACGTTTTTCGCCAAAATGACGTCAAGTCTCCATGCAAAAGCTACTTCCAAATATTCGTACGTCTGTATTACGTCCGTCAGTGTAAAATAGTATATGCCATACATGTTAAAGATTGAATGTCAATGGTGTAATGGGTCCGTTTGTCCGAATTATCTGAACAATGTCTAGACAATTGTGTCCGTCACAGTATCAAATATTCCCATACTAGAAACATTGAGTTTCAAGATAGATACAATGTGCAATGGATGATGTGGAGTGATGCTTACCAATGAAATCACAAACGCAAGCTCACATACTCTCATATTAATCTTAATAATCAAGAGAAAATGAGGAATCATGTGGCCGAGGAAGCTCTCAACAAGGAGATGCTAAACCTCGTGCTAGCTTACATACATGCATTTGGTAGTAAAGGAGATGCACCCAATGGAACAGCTTACTTTTTTGCAAAAGACAAGTGAACTTGTGGACATATTTAGAGACTGGAGACCGATAAGTATAACCAAAGATGAACGACTCAAGACACTGAAACATATTGGACAGTGGTTTGTTGACTGGTAGAGAATAACAGTTGAATGATAAGAACGAAGGAGAGCAGAACAAAGAGAGAAAACAAATGGCCACCAGTAGGAAACATACATAAGAAAAGAAGGGGATGTCGTAGCAGAAAGAGAACTGATACAACCAAACTACTCTCGTATCAGTGTTTTGATGACTTAATATCAACTGTTTGGTTTCCATGAGTTAGGTGTTCAAATGATAGCAGATAAATTAGGATGATCTATGACACCAGTTTTTATAAATTCAGACGCAATTGTCAACAGAGAACTAAATACAATAGAGCAAATCTTAATACTAACTCTCTAATATAGAAGAACTTAATATCACCATAGCTCTGTGACAAAAAAAGAGCAATGCAAAACATGCGTTTGGCGGGGGGGGGGGGGGGGGGGGTTTCAGAGCAGGTCGTATCAATAGAGTGAGTGTTAACTGTTCACCATTTTGGAATCGTGGTTTTCGGTCCAATCAAAACCTTTTTCAGTAAAAATGCATACCGGCTGCGTTATCATTTATGTAATTAGTTACCAGTGGTTATGTTTTCTAACGTCTATTAACTTTTGTAAGATGTCAAAGATAATATGCAATGTACACACCATTATATAGCTGTAGCTTATGACATAACATTCGCAGTTTGAATTGCAAGAGCAAGGATTTAAACATCAGTGCCGTTGTTTTGTTGACTGACTCTTCCGGACTGGAGTTCACAGCGACAAATAAAACATACCAAGTTGAAAACCCCAGGGATGCCAGGACAGTAAAACCCAAGGTGTGGTCGACACCTGGGCGCTCCAGATAAATGCCCAATCCATAAAAGGTATACTTTCAATTGGCCTAAAGACTTGTAATGGGAACGACAAATTCTATCTGGCAACACACACACAACAATCTTCGGTGAGACGGTGGGATCAATGGTATAAACGCCAGCTCATAGATGCAAACAAACTCACCTCAATCATGCCCAGAATAGCTGATCTGGCTGGAAGTTATGATGGGAAGCGGCTGTCCAACCACAATGCCCGAAAATACTTAATCCGGAAACTATTAAAAAAATAACGTGCATCCAACACAAATTATGCAGATCAGTGCTCATCGAAACATGCAGTCAATAAACCACGGCCATTTAAACCAACAACAGTGCAACAACATTTCGAACATCCTTCCTCACAGAAATGACTCCGGTTATAATTCACCGGTACCTAATAGGCCTACTCAGCTTCAGATGTGCAGTGTAATTGCACTCAAAGAAGAAAATCACAAACACCAACAAGTTGTCCACACCACAGGCGGTGTTCAAACTCTATTCAGCGGGAACATTCAATATGGAAATTTTGAAGTCCACATCCACGCCAAAGACACTAGTCCTCCAAAACCTAAATGGGGACGAATAATCTATTCGGACTCTTGATTCCCAGTGATATAATAAATCCACCCAGTGTTATTGTTAAATAAAATTATCATTGTTTTGCTTTATAACAATTTTCAACACACGAAAAGCACACTGTTACGTAGTTGAGCAGTACACAATGGACGTGGGAATGCAGAGACAGAAATTTGGGAGAATTTGAAAGCATTTTTCAACATTATGGGTTAGGAGGTATCTTAAATTAGCCATGTTTTTAATTATTATGAAACCATTATGATATATATTCAAATGTCAGGATTTGAAAAACAGTAAAACACGAAATTTCGAACTATATTTCCTGCACGGAAACGCCGCGTGCAAACCGGACGTTTGTGAAGCTGCAAAATTCTTTTACTTTAACCATCTCGCCATGATCTCGGCCGTGACAGGTGGGTTATTTTGCGCAAAGCGGCAAAAATAAGAGTCACATGATAAACAGAATATGAAACTCGTGTTTCTCTCATATGATATGTATACATACATACACACACGGTTTTACCACGCTGTGTAATCGACTCCCGCCAGTCCGGAGAATAAACTAAGTTCAGACATCTGGTTCAGAGGAATAAAGTGTCAAAAGTGCATTCAGCCACCTGAGTGTAATCGCTATTTTTGTCACCAAAAGTTACTGTTCTGCGAAGGAAGCTTACATTGTCGATCAGGCATGGATTCGAAGACACAATATTTAATAACCATTCCATTTCTAATTATTATTTTGTTTTATGTTAACCATTTTATGATAATGACGGCGTTTTTTGTCAAATTTCCAGTTTTACGAGAACCATAGGCAACATAGGCAACATTTTCGAGTAAATGTTTCTGTACATTAACTAAATACGTGGGAAAAGAATCCACAGATATGCACAATCGTGTATATTTTAACTTAGTGCGGGTTTTTATCGAGCAGCTGCAAAACATTATGACAAAGATAGTATGGAGAATATTTTCCAAGCTAAAAGTCAGTACAGAGTAGAGATAACGTTTGTGTGGATGCGATTTTTCCATATATCTGAAATAAAATACAAGATCGCCTGTTTATAAAGAGTTCCAAGCTGTCAAATATTACCAAAAAGTGTGATTAAAGGTACACAATCCCATTCGATGGTCCCCATATCATCAGATTCCAACAAAAACATTTATTGAAATACCGCTTGAGTTATCAGATTCGATTAATTGCCAAAAAATAATGCTAACCACTGTCAACGATGGTATACAATTGCCCAAAAAGTGTTATATATCAACATTTTGTTCAACGCAATTTGGTATCGAGAGTCGGTCGGCATTTGTCCAATATTTGCCAGGCCCCCATACATTCGAAAACTGATCACCCTTGGCTTTGATGGGTTGGTTCCTCGGCTCAAATATAATATTTTTTACCCCCGAAGCCGAAGAAATATAAATTTAGGGGCGTTACATCAGATTATGTGTATTTAATATGAGATTATAACATTATCCACGAAGAACGTCGATATATCTCGTGTTTATAAAGAGTCAAATATCACCAAAAATGTTACGTTTGGCAATGCATCCTTAAAAACGTATATTTATATGTGGCACTGTTGTATAACTATGGAATACAAAACACAAGCGGTGCGTGGCAATTATTGCTCGGTGTAGACTGACTGCGCACAGGGATGTGTCGGCAGGGGGTGTGGTTGATGTGTGTCTCACACCACCCAAAATTTGACCAATATTTTAAATAGGTAAAATTTCATGCCTAGCACAATATTACCTGGGAATATTAAATCAAATATGTGTTGACATTGGCATGATAGTTTGATATCCCGGCCAGTATATTTGGAATAAAATTCGTAATTTGATGATATCAGTTTGGAAATTTACAACAGTTTGAAAGCTTGATAAACGATTTAGAAATTTCGAACCCAATTGCGATGGGGTGCAGACGATAGTCTGTTGTGTGAATTGTAAGATAAACTGATTATAACAAATTTGTGTCAATAAATGTGTGTTCGCGAGATGGGTATTCAAGTCTCGTTAATCTATGTTAATTCAACCAGCATACAAACTTCAAAGAAACTACGACACTGCATGTTGTCACATATGAATGAGCAAACACGACAGTGTGTAGCGAGTCATCTGAAATACGTTGATTCAATGGCTGTTACAACAAATCATTGGACTCCTAAATCTAATGAGGCTTACATGTGTATAACTGAACATGTATTATCAGATTACTTTGTGTTGAAATATTTCTGCTTCAACGTTTCAAACATGCCTGAGGGTCATAATGCAGTAAATATCAGCCAAGCTCTCACCGAATCACTCAAGAAAAGGCAAACAAATCTTATCAGACCAACATCAACAACCTGTTCGCCCGAAAACCCACCAGCAGTTTATAAAGATATTGCATTAGGTAGATAATCTACTTAGAATCGCCTCATTTTGAGTCATTAATGTGCTGAATAAGGCGATTCAAAGCAGATTATGTGCGGACAATGACTCAGATAAGCCAACCAACGACTGTATAACATGTGTTTTCACTGTGGCCCGCGCCATAAAACGAAATAACGGCTATGACTGCATTATCTGCTTATTCAGAATCAAATAATCACAATATGTACCTATTTCACATTATAGGTCAATTACGTGCGTATTTTCGCGAGGATATGTTGACATCTATGTTGTGTCATATAATGGCAGTAATATACAGGCTACATGTAAACTGCTGACTGAACATTACACTAGCCTATCCTGTTATGCGCATACTCTCCAACTTGTGGTCAAAGATTCGTTCAAGGGTTTCACGGGAGCTAAACATGTAAATGTAAACATATTGTGACCCATTTTTACCAGTGTGACATCGACTTAAATGCTCACGAATATGCAAAGAACTACGAATTTACCACAGCATAAGCTTAAGTCTGAGTGCGAGGCCAAATAGAACAACACTTACTACATAGTACAACGTATCAGAGAACAGAAACCACCCCAATACTGTTCTAGAGTATATTAACAAGGTGCCAATGAGTGGAAAACAGAGTTACGTCAAAACACTGAAGTCATCTCAAGAGGCAACCAGGATAATGTCCTCATCAAAATACCCTACTGTCCCCATGATCATACCTGTGCTCAATACACGTCTCGACCAGATGGGATCCATTTAAATGGATTGTTTCGGGCAGCCATTAATGATACGGAGTGGCTAAAGAGCGGCACTGCGGGCTAAAGAACGGTATACCGCTCTTTAGCAATGAGGGCTAAAGAACGGTACGGATCATAACATTATACGTTGGCGCAATGTGTAAAATATCTTGGCAACGCACGTGCCGCTCATCCAACATGGACGACGAAGACGGACGCATTCCGAAAATCGGAAAAAGAATTTGTAGACGTATATTCAGAAGCTACACATTGCTGTCTTTGGAAGACTGAGGGACGGCTGTGTGCAACACAATAAAAGCGAGTGAACGTCGTCCTGGATCCAAGCAATGCACTTGTATATTATTCGGTTAAGTTTGCATGCATTAACGGAGGCCGCAAATTCAAAACCCGAAGTAGCGGCAAAAGACAAACATCGTAAGACATCTAGTATCGAGGGTTTTTATTTTTAAATAGGGTCTTTTCCTAGTTTTAAAATTAACAGAGTGGGGGGGTGCAATTTTCTGGACGTGTTGAGTTCAGAAATCAGAGTAAAACAAATTATATTTTTTCAGAAAAACATTCATTAATTATATTTACAAATAAAAAAATTACAAATTAAATTTATTATTTAGTCAAATTACTGCTTACATTGAAAAAAAAACCGAAACCAAAGTACAAAAATAACCTCCAACCTCTAGTTGATGTAAAGTTATTTATATAAGGGCCACTGTGTTTATACAGATAACTTAAACTGGTGTGTCGTTGGTGATTATGCTATACAAGAGTGGCGCTATATATGGCTTGTGGAAGTGAAGAACAAGGGCTTGCCACATGAATTGAAGGGAGACGGGAGGAGAGATTTCGGCGCAGAAGGAAGGTCCAGTGGTGTGTCTCAAACGGGTGGATAGGAAAGAAGTGATGGTCTTGAGCACTTGTCACACGGATGCTATCGATCGCATAGCAAAGAATCCAGTCGATTAACCCTTTACCCAACAAAACGGCCAAATAAAGCTTCAACAGCCTAAAATATCTTCGGTCTGTCTCAATAACACCATACAAATATGGATATCATTGGAACCGGTTCATTGACCACATTGTGATGGTTACAGTTATGCCATGTGCCAATGCATTCTCTTATATATGCGAGTCGACCATAGGTCCCCTCGCATATATAAGAGAATGCATTGACCTAAAAAGAAAATTCTTACATTCTTTAACAATTTTATAATTTTTTCTTACATTTTTTAACAATTTTTATAATATTTTTCTACATTCTTTGACAATTTTATCATTTTTAATATGTGTTAAGCCAATGCATTCTCTTATATATGCGAGGCGACCTATGGTCGACTCGCATATATAAGAGAATGCATTGGCACAGGGCCGTTCTGTTGGATAAAGGATTAACCAGAAGTGATTGTATAATATATAACCAAAATATGAACGGCGTTGATACTTGTGACCAAAATGTTGGTTATTACGCCACCTGTGGTGTTTCTAGCTTCTGAGATTTTGATATTGCGTGGTGGACAGGGCGAATGTATTCTTGGAGATTGTTTGTACCTTACTCAATCGTACCGATAGAATCACGTAGATGCCGAAATTGTGAAGTTAACGCCACCGGTGTATAATACGTTTATGGAAATATGATAAATCGTATCGATAGAGTCAGGACAGGCTCAAATTGTAAACTTAAAGTCACCGGTATAATAATATGTTGTTGAAAATATAAATAATTTGATAGACTGAAAATAATATGTAACCCATTGGGAGCCCCTGATGTATTCTTGTTTGTACCTTACTCAATCGTACCGATAGAATCACGTAGATGCTTAAATTGTAAAGTTAACGCCACCGGTGTATAATACGATTTTGAAAATGTGTTAAATCGTATCGATAGAGTCAGGACAGGCTGAAATTGTAAACTTAAAGTCACTTGTTGTTGAAAATATAAATAATCTGATAGACTGAAAATAATGTGTAACCCATTGAGAACCCCTGGTTTAGTGAAGTGCATTGTGGGAAGTTTAATTGTGATTCACCTCCATCTTTATTTTCTGGAATTATCACCAAGATTTCTCCACTCTATTCTCTTAAAATGTACCCTGATCGGTCATATTCTTTTGATAATTCTATCTAAATACATCTTAGCTACTATTTGGATCTGCTGTCCCGGTCGAAGAAGGTTTAGTTTGACCAAAACGGCTACTGACAAAAGTTTGTTTACAAAAATTGAGCACACTCAATGACCCGTAGGCCGTACACGCTGTAAATTTGTTATCGAAAACAAATTCAATTTCTTCCATCTAAAACATAATTACGCGCTGAACTCTGTCATTTTAAGAATATAGTAGTATTATACACATACACACCAAGTTTCAGCTCAAAATTTTGAAAAATGACAGTTTTATAGACATAAATCGATTTTAAATTTAATGGCAAATCCCATGTATGATGTTAAATTTTATCATCGAAATTTTTTTTTATTTCTTTGATCTAGGAAATAATTACGTGCTGTACCCTGTCATATTTGACTGGTTCTACCTGATAATTGTGTGACAGTACAGTCGCGTTACTTTATACGTCATTATTGGTCGAAAAATTTATTTCGGTCTATCGTATCAACCCCTATTTCCCCCGCGTAGCCTGACTAAGTGTCTTTATCGCTCCACTAATTTGTATCGTTTCATCGGTATGAATTCCATATCCAATTATCCACATATAACCAACCCAACCTCTAATCCCGGTCCAATTTATTTATTTCTTTCATCGGTATATAGTCATGTTACGTAATATTTTATCTTGTGATACTTGTACTTATATGTCTATGGTATTACTATAGTATACCGTATATGTATATCAATTGCTATTCCTTTCTATATAATCCTGGTGCCAACTATAGAGATAATTTCAGACCCCCACCCCAATTTTATATAATTGCTGCTTTAGTACAGTCACGATGCATTACATGGCAACATCGATCCACTAATTTATGTCAGTTCATCAACTTCATCGGTACAAACCCCTTTTTTTCTCCGAGTCCATATAACCAACCCAACATCTTATAGAACTCCATAAATGACTATTCTGGCACTATATAGAGATAACTAAGATTCTGACACCCCCTATTTTATAGCCTTGTTGCAACAGTAGAGTTGATATGCATAATATGTCAACATTGGTCGTTATTGCTCTACAAATTTATATCGGTTCAACCCTTAGTTCCCTGTATCGCCCACCCCTCCCTCAATTTATATTTTCATTTGTATTATAGTCTCGTCACATACACATTTTATCTTTTGTAACTTTTGCTTCAAAGCGTCGAGATCCGCTGCAGACAATACAAAACTGACAACATTTTGAAATGTAAGCAGGCTTCAAACTCGTCTTATCCAAGAAAAACTCTGGTTACATAAAAAATTTGTGTATACGGTGTACGCGCATTTGTTGCGTTAAAAACCAAAGGTCCCAAGTCAAGGTCCAAATCCCCAACACACTGATGTGAGGTTTAACTCCATCTACATACAGTAATGTCCAAAGTAATTCATCACTTAACCACAGCAAAATTGTGTGTATTTTTTCATGATTCTAAATCCTGAAAAATTACCCATAATTATGCTGTGGTTAAAGGGTCAATTACTTTGGGCATTACTGTAACCAATATAAGGATTTGAGGTTTTATGATAACTCAATCATCATACAGTAATGTTCAAAGCAATTGACCACTTAACCACAGCAGAATAATGGGTAATTTGAGGATTGTAAATGCTGAAAAAATACATAATTCTGCTGTGGTTAAGTGGTCAATTACTTTGGGCATTACTGTAACCAATATAAGGATTTGAGGTTTAATGATAACTCAATCCTCATACAGTAATGTCCAAAGTAATTGACCACAGCAAAATTATTGGTAAATTTTCAGGATTTCAAATCCTGAAAAATTACCAATAATTCTGATGTGGTTAAGTGGTCAATTACTTTGGGTATTACTGTAACCAATACAAGGATGTGAGGTTTAATGAGAACTCCATCCATATAACTAATAATTATGTGTGAAAATCAAAACAAAATAAATTCCATGATGGCGTCCAATATGGACTGCCTAATTCTGCTCCAAAACATGTATATTCAATATCTGGATGTTTATTGGGGGAAACCGATTATTTCAATGATATTTACATTAACTGTGATCCAAAACCCGACTTACGGGAGCGTGCGACTGTATCTTAAGCATATGTGCCTATTTAATGAGCCAACAATTGGAATCTCAACATAGAAGATTGGCGTGGGTCCCTTGCGCGATCTGTCCATCGAAAACTATTTAGACATCTCAAGACACGTAAGACCCAATAAGTTAATATACAGAATAGATACATCTATTGCCTGAGTGACTAATATTTATATTTGTTACAATGAGGTCAAATAGTTGCGAAGCCAGCACCACAATTATTTCCCTCCATAGTAAATCTTAAAACAACTTCTAAATAATTAATAATTCACCTTATATTTGGTATGAAGCGTCCTTGGTTAACTGGCCGGGAGTTCAGATTTGTTAACATCACGTCACCAAGGTAATTACTTGCGAAGCCACAGCCACAACTATTTCCCTCCATAGTAATTATCAAAACAACTTCTTAAGAACAATTGACCAGGTCAGTCGCGCAATTATTGGAAGAGCCACGGTCAATCATTTTTTTTAAACCAAATGTTACATTTAAATTATTGCTTTATTTAACCAAAACAAAAATGAGAAAATTTAACTTTTACTACTTGCTAAATTTTATCTTTTAATTATTTCAATTAAATTTTAGTATTTACAGTATACTATGTCCAAGTCTTTATAATCTGTTGAGTGACCCCACAGTCGTTTACTTTGTTAGTAATAATTTGAAGGATTACTTGTTTAAAGGTACGGTTGGCCTTGGCGGTGGGTATCCTGTGAAAATATTTCCACCCGTCAAAAACCGCCACAAACAGAAAGAACAACAAAATGTAGACAGACTTTGTCCGTATACAAATAAGAAATATCGCATAAACAGTATGTTATTGTCATATCTTTGACCATTGTTATGTAAACAAAAGCATAAAAAGTAACTTTTCTGGTGTTTGTTTATATTATGATGGTAAACATAAAGAGCGTTCTTTGTTGGTGAATTCCTGATATGGAACGAATAAAGAGCGTTTATGCCATTTGTGTGTGATTAGCCAGCAGCATTGTGCTGTCTTCTGTAACACAGTCAGGCTCTTGCTTATGTAAAATATAGTAAATCGTTATGATAACATGCTGTTCACGCGATGGTCATGGTATATATGAACGAAACTATATGCGTTTTAATGTTTTTCTGTTTACGGTGATTGGAACAAATATGAATATTTTCGACAACTAAGGCCTCACGTGCCTTTAAACGCAATTGTTATCAAAATATTTTATGTATTTTTTATAATTTCTATTTATATGTAATACCATAATCTTGGTGGCGTTACCATTTCTGACTATGGTTTTCTTGTTATTCCATGCGACACACACAAGACAATGAGGTGGTATGTAAAACTGGCCCTATAATTTACAAATCTCGCTAGGGTGTAGGCATAGTTTCTATATCGAAAAAAACCACGAATACCACCAAATCCCTTGAAGCAGTATGAATTCACCGTCGGGCTCATTGAAGAGATGAGCTCTGCGTGTGAACACTTGACGATGTCCGAGTCCGACACCGGGCACTATGAAAGGTTAGAATCCCGCGAAAAAGTGCATGTGTTGTGTGAAGACGGGGGAGAGTCGTCAGCTAGGGTTACACACACCTCTACACGAGTGTCTGAAGTGTGGTGTAGCCCTATGCACCATCACGTTTCAAAATATACCACACGCAACGGGACTACAAGCGAGCAACCGCAATTCACTTCGGAGAATTAGCGTCAAGTGACGGTGAATAACTAGTAACCGACCCCACGGTTATTGTTTACTGCTAACGTCACACCGTGACAATATTTCTCACACTGTATAGAACTATGTTGAAATCGATTACGCAACTGTATTGAAATGATCATCGTATTCACATATTTTATTCCATTATTACCGATTAGACACGAAACATCATTGTAGGTGATTATGGCATGTTCGCAGGATCAGGTTGGACCCTCATATGAAATATTTGCAACTCCACCAATCACCAATGTCTGGAACTGAACTACATGTATGTAATCGTAAATTCTAGTACCCATGTTCGAGAGATATTTGAGGAGCCGATTCGAATTTTCACCCACCCCAGTGATTACTAATAGGTATACACAATAACTATGGCATTTAAATATATATATATATATGTATCAAGATCATACTATGAAATAACACATTTAGCACTTCAAAATACTTCTATGGAAGAACTAATTTACAAAATACTTAAAAATTGAAACTTCAAAATAATAGAATAACTAATTTTGAAGTTTCCAGAATATCCATTTAGTCCAATTAAATTCATTTAATAAATGACATTCTAAAAATATTTTCGACGAGGCCTCGGATTTTGAAGATTGAATCCAATTGAATCTATGGTCGATGACTGACTTCGAAGCCATTTAAATCAGGAAATTTATTCCAATTATGGTGTTTTGTCGAACAAAAATATTTGATTTGCTTTTCAACTATACTAGCATCGGTATCAAAGATAACATACCGTCAACAACTGGATACCCCAACAGGACTAACAAGAGCAAGTTTCAAAACGTTGATTCATAACTATCATTCCAATGAAACCTAGAGTTATTCCTAAGGACCTCACAAACAGATTTTAGAACAGGCCAATCTTGAATTGCCTTGATCTTCTTTTGGTCAGATTTAACCCCTCCAGACGTCACCACATGTCCAATGAATGATACTTCGTTTGTAAACAAATCACAATTTGATGATTCAAGGCGCAACCCATATTTTTTTTAGCCTTTCAAAAAACTCTTTCAAATTTGAAACTGCTTGAATAAAATCCTTCCCAAACGAGATGTGATCGATATAGCACATACATCTCTTCGACAGGATATCAGACAAAACAACTTCCATGATCCTCTCAAATACTGCTGACCCCAGTGTGTTGAACAAACAAAACTGTAAAACTTGTGAATTGATATAGCCCTATATAGGTGGAAAACGCTGTATTTGGTTTGTCGTCATTTCTGATTTCCAATATCCACTGGCTAAATGGAGGACTAGTGTTATCTGATAAGGAATCCAGACATTGGTCTATCCTCTGTAGAGGTTAAGCACATTTCCGAGTAACTCGATTAAACTTGCGATAATCGATACAGAATATATTTTTAGTCAGATTTAGCAAGCAGACTAACCGTGATGAACAAGCACTAAAATCGGTTCAACTATATCGTCTTGGATCATCTTATCAAACCGTTAATTAATTTCTTTCCATTTATGAAAAGGCACACGAGTTGGCTTTCTGCTGGGCTGAGAATTACCAATGTCAATAACGTGAAATACCACAGCGACCAAGCTTGCCATCTGGTCCCACAAATACATCAGAATACTCAACCAAGAGACAAGACACAACTTCTTTTCCCGATGCGGACAAGTTAGAACCATTAAAGGCACGGGCGGCGTTCGTTGCAGAAGTATTCATATTTGTTCAAATCGCCATCAACGGAAGGAATATATATCATATATAGATATATATGTATATAGTTTTGTTCATATGCCAAACATATTTAGCGCGTATATTGTCGTCAAGACGTACGATGGTGTACGTAAACAAGAACCTTCTCGTGTTACAGAAGTTTTTACACAACACAGCTCAATTATATTGGTTAATCACACACAAATGATATAAACGCTCTTTATTATTTCCATATCAGGAAAACAGTAACAAATAACGCTCATTATGTTTACCATATCCGGATCTAAACAAAAGAAAAACATTTAACAATTCCATACTATTTATGCCATATTTCTGATTGGTATAAGAACAAAATATGTCTATATTTTACTATTCTTTAAGTCTCTCCTGATTCGAACTGGCACGGATGATTTTACATCCAGTTCTTCCTGGATATAACAACTTACAAAAAACACGTTCTTGGGGAATGTTCATAATACATGTGTGTTGTCTGGTAATGAGTTGCAACAGTCTGAAATGGTTTGTGGTGGAGTTATTGTCATATTCAGGAAGAACTGAATGTAAAATCATCCGTGTCATCTGTTGCCAGTTCGAATCGGGAGAGACTTAATATATTATTAACATTCTCCAAGTACGTGTTTTTTTGTAACTTGACAAAGTCATTGGATACAAAATTCTTGACCTCCAGAATAACAGACTGATTATTAGCAAACACATCCCGTGGCATCAATAATGCTTTGGCAGAAAGTGAGCATAATGTTCAGGTAACTTTTCATGAGTCTTGTCTGCGTAGAGCTCATTTTGACATGAGAATTAGGAGGAATACTCAGTTTTCTTGACTTTCAAGAAGGCACAACTCTCATATCTTTGGAACAACCTCATAGTGCAAACTTAATTTCAGCCCCAGAATTAATAAGAAAATGCATAGCAAAATACCAGGCAATCCTGATATACCAGCGACGATGAAAATCTGATTCAACTTGAGATCTCTAATGAAGAGCGAAATTACAACTTGGCCAATATCATGAAGTTTATTCCCGTCAGCAGTATAGAAAACGTTTTTCAACTCTACTGGAGATGATAGTATAGAATCAAAATAATGCAATGAAATGAAGCTACATATGGCACAGATGGGAAATAGTAAGAGGATTATTAAAAGAAAAGGAAGGAAATGAGAATGAAGGAGGAAAAGAAGATACGTCGAGACTGGAAGAGTGATCTCAGAGCAAGGTTGTCAGTAGTGCAAGTACATATACTTTATATAAGAAACTTTCCCAGGCAGAAACAATTCTGCCAAAAACACCAGCCTCTCTGGGAAAAGCAGTCGATCTACTTTTGAAAAAGACATCCCAGATTAGAAATCAATCAACTAAACGGAAATTATATATCATTATGGAACTCCCAAGAAGAATTGCATTCAGGTCATAGCAAAGGGCATCAAAGGGGTAGATTCAAAATCAAGAATGGCTAGATATATTGTTGCAAAATCGTGTAAACAGTCGCAACTCACATATCGTATGGCACATAATCTTGGGATATCAACAACAGTTTATGCTAGAGTACGGAAAGGGATAAATGGAGGGATTAGGCAGAAGAGGGGGGATAGTATCAACAAGGAAACAAAGTTCAAGATACAGAAATTCTGGTATTTGAACAGTAGAGAGATGCCTCTCAGAAAGAGAGTGAAAAAAATGAGGTCACTGTTCCTTCTTGAAGATACATATCTCTCCATGTTCTCAAACTTCAAGAGGCAAAACCCAAATATAAAGGTTGAATATGTGACATTTATTAAAAACAAACCGACAAATGTCAGAGCTTCAGAAAGAATTGTCTGCTGTTGTGTGAAATGCTCCAATATGAAACTCTTGTTAAAAACAATTAATAAGATAGATATGCTGTTCCCATAACGTATCTCACCTCAAGATCCAGAATGAACGAAAAGCATCTGACACAAAACTCTGTCCTTATACTGAATACCCTAAAAATAAATGTCCAGACAGAACATGCAAATCTTGTGGGGTTTCGAAATTCAATCGCCAATTTGCTGCTTTGAGAAGGAAGCCTGGGAAAGAACATGTCGAATATCTGACATGGGAACGTGTTTCCAAAACCAACAAAGCTGGAAATGATGTGAAGACTACTCAGCTGTTGACGAAAACTACAGACATAAATGGTCTGAAATATTGCTTCTCAACAAATACCAACACTATCAAGCATTCTATTCCGGGCCAAGTGGCAACTAGATATGTTCAGAAAATCAGACGAAGATATACCGTCAAAAGCTGCAATCATGATCCTGGACTTTTCAGAGAATTATTCATGCAGAATGAAGTACGAAATCACAATTGGGCTCATACACAAGTGACAATCCACCCCGTTGTGTGTTATTTGAACACCGGAAATAGCATTGGCCATGCTAACAAGATTGTGAGCATTGTGTACATTTCAGATGATTTAAAGCATGATGCTGCTGCTGTTGTCACAATAAGTAACAATGCCATAGACTACCTCAGAAATGAATACTCCATGAAAAAGTTCATTCAGTGGACTGATGGTTGCTCAAGCCAGAACAGAGGCAGGAAAAGCTTTGCTGGTATCTCGCTGCAAAGTGATTTCCATCATGAATATTTCGAAAGTTCACATGGCAAAAATCTGAGTATGGTTGTTCGGCAGTTGTTAGAGATGCAGCCACCAGAGCAGTAACAAATAGGAAGGCTTTAATAAGAAATGCACATGAGTTTTATGAATTATGTACTGATAAACTGGTTGAAGTTGGAAGTGGGCCATATGAGAGTTCAAGAAGATATGTAAATTCCACTCGAATTTTTAAAAATATTTGTTCCAGTGAAATCAAACGAGATCGCCCTGAAAGTGATGTTAAAACTGTAAATGGTACTTTACGCATTCATTCAGTCAAACCACATGACAAGTGCAAAATTTCTGTCAGAGATTTATCATGCTTTTGCAAATTTTGCCAATGTGAAGTCTTTGCGAGATGTCAGAACAAACTGTATGTTGGTACCTTTAAGGATGTTACATTGAAATTTAGTTCAAATGCCGTTGCATCATCAGCAGATACACAAGTGTTACACCCAACAAATTTAGTCTTCATAATTGGACAGTGGGTGGCAGTTATATAAGATGATATATGGTGGCCAGGTGTGATTGAGAGAGTATGTGGCAACGAAGCTTCAATTGCCTTTATGACTAGACTCAATCCCAGAGAAGAACTGTTTAAAGGTCTAAATGAA
Organism: Siphonodentalium dalli; assembly: GCA_032622095.1. Lineage (NCBI taxonomy): Eukaryota > Metazoa > Mollusca > Scaphopoda > Gadilida > Siphonodentaliidae > Siphonodentalium > Siphonodentalium dalli. Next base: position 183,471,334 of record CP136063.1, read on the forward strand.
TCCGATGAGCATGACTGTTAAAAAGACTGAAATTCTTTGTCCGATTGCTGAATGTCCAATTCCTATCACGAAGGGTAGCAGGGTGTATTATCGGTTTACTGAGCGGGGGTGGAGATAATTAAGTCAATCATGAGGGAAGTCCTCTCTTAAATCAGGGTCATTAAACCGATACTACACTGATAATTGATGGAGTTTTTCAAAAAGTCATTCCCAGTTGAAAAACCTTGTTATTTTCACAAATGTTAAAGAAATAGGCATCTAGACCGTTTTTGAGAACCAAAAGCAGTAATGTGTCATGCAGGACCTGTGAAAAAAATTGTGTTATATTCATAAGTTCTCGATAATTATTCTTAAATACCATTTTTTACTTATCTTTTGAAAACAATTTCAGTCATACATTTTTATATATTTTGATGAATACTTTTGGACTAATACCTATCTCAATTGATTCAGAATATCACATTGACAATGAGTTCAGAAATAGTGATGGATAGTAACTCCCTGCATAATTTGATAGAGATATTGGATCAGCGAATTTGAAATGGTATCATGTTATCGTGTTCTTCTTTTATCTAGATATTAAAGCTTTGAATTCCTACATAAAGTAGTATACATACAGACATCCATGAGTTTCATTGAGCCATCTCAGATCGACCCAAAAATTTAATTTAAACTTTTCAACGAAGAACTTTCCTGCAACAACATACTGGTAGTCCGAATAATCAAGTTTTTGAATGGCTTATCACCACATTTTCATCAATATTCCTCCATATACCGGTTGACAGTGTGAGTTTCTTACAGTTATAAACGTTTTTGCAAATTAAGATGTTTGACATGTAAATAAAAATACTAGTGGTACTCTAAAGATTTGATTACCGGTTGTATTCAAAATGTTCATGTTGATTATACAAGAGGGTAATCAACTGGACATGCTTGATACTTGAGATGATTGTCAAGAAGCAATGGGTCGTCTGTAGAAACCTCCAATGTTTACCTGACAGTTCTCACCTTCATTGTAATATTACATGCATCAAGCGTGTCAAATTGATCATTGTTGATTATACTCCTGTCTCTAAGAAATAAAATTAAAATTAGTTTTTGGTAACAAAAGAGACAGCCCAATATATTAAAAGGAGTTTTGTAGAAGTTTCTGATTGATTCTCTAGAAAAACATAGAGCTCACGTGTCTTTGTCTCCAATCAGCTGTGAGCATGTTATCCTGTTTGTTGATTGTTTGTTGATCAGGAGTTCGTGTTTTATGTTGAATTGTAGATTAATAAAAAGACAATAGTAATGTCAATACGCTATATTGCATATGTTCTACATCTCAAGTCTAGTGTACAACTTTTTGGTGCTCATTGTGTGCTCATAGTGTGTCCTTTCCAGGAGACTGGAGCGATTTCTCTCGCCGATGTATGCACTTGCAATTTTTGCCCCAGTAACTTCTAAAATGCTGATGTCAACTCTAATCATTGTATTGGAAGCTCACTATTGTAATTTATTCTCAAATCATCTAGGTGTTTTTTTCACATTTGTGAGTATATATGTAGCTTTGGCAGTCGCCAATACAAGTGTTGCTATATTACTTGTTCGGTGTCACATAATTGGGACAGCTACTCACCCAAGTAATTGCTCTCGCATAGTATCGATCATGCGAATGACCATGGATCGCGAAAACATGGAACAGAAACCACCTTCAGAGAGCTGAATCTTATACGGGCTCATACAAACACAATGCTACTAAGTACGTCAATAGTATTTCCACCTATGCTTGCCCGCACCCACAAGTTCTCATGAAAGTGTAAACAAGGTAGGGGCAGATCACTTTCGAGCCCAGCATGTGAAGGAAATTCTATCGTGAGATGTTTGCTATAAAAAACGCAGAAATGATTTAGCTTCCCGTAGGTTGTTTGGCAATATTTTTGGTCGCAGGATATTGGAGTTATTAGACCCACATCCTTTCGAATGAGCAACTCACAAAAAAAGCCTTTGCACGCAGACTGTTATCCAGCTCAGTATCACCGTTAACAGCCTTGGTGGGGACACAGATTACACACAAATCAATTCAAATTGTCCATTCCGAAACATAACTATCAACTCAAAGTTTTGGAAATCAAACGACATGAAACGTTATAGCTGAGGGATTAAAATCATAATCCATGTTGAAATAGATAGGAGCATGAGGGATCAACTCAATGTTTTGGAAATCAAACGACATGTAAAGTTATAGCTGAGAGATTAAAATCATAATCCATGTTGAAATAGATACGACTATGAGGGAGTAATAATTTGAGGGTCACGAATCGTGTATTTTAAGATTCAATATTATGATGTGGATGACCAGAGTCTTTCAGCTAATTGTAGGTCCCGGTTATGTCAGTGAGAAATGTTGACAATTTAGCATGGCCCCTTATTTATTTCTAAAAAGTTGATACATTTAGGGTGTATGAAGCTCATTTCTTTTTATATACATACTAGAAGGACATACATAGTTTAATATGTCCTATCAATAATGTCCACTCCGAAACAGTTTTTGAACAGTGGGAGTCTGTGTCTAGAAACAATCCTAAGAAGATACCGTAATAGACGGAGTGAACACAATAATGAGATAGTCATATTCTACAAGTCTCACATGTTTCCTCATTCATCACCTAAACTGCTTAGATTCAATCAGCATTTACTCTGTTGTTAATTTCTGAGTGCTGAAATGTTGACATATGGTAAGCTGATTCACAGTATTTCCCATCCTAAAAATTATTAGAGTCTAACACTATCAATACATTTATTTAGATGGCCTGTGGTTTACAAATTGCAATATAATCATGCAAAATTCTCCATATGGGCTGTGTGCACTTTCTATCGAAAATGTCCACTCCGAAAAAAATTTTGACAGCATTTCTCATTATATCACAATAGTCAGAACAGTTTACCATCTGTTATAGCACTAACATGTTGTTCCAACAATTGTATGAGATGTCCACATGCTAATTTTGATATAATCTTTTAATATGTTGGAATTACATCTGTTTTAGAACATGGAATTTTCCTGTTTTTTAATTTCAGATGAGTGATTTTTTTTACGGAAACTGAAATGACCTGAAATTTTCTGTGTTATTATCATCAGGACCCTCAAATGAAACAATTAATTTTATTTAATCTGATTGTGAGGAGGATTTAAGATTTTTCTGTTGAATAGCCTATGAATCTCTTTTTCAGTGAAATATTGTTATTCCGTTGTTCCATGCATCGCCAAATTGCCACTAATTTTCATCGAAATCCCGTGATACTCGGGCGTTTGAACTTGAAATGACCCGATTTCAAGGTGAATGTCACGTCGCACGGGCAAATTAATAGGCTCATGCCACTCCCCGGCCGAAAGTACCCCCACATACCAAGTTTCATCGAAAACGGCACCGCCGTTTTCGAGTCCATCGCGAACACACACACACACACACACACACACACACACACACACACACACACCCTCATACACACATATTTCCCAAAATATATAATAGATACGTGTATGTCATATCATGATGAAATTACTGCAGACATGACTTTTCCCAATGTGATACCTTGCTTTTCTTCAAAAGTTTCTGGAATTTTAGAAATTGAATCGGAGTCATTTACAATGTTGCATTTCAATATCATTCCCTGACAAGCCGCTATATCACTATACTTTGATAAAGTATTAAATCGTGAACCAAAACATGCATCGGATACTGCGTTCATATTGACGTACGCATTGAAGTTATTATAAAACCGCTGGCCGTCACAAATCTGCCAACCGTTCATTGGAAACTAACTAGATATTGAATTGGTCTAACATATAGGCGGTGCGAATTAGCCGAATCATCGATACTTTGTAAGTGTTTTCGTAAAGGGAGCAATATATTAATGAAATTGCTTTCTTTTTGGATGTCATCTTAGATTATTTAATTACTTAATTCGGATGTTATTGGGCCAGGGTAGCCACAGTTCATGGTCCTCCCTGCTTGCTACGCAAAGTTTTGCCTAATTCCATCAAAATACATGGCCAGACTCCCAAAATCAATATTCGGCAAAATTCCATACCGCTGTTTTTTAAATATATTTGTCATGGTTCATACGACACTGAATTGGACTATCGGAATATAATATATAGTGGCCAGTTGAGTAACTAACATGTTTAATAACCAACTGAGTTACAAACTGTTTCCTTTTCGTCACATCAGAGGGTAATGTTCCAGATATATGTCAAAAAATCTATTTAAAACCAAATTGGTTGCCATTTTGCAAGGCATCTCGAGCAATATGGCCAATAATTTCCAAGTGCGAAACAGTCAAGAGTGTTCAAGACAAGAAACACCTTTACCAAAGATATTTTTGATTTTCTTGAAAATATGTTGTGGACATGAAAAATTTATTTTGTCAAGTTTGGGATTTAACAAATCCAATATTTCTGGTAACGTAAGTGATTTACAGTAGCCACAATTAACACACTAATCAGAATATTAGTCTATTACATATTTTGGAACTTATGTATGTGTCTTATAGACTCGAAAACTGCTCGACCGATGCGACTCAAATTTGGCCTACATTGATCTCGGGAACAATATGGGTGGGTCAATTTGACAGTCCAGACGCTGCATATTCTGCCCAAACGGACGCGATCACAAAGAAATCCCTAAATAGCCCGGACGAAGTCGGGCACATCAGCTAGTAGTAAATATTTAGAGGGTTGATTAGCCATTATTATTCATCATCCACAACTGGTAAGCGATTGCAGGCCCCACTGGTTCAACGTCTACTATTTTTAATATTTTGGTCACCATTTTTTATGGCTATCTTTAGCCTACAGTGACCATTTTGGTTATATAGAGATAGGATATTTATAGTTAATGGTATGCATCGCTTACATCGACCAGTTCCTTACATTTCTGTTTGTCATATGACTAGAGTCCCAATCAGTCCCAATGGCGATTGTTGGTGTAATTTTATACCGCGTTCAGTAAAAGCGACTTTTTGAGGGGTCCGAAGGAACTGGGACTTTAATATGTCACTGCTCCAATGATCAGTTAACATAAACAATAAATCCCCTATTCTCCACCAGTTCCAAACAGCAGAAACTGATCTAGAAACTATTGAAAAAAATTCCAGTTCCTGTAGACTTTTGGGTGACCATCTTGGGCCGGAAGTTCCAATTTTCCCAAAATGGTGTGACTATGTTTTCACAGCTATATATATTTGTATATACTTTTGACAAGATTGTCTCGCAATTCGGATCAAAATGTCATAGTGCCTCGTCTGAAAAACGGCGGCCATATTTGACGCCATCTTGTCTGGTATCTACGCGACCACATTTTTATGTTAAAATTGCTCAAAAGATGAGCGACATAATAAGTAAGAACATTAATGGAGTGCTGTTATGTCCTATGGTGCAGAGATACACTGGGCTATCAGTTCCTGGATAAATAACGAATTTTCGAAATTTTAGGGGTACACATTCTTATCTGAAAATGCTGCAGAAATCCGCTTCTTAAGTTGTGTTTCTATGTTCAGTATACAGCTATAAACGGCCATAGTAAATTTCAATGACGTAGGCAAAAATTCGAATTAAAGTGATTGTTTACGTTTTGGAGGGGCGGTTTCTGTCAAAAGACCACTTCTTATCTGAAAATGATACCAAAAAAAAAAACAACACATTCCATAAGTTATGTTTTTATGTTCAGCGTGGTACCCAGATATGTTTACAGCATATTTCATTCTTTTTGTAGGGTTTAGTGATCCACTGGCCCCTTTATGTTGTAATTGCATACATATTCATTGGGCTTTCTCCCGATAATTCAGGCGCATCAAACCTTTCGTACAATATGGACTCCTGTTGGTATTTGTTCTTGTGAACTGGGATTGTCGGTATACGATTGGATTGTTGAGTTGAACAAACCTAACCTGAGGTTGAAAGCTAACATGTTGAGATTGAGAAACATGTCCTCTATCGGTAACTGATTGGGTGATACAGTATATATTGGGTGCATGTTGGTAAACTGGATAACTGGATCTCGTTTGCGACACAAAAAATATATACCAATCAGATTCTTCACACAATGCCTGAGATTAGATTGAAATATTTCCGGAAAACAAGCATGCTCTTTATCGAAAAAAGTATGGTTGAATTGACATGGAAGCCTCTATTGTCAACCCTTGGCGAACTCCTATGACCAAACTGAAAATTTAACCCACAATCTCAACATCCTCGCGCAAATACGCACATAATCGACCTATAATGTGAAATGGGTACATATGTGTTATCTGAAATAAGTAGATATTGGAGTCATGTCCGTTATTTCGTTTTATGGCACTGGCCATAGCGGAAACACCTGTTAAAGTGCGTACACCTCAAAAGTCGTTAGTTGGCTTACTTGTGTAATTTTCCGCACATAATCTGCTTAGAATCGGCGCATTGTGAGTCGATAATACGACTAGAACGCTTTCATTTTCAGCACATTATCGACTTAAAATGGGCAATATCAGTTATGGCGCGGGCGGCAGTGAAAACACATGTTAAAGACCGTACACCTTGAAAGTAATGAATTGCCTTACTTGTGTCATCGTCCGCACATAATCACTGTGAATCGATAATGTGACTAAAACCCTCTAATTTTCAGCACATCAAATTGAGGCGATTCTAAGCAGATTATCTACCTAAAATAAATTCTATTATAAGCAGACAATGTGCGGGTTTTCTGGAGAACATGCGGAGTTTGTGCAGGCGATAATTGTGGGTGTTCATGCAAATGATAAGTTTGATACCCCGAATGAGCTCAGTTTGTAATCTTAAATTCTAGCACCTAAATATGTATTTAAATGCCATAAATTATTGCATTTACCAATTAGTAATCACTTGGCTGGTGAAAATTCCCATCGACCCCTCATGTATCTCTTGAACTTGGGTACTAGAATTTACGATTACCGACTGGCGGTTCGTCTGCAGTCGTTGGACGCTTTGTCTGATTACCGAAGTTAAGCATCGTAGAACTCGGTTAGTCCTTAGATCGGCTTGGGATTCCACTGCCAACTTTCGGTGCTACTCCCACACTCCGCCTTCTCTCTGTCACATGTATAGTATATGATATTTCAGATGTACAAAACTATGTGGCATAACATAGCTTTAGCCCAGTATAGCAATTATCCCATGCTATCTGTAGTTGTTCTTCGTGAACATAATTGGAATAACACACAATTTTAACACAGGTTTAAACATATGTATGGTACCACCTACATGTGTAACAAAAGTTAACAAAGGATAGCGTGATCGAACGTCTAACTGCCGGGCACTACATGGTTTTAACAGTTTACGTTATTCCGTTTGTGTGTGCTATAACTGTCGCACACACGTAGCTAATCGTTTTGTGGTGCTAAAGCCATTACTTTAAGTTATGCCGATTGTTGAAAATAATACCAACTCAAGGAAGACGTGCACCATACATGAACATGCGGATAATCACGCAATATAAATATATAGACCGGAAAGGTACACTTGCTATGCCTGAACTTTCAGATATCATACTACAGAACTACTTGCATATCCGCATATCCAGTCTGATGCTGCGTAACCACAAATATCATGATTTGACCAGCTGTATGTTGGTAAATAACTCAAATCCCTTTACTGCAGCCCGTTGACGTGGCAACCATAACCTTCTCACAAATTTAGAGAGTTGTGGACAATAGTCTACACCAAGAACGGTTATTTTTGCCTGGCAATCCACATTGAACCCCGAAGTTCTACCAAGTTATCACACATATATACACGTCGGTGAGCCGTGTGTGGTGCTGGGTAAGAAACAAACCACGATTTGTCCAGATAAAATAGCGAAAATTTACAAAAAAAATTAAAACCGACACACGCTGTTGTCACCCGACAAAACCAATTATGACAACTGATTATTAATGCTGGGGTCACGTGCTATTGACATGTGTAATATCAGTGGTCTGTGTTATTTGTTTGTGGAGTAACGTATCCTCAAACTCATCAGTTACATTTCAATAGTTTATGCATTCTCTGTGGTCCCGTTTGGGACTCGCAAATTACATAACTTTCAGTTTGTTACTTATGCCTATCAAATTGAACACACCTCGAGTGTTGCAATAAGTATTGCGCAATTACGTTTGGTCAGTTACATTTCAATAGTTTATGCATTCTCTGTGGTCCCGTTTGCGACTCGCAAATTACATAACTTTCAGTTTGTTACTTATGCCTATCAAATTGAACACACATCGAGTGTTGCAATAAGTATTGCGCAATTACGTTTGGTCTATATAGAAGCACGTCGGGTTCAAAGGGTTAAGCTCTGGCTTGCCATATACATGTATTAGTCTAATTCCACATCTTGAAAACCATGCATGGTGGCACAATTTCAGAATGTTAATAGCAATCCGAGAACGGTTTCTATATCACGGATATGTCCACTTTCAGGCTAAGTTTCCTGCGGATAATTCTGTTTTAGTATTTTAAACAATGTCATCACATCTATATGTGTTGCTCATCATATCATCGGCAGATTTGTTCCCTACATGTTGGTCAGGATTATCTAAATCGGGAGTGGAAATTTATGTTAATCGGATGATAAACAAGATAGTTGTTCGGCCCCGGGGTGGATTTATCACATACTAAATGACCAACACATCCTTGGGTAAATAGTTTCATATTGAACTGATTTGATTCTGAAAGTAGAGAGAGAGAGTAGTTTTGCGCGCCCGGGATGGTGATGGTCGAAAAGATTGAGTTATCTTATCCTTCACCCCACGATTTGTCGTTTTGATGTTATCTTGAATATAGCAACTTATTTTCAGGAAACAGGCTCCACAATTTTTTGGCCATGACAATAAAAATGGATTAGAGTTTTTAACTTGGCACGACATTTCTGAAAGAGAAGTCATTTAAAGGAAGCCATGTGATCATGACCAGGACACACTCCAAACATATTAGACTTAACATATATCACGCATAGCGAAATGATCGTGAACCAAAATATTAATGTATTATTGAAGTCAGTTTCCACAAGTTAAGTCAGATAACGACGACTGTCATGATTACATATATAGCCAGTCAAGACAGTACTTGACGTGCATATAACTCATGCCAAAGAACAAATGGTATATTTACAGGCAGCTAGGTGAACAAGTGACATTTGGCGGTTATTTTCTTTGGCATGTGTGCCGACTGCGTGACTATTGTCGACTAACTTGTACTGAAATAGACATATATGACCATTTGGATGTCACAGTCACACACTTGGTGTCTCGATGCTACATATAAAGCATGTGGAGGAGTGGCCCCGCCTTGCTAAATCTAGAGTCCAACCACAATGTCGTTAATGATTGTCGATGTGGTGGGGCCGAATAGTTGGTGTCGGCTCTAAAGAGCACTTCTACATGCTTTATCGGTGGTTTCTTTGAAATACAATTGACAATGTGATTTCGTAATCAAACCCAACTAAATATAATTCCTTTAATTTAATTTCTCGTCCATGTACGCGAAGAATATGTTATCAGCCACCCCTGACGGTTATAGGCTTGATATGAAATTCGCTATACAATGTATGACGAGTATAAGATAGGTCGACAGATACACAACATATTGATATACCATTTTCCATCTTTCGAACCAAAGAGAAATAAACGCTCTTTATGCCTACCATATTAGTCATTGACTTACACTGAACGCTCTTGTCTGTTCCATGCCGAAGAATGGTCTATGTTTTTTCTCTTTTCAAGCTATGAAAACATAACCTTTGGCAGTTATTGTCCCTTGACATTCCGTCGGAGGTCTATAGTAATGACCCTCGTCGGATCGTACGTCCGTCCGGAACTTTGTCCGAGTCTGTATTCTGTCATTTTCTGGTAAATTCTTCTAGAACTTGGGTCATATATCAACCGGTATGGAAACCTACGATTTTGAGTTATTGCAATTTTTCGACATAGAATCGTACATCCTGGGACGAGCCTGTATTCCGTCATTTTCCAGTAATTTGTCTACAACTCGGCACAGATGTCATTCCACGTGGAAACCTGCGTAGGCCTACATGCGATTTTGAGTTGAGTCGGAGTCATTTTGGCGGAGTTATTGCCATCTTTCGACATAAAATCGTACATCCTAGGATAAATCTTTTGTCCGAGCAGGGGGGAGTGGGGGTAATAAAACATTTACATGAAGGTATGCCGGGGTGGGTGGGTTTTCCGAGGGGCAAAAACTGTGGTTTTTTTTACAACCTCGTGCAATTTATTTTTACTGAAGACCTTTTGTGCCCATATTTGTCATTTCTAACAGTTTTAAAACATATTAGAATTTATAACTGCAAAAACACCATATTTATATGTTAAAGGGACATCACGTGGGCCTCAGCGGAGATGACATTAAGCTATGGCATGTTGCATATGGGAATTTGGGGTGAAAAAATTCCTTCCTGACACCCTCTCGTAAAGAAGCTTCGACGGAAACGTAAAACTGAAATAAATAAACTTCTCCCGATGTAACTAAAGCCTAGACATTGTGTGCATGGAAAAAGAGCGAGCAACTGTCACAAATTATTATTTGCATGTCTGTCAACTCAGATGATTACCATAACCACAGAAGAAGAGATATTAAAAGAACCGCTATATTATAATCAAAACATATTGGTGAATCAAAAAATGTTCTTTAAAGGGACGTGAGGCCTTAGTTGTCGAAAATATTCATATTTGTTCCAATCACCGTAAACAGAAAAACATTAAAAAACATAGTTTCGTTCATATATACCATGACCATCGCGTAAACAGCATGTTATCATAAAGATTTACTATATTTTACCTAAGCAAGAGCCTGATTGTGTTACAGAAGACGGCACAATGCTGCTGGCTAATCACACACAAATGGCATAAACGCTCTTTATTCGTTCCATATCAGGAATTCACCCACAAAGAACGCTCTTTATGTTTACCATCATAATATAAACAAACACCAGAAAAGTTACTTTTTACGCTTTTTTTTACATAACAATGGTCAAAGATATGACAACATACTGTTTATGCGATATTTCTTATTTGTATACGGACAAAGTCTGTCTACATTTTGTTGTTCTTTCTGTTTGTGGCGGTTTTTGACGGGTGGAAATATTTTCACAGGATACCCACCGCCAAGGGCAACCGTACCTTTAATAAAACATGGATTAAAAAAGGCATATACTTTTTAAACGATCTTATTGAAGAAAACTCAGGGCTACTGGAATACGAGAGTTTCTGTAAAAAATATGATATAAAAACTCCCTTCACCACCTATAATGGGTTACTTGCAGCATTACCAGCTTCCTGGAAGCAATATGCTAGAAGAAACCGGGCTCTTAGCACCGTGACCACACACAATATAGATATGTTAAATAAATCTGAAAAGACTTGTAGGACTTTCTATCCAATATTCTTAGAACAATACTCTAAACCCCCAGATATATCTAAACAAAAATGGGAAGACAGATTAGAGATAAAGTTCACGATAGATGAATGGAAAAGAAACTGCACAAAAACTAGTAAAATTACAAATGACACAGATCTATTGTCTTTTCAGTTTAAAATAAATCATAACATTTTATATACTAACACAAAGCTCTACAAATGTAATTTGTCAGAACAGAAATATGCCCTCTTTGCCATACAGGAAGAGAAACGATTCTACATCTATTTGATGAATGTCCAGTGACAAAATCAATTTTATTAAATTTTCAACAGTTATTGAATAATAGGTGTGATCTAACCTTTGAAATACTCCCTGAAAAAAAAAAAAAAAAAAAAAAAAAAATATATATATATATATATATATATATATATTCAAATAGAATGAGAGCAATTGAACTAAGTATCAATGGACTATTAGAATGGATTAAGAGCTATAAAGCTATTGAAACTACAAGCTTATTACCAAAAGGTCAAACATAAAAAAGACCAACTTTTCTGTGACAGATGGCACAGAATAGAAAATCTTTTTACAAAAAGTGTTCACGGTGCAAAAAGCAAAATTTGCAATGATAAATAAACAAGATAACATAATTGCCAAAAAAAAAAAAAAACATACAAACAATCATATAATAAAAATATAAAACCCATATTATCTCTTTTGTTCTCTTATTCTGAGGAAAGCCCACGACTTATAAAGAAATTTCTGAACGAATAGCTATAGTATATTTATAAGTGGATGACACTACAGTTTAGCTACCATTATAATCATTTGTAATATACCATGTATTCATGTTTAAAAAAAAAAGAAAAAAAAAAAAGATGATCTCTCACAAGACCTAAGTATCCAAGTCTGGTATGGTGTTGTGACTGGTTGTCATCTATATATTTAAACGAGTAGGATCTCTCCGGATATTTCTCTCAGATGGACCGAGTTCATCCAAATTTGGCGTGATGACTCGGGGTACCCTTGCAGATGTTATAACGGTGTTGGTTTTTTTAAATTTTGAATTTAAAAAAAGATTTGTTTTGTTAAATTGAGCAATTAGTTCAATCTAAAAAAAAATATTTAACAATATAAATAAATCAAAATGTTTCACCGATCAAAATGTGCTTGAAGCTCACAAAGGGGCCGCCGCTGAATAAAGGCTCTGTCTAAGATCTAAATGTGTCGGAAGTCTACAAAGGGGCCACAGGTCTCTCCGAAGCTGAATATAGGCGCCCGAAGGTAGCCTGCTTCAGCTGGTTTAGTATAATAGAAGTTGCTCCAGTAGACTAACAAAAGTTGTATGGAATATGTTAGATAATGGGGTGGTTGACAGGAAATCGTTAGAAATTATGGAATTGTGTATATACTGCATAATGACCTATGTTTACAGATGATCAGCAATGTATATAAAAAAAAAAATTCAATTAAAACGCCTGTCACGGGTATCGATAGATCATGCCATGAATCTCCACTATGGCTAACGCCCGTATAAATCATATTCCACCAGTACAAAACTTGGGAACTTTTTAAAGTTTTGACAAGGAAACCTTATAAAATCGAAAAAAATAACATACGGAATATATAAGTTTGTTATTATCTGTTTATTGTCCCCCGAAATGTTCGGAGGACTATTGTAATCAGCCGCGTCCGGCCGTCCGGAGTTATAACTCCAGTAATGATCATCCTATTTGATTGGAACTTGGTACGTAGGTGTCTTAACCAAGAACACATGTGCTCTGCAATTCTGGGTTTGATCCGATGTTCTTTTATGGAGTTATTTCCCTTTTTTCAACTTTTTTTTTACTTAGAAAATTTCTCACATTTTCGGTTTCCGGATGATATCTCAAGTTTTGATCATTTAATTGCAAATACCGTTTTTATCTGGATCAGTCATATAAAGATACAGGTTGAGTTCGAATTTGAGTTTGATCTGATGATTTTTCCTAGAGTTATGGACTTTTTTCGACTTAGAAAATTAAATTTGTATTCTTTTTTCTTTGGTTTCCGGATGATAACTCAAGTTTGGACTGTTCAATTGAAAATTCCGTTTTTTTTGTGAGTCAATATTCAGAGTATTCTTACCTACATATTGGAGATGTGCAACATGTATATATATGACGGAAAAATTATTTCTTTACGGAATTATTAACCCTTTCGACTTAAAACATTTCAACTTTTTTTTAAATTTCTTTTACAAAGCGGCGTCGAATTGCCATGTTTTCGGGTGACACTGTGGTCGGCTGACCTTTTATTAATAATGTCCTTCACTGTAGGTGAAGGTGCCTACTGGAAAGTTCACGATTTAAGTGACTAAGTGAGCGATTTTGCTTTGCGTTTCTTACAATTATGGATTTATTCCTGGGTAATTAATTGAATGTTTATTGCTATATATCGGCTCTCAAAAGTCACAGAAAAGCATGCAATTTCGAGTTGGGATCTTCACATATAGTGAAGTACACTATTGAGGAACAGATAATCATTAAGAAATATATATGCCCCATGTTATTATTTTCGACTTTATAAGGTTCCCTGTCAAAACTTCAAAAAGTTTCCAGGTTTTGTACTGGTGGAATGTGATCTCTACGGGCGTTAGCTAGACTAAAGATTCGTGGCATGATCTAGGATGTCGACAGTTATGGGAAGTCATGGTTCAAAGGGTTAAACTGTCAGTAAACTTTGTTAAACAAATTGTTTATATCAAATTTTGATGTATACCGGAGGGCGACTTATTAAGTTTTGTAACTTGTGCCCCAATCCATTTTGAATTATATTACAAATAAAATATGTTTAAAAAAAAACTGTCAGTAGACGGCACAGCCGCCCAGCTAAATTGTTACGTATATATTGCACCTCATATAATCAGGACTTCATGGAGCATCAAAGGCAATTTGAAGGAACATCTTATTTTCCGGAAGTTAACGTCACAGGGACGCCGTTTCTGTTTTAAAAGTATACATTAAATTCTGGGGTGACATGGAAATTGGCAGGGATCTCAACAAAGCATCTGAGCGGGCTCACGCCAAAAGGGTTTGATTTTATTTTGCGTGCATGGGGATTCGAACCGAAGACTTATTTTGAAGGCACACTTACCAATTGTCTGAATAATTAGTTTTCGGCTCGTGACATCATATATATAATTGGACACATGATGTAATTTCGTTGTAGTTGCGGATTTGTCGGTCAGCCTTTACGTGTCGTAAATTTGAAACCCCGTGCGCGTTACCAAAATGCAGAATGAATTGTAGCTTACAAAACTCTCAAATAAATAAACGTGCGATTTCTTCACATTTTGTGTAGTTTCTGGCAGCGGTAAGTCCTGCGTAGCAGGGGGCTGAAGTTCTGCGTAGCAGGGGACTTTACTTTTACTTTTACTCCTTCGATCCGTCCTGGTGGACAACTTTTGATATTGCTATCACCGTTCTGTATATACAGGTTTCCTTCATCCGTTTACTGCTGTACATATGATGGAAATTTTAAAAGAGACTGTGTCGATTGTGCATGGCTAGTTACAACAGAGGGCTATTCAGGATTCTGTGTCTTGCAGTGTGTAGACAGTATATCATCTTCTTGGATATTGCTTCAGCTGCTGTGTAGAATTCTTCATTAGATGGAAAACCACTGGAGTCGATGATGATTTGAATTTTGTTCTGATCCGACAGGTTGTGGAAGTTGATATTCAGTAGTTGAGATGTTGCTTCTGCTAGTGGTGGTATGAATTTGGATCTAATCGGTTCTAATATTGGGCAGTGTAGCAAAAACTGTTCCCTGGTTTCAACATCATCTTCGTCACATAATTGGCAGATACCGTTGGAGTTTTGGATGCGAAATTGATGCCTATGGTATTGGAGCATATATGTATCAGTGGCCAATTTCAGCTTCAGGATGATCTTCTGTAGTTCGACTGTCGTTGTTCTTTTGATATTTAGAGTTTTATGAGGTGTACCAGGTTGATACGAATCAGTGTTGAGGTAGCGAAGACTCGTGGCTGTCTTTGCGTCGGTTGAAATAGAGAGCTTCCAGTACTGGATGATGGTTTTCTTCATCATCTTTTTCCATACAGCTCCTGCATATGGTTGGTTAGGAGGTCAAGTGGAGCCGGGAGTTGATACTTGAATAATATCTTTTTGACATCGACGAACCAGCTGTTGCTGTTCATATCTTTCATCAGTAGTTGTCGATAGGCTAACTGTTTTTCTATGCATTTGTTGTCTTGTAGGCAGATGTTATAATAGAATGTTAGCGTTTTCATGTCGATCTGCGCTTCGACTGGTAGTGTTCCTGATATGATGTATACTGCGAGATCTGATGTATTAGATGGTAACGACATGAC
This sequence comes from Siphonodentalium dalli, assembly GCA_032622095.1. Taxonomy (NCBI): domain Eukaryota; kingdom Metazoa; phylum Mollusca; class Scaphopoda; order Gadilida; family Siphonodentaliidae; genus Siphonodentalium; species Siphonodentalium dalli. Next base: position 183,487,122 of record CP136063.1, read on the forward strand.
ATGCTTGAGTAGCTTTTTTTGATAATCCTCAAGCTTCCTTAATATCCCAGCATGTGGTATGATGATTTCACATCCGTATGTTAATATAGGTAAGATGTATATTTCATATAAATGAATACATGTATCCGGATCAAGGCCATTATTCCCATGAAATCCGATTGGTAAGATACTGTATGCCGCTCGCCTAGATTTTTTAATGTTCTCGATTGTTGAGCACGCAGTCTTCTCATTACTGTCCGATCATACAATTCCGAGATGTGTTGTTTGGATCGGTCGTTGACATTGAGACTTTTCCTAGCTGCATCTGAGTGGTATGAATTTTCGACCTGCTTGACGGTTTCATATTTATTATGACACTTTTTTGCGGCTGCAGTAGGCAACGATGACGGGTGCTGTATTCATATGCTATGTTGATTAATAGCTGGAGTTCTTCAGGACTTGTAGCGATAAGTGCGATGTCGTCAGCACAGGCTGTGGCGTTGATGTTGATATTTCCGATTGAAGTCCGGATGGTAGTACGTTGTATGTCGTGCAAAAGATCTTCGATGTATATTTTGTACAAATCAGCGCTGATAACTACGCCTTGTCGCACTCCTTGTAAGACTTTAAATTCTTTGGATGTAGAATTTGCCCATTTTACTACTGAGTGGCAGTTATGATGTAGTTGATTGATTGCTGCACACAGTTGTGGGTGTTTATCGTAAAAGTAGAGTTTCCGAAGTAGAATTTCTGTTGATACTACGTCGAATGCGGATTTAGCATCCAGAAATGCTATATGGACAGGTAGTTTGGCATCTTTGTTGTCTCTGATGACCTCTTCTATCATGATGGCACTGTTTAGATGTGAAGAGTTATTTGTGAAGCCTCTTTGATAAGGAGATTGTTTTGGTAAAGTAGATTTTCTGAGCTCCTCTCTTAAAATTGTCTCGAATACCTTCAGAATAATAGGAAGTGTGGTAATTCCTCTGTAGTTGGAAGATGTCGACTTGTCCCCTTTGTTTTTGTAGATTGGATTCAAGGGTCCTAATTTGAGGTTGTCTGGAATTAATTGATCCTGAAACATTTTGTTGAATAAGATAGTAAGTTGATGCTGTAGAGTTGATCCGGCATGAATTAGATGTTCAGATGTGAGACCATATTTGCCTGGTGCTTTGCCACAATGTAGACTGGCTATAGCTTTCGCTACCATTTCCGTTGTAATGATGTATTTTATCGATGTAGATTTGGTATTGGAGTTGATCAATTTGTAATCTGCTGTACATTCCTCATATAATTTCCATTGGAACTCTGTATTATCGTTAGAAGTAGCAAGGTTGCAGAAATGGTTACGTCATCCTTCTGGAATTGCTTCATTCGAGTAAGTAACACCGTTTACAGATAAGTCCGATAGTAAGAGATTTCCTTGTTTTCGCTGCTTCTTAATGAGTTGGTAGAAGGTATTTCGGTTGATGGTTCTCGATTCCATGATGTTTTCTTTAAGCTCGCGATGATTGTTATTGACCGTGTTTCTAACAGCATTCCGAAAAACTGTACGTGTCTGCTTTCTTTTGAGGACAAGGTCGTTCCGTGGGTCGGAGGGCTTTCCAGCTATTTTACAATTGTAGTGAGCTTTCCTATTTTCCTGGAGAGCAATTGCTATGTCTTCATTCCAAACAGCAAGTTTTGGATGATTAGCTTTTATAGATTTTGGTGGATGAAGTTCAATAGCAGTCTCAGAAAGGATATTGGTTATGGAGTTGGTGATTGTAGTATTGTCTGTACCAATGTCATCCTGGAGCTTCTGTTGGACAGTGGACTGGTATTGGTCCTGGTTTACGTTTTTCCAGCGAATTCGACTTGACGTTTTTGGTGACTGTGTGTTGACATCAAATAATAGTTCGACATTTAAAGTAAATACTTTTGGTAGATGATCAGATGTTCTGGTTGATATGTCCATAATACTTGTTGTTTGCTGCATATGTTGAGGGAATATGATGTAGTCGATTTCCGAAACTGGAATTCCGTTAACATTTAGGAATGTAGGTCCATTCATTGTTGTTTTCAGTCGTAGCTCCTTCGTTAGATCTTGTAGAGCTCTGCTACGTGGTGTGATAGTCGTCTTTGGTAGATCTTCATTGTAGTCTCCACCTATTATCATCTGGTGGGAAGGAGAGTATTTCAACCATATTTCATTGATTTGATCTATGATGTCGTAGAATATCCCTCCTTTGTCTCCTGAGGTTGTAGTCATATATATGTTGGCTATAATTGTTGGTGGGTCACATAGAACTTCGATACATTGTATTCTACAAGAGCCATCTTCAGTAGGTCGAATGTAGCGCGGTCTATCTTACTGCTCCATAGGATGGCGACTCCCCCGTATCCTCTTGGCATGTGGGAGTGTGGTATCGGATCCGAATCGTCGACAGATTTTCCGCAGCTTTTGATATCATTTGAGAGTTCGTTAAGTAAATTCAGCTCACAATTGAAGAGCCAATGTTCTTGAATTAGTATAATGCTGGCAGTTTTGAGAATTTCATCAATTGCTTTAGCGCTCGTTTTGATATTCTTGCAGTTATACGTTGCTATAGATATTGGATTTCTTACACTCTCACTGCTGTCGCTAGATGTTATCTTTTCCAGTTCCATCTCCGTGTCTGTGACAAAAAAGACTGTTGTCCATTTAGACGAGTTGTATGTTGTGGTCTTGTACCATGTTCGGTTATGTATGTAGAAAAACTATCTTCGGGGAATGGAGTATTTGTCGTGGTATCTTCGCGCTTCTCCGATGTATTTGTTCTTTCGGTGCGCTTTGCGTTTTGATACTGCATTACTTTCTTTATTGCCGGGTTAATAATATTGTTATTGTCTGATGTCGGTTTTTGTGTATTATTATACATGGTGAAGTGAGATCGTGCTTTGTTCGGCTGTGCTTCTGCCGCTGCACGCTTAGCAAACATTGGTTGTCCTACACAATCCTTGACATGAACTTCCTCGCATACTATACCAGGATTATTTCGTTGAGATGTTGTTTCATCCTTAGTATCTGTAGCTTGTGGTTTCTCTGGAAGAAGGTCACATTCACATTGATCTAATACTGCATTCACTTTGTTGAGAATAATAAGCGATATTCTTTCTTGGATGTGTTTAGTCATTGATGTCACCTTTGTATCCAAGGAGCTGCTCTCCAAAGGAGTATTTCGAGTACTTTCTTCTATGGTTTCGGGTTTCGTTTGGAACGACGTCAGCTGTTTTCTGAGGAGGGAGTTGGATTTTTCTAACTCATTTACTCTAGACTCAAGCTGTTGTATGTGCGTTTGAAACCATGCACGTTCTTTCACGGTTTCTTCCATCGCACGTTCTTTGATGCGTATGTCTTCTTCCCGTTTACGAATTTTGAGTTCTCTCGCTCGTAGGTTTTTGGTGCTTTCCTCGCTCTGGTTATCTTTTACAGAAAGAATTTCCACTTCTTCAGCGGTATTCATCACTGGGAGCGGTTTATTTGATGGTTTCTCATTTGTCCGGGTATGAACATGTGACGGTGTGATGCCAGTAGACTCCGAGATGTTATTCGTGTTAATGTCTTGACCGATGTTATTTTGAAGATCGTCTTTGGTGCTTTCCTCGCTCTGGTTATCTTTTACAGAGAGAATTTCCACTTCTTCCGCGGTATTCATCACTGGGAGCGGTTTATTTGATGGTTTCTCATTTGTCCGGGTATGAACATGTGGCGGTGTGATGCCAGTAGACTCAGATATGTTATTCGTGTTAATGTCTTGAACGATGTTATTTTGTAGATCGTCACAGTAGGCACAGCGAAGTTCTTCTTCAGCAAAAATCATGCATTTTGTGTGTAGAGAAATGCCGCATAGTGTGCAATTGGATGCAGAAGATGGTTCCATCAGCTGTTGACATACTTTACATTCGATGTATTCCGCTGTAGTTTCTTCCTGTAATAATTTTGAAGCAGAAGTGAGATCGTTTTTAGAGTTGTTGTTGGTCTGGATTGCTAGTTGTTTTAATTGTAGCATCGGGTCTGGAGTGTCCTGAATAGATTGTCATTTGTCCTGGATACAGCTTGACATTTCTTACATTTTGTTGGTGCTTGGTTAAGAGTTTCAATGTCGGAGCAGGTAGTTGAGAGGCACTCAGTCGGTTCTTTTGTTGTTAGTGTCCGTGATGATTTTCTAGCTGCTTGGATTTCGTACAGTTTGCTCTGTAGCATTTCGTTCAGTTTTGTTTAGGTCGAAATGGTCGCCGTTGATGACAACGTTATCCATAAGCTTGTATATTGAGTGAATTTCTTGTCAACCAGAGTAGTGATTGATTTTCCATTTGCCAGGAAATTACATGTGGTGTCGTATAAGTTAATAGTATACATGGGGTTTGTGTTGTTGGTTACTCGAGTTACATACCCTGTAATGTTACTCTGCTTATCCACTTGCTCTTCGATAGTTGCTGCTCCGTCCGATTTTGGATAATTTTCATAAAAATGTAGCATCGCTCCTTTAACTAATTCGCACGTAACATGATCCATCTGCGCTGTTAGCCCTCCTCCTGTGACTTTATATTGGATGTTCACCTTCCTTTTCGTAGCTTTGATTTTCTTCACTATACATTATTTTGTCGATGTTCAGGATGAAGTTTTTCTGTCGAGAACCTCTTTTTACTAATATATCTTCTTTCACAATTATAGCTTTCTTCGGAGAGACGCCCATGGTTGGTCTTTGTGAAGAGAAGTAGTAGTATTTCTGTAGTTCTTTGCTGCTATGAGCCTATGATGAGTGTTTCAGTGTTTGTTGACAATTTTCACTGTACCTAGTTGCACCTTATCGTAGCCTCCTAGCCTCAAGCTTCATGCCCTCAAATTCAACTTGTGCTTGCTTAAGATATGAAACTTAATTGTTTTTGCAAGCAAACATTCTCTTCCCCCAATTCAGCAGCAGGACTGAAATCTGCATGAACGTTGGCTTCAACAATGAGACATCCGTGAATAGATACATCCTGCAAAAAGATTTGTAAACCGATAAAATCGGACTGGAGGTGCACGTTTTAGTAACTTCAAAATGGCCGCCTCCGACAAACTTTTTCGAAATTCTGAATCGGAAAGTTTGTTAATATGCAATTTAAGTTGTTTATTGGATTCTATACGCATTAAAGATGTCCGAAATATAATATGCAATTCCAAGTCCGACCAAATAATAATAATTTATTGTGATGGAACAACCATAATAACCAAAATTGGACCTCAACCTCTTGCGACAGTTGATCTTTGCCCGGCGATTGGTTCGAAATACACCCCTTTCCAAGAAGTTGTTGAGTGAGTTTAAACTTTGAGAGTCATCAGTCTGGCAATTCCCAATTATAGCTACTATAGCTATATGTAGCTATTGTAGCTTCATTTGACTACCGGTATCATAACACAATATTTTACCAATTGGCATGGCACGTAAACATTTCCGCGAGGTGTTGCAACTAGTCTAATGCCAGTAATGGTGAGGGGTATTATTTTGTAGTAACTTATGAAACCACTGCCAGTGTCATTTCGGTTTCACCAGCTTGCGGAATATCTGACAAGCATAGCTAAGCACGTGTCTGTTTAGAAATATGTTATGCTATGTGATATGGGACTAGCATCCATCCTATGATATACTATTCTTATATTTAGGTACACTTGTCTGGAAAAAGTAATCATGTTGGACTATTTTGATAATTATACATGAAAAAGGCAAACCATTATTAACTTTCTAAGAATAATCAAATCAGGTTATTGGATATTTCAACGATTGTTTGTTGGATTGAGTTATCTCTCTTCAACCAGATTCATCCACCACCAATAGGCATATGTAGCTACAATTGCTACATTTGGCTATTATAGCTATAAATATAAGTATAATTGGTAATTGCCAGACCTGGTCATCTGATGAACGGTGGCGGAATCAAATCAAGATCATTTTGGACACAACCTCCATAATGTTAATTTTGTCAAAATGTACATGCATTTGATTTGTGGGGGCACAGTTATTAATACCATGTGTGCAGTTACTCAACTCAAAAGTAAGGTTTTAATCATTAAATAAAATGTATACACATATTTTCAAAATAAGTGTCCCTCTCGATCGTGTTGGAACCACCATGAGACCGCATTGAAAAATAAACTATCAACGCAGATTTAGTGTTAATGCAATGCAGTCGTAATGTTACTCCAACACGGTTGTAATTTTCAACGCGGTCAAGGTAACCGTCAATGCAATATTACGCTGTCTGTGTAAACGTCAACCCAACAAAACGCGGTCGAGATAACTGCCAACGAAACATAACTCGGTGTATGTGGTCGTAAACAAAACGGAACGGTGCCTTGGATTCCAAAAGCGATATGTCGGGATGTCTTTATGATGGCCTGACAGTGTTTTGTCTGCCGAGCGATATGCCGGCAAGATAAAATAATACATGTGCATGATGTAGACTTTAGTCTGACTCTTAAGTTTAGAGATAAACAGGTACATGTATGGCTCACGACTGTCTGTATCTGTGTAGTTTTCAGTGCAGGTGCCAATGCTGGCCATAGGTGCACTGGGATCAATGGTTGATTTGTGATGCCCATGGCTCTGGGCATGGAGATGGCAACAAAGTCTGACCGATACTATGTTGGATTTGAACCCTCGTCCGTGTCAAAGGTGTAGCTCAGAGGTCGGTCCATGAACCAACTGAGCTATCCGCTCCACGGTCAGCCTAATTCCCCACCCATCACTATTATTAGGCCATCACAATTATTAAGCACCTAATAGTAATGTGAAGATCGAGCCACGTATATACAGTTTTGTTTTGAAATTTTCTATTTCAACCAAACACCATTTATTTTTGAATGCAATTAGTTATTTCTCAATCTCTTGTTAACAATTGATTCTGGGGACAATAAGTTTCCAAAAATTTAAGTTATTTTATGAAGTTTGAAGAAGATTCCAAATCTATCCCAATGTAATCATCAAAAGTCTATTTTCGGTTAAAAAATTGTTCCTGCTGGAAAATATTTAATATTCTCATATCAAAATATTGTAATCAAATAATAGGTGACAGAAATAACTATGATCTTTGTACTAGTTAATAATATTATGCGCAAATCAGATCGCACATGATCCAGACCTGATTAGGTAAAACAAAAATCAAAACAAAACCAAACAAAAATAGCGATCAGTAGATGACAATATATCTGGCCATCATATTAACTGTCTTTTCGGTCGGCAGGCTCAATGTCAATCAAAATATACCTGTCTGTCACAAAGACGTCCTGACGAATCGTTGGCAGAACCTATGGCATTGTTCCATTTCGTTAACGTCTACCTCCATCTGCATTACGTGGTATTGATGGTTATCTCCACCGCATTGAGGAACATTGCAACCATGCTGAAACAATGTTGAAAACGCGTCGCATTAACTCAGAACCGCTTTGTCATTGTTCAATGAGGCTCCGTGGAATGCGACGCAACATTGCTTGCTTATTACAAAACTTTGTTTCAAAGCTGGTTTATGCACCTGTGTTTCCCAAATTTTTACCCCTCCCCTTGAAGGCATGACTAGTAAGTACTAGTAAGTAAGTCACAGCTACAATAGCTAATTTCACATCAGTGCATATAATTCACAGCTTTAATATGGTTAACCCTTCCATGAGTGGCGCTTCCTGAAAGTTTGCAAAAACACTGTGCCAATGCATTCTCTTATATAGGCCAGTCTCCAATATTGACCTAAGAATATTTACCTTGACCATGTAAGCCAGTGATTCTCTTATATATGTGAGGCTTCCCATGGGAGACTCACATACATGTATACAGGATCTTAATGCTGCACAACCAGGAGCTGCAGCTGCACAGGTGCAGCATTAAAGACCTTATGCCAGTGCTTTCTCTTTTGTATGTGAGTCTATCACTGGGAGCCTCTCATATATAAGAGGATGCACTGGCACATGATCTTTAATGCGTAACTACATCATGAAAGGGCTAACTGCACATCAGTACATATAATACACATCTTCAATATGGTTAACTTATTACATTTTCTGCTTATCTTCAGCTTCATATGGAAGGATAATACTGTGGGATATAGTGACTCATTCTGCCTCATAGATGTGTCTTTCAACCTATACCTATACTCCAGTGATGTGAAGAGACCATCTGGAAGTCACTGCTTACAACAGGCTTGTAATAGAGAAACATTGCAAAACTTACTCACAGAGAAAGGTACCAGTAAAGGGATCACAGAATTGGTCAAAATCCCCTATTGCATGACCCTCCGGGTAACATTACATCTATCTTTCAGTTAATAATAGTCAAGATACTCTTTATTGCTAATTATTGGTGCCTCTTTAAGGCATTTGAGGTCAGCAGCACCTATCCTGTGACATTCCTGTCGTCATTTTACTGTTGTGCACCAATTTTCCCACATATCGTCTGGGCTGATAATAAAAGCTCTTTATTGATCATATAATTTATTATTTATTAGTCCCCCTTTAAGTCATCTGAGGTCAAAGCTGCCTATCCCATGACAATACCCTGGTCAGGTGACCCATCTGTACCAATTTTCTTACATATATTCCAAGTTGATAAAGGAATGCTCTTTACTGCTCATATTTGCCCCTTTAAGTTGTCTGAGGTCCAACAGCATCTATCTACATGTACAGATCAATTTATCCCCGTGTTTCCATTTTCGCTGACCAGATTGTAACCATTTTGGGTTTATAATTAATTATTTGGTTAAATTGATTATTAGTGCCCTTTTCAGATATCTAAGGTCAATGGGACATATCTAATAAGATTCCCCACGTCAAATTACCCATATATACAAATTTTCAGCTCTGATGATCCAACCGGTTGGTCGCCTCTAGGCAAAATATATATATAATAATTAGTAGTGCCCTTTAAGACATCTGAGGTGAACAGGACCTATCTAATAACGTTCCCCCAAGTTAAATTATGTCTATATACACATTTTCATCTCTGATGTTCCAGCCATTTGGTTGCCTATAAGCGGCAAACAAACTAAACAAACAAACAAACAAATGAGTTTTATTAGTATAGATAGTCCAGTCAAAATAGGGTTTGACCTAGACAAAATTTGTACAGAAATGGTTTTATCATTTTTCGAATCATTACACAATTCCAATAAACATATAAAAAATCCTCTATGAGATGTGTGGGCGATGTTTATATTCTGGGGGTACCCGATATTGGCAATTTCAGCATCGATTGTTTTGAGGTAGGGTTAGGTATCAGGCGTATTTCATGCGGTTTGGGAGAAAAATTGAATTATAAACTGAAAACTCAAACTTTTAAAGATGTAAATCATTGGGTTTTACTTCTGTATCTGTAGTTGTTACGTCCTAGTGACCAAAGCTGGCTTTTACAGGACGGTGTGAGGAGCGCTATTTTTGTTCTCCCAGAGCCGCCTTGAATGTTTCTAGGTCGGCGGCTGTTGCAGTGACCTATAATTCCTTCTGATTGATCTGTTTTAATGACCTGTGTAAATTTAAGAATATTTAACAAGCGTACCATGACCATACTATCGAATGCAGTCAGTTCGTGTTGCACTCTCTGACATTTTGACCCCTGTGACCTCTTTAGCAAAATTATGTCAGATTCATGCCCTATCACGATACGATAAGCAATACATTGTCATCATTTTGATACATGACATGGCCCCATACTCCAAGCATACGTCATGTCATAGAAAACTCGCATGGGTACTGCAAGAAACAATGTCAGTTTTCATATGAGGGGAAAGCATTTACAAGGCAGCAAAAACATTGAGAAAAAATTTAGAGCCCTCAAGATTATTTGAATTCACAATCTGCACTGTATACTAGTACGCAAGTTTTTATTATGAAACGCCATTTTATTGCATTTATTAATATGTAGTTCTATACCTACGTCTTTGTTATCTCTTTTTGTCCACCAAAATAACAATTTGGGAGACTGAACTCAAAGGAATCATCTGGTGTCTGTTCCTGTGTCGAGCCATTTGTACGCCTGTTGCAGATTGTTTCCGGATGATGTCTTCAGTAATAAATAATGAAATTAAACAATATTTGGTATGTGAGCTTAGTGGTCAGGGACACATATTAAGTTTGAATTTGGGTGAAGTCTGCCCATTTTTACCAGAGTTATGGTCCTTGTTGACTTAGAATGTGCAGACTATATTGGTTTCCGAACGATAACTTTAGGTCAAGTTGTCTAATTGTTTTCAAATGTTGTATGTGGATTACCCACATGCATATACAGGTCAAGGTCGAATATGTGTGCGGTAGGGCCCGACGAAGCTTCGAGATTCGATTCGATTTCTAATCTAACGTTCCGATTCGATTCGATTTCGAAAGCGGTCGGGTATTCGGGATATTTCGAATCGTTATATACAAGTTCTTTATCACTGGGAATAGACTGCATTAACTATACAAATTATTCATATTATCCCCAATACTTAACACAAGTCTCCTTCCGCGACCATCTGTGACCTCAATGGTCCAATGTGTATAGGGCAAGTTGCCCAAAAGCTCATTGCTCGTATATATTGCCCCACCAGTCCCAGTTCTGGTTACTCGTGGAAGGTCGGTGCAACATGCAGGTATAGGTATGTGATGGTTTGCGTGTTCATTGCGGTTGTACCATAATCGTAGCGCACACGGTTTCCTCCACCACATAAAACCAGAAATGCCGCGATACTGAAGTTAGTGAATTTCTTCTGGGACATATTTGTATGTCGGTATCTGACATTCTTACCAGAAAAGCCTACATTGCGTTACTCAGATCAATCAAATAATATCTTCTTTTTTTTAAACTCATAATTAAAACGATATAAATATATTAAATAAACATTTTGGGCTCCATCATGCCATCTCCAAATCCGACCAACATCTTTATCCGGGAAATGGAATATAATTTGTTAACCATTCAGCTTTCCGACAGACAGGTCCTGGTTGGGATACTATATATAATTCTCTGTAAACCCGTTTGCGTATGAGCTATTTCCAAGGCATGATGCGCAATTTTGATATCGCGCATGCCTGCAGTGCGCGACAGGGTGAAGCGTATACACGCACAGAAGAGTTTCCGTTTGCAATGACTCGAATCAGACTCCATTGACTCCAAAGTTCCAAACAGTAACTGCTTTCTTTCACGAACTTCCCGCATAGTGGCAGTGACACAAAATTTGAAATGATGTCGTGCCATTCTCATATATTAAACTGTTTTAAACTGTGATTAAATATTGTATTTATATATATCATGTCATAGAAATTAAGTTCAATGAACCTCCTTCGTAATCTGAGTTATCTCACTGACGTTATAAAATCATCTGACATTGCGCCCATTTTTGCTCGTACCTCCCACCGATCGGTACCACGAATCTACTAAAGTGTTTGAAAAAGATTCGATTCGAGATTCGATTCGATTTCGAATCATTATCCTGATTCGATTCGAGATTCGATTCGATAATGAAATTGCCAATTCGTCGGGCCCTAGTGTGCGGTCTGGCCAAATTACCAGAGTTCTGGTCATTGTCGACATATAATTTGCCGATAATTTTGGTTTCCAGGTTATAACTTTGATAATATTTATCTGATTGTTTTAAAATTTGGTATATGGATTGCTCACATGAAAATACAGGTTATGTTTGAATTTGGGTTCATGTTTACAGAGTTATGACCCTTATGAACTTAGAATTTGCCAAACATTTTGGTTTCCAAATGATAACTTTCGTTTTAGTTATGTGTTTATTTTCAAATTGGCATATGGAATACTCGCATGAAAATGTAGGTCATGTTTGAATATGGGTGTGGTTCATTCATTTTTAACGGAGCTACTACCCTTGTTGACTTTAAAAAAATTTCCCTGTTATATTTTTGTTTGATTTCCAGATGATAACCTCATAGGCAAAAATTTAGTGATTATTTTGGTGTCTTATCAGATAAAACTATGTGTGTTGGAAGTTGGAAGCAAAGTTTGATTCAATGATTGTTCCCAAAATTTTTAATTTCTAAAAAAGCAACCCAGTCAAGTAAAGCCACCTTATTCAGGGGACATGTGGCCTAGCAACCTTTTATTCAAATATAAAACAAATAAAATATACGTTTAAGACTGATCATCTCCTGCTGTTCTAACCTTGAATTATCAGGAGAATTTAATTTCAGATATATCTTTGGCGGATTCACTTCATTTACTGATATGGGCAGATGATAAAGTACTACTCCTAGTCAGTGACAACCTTGTGGCATTGAAGGTGACCGAGAAACTCTTCCAGATTCATTACCATATCCGACTGCCGAGACAAAAAGGCAAAGTAGACGTCATCCATGAGCACACAGCAGTGTTTGACTGGGAAAAAGGCCTACTTTGTATCCTTCTACTTTTTACTTGCTGGTAGATATGTACAGGTTTTTTTTTAGCTCACCTGAGACAAAATCTCTGGTGGAGCTATAGCCATCAATAATTATCTTCTTCTCCAGAATCATAAGACTGAATGGGTTCATATTTGCTGTGGATCTTCCCTGGGTGACTCACATTCAGATTTGTTAAAATGAGGTCACTGAGTCAAATAGTTGCGAAGCCAGTGCCATAACTCTTTCCCTCCATAGTAATTCTTAAAACAACTTATTCTCAAGAATAACCAGGCCTATTTGGCTTATATTTGGTATGGAGGGTCTTTGGGTGACTGGGGTTCAGATTTGTTCAATGGGGTCACTGGTTCAAATAGGGACAGAGCCAGGGACATAACTCTCTTATTTAAAAAATATATATTTTTAGATTGAAATCCTTGCTCAGCTAAACAAAAACATGAAAATATATTTCTTTTCATTTTAACTTTTGATATATTTAACTCTCTTTTTTTTAGACACATCACATCAACCCCTCCAATCCCCATCCTCTCTGTCCATCCCACCCCACACTATAGCCAGATCCCTGCTCAATTCACCAATTAAATGTCTTCTTTTGACTACAGCTGCAGTGGCCTTTTGACATGCCAATGTGTAGATACATGTAACACAACAAACTGCATTGCCTTTCTCTGCACTCTGTCTGTCCGTCATTATAAAGTAATCAGTTATCTCAATATCCATTGTTCTCCCAACTGGTAGATGGTGTGTAGCAGTTTAATCCAATGTGTTGACTCCTATTTAAAATACCTGTTTGACTCTTTACAAATTTATTATCAGTATTAGTTTAAGCCTTTCATGATGGCAGCTGTGCTGGTGCATCATTAATGACCCTGTGTCAGTGCATTCTCTTATATATGCGAGTCTGCCATAGGGAGCCTCAGATATATAAGAGAATGCACTGGCTTTCAAGGTCAAGGGGGTTGTTGATTTGTCCATTGATCAAGAGAAGGGGGTTCCTAGTTTTAATATTCGCCCAATACTTATTATTTTATAACAAGATATCATGGGGTGGGTCCAGCTTCTTTTGTGAATTTTTTTTTTATAAGTTTCGTTAAGCTTACATGATTGGTGTGGTTATTTAAAACATTTCATTCCCTTTGTCTGTTTTATCTTACTGTTTTTTAACATTTCAATTTGAGTATGAATTAATGTAGAATCAGTTCCTGATAACATACGCATATGTAAGAGAATGCACTGGCACAGGATCTTTAATAAGTTTAATGGTGCACCAGCGCAGCTCCCTTCATGAAATGGTTAATGGCCTAAAGCTGGGCGAATAAATGACTTCTGTTAGAACACTGCTGATATCCACTTTTTATTCGGTTCCTTGACTAATTTATTAAGTATTATATGAGATACAGAATGGAGAATTAACATTTCAGCTCAACCTGAAAAATGCTCAACTTCCACAGTGTGATATTTTAGGTTGGACTTTGTCCCATGATTTCCAAACCATAGCATGGGTCACCACCGATTATGTTCTTCATCATTTGTCATTGTTGGAATACATAAAGAACAATCCATCAAAATTCCGAGCCACAGAGGAAATGCGGCTTTCATTTGGTGGCGTGAAGGGTTCGCGATCCTATGAAACGAGTTATGCAGGAGACAACGTCTGGCGAGAGAATCTTCATCGAGCTCATAGCTCAGACTTTCATCTTCTTTCAAACACATCAAAAAGACATGTGACAGGGTTTAAAAAGCTTGCGTCTGCAGCAAATGAACACGGTTCAAGTCACAGGCTTGTGAGAACAGTCGAGATCACTAATGATAAAGGCCTTATATATCAGGGTATGACTATAAACTCATCACACATGTCGTTGCTTCTGCGGCACAAAGAAAGCAACATGTGGCATCTTATTGTTTGTGAGATCAATTCCTGGAATATTGTTACTCAGAGGTGAGATGACAGTAATGCCCTAAATAATCGACTCCTTAATCACAGCAGAATTATGGGTAATTTTTCAGGATTTATTCGGAAATATGGCTTGTTGCCATTGAGACTGCCATTCATCGGAAAGCTCTCAGTGAGAGCTTTCCAATGAATGACAACAAGCCATATTTCCGACTAAATCCTGAAATATTTTCCCCATAATTCTGCTATGGTTAAGGAGTCGATTATTTAGGGCATTACTCTATATATTGATCCTTGTATTTTTTCTTAATTCTCCTGCTTACTAGTAGTCAAGCCTTGAAATAATGTGTCTGTCATTTGTAGAATGAAGTCCCCAGTGGATGAATTAGTGACGCTACCCCACACAGTGGGCTGGCATCAATAAATTCACCCTCGGGGGACCTTTTGAAGGCAAAATTGGAACTTAATAAACAACCGCTGGAAGTGAAAATTTGACTCTATTTCACTAAAATCTTTTCGATCTATTTTTGCTGTTTGGAACTGGTGGATAAATGTGTCTTTTATTTGCATTTTCATGTTAACTAATGTAGAAATAATGAGTGATGTTCTGAACTCAAATGACCCCATTCAAGTTATGTTCTTTTATCAGAACTATATTTAGTGAAGTAGAGAAGACTCGCAACAAATAACGAGGTTGATGTTGTTGTTATCACACAAGCAATGAATCTACCATATACACATGCTATACAACATGAAATATAACCCGCTATCCCGACAGGTGCTGTTGTAGTTGCTGTTGCTAGCTGTTAATCATGACAAACAATTAAGCGCAATTGATGTACAATGCAACATACTTATTATATAAATTGCACATGTATGTAATTGTATGTAAAAAAAAATTTTTGAGGCCATGTAAAACTGTATGTAAATATTGTTTGTATGCTTCATCTCTTTGTATATACCTATCTCTGTCTCAATATCCTATCATGTAACTTGGATCAGAGAATAAAGCATTAT
The DNA here is from genome assembly GCA_032622095.1 of Siphonodentalium dalli. Classification (NCBI taxonomy): domain Eukaryota; kingdom Metazoa; phylum Mollusca; class Scaphopoda; order Gadilida; family Siphonodentaliidae; genus Siphonodentalium; species Siphonodentalium dalli. Next base: position 183,502,394 of record CP136063.1, read on the forward strand.
TATCACCAATCAGAAATGGCTGGGACCCAAAGAATGACTGATCTCATTGATCGGTTAACATGATAACTTGCGGTGGCCATTTTGGTGGCCATCTTGGACATGGAGTTCTAATTTTCTCATTTGGGTTAAGGGGGGGGGGGGTCTATGCAGCGGTACCCTATCAGCCCCCGGACTACTGGTACCTGTTGACTCAAAATTATTAGAATTAGAATTGACTCAAATTGTTAGAGAAAGTTAAGGGACCAAGTCTTCTCAGTTCACAGCAGCTTGGGATAATGGACTGAGTCCCTCCCAATTGCTATTCTATAATGGACTTTCATTCAAAATATGCACTACATGTACACATGGAGCCTGAGCAACAAATCAAAATTCTCTGGAAAAGAAGGCTTTGTTTACTTATAAATCTTACTGCTTTGATATTTAACGGACCTCTGATATATGCATGTTTGATATCTTCATGCTTGGGGAAAGGCTGTCCTCTATGCTCGTATATGCAAAGCTTTCATTTGACCTGATCCGAAGACATACAAGCAAGATAACTCCTGTCCACGATTTTGGGAGTAAAGTCCATTATAGAAGAGTAATGGGATGGGACTCGGTCCAAAACACAGCATCATCCCAACCAATATTCCAAGCTGTTGTGGACTGAGAAGACTTGGGCTATAAACCTATTGTCATTAAATTGAGGGTCAAAATCAAAATATGGCCCCCAAACCAGCCATCCATCCATACACAACATGGGCATTATGCCCATGTTGTGTATGGATGGGTGGCTGGTTTGGGGGAAGGCATACACCAGTTAATAGCCCAGCTCTTGTTTGTTACAGGTTTACTCAGATCACTGTGCAGTCCTGAGTAAGGTCTCATGTTGTTTATCACGTTAATTTCATATATTACAGGTTTAATTCAGACCATTTTGTCGTCTTGAGTAAGGACTCGTGTTGCGGACACCTGGTTTTATCCGGGACCCACTTGATGACTATCGCAATGAATCCTGATATACAACAGGAGGAGTATGTGAATAAGGTTAGCTAACCATGCCATTTTAACCGTTTGATTTTCATTCATGGGTACCTATTTGATTCCCATCAGCATCAAATGCCAACTTATAACTCACTATTTCCTTTTTAATGCCGTGATTCGCAGCGAATAGTGATGAAAATTACAGCCAGTTTCTTTCTTGCTGTGGATTAGTTATTGGCTTGAGATTTTCCTTGGCTCGGTTAATAACATTAATACATGAGATATCTTGGCGGGGCCAATCTGCCTTGATCTTAAAACAACAAGTATCTCAACAGTTGCATGACTAACAGTGCCAACAACAATAGACTGATGAGGCCAAAAATATTTTCAACATTGCTCAAAATAAATATGAATACCCCCCAGACTGCTTCTCCTGGTTTTTAATGTACTATAAAATAATAAAACTAAGTACATATTATTAGAATATAGTGTAATTTATTGTTTTATTGAATAAAACATGAAAAAATAAGTTTGATTCGGCTGTGACCTAATTGAAGTGTGGTATAATTTCCGTTTTAACAGTACATGCAATGTGTCCGTTTTACACAGAAATTAATCGGTTTACACAAATAATCAAATCGGATGCATACTAATTATGCAAAATCAATAAAATGAAAATGGTTGGGGCACCAAAATAGGGGCGGGTGGGTCACCAGAAACACAAGTCTTTTTTATTTTGGCCTGAGGGTCAATAGGCTCTGTCGAAATATTTCAGTATTAAGTTGACAATCTGAGTCATAGGAAAACTCTAACCTATGTTGATGTGTAATATGATGAACTGTTGCGGCTCTAGTTACAATGGCATATGTTCATTCAAATTGGTGGATACTGGATATAATGACATTTTGCCCATTTTAATAAAGCTGCCAACACAGTCTGTCATATGTTGGTGAGTCTGGTAGATACGGGGGAAATTTAATATAATATTACCTCCGCTCTCTTCTTCACAGCTAATGCTATATGCCGGAGCAACCACTGCTGATACAGTCTGCCATATTAACCAGTGGGGAAGGTGTTCTATACCGCTACGGACCCTTGAAGTGGGACTCAAACACAGACAACTTGATACAGTGGTTTTCTTCCTGAAGAGTAAGGAAAAAAGTAAGTCCGCTTTCTTCTGATTGTGCTTGAAAGCTACCCCCTTCATTTACTGAGTGCGTTCTCCCATTCAGTTATAAAAGTATCTATTTTAGCGGGAAATTACCAAAATGTAGATTATTGTATTTAGCTCTTAGAAGCCACAGTGAAATACAATGTCGTAATTTTACTCTAGTTAGCCTTATTTCACTGTAGGGCCTGAAACTAACATGAGCTGCCAATGTCCATCGAGTGATCATTACATGCACGCTGTCCACTAGCCAATAAAAAGTGACAAATTTATGATGGCACATGATCAATCGACAATTCTATGTTTGTCGCAGCGTGTCAAATTCAACTTTACACCTATGCTCTTTCCTGTTTGTAAACACTGACACGTGCTCTCTTTAATTAAGTACAGTTAATGATTTAATTATTTAAGACACCTTAGCAACTTTGAGCCTAATAAAAAGAATACCTACAGTTTTTGGTTTGAATACCTGAAACCTCTCATTTGTGTCTGGAAAGAAATATCAAATTTTCACTTGTGGCTTGTAGCCGGTCGTGAAATTTGATATTTCTTTCCAGACACTCATGAGATATTTCGGTATTCAAACAAAACCTGTAGGTATTCTCTATTTATTATATGCTAAGCTATCAAATAATAGTATTTTTGTCCCACAAGCGCCATAGTCGAAGTGCATGCAGTAACATGCATTTCGATCCCGCCAAAAAAAAAGGCCAACAGAGGAACGCATTCTTCACTCTGGTAAACCATCAGTACTTACACCCCCCCCCCCCCCAATTTCTCAGCCGGAAATTTTCTAAAAAATATAAATCATGAGCCAAAATCTCCACGCTACCTGCTGTATGAAAGCAGAGGCATGAAACATATATACATGTACATCACGTAACATCCGGATGATATAACTATATTTCTATATTTACCTGCAAATTAGAACAGGTAGCCGAAACATGTTGGTCTAAACTTTAGGATTTCATCTATTGCAAATTTACGCCCCTTTTTTGGTCCCACAAACGCCACGTCGCAGAATAGAGAAGCTACCACGCAACAGAGTGGAGTCCCTAACGCATGGGAACATATGGTGTCATGTTCAACTGGACCTGAAAATAACTAGACATATGGGTTTAGTAAAGTCTCTGAAAGGAAATTTAAAGGTCGAATTGCACCTCAAGGGTGGGAGCAAAATAAACAGATTTATTATCCGAATTCGGAGCCCACAAAAAGGCTGTGACCTTGTACTGTTCATATTAAGCCGCTTCAGAAATATAGGTCCTTTATCAGACTGGCCAAGGGCCTTCAATTAATGATTGCTTTGATTAAGGATAAGTTTATGTGTGTCGTAAGTATGACCTAAACAAGAATTGAGAAGAAAATCACAAATCCAGTACTGTTGTGAATTATTTGTGATTACGGAAATTAACATTCATGTATCACTGTGCGCACTTTATTTTAGCGAAAGCGCTTGCATGTGTTAATGACATAGGATCTTGCATCAGTTCTATTTTAGTTATATAAACACTGGTGCACGTGTTTAATTTCGGATCAGTGTAGAGTGACTCTGAGGGATAAATCTGTCGTTGTGTCAACACTGTTTTTTGCATCAAGTAAAAACCATTATCCGTATAGTGAGATATTAACATCTCAAATGTATCCATCCGCGTTAAATTAAAAGTGATTTGGTACTAGATGAGTTAACATCGCTTCGCCACATTGAACTAGAGTTACTTCGTGCTCACTACTCTTTTGTTTTTTTTTAACATACTATGATGTTAGCCTCTTTATCCCTCAACCAATCTGTCTGAAAAATGGAACTATTTTTATATGCACAAGCTCGTTAAGATGGCTGTGCTTGGGTATACAAATTTGCACTTTTTCTTTAGAGTTTAGCCATAGGCCAACTGAGCGGAGCATGTAATAAACAGAACATGCTCCACTCAGTTGGCCTATTTTGTTGCTCTATCAAGGTCTTTTACTCTCTTATTATCTAACAAACCTTCAAATCAAATGAATAATAGAACATTCCAATGTATAGAGGATATCTACACTTTTTGGTTGGATACGGTAATTAATTATCTCATTCATGATGACAAAAAAAATGAACTTCCACTCGTGGCAGAGCCACTCATGGAAATTCATTTCTGTTGTCATCACTCATGAGATAATTCCCATAGCCAACCATAAAGTGTAGATATCCTCTATACATTGGAATGTTCTATTATTCATTTGATTTGAAGGTTTGTTAGATAATAAGAGTGTAGAAGACCTAGATAGAGCAACAAAAGTGTGTGAACTGGTTAATGTTATTGCACAAGTTTGTTGTGATGCAATAGGATTTCTATTCCTTGATTGATAGGAACTGTTCAGATAATAAGTTCAACAAACACACTCATTGGAAAATATCATTCTGAAAAAGCGTTTTGAGTTGGAATATTGGGAACTATGTAGTGATGTTGTTATGTCATGAATTGTGGACACCAATTCCTCTTCCTGCACACAATGTTCACTTCTGCCTTAACAAACATTGCTGAAGACAATCGCATTTCAAGTGTATTGTTTGAATTCTGTTTTGCAAAACATTTTTCATTGCTTTCACCTTTTATAATGTACACCTTCAAGATTTTATCAAACTTAGACCAACTGTTCTAAGTGAATGAAATGAAATGTGGCGTAACAGTAATGTCTCAGCATGTGAAATCTCATTATTCAAGAATTATTGATAATGAATATAAGAACAATGTAAATTTATTTTTCAAAATAGTTTATGGTGATCAAGTCTGCAAATAGTGTATCTGTCATTTGCAGAATGAAGGTGAATTTAGTGATGTTGTCCTGCACAGTGGGCTAACATCACCGTATTCACCCTCTGCTTAGGCATCATCTTCTGGGAAGTATCTATAGTCTCAAATCAACATTTTTTTAGTTACTTTTTCCCTTCTGGGAAGTTTCTATATTCCCTTACTTGCAGAAGATAAAATACATAATCGAGATGACTAATGGGTGAACATCACCAATTTCAGCTGGGAAACTTCAATCTGATCCTAGGTCTCCCACAGCAGTTGAGGCCTAAGCAGAATGAGTCTATAGTGAATTTGGTGATGCTAGCCTGCCGTGCGGGGTAGCGTTACTAAATTCACCCTCTCTGGACCTTATTCTGCAATCGACAGACACACTCTTTGCAGGCTTGATGCTCATTATGGTTTTACATACTTTTATGATTTTTCACATACCCACAGAGAAGGACTCATGTGTTTTTAACCCCTCCATGACTTGAGCATCCCAAAATTTTGCAAAAACCCTGTGCCAATGTATTCTCTTATACATGCAAGTCTCCCATAGGGAGCCTCGCATATATAAGGGAATGCATCGGATTATAAGGTCAAGGTGAATATTGTTAGGCCAATGTATTTTCTTATATATGCGAGCAGTCTTTGTAAACATACACTCAGATTCATATGGATACTGAGTCTATCGTATTCCTGCCAATTTTTCATTTCTTGGAAGTCTTGCAAGTATTCCCCCGAATTACGTCACATTGCGCTACGTTAATCGTTTTCTTTATCTTGGTACTACTAATAGTGAGTTCTGATTGGTGCTTCTGATGTGGAATTGCGGGATTGGGAAATGAAAACTCTACGAAAGGTCATCAGACCCACTATTTTATATTTGGGTATATAGTTTACTCTAGACTGATATGTGAGGCTCCCTATGGGAGACTCACATACATAAGAGAATGCATTGACACAGGGTTTTCTAAAAAATTCAGTAACGTTCAGTCATGGTAGGGATAATCATTATGTCTTCCCTTTTTTAGTGTTTACTTCATTGGAGGAGAAGAAGAAGGACCAGACGATCACTTGGCTGTCGAATGAGAGTCATCACGATAGCTTTCTACAGATTGAACCAGCTCTTAAACTTATCATCGACGCTATTCATGAAAATATGGCTGAGGCTTACGTGTCACCATTCGCCGAGAAATTACTGGCTGTTACCATGGAATTCCTATATGGTTCTCTAAGAGATGCTTTGAATTTGATGAATGTTAGTACTTGTGTTGGTAAATAGCACAGTTATTTTCAGGTGCCTAATAATAGTGTCAGCACGATTATTAATTTTCGAGAAAATTCCCAATGATCACTATTATTATCCCCCGCCTGGAATAAGTTCGCAAGCCAGGTCTGGCCAGATATTGTTACCGGAGTTATTGGACTTTGTTTATTATTTTTGTCGAATTTACCAAATAGCAAATAGACGACGTCACAGGGCTCATTTCCACAAATCTCAACGGATTTCAAAGATATTTGGTATATGAGTTCAACTGACCAGTATCTAAAATGAGTTCGCAAACCAGGTCCGGCCGGATATTTTCAGCAGAGTTTTTTGACTTTTTTTATTTTTTTGTGTGCAAATGGACGTCACAGGGCTCATTTCCACAAATGTCAACAGATTTAAAAGATTTTTGGTATATGAGTTCACATGGCTAATTTCCACAAATGTCAGTACCTAAAATGAGTTCGCAAGCCAGGATTTTTGACAAAATCCCACCTCTTGTTTAGCACATACTGAGAAGTTCTCTCAGTGAGAATGCAAACATTATTGAGAATGCACTTCCCACAATTCGAAGGGGGATACCGTCTTCTTGCGACTGCTTGTTTGACATTGAGACATATAGTTAATTTGCCATCACTATTATTAATTTCAGACTAAATCTCTACCCATCACTATTATTAGGCCATCATGATTATTATGCACCTGAGAGTACATAATTGAACTCTGCAAATTCATATTGAATATAAGTTGAGATAGATTGGTTAGTTAATTATTTTCAACCCACTATTGAGCCCTTTCTACGGGGGGGAGGGGGAGGTCTGCAGAAAAAGTCCAACAAAGGGAAGGGTTGGTGGGTGGTTCGAGGTCGGAAAAAATGTGTCATGCAAATATTTTCCAATCAACATGTAAGATATTGGAATCATGTCACTTAGTTGTGTACTGTGCTTTCCTGTTGCATCATTTATGAGTACGATATGCCAATATTAGAGATAGACAACACTGTAAGCATCACCATGTTACAAAGCCTTTATGATAACGAAAGGGCTATTTATCTTACTTCCAACTAAACTGAAACTGCAGATGGATAACCAAAACGGAATATATTCTGTTACAGTAATGCCTTAAATAATCGACTCCTTAACCACAGCATAATTATGGGTAACTTTTCAGGATTTAGTCGGAAATATGGCTTGTTGCCATTCATCGGAAAGTTCTCACTGAGAGCTTTCCAATGAATGGCAACAAGCCATATTTCCGACTAAATCCTGAAAAGTTACCCATAATTCTGCTGTGTTTAAGGAGTCGATTATTTAGTGCATTGCTGTATGTCTTTTTTTATTATTTTATGCAGGTTGAGAATGTTAATAAAGCTGATATTAATCAGTGTGTGGACGTCATCATGATCATGTTGGCAATGATTCGAAAGCAGATGCAGGGATATCAGAGCAAAAAAGTAGCAGTATGTGAAGATGTGACTGACAGCATTTATAAAGAATATGAGGATACCGACGAGGTACGAGTATTAGCTCTTAGATTACTGAATGGATTCTCCTATTCAGTTACAAAATTATGCATTGGAATGTTCTATTATTCATTCTAATGCACTAGCTGCCAATATACCGCTTGAAACATCAATGATTTGCAGGGGGTCAATTATCGATAAAATGTCGCAAATTTAAGTAGTCCAGATCAGCGCCAAGTTCGATATTCTTACGCATCAGTTTTGACAGCAGCTTACTGCCATTACCTGGTTTCTGTATAAACAAAACAATGATGTCGCATGTGGCATTGCCAATAAAGTAAGTTTGACAGCCAGTATATTTGCCGTGCACCTTTCCGAACACACCGTTATCCCCTAAATTTCATTGTCTTGATTGTCATGTGACAAAATTTCTTGACAGGAAACAGAGACGGCTTGAAATACTAATACAAAGTAAACCATTTATCAAGTTAGTGGTCAAATCAAAACCAATGAAAAATATAATATAATTTGTAAGTGACAAAAATCTGGGAAAGATATCAGTTACATGCAGAAACTAATGTTGTGCATATTTATTTCTATTTGATGTGGCAAATTCTCATCTTTATTGATCAGCATTTTTATTGGTAAGAGCGATGCTAATTGAGGGACTATGTTTTATCCAGCGCATTAAATTTGTTTTTTAAAAAGTTGTGATTGGCTGAGTGCTTTCTATGGCTGCACATATTATTGTCCCCCGAAAAATTAATTTTTGGGGGACTATTGTAATCAGCCGCGTCCGTCCGTCCGGAGTTATAACTCCAGTAAAGATAATCCAATTTGATTGAAACTTGGTATGTAGGTGTCTCAACCAAGAACACAGGTGCTCTGCAATTCTGGGTTTGATCCGATGTTCTTTTATGGAGTTATTTCCCTTTATTCCACTTTTTTTTTACCTAGAAAATTTCTCACTTTTTCGGTTTCCGGATGATATCTCAAGTTTGGATCCTTTAATTGCAAATATTTTTATGTGGATCAGACATATCAAGATACAGGTTGAGTTCGAATTTGACTTTGATCCAATGATTTTTCTCAGAGTTATGCTGAGTTATGGGCTTTTCGACTTAGAAAATTCAATTTTTTTTTCTTTGGTTTCCGGATGATAACTCAAGTTTGGATTGTTTAATTGTAAATTCTGTTTTTTTGTGGGTCGTTCATATCAAAATACAGGTCAAGTTCGTATTTGAGTTTGATCCAATGATTTTTCCCAGAGTTATGGGCCTTTCGACTTTGAAATTATTTTTTTTATAATTTTCTGTATGAGGGTACGTTCATGGTGTAATCAACTCCTCCTACAGTTTTGATCGTAGATATTTTAAACTTCAGAGTATTGTTACCCACATATTGGAGATGTGCAACATGTATATAGATGATGGAAAAATTATTTCTTTACGGAATTATTAACCCTTTCGACTTAGAACATTTCAACATTTTTTTTAATTTCTTTAACAAAGCGGCGTCGACTTGCCACGTTTTCGGGGGAAACTGTGGTCGGCTGACCTTTTATTGATAATTATAATTACATGTGGGTGTCAAAATAACTTTTTAAATTCAAAGAGAATTAGAATGGGGATAAGAGTGTGGTGTTTTGTGATTTTGGAAAGGTATAGATTATATTCTGTGTCAAATACCTGATAATTGGCTCTGGCTCCACCATAACCCATTAAGTAACATTGCCACAGAATATTCGCCCTGTGCCTTTCCGCAATCACAAAACACCATATCATTATCCCCTTCTGTACACACCCATCAATAAGCCTTTTTCAATTTTCCTTTTATCGGTAACACGATGCTCAGAATAATGTATGTAACATCAGGCAGTGGTCCCGACAGAGAAGACATAACAAGACTTGTCTGGATTCTGGCCCACAAATCCAAAATGATGTCAGAAACCTTATCATGACGTCTTCACTGGTTTTCATTAAGTTAACTAACAAAATTGATCTAAATGAAACTAATAGGCCTAAATCACATGGGAATTCTTCGTAAGTTGTGAAGTAGCTAATTTAATTTTCATCGCGATTGTCCATTCCCGAATCCGAGCTTTGGTAGTTGCTAACCAGAAGTCACGTGACAATTTTTCTAAAATCCATACCCGCGATCTTTGAAAAATCACTGATGGATATAGAAAAACATATATGACGTCATTCACCTGCACCTAAGGTATAAACACAAATCATGCATGTTCAGTTATGTTATGGCAATACTCATGAATTTTGGATGTTGACATTTTGGATGTTGACACGAACTGTTCATAATAAGAATTGTCCATAATAAGTTGATGTTCATCCGGCGAACTATAAATGTGCATCGCCCATTATGTTATAATGAACTTGGCGTGATATTTGAACAGCGTACTATTCAACAATTGCACATTGCTCAATACGGCCAAGCCACTATTATGTGAAACTCACATTAGACCAATGGCAGGCTGGGAACTCATCTTGATGTATTACAGCGAAGACAAATTCAACACTTTAACCACTAAATGACCGGAAGCAATATTAGCTGTATGTATAATATTATGTAATGATTTGAAGCACAAACATCTTAACCGTGTCATAAGGACAAGCATTTCACAGAACATCTGTCCAGGAATTTTTGTATGCATGATAGGGACCGAAAATAGACCCCATCCCAACGGGAATAGTCAGACCATTCCCATTTTCTAGCCCCAAGATACCCAATTCACAGAAAATCTCTTGTTTTCTGAACAAAAGATGGGACTTTTAATTCATTTGATAACAATTTTCAAGCGCTATCACTCCATTTGCATCAAATAGGAATTAATTATGTGCTCATTACATTAAACTACTAGATTACACTGTTTCATAATGAAAATACTTGTTGTTATATATTCTCTATGTACTCCAAATTATAAGCTTCTATGCCAGTGAAATATTTACCACAATTGGCAGAAAAAACACTGTTATCTTGCAATATTCAGGCTGAAATTGTCCGGAGAATAAGACAGAATGATGTGCTGAGACTGCAGACTGAGATGATTGGAAGAAAGGAAACATCACACCTCACCAGCATCAAGAGCATATGTCTGAATCACGCAATCAATTGTCTCTATGAGGGAAAGAAGGTGGAAGCTGTGTCATTGTTAGAAAACTTGGTAAGTGTTCAGGTTTAAAGTGATTTTTATCACTCCTATCCACTCGATATTAATTGTCAGATATATCAAACTTCTTTGATTGATATGTAATTAACCATCAAAAACTAAGTTTAAGACAAATATTAAACTGTCAAGATTTGAGCATAAACGTGGATAAAATATGCTGTTCATAACATTGCAGATGGGAGTTTCCAAATCAGCTGGTACTCATGCCGCATCGATAAACCCATTAACCCTTCCATGACTGGAGCTTCCTGAAATTTTGCGAAAACCCTGTGCCAATGCATTCCCTTAGATATGTGAGTCTCCCATAGGGAGCCTCGCATATACATGTATAAGAGGACTCATTTGCCTGACAATATTTACCTTGACCTTGTATCCAGTGTATTCTCTTATATATGCGAGGCTCCCTATGGGAGACTCACATATATAAGAGAATGCACTGGCATAGGATCTTAAATAATGCTGCACAGCTCCCGTCGATAAAGGGTTAACACACTCGTGTTGTTCTGTGTATTTCAGGCCTCTAAATTCCCCCAATTTACACCAGTAAACGGTATGCCCAAATTATGAAAATGGGCCCAAAAATTTCAACTACAAAACTTTCTGCTTACATATCCTTATTTTCAGCAGCGAATTTTAGCTCTGTTTAAAAAATGATTTTCTATTTGGTGAATCTTACATTTAAATGGTGAGAAAATTAATGTTTTAAGAAGCAAGAACTGAATTCATAGACGCTAGCAAATTGCTTCTTTTAATTTCACCCAGGACCCACCGGGCCGTAACTTGGTAGGTCCATGGTCGTCATGGTGTGCCCAAACTAAGGGAATCTAAAGGCCTGCATATTTAGCATATTGAAGGCATGTTCTGAGTGTTCTATTGTTTATATTTCAGGGATATATTGTTGCAGAGAAACTCTGGGAGATAGCAACATACTCAAACAATGAGAAACTGAGAAACACTATTGTCAATTACCTTCGGGAATCAAATATGCTGGAACCAGAGTGGGTGGAGCTAATAGAATTTGTTAAGCAGCTTTACAGAGTGTACCCTTGTCGTTCATTTCGGCAAGCAGTCAAGATTTACAGCAAGGAGCACACTAGGTAAGCATGAGCAGGCCTGCACTTTTAAAATTTTTGCGTAAGGCCATACAAAAAAAGTTTTTTGGTTCTCGGGCAATTTTTTTTCTTCAAATTAATGATGGAGGTAGGGTTTTATTTAATTTTTTTTTTCTGCATAGTAAGCAATGACTAAGATACCATCCTCTATCTAGTAATAACCAGAAATGTAGAGGGAACTCATGCATATAAACTCATTTAATCTTATATAAAAATGGTATTGTACCATCAGTGTATGACTGGGATTACCTAACATTATATAATGCCCCTGACATTCACTATTGTTATTGTTGTCTAAAACTGATACCTCTCCATTCTAATATGTGATCCTGAATTTCATCTTTTGCCTTCCAATTGTATGGAGTTACAATTAGTGTAATTTAGTTCACAATGACTAATTGTAAGAAGAGTGTGAGGATCAGCTAATAATTTACTTAATTGTAGTCATCTGCTTCATGTTGTAAGCCCTCAAGTCACATTACACAGATACGTTAGAGCTCAATGCATGCTAATATCCAAACACATATCTACTATGGACATTTTTGTAAAATAATTATAATTTTTATTCAAATATATATTTTTTGGAAGTTTTTTTGTCATAACATGAGGCATCACAATAAAAAGGCCCTTTTATTCAATGCGGCGGGGCCTGAGAACCAAAACCTTTTTTTTTTTTTTGGCCTATCCTATTTTTCGTTCCCCTGCATTGAGACAGGGTTTTTCGCCAAACTTCAGGAATTTCCAGTCATGAAAGGGTTAAGGCTCCTAATCTGCCATGGGCATTTACCACTTTCTTTACTAAATTCTCATTGACGAGTAGTTCCCTTTAGAAATGTTGAGATAATATGTTCAGCAAACTTTACTATCTGAACATTTTCCACCAATGAATATCAATCATTCTGCACTTGTATTATCTTTTCGCCTGTTGGTATCTGCTTAAATTTCTTTAACATCCCTCAAAATGATCAATTGACCATTCCAATGTATACTGTTTTAAACGTGTGGGAGAATCCATCAAGTAAAGAAAGGGTTAATTCGAGGATTTCTCTCTTACAGGGAGTATGATGCTATATCTAGCTTGCTAGAGTGCGGAGAGGTAACTTTGGATAATGATAGTGATGATTCTTCTCCAGTATATGTGGACCTAATTTTCGATTGGGTTAAATGGTGGAATGACGAAACAAAACAAAACATTCTTCTTGAAGGAACGTTGAGGAATACTAACACAGGTAAGAAGCTGCTATATAAGTTAGTTATTCATTGAGGAATACTAACACAGGTAAGAAGCTGCTATATAAGTTAGTTATTCATTGAGGAATACTAACACAGGTAAGAAGCTGCTATATAAGTTAGTTATTCATTGAGGAATACTAACACAGGTAAGAAGCTGCTATATAAGTTAGTTATTCATTGAGGAATACTAACACAGGTAAGGCAAAAAAAAAAAAGTTTTTTTTTTTTGGGGGATACAGATATGTGTTGAATAATAGTGTGCATTGAGCTCTAACATGTAATGTGTTAAAAAGTGACTTGCAGGCTTACAACATGAAGTAGATGACTACAATTAAGAAAATGATAAGCTGACCCTCATGCTCTTCTTACAATTAGTCATTGTGAACTAACTTACACTAATTGTAACAAAAGAACATAATAGTCAATGATGTGCGAAAATATTTCTTTTCCCAGAGAGTGATTACAAACTGGAATAGTTTATCAGATTACATTGTTTCCACTGAATCGGTTCAACAATTCAAGGAGTTATTCGATAACAACTGTTATAACGAGCGATATATGTACGACTAAACGTCATGGATAATTTTAAAACAATTCATTTACGTTATTCTATACATGTATGTTATTATGTGAAAGGGGTAAAAGTCATGGCGACTTACTCCCCAAACATTGATGATGATGATGTAACTTTATACAATTGAAAGGCACAGAACTAAATTCAGGATCACATATTAGAATGGAGCGGTATAAGTTTTTAGACAACAATAACAGTAGTTAATGTCAGGTGCATTATATAATGTTAGGTAATCCCAGTCATACACTGGTAGTACAATGTCATTTTTATATAAGATTAAATGAGTTTATATGCATTAGTGCTGGGCGGTATGACGATATATCGGGTATACCCGGTTTTAATTTTGATATCGTCCATAATATCGTCTGAAATAAAAATATCGTAATACCGTCCCAAGTTGTAATATTCTCCATGTAGGTTGAAACCCATCATATGGTCCCAACAAACAGCGAAGTTAAAGTATAATAGTCCCAAACTTCCCGGAAATACGCAGTCGAAAACGTTTAAAAACATCGGAGCACGTGCTTGTCAAGTTGGATATGCTTCGTCGGACACATCAAAGAGATACTATTAGCATCAGTTGGCTACACTGTGAGATTGGTATGTCGCGCGCATGCGACTGGCACAATGACCTCCTTTCAAGTTGGTGCAGCTTGCTCTATCAACCGTAACCGGTTGCTTGGAGACGGATTACGATGTCAGATTTTATATTGACCACACTTAGTCTAGCTGATCGTCTCAATGTGTGCAAATTGCGAGTAAAATGATTTTGTGGACATGTGCCGTACGGATCATGGCATTGCTATCGCTTCAACAAATGTCAAATTCACAAACTAATTGAACATGATTGTCTCTATTTATTTTCCTCAGCTAAAAAAATGCCGACGCAAATTCACGTCGGCTTTTGCCTCGGCACTGCCCATTGTGGCATTGTCGACGCTAATTCCCAGGGCTGCCGTATATGGACATTGAAGTCCCACGGTGCTACCAACTACCAATTACCACTGATAAATATAGTCTCACAAACAACCAATTCCTCACGAATTAATAAAATGGCAATTTGAAACCGAATGCGGTGCTTAATGTGTGCATGGTGTTGAGCGCTATGGTCAAAGGGATATAACTCTAAAAAATGTATGCGAAAACGCACGTGGGCCGTGTTATATGATTATATCCCTTTGTTTCAAAGTTATTATTTCTCCGTCGGCAAACTGTCAATTGTTGCTGACGAGTGGTCATTATATACATGTATACTGTGATGTTACTGATAATTGCTCAATACACATTTACTCGACCTCTCATGACCCACAAATCGTAAATAAAACGTAGGGATGTATTGTGCCAACTTTATTTATGAAATATTGCATATATTGTACATTGTACTTACCAATTGTAATATACCAAAATAATATCGCGATAATATCGTGTATCGCGATGTTGTCGCCATAATATCGCGATATTTTTTGGGGCCAATATCGCCCAGCCCTAATATGCATAACAGTTCCCTCTACATTTCTGGTTATTACTAGACAGAGGAAGGTATCTTTGTCCATGCTTACTATGCGCAGAAAAAAATAAAAAATAAAAATAAAACCCTCCCTCCCTCATTGATTTGAAAAAAAAATTGCCCGAGAACCAAAACTCTTTTTTTTTTTGGCCTAAGAAGCTGCTATATAAGTTAGTTATTCATTGAGGAATACTAACACAGGTAAGAAGCTGCTATATAAGTTAGTTATTCAATGCCAACTTTTTTCATGTGTTGGTTTACAGATAATTATACGCCCTTTTGAAAAAAATTATTTTTACATGAGTGACGGTACTTTTAATTTAGAATTTGACTGATTTCGTAAGATTGACCGATAACTCCTGTTTGGATTATTTGATCTGAACGAAAGCTGGCATGTGTGTTTCCCAGCTAAAAGTACAGACCAAGTTCGAATATGGGTTCTATCCAGTTATTTTCACATGAGCTATGGCCCTTTTTCAACTTAGAATTTGATCACATTTTGGCATTGAAATTAGGGGTATATCATATATTTTTTGTAAGCTCAAATTTTTATTTTACTTTGCAGTAGTACAATTTGAGATGGCTAAAGGACATATTTTGCCACGCCCTAGCGATGCTCTTGTTTTTATCGTTATGACAGGGTAGGAGGAGGTAAAACAAAAAAAAATGTATTTTTGTCATTTTATTATAAAATCGGGTAGGAAAAAAGTCCTAAATTTGAATGTAATGTAATGCATATCAATTTTAGACATAATGGTGAAATTAGTCTACTAGACGGAAAAAGGAGTACATTTAAATAATTTGAAAGTTAGTCCAAGTCTTCTTGTACTAAAACCAGCTAAGATATTGGGATGGCGATTTGCTGTTTTTAGTCCAAGCCCGTCCTATATGCTCTCTTATGACAGAGCTTAAGCGTTAGTGACCCGCTCAAATAAAACCACAATTATATGAAATAAAATATCACAATTGCGACAATAAACGGATATTTTCCGCAGAAGACATGCTATTTTATCTGAAACCCACATCAGTTGGGAATTTAAAACGGTAATTTAATGCGAAAAGAGACATTTACCTCAATGTTTACAATTTTTTAAAAGTATGCGAACTCGGTTGACCTCGCGAACTGTGTTCGGCATTTTCCGTTGAAAATATTCCGTAGATTTTGGACAACAGCGCAAATTACGATGAATTCTCCATTGTAATCGTAATTATGTATGTCAATAAATAAAATAATAAATAGATTAATTAAACATTGGAGATATAAATGTAATACACTAAATAAATTACGGGAATTAATACAACCCTCTCAACGTTTAAAACAGTGTAAACACAACGAACATTAGATATAATATGCCTTATATGGTGCTACATTTCACCCATATTTGGTGGACTTCCGCGAAATTAAGATATATACTAAGCGAACAGGGCAATATACTGCTCTTGTTAAGCACACAAAAAATGTATAAATTTTTAACCTTAAGTTTGAAAAGTCCCACTAAAACGGAAGAACTATATTTCGAAACTGTGTGATTCGGTTCTCCGATTATTTTATCAACACAGATGTCAAAATGCACATCACACGCATGGCAAGTCAGACACAAGAGTTCTAATTTGCTCCAATTTTGACAAGTTGCTTGCGAAAATTGTCAACAAAACTACCGTTCTGATCCTCCATTATGTCATTAAGTTTTTAGTGCGGGAATTGTTCTGAAAACACATAGAAAACTGGACTTTCGGGCGATCGGTTTTCGCCATTTTTTTTCGGAAAACCCGCGCTATATAAAGAAACGGAAAGTAGAATTCCCAGAACAAACAGCGGATTATGCCGAACTTATTCGGACCACTTCGGCTTTCGGTTAAAACGTAAACAAACAGAGAAACAAATCGATGTTTGTGGCAATCAACCGGAATATTCTATGTGTAATTTAACATTAAAGTTAGATTATTATACACCATTATGACCATAAGATGTAAGCCTTTCCGATGTATATAGCATCATGTATTGATTTGCTAGGTAAATCGAGTAAAATACACCACAAATTCCCGCCACAGATCGTGGGCGTAACTCGTGTGATAGGAATGGTATACAAGCGGGCTTGGACTAAAAACAGCAAATCGCCATCCCAATATCTTATCTGGTTTTAGTACAAGAAGACTTGGACTATTTGAAAGTATGCTAGTATTGAAATTGTTCAGAAAAGTTCCTTCTGATTTATGTGCAAGAGAATTTCTGTGAGGATAAACCCAATCACATCAGAAAGCTTGATAGTCTAGCCCTCTTAATATTTTATTGCTTTCTACTTTGATGATTTTTCGGATAGGAGGATCCATAAACAAACAAATAAAAAATAACACATGTAGTATATATCAAGGGAAGGGGCAGTCCACGACAACTGCAAACAAATTGTTCATTCTTTAATAGAAGATATACTCTATGATATT
Source organism: Siphonodentalium dalli (assembly GCA_032622095.1). Taxonomy (NCBI): domain Eukaryota; kingdom Metazoa; phylum Mollusca; class Scaphopoda; order Gadilida; family Siphonodentaliidae; genus Siphonodentalium; species Siphonodentalium dalli. Next base: position 183,520,080 of record CP136063.1, read on the forward strand.
CATGAAATTTACTCTTTACTTATCAAATGTAGGTGCAATCATTTTTTAAACCAAAATTCAACAATTAACCACCTACGTTCTTAATGTTTGCAGAATTTCAACATCTTGTAAAATTCAGCAAAGAGTGACCTTGTTTTTTTTTAATCATTTGTAGGAGTCTCGGATCATCTTTCCAATGTGGACTTGATCTGGAAATACCTGCTGAGTCACAACATGATCAATGAGGTTCTTCAGTGGATTGATGCATCATTTTCTCAGAGAGATGATCCCAGATTACCAGCAGACAGGAGAGGTCATCAGAGGTCATCGGATGGAAGAACTATTTGTAAATCACCGCTGACTGCGGGATATGTCAACAGTCCATATCTCCGTCTTTGCACAGATTATGCTAGAACCATCCTGCTCAATAAGTTTTCGAAGTGAGTCTAAATGCTCTGTTTAACCCTTTATTATTATTATTATTATTATAAAATACATTTCAAATGCATTCCACAATCAATTGGTTCCAATGCGCGTACAAAATAGAAACATCCTACACAAACAACAAAATATCTTTTGTCCTTGCAGCCTGCTAGGCGCTAAGACTAACGATATTGTAGTATGTACAAAAGAGAGAAATCCTACACAAAAACATATTTAATACAACAATTAAAGTCTATTATTGTCACCACGCCACATAAAGCTAGCTGTATTTCAAAACATCATTGTAAACCAGCAGGATCCGCGACTAGTTTACTATTGTTTCGCGGAGTCAACTATAATGTAATCAAATTGTTACCGTCGACATCTCTAATGGTGTTAGTCTAGGTCGTATCTGACTGGAAATTATTACATCTATGTTCTGATATTTTTCAGGAGCTTTACTAAATACTAAATGACAAGTAGTTTTCTTAGGAAATGTTCAGATAATAAGTTCAACAGACATAGACCATTTTGTTGAACTTATTATAAGAACATTTGCCTAGAATAAATAGCACTTCCTCTGTACTTGTATTATCTGTTGTCATGATAATTTTTTATGAAAACCCCTCCAGGTGAGTAATAGACCATTCCAATAGATACTTTTGTAATTGATAGGGAAAATCCATTTAGTATAGAAAGGGTTAATATGTAGAACAGTAGGAAACATTCAAGAGACCCACACTCACACCTTATTGTAGGCTTCGAACATGCCCATAGAAATTAAAAAAAAATAACTAAATTTTTACAATCAATTGGCTTTTAGGAAAAAAGCCAATTATCAGTCCAATTATTATCCATGGGCTATTGTCGATTTCGATTATTGTCTTATCCCTATCTTGTGAGATGATTTTATTTTATTTTAATTTCTCATTCAATTTATTTCATTTGATTAGTTTTATGTTATTTCCTATATGTATATTGGGTATCTCCGTCAAATATATCTTGGACACTGAAACTAATGGTTATATATTTCATTCTAGAAGAAGTCGTTTTAAAAATCGGTACGCAATACCTCGAGTACGCGCACTTGTCAAATGCCAATTAATGGCGATTATATCTTTGGACCAATCGTGCGAGTCCTTTCGCTGTAACAGCGATTGAAAGGTAAGACCTCATTCATTTTAAATTCTTCTAGTCGCAAGATAAGTCGCATTTTTTCATCAGTTCATTTCTCATGAACGTTTCTCTGTATGCTATTGCGAACGACAACACGCAGTTGCCTAATTTCGTGCACTACGCACGTGTTTTCCAATTTTCGCAATTTAGTTTTACAATTGTTCAACAATCTTTTATTCTACAATACTGTCTTATTCATGACAGTAGTCCGTGGGTGGATAATTTCCTTAACAAATATTTCAATTTTGTTTTATTTACGAGAATCACTTCGAACAAATATCGTTTTTGTTTGCATAAAACAATAGAAAAAACCGATGCTCTTTAGAGTCGTTCGGGTTCTCGTCGGGATTTTTTAACATTGCACCGGATGCTATATTGTGTTGGCATCTCCACTAAGCTCCCGGTTGGAGTTTGGTCCCTGACAAAATCCTATCCAAATGTATTGGAAGTAATAATTTACAATATTTTACATTACAATATTTTACATTTATTTTCCTCACGGATGCTATATAAAATAGCCACAGTGTGGCTTGCCTCTTCTCTCTACATTGAACATACGTCTCAATGCTTTTATGATGAAAACTTCGTAATGTTTTTTCCCTCCGACAGGTAGGGGTGCCACGGTTAATCGTATAATCGATGAAACGTTCATACAGCCGATATTCAATTATCATTTTCGGCGGCGATTACTCTGAGTTCTTTATTTCGGATGTCGTAAAGTACCGGACATATTTGGATACCCTGTTTTACAGTTTAATATCGGACAGGTTAACAATCGTTGATTGTGCACAGATATTTGTAACGCATTGTGCGCATTACTATTAATTACCGGCTTTCCTTCCCACGAGACAGTAGCGATTGCTCTCGCACCTGTATGCACTCGCAATTTTCTATTCACGGGTGTTCACCATTTGCACTTGTCCACCTGGTCACAATCAATATTAACATATGTGAAGATATATTTAGAACATTTCCCATCTCCGTTAATTTATGGGCATGTGAAAGTGTCAGTGGACTTGGGTATATCACACAATGACTTTGATTTGAGATAACCCCAACTTACAATTATATTACCGGTGCAATTACACCCTTCTAAACAACAAAACTGTATTTTTTTGTCATGGGAAGGACTGTCTTGGTTGTTTCTGATACAAATTATGCACATGTGAATATTATGCTCTAGTAGAATATTATGCTCTAGTGAATATTATGCTCTAATCTAGTATTGACTATCGATTATCAAGATCAATGATCGTGGCACCTCTGCTGACGTGGCACCTTCTCTTGCATCCTCCATTAACTTGGAGACTCCGCTGGAGTTGGTTGGTGGACATGCCTCCTCCCTCAGGGTCGCGGCGTCCATAGCCCCCGCAGAGAAGGGCAGCGACGGTTGTCCAAGCGCAGCTACCTTTGGTCCTGCCTCCGGTTCCGCTGTGTTCGTTCCGTCGCTGCACCAGCCGGCCACTTGCTACAGCTACCACATCAGTGGTCCGTTTAGCTCGCAAGCCCCGGTGCCCTCGGCACATTGTCTGCCTACGCAGTTCAATGTGTCAACTGCCACTGCTTCCACTCCAGGGGATTTGACCGCACGGGTTCTGACCTGTCCTCCATCGTCAACGTCTTTTCCGGCATCCGTCCCTCCCGGTTTTGGGTGGGTATGTATCCCTATTATTCACCTGTGTTCTTTTCTCCACCAGTGTGGCCTTGCTTCGTACAGTTTCGGGCCTCTTTTGGGCTCCTAGGCCAGAACTTAGACTTAGTTCCCCGGAATGTTTTGCCTCATCAAACCAGGTGACCTGGTCGGGATACTTGCCCCTTTCCCCCCATCTCCTGGACGGACGGTGCTGTTCAGAGACGAGGACGTGCTGTCGCAACATCCCCTGGATTTGGCAGCGTTTGATGCGTGTCCGAGTTTGCCATGCCCATCCGAGAGTGCCTTCCATGAGGGTCATTTCGGATGGGTCAGTCCTTCGGTCTTAGGATAACAATTGCGCACAATTTTGCATGCATTACAGCACGATACTAACAGCACAGAAAAAGGAAGAACAAACATGGCCCTTCCTCTTGCTTCCTCCATTCACATGGAGCCTCCACTAAAGTCGGATGCGGGACATGCCTCCTCCTTATTGGTCGCGACCTCCTGAGCCATCCGCAGAGAAGTACGCCTGTCTTCCACAACCGAAGGACTGGATGGGGCCCACATATCACGAACAAAAACCAACGTGTGACGATTTTTCCTCTGCCAACTCAATACAGCCTGCGCTGCTCAGGGTCTGTTAGTGGTCATGCCTCCTCTATTTGTAGTCGCGGCTTCCACAACCTTTGCAGAGACGGTCAACAATGTATTTTCCTCTGCCAACTTGGTACAGTCTGCGCTGCAGGCTCGGAGTCTGTTGGTGGTCATGCCTCCTCTATTTGTAGTCGCGGCTTCCACAACCTTCGCAGAGACAGGAAACAATGAATTTTCCTCTGTCCACTCGGTACAGCCTGCGCTGCAGGCTCGGAATCTGTTGGTGGTCATGCCTCCTCTATTTGTAGTCGCGGCTTCCACAACCTTCTCAGAGATGGGCTACAATGAAATTTCCTCTGTCAACTCGGTACAGCCTGCGCTGCAGGCTCGGAATCTGTTGGTGGTCATGCCTCCTCTATTTGTAGTCGCGGCTTCCACAACCTTCACAGCGACGAGCAGCGATGGAGGTTCTGCAGCATGTACCGCTGGTTCTGTCTCAGTCCATCCAGGTTCATGCTGTCACGGCACATAGCGGTTTTTCCGAACCCTTTCTTGCCTTGGCTACCTCATTGTGCCTAGTCATCGACAAGTGGCATTCATTTGACTGAGTGTTTTGTACAATGTTACCTTCGTTCTTTGTACTTTGAGGTTTCCTCTGTCAGTCTGCTTTCTGCCATATCGCATTGCTCTGGCTATGTGCCGCATTCAGGAACTGCTCCTGAATAAGTTTCTTTCGCCTCCATTCTCACCTCCGTTCTTATCCCGTCGGGGTATTCCAGGTGTTGTTGAGACCTGTCTTTATAGTTTTGGGCCTTCTAATCTGTTAGATTTTTATTCAACAATTCGCTTTTATGAGACAAACCTAGACGTATTATGGACTTGATCGTGTGTGTGACCCTGATAAGTTAATATGCGGGTCGGGTGCTATATCTTACAGGGGACTTTGGCGCTCTACTCACTTAGCCGAACATATCATGAATGTCGACCGTTCAGCTCCATAGACACTATCGTCTGAACTACACTCATTTTCAATTTTACTTCTAGATTTGGGATGTATCTTTCAGTGACCACCTAACACCATAGGATTTCATCATATAGCGTATCAGCATTTCATTGGTGTCTAGGCATCATGTATGTAGTCATTTCACAATTATTGCTGCATGCCCATCGGTGCTTGAGCATACCAGTTGGCGGGTTATCACAGTTTTTGTAACTTGCTGCTAACCTACGGTATGGGTTCCCTATACCAACACCTGACGAACGATATTAAACTAAGTTCCACATTTATTTTGAAACCATGCAGGCTGGTTTATTGCATCACAGATTGGCCGTATGATCAGACAGTGTTCCATTAGCGGTATTAGTTCCTCTCCTTGGTTGACCGTACACTTCAATTTCCAGTTACTTGGCTTGGTGTACCAGAGGCAGGCAATCTTTCCATCTTGGTACCCTCCCTTGACCGTACACTTCATATTCCAGTTACTTGGCTTGGTGTACCAGAGGCAGGCAATCTTTCCATCTTGGTCCCCTCCCTTATGTGTATGTTTTTTCTTTCCATGGACATGATTTCTAGTGCTCAACTCAGTCATGTTTTCCTGGTGTATCCCTGGTCCCCCCATTGGTCTGGGCCCAACGGTTTCTCATATCTCCCCTGGGTCTCTCGGTCGGGCTTCAAATACTTCAAATTTTGAGTATTGATTCCGCTTTTCTGGTGGGGGGGGTGTCATAACCGTGTTTTCCCCTCGGTGCCCCTTTTGCATGTATTGTGGGCCAGTCAACATCCTCTGGATGTCATGCTAGTGCTGCTTCATCCTCTAAGGAGGGGGGGGAGGTTCCTTTATCCTATTAGATTCATGAATGAATGAGTTATCTCCCTTGCCTATGATCAATGTTTATCCTGGACACCTTCACCCTGTGATCATTACTAGTAGGGCACATGAAGTACGTGGTGTTTCCTTTTAGGAGGCTCAGTTGTTTTTGAGTTTATCTGAACTATTACATATGGGACACAATGATCTATTTTTTGGCACATGTCTACCAAGAAATCTTTTTGTTACAGGATGCAGGTCTTTTCTGCTTCAGCAAGTGGGTTTCATAGTCGGATTATCTGCCTCGTGGCCTCCTCCTCTTCAAGAATTCTAATTATAACCATTAGTTTCAGTGTCCAAGATATATTTGACGGAGATATAATATTTTTTAACCCAAAATATGTATCTCCTATAATAAATATCTTGGACACTGAACACAGCAAGGGCCCTCCCAGTTGGGATCAACATTCCCGCCCCGCGCACTCGGTCAAACGCATCAAACACACATGAGGAAGAAATTAAAATGAATGAGGTCTTACCTTTCAATCGCTGTTATAGCGAAAGGACTCGCACTATTGGTCCAAAGATATAATCGCCATTAATTGGCATTTGACAAGTGCGCGTACTCGAGGTATTGCGTACCGATTTTTAAAACGACTTCTTCTAGAATGAATTATATAACCATTAGTTTCAGTGTCCAAGATATTTATTATAGGAGATACATATTTTGGGTTAAAAAATATTATTTTCCAGTTTTACCAAAAATTCTTGAAAAAGAATTTTAAAATGGCCAGAAATTATCAAAGTTATATTCTACACATACAACAGTTATTTCTCTTTTATTCCAGATATAGAGTTTATACCACAGATGATCTGCAGGATTTTCAGAAGCTTGTCCATTATGTCACCTTCAATGGCGGTATATTGGACTCACCCCATCCTCTGAAGGGTGTTCCGGGTGTCGATCTGAAGGAATTCCATGTACAATTCGTGAAATACTCGGCGGTTAACAACCTCATCCCAGTACTATGGGAGTACTGTGAAAATCACAGGTATTTTTATTAGATATTTATTTCATATGTTTGAACCTACAGTAATTCCCTAAATAATCGACTCCTTAACCACATCAGAATTATGGGTTATTTTTCAGGATTTGGTCGGAAATATGGCTTGTTGCCATTCAAGAGCTTTCCGATGAATGGCAAAAGCCATATTTCTGACTAAATCCTGAAAAATTACCCATAATTGTGCTGTTGATAAAGAGTCGTTTATTTAGGGCATTACTGTACCTTTTATTTGATAACACTTTCATTATACACCCCCACCAACAAAGTGGAAGTAGGCCAATCCTGCAAATAGCGTGTTCCATTTGCAGAATGAGGTCCCCAGATGGTGAATTTAGTGATGCTATCCAGCACAGCAGGCTAGCATCTCCAGATTCACCCTCTGGGGACCTCATTCTGCTGAGGCCTCTATAATATCAAATTAAAATTGTTTTAGTTACTTTTGTCCCTTCTGGTAATTTCTTTATCCCCTAATTTGCGGAAGAAAAATGCATAACCGAGGTGGCTAATGGGTGAACATCACCTACTTCAACTGGGGAACTTCAATCTGATCCTAGGTTTTACATAGTGGTTGAGGTCTAAGCAGAATGAAGTTACCAGAGAGTGAATTTTGGTGTTTCTAGCCAGCCTTGCGGGATAGCGTCACTAAATTCACCCTTCTGGGGACCTCATTCTGCAAATGACAGACACATCTTTTCAGGCTTGTAGTAGGCGGTTACTGAGATTAGCTTTTCTGTCTAGATGTTTTTCTAATACTTCGCTCAGGTCTTTACCAGGTCATGCACATCCTGCATTTACCTATTATAGTAATATTCAACTATAGTAGTTAAATTTGACAGTGAGATATCCACTATTTTCCTGTTTTTGTGTAAAGTATGGATCGTACGTCCCAGTGCACAGTCACATTGCGCTCAATAAAACTGAAGAAAATGAATAGTATCCAGACCAAATTCATTTTGAATCCTTTTGCACCAACTAGTTGTCCCCCGAAAAAAAAATTTCGGGGGACTATTAAAATAGCCGGTGTCCGTCCGTCCGTCGAGCCGTCCGTCCGTGCATCCGGAAATGGTTTCCGGATGATAACTTTACTTTCGGTTATTAGATCAAAAGCAAATTTCATAGGTGAGTTTATCAGACCAAAATAAAGGTCATGTTCGAATATGGGTTTGCTCCGCCCATTTTTGCGAGAGTTATGGCCCAAATTTGGTATATTACTTTCTCCCAGCAAAACACAGGTCAAGTTCGAACTTGGGTTCTGCCCGACCATTTTTGGCAGAGTTATGCCCCTTTTTCGACATAGAAAATTCAATTTTTCATCTTTTTTTTGGTTTCCGGATGATAACTTGATTTTGGATTACTTATATCAAAATACAGCTCAAGTTCGAATTTCGGTTTAATCCGATAATTTTTGCGAGAGTTATGGCCCTTTTTTGTCCCCCAACCGGACATATAAAACCCCAAAAGTTGGTGTCCGGATGATAACTTTAGTAGAGTTAATCAGATTTAAATTAAATATGGTATGTCTCTTTCTCCCAGCAAAACACAGGTCAAGTTTGAATTCGGGTTCCGCCCGCCAATTTTCACCAGAGTTATGTCCCTTTTTGACTTAGAATTTTTGCCAATTTGAGGTTTCCGGATGAAAACTTTAGTAAATGTGTACTGAATGAAATTAAATTTGGTATATGTAGGTTTACTAGCACAAAAGACAGATCAATTTCAACGAAGTTGAGTTTGAACCGATGATTTTGCTCAGAGTTATGGGCTTTTCGACTTAGAAAATTCAATTTTTCTTGTAATTTTCTTCATTTTGTGCCAATTTGAGGTTATATTTTGACTTTAAGAGTTTTTTTAATATTTGGTTATTTGTATATATGACAGTAATGAGACAATGCACAAGTGTCTTATCCATATAGTATACTTCTAAATAAAGCCACCGGTTCGGGGGACACTGTGGCCGAGCGGCCTTTTATTTTATTTAATAATCGCACAAGTATAGCATTCTAAATGACATTATCATGGATACACAATCACTGCTATATAACTCCTCCCCAAGTTGAGCTACAGTGTCATTGACACTTTCAGAAAATCGGTACTGTCCAAGCTCTTATACAGTAAATTATCTGTATTTTTTCTATAATTTGCACACCAAATATCAACCAACATGTGAATCTGTATACTTGCAATTTTTGAGATTGTTTGAATATGTTGAGTTGTCCTTTACATAACAATTTTTCATGGAAACTGGTTGGTCATTGTTGCTATTTCAAGCCAATAAATTGAAGGCTAGTTGTTTTGTTTTTTCAGATTGTCAATAAACTTCTTGAAGGAATGTGAGAACAGCGTTTGTCATACTGTTGAGTGGTTCCCATTATTCATCAGTTACCTACAGATGCACAGGAAACCCAAAGGTAGACATTAGCTTTCAGAAGTAATTTACAAAACAAACATACAGTAATGCTCTAAGTAATCGAAGAAATTGTCTATTCCTCATTTGTAGTGATGTTCAGTTCACCCATTCTTCATTAAATGGATTCTCCCACCCAACTATAATTGCATAGATTGGAATGGTCTGTTATTCAACTGGATGGGTGTTTAGGATATGTGTGCTGATGACAGACAGCCTAACAATATTTACTGGGATCTTGTAAGCCAGTACATTCTCTTATATATGCGAGGCTTCACATTTATAAGAGAATGCACTGGCACAGGATCTTTAATGATGCACCAGCACAGCTCCCGTCACGAAAAGGTTAACTATTTATGTTTTTAGCTGCTTTTCTGTGGGCAGTTGTTTCTCTGTGCAATGGCGTGATATCCTTGTGAAAATAATCCTCTGTGCAGTCTTTTGTCCAGTGTTGTGATAAGGCCCAGTGGCTAAAATGGCAATGAACCAAATTTAACCAAATAAAACCATCTACTTAGTTTGACACGATTTCAATGACACATATATTAATTCCAGACATGGACTCCGTGTATGAATCTAGTCAAGCTAATGCTTCCCACGCTTTCGGTGATGAAGTGATAAGCTGCGGTCAAATGATCAAACATGACCATATACTTGCAGCGCTGGCGACCATGATGTATTCACCTTCGTCAATTGACCAGGTAAATTTAATTACAGAATTGGATAGCTTTGCCCTTCCATAACTGGAGCTTCATGAAATTTTGCGAAAACCCTGTGCCAATGCATTCTCTTATATATGGGCCAGTCTCCCATGTGGAGCCTCACAAAAATAAGAGAATGCATTTGCTTAACAATATTTAATACCTTGACCTTGTAAGCGAGTGCATTCTTTTATATATGCAAGGCTCCCTATGGGAGACTTGCATATATAAAAGAATGCACTGGCACATGATCTTGAATGCTGCACCAGCGCAACCCCACCATGAAAGGGTTAATCACAATCTGCTTTGTTGCATTCTATCACCAGTTGAATATCTCAGGAAATATAACTTAGAAAATGACTCACCACAATTACTGCTTGGGGTATTTCTGTGTTTGTATATTATATGGAATTGGGATTAACCCTTTACCCAACAAACCGGCCAAAACCGGCCAAATAAAGCTTCAACAGCCTAAAATATCTTCGGTCTGTCTCAATATATGGATATCATTGGAACCGGCTCCTTGACCACATTGTGATAGTTACAGTTATGCCCTGTGCCAATGCATTCTCTTATATATGCGAGTCGACCATAGGTCGCCTCGCATATATAAGAGAATGAATTGGCCTAACACTTTTTACCATTTTTTCTTACATTCTTTAACAATTTTATAATTTTTAATGTGGTAAGCCAATGCATTCTCTTATATATGCGAGGCGACCTATGGTCGACTCGCATATATAAGAGAATGCATTGGCACGGGGCCTTCTGTTGGGTAAAGGGTTAATGTGAAATGTTTCTCCAGTGATCAATTTAAAATTTACAGTGACCTCAGATCAATAACATTTTTACTCATTCCAATACACGTATTCTCTTACTTTTTGCAGGTACAGTAATGCCCTAAATATTCGACTCCTTAACCACAGCAGAATTATTGGTAACATTTCAGGATTTAGTCGGAAATATGGCTTGTTACCATTCATCGGAAAGGTCTCACAGTTACCCATAATTCTGCTGTAGTTAAGGAGTTGATTATTTAGGTCATTACTGTATCTCATACCAGTTTATGGTGACCACAAGTAGCCCACTTCTGGGACACTGAGTTTATATGCTGTTTGCATTTTTCTCTGTAGGCTGCAGTAGAGCAGGGAAGGTTGAACATATTTAGCGAAGTTAACAAGTCAGAACTCAGCGCAGCATTGAAGAAGTTCCCAAAACTACATGCCACATTGTTTCCGGTATCGTCAGATGGTTTGAAAAATGATGTCAGTGTCTACGATTTACTCAAGGTAAGTTTGATTACCCCTTCCAATGACAATACTTGGAAAACTTTATGCACATTTACTGGCATATCATTGGCAAATGCAAAGATTTTAAATTGGTAATGGATGAAATGTATTAGCAAAACATGCACCTCAAATACACAGATTGTGTGATCAACTTTAAATGGCCAATCAAAACTAAGATTTGATGATGATGAGGTTACTTAAGCAATGAATATTAATGAACTGACTAACAGAGGAGACGACCTTCAACTTTGTTTTGTTTGGAAAATTTGGAATACTATACATAGTTATTTTCTTGTTTTATGGATATTGTTTACCAGGATATGTTTTCTGATTAAACTATAGGAAAATTATTTGTGTTATGGTTAATTTATGAAGTTATAGACATACAGTAATGCCCTAAATATTCGACTCCTTAACCACAGCAGAATTATGAGTAATTTTTCAGGATTTAGTCGGAAATATGGCTTGTTGCCATTCGTCGGAAAGCTCTTAGTGAGAGCTCTCCGATAAATGGCAACAAGCCATATTTCCGACTAAATCCTGAAAAATTACCCATAATTCTGCTCTGGTTAAGGAGTCGATTATTTAGGGCATTACTGTAAGGTCTGAAGACAAATTTACTATAACACACTTTGCATTACATGTAGTGTTGTTTCATTCAAGGGTTCTGCTCCCTTTGATGTGTCCAGATTGTTCCAGTGGCAAACAACCAATACAGTCTCCTCTGAAGGTACAAAGTTATCACCAACTAGACTTCATTTAGTGTTATCTTACTAGTATGTGGTTTCTTGTCACTGACTAAACAATCATGTGTTGGTCACATTATCACCTCCAGGCTCCAATCTATATATATATAAAATCAACTGTCTTTGTGGAGCCCGAATTTGGATAACATCCTGTGGTGTATCGTAGAAGATGCTGCACCAAATTTTACACCGATTGTCAAAGAAAACATGAGCTAAATCTCAGCTCGAATAAAATTTAGTGCATGTGGTTAATAACTATACGCCCTTTTTGAAAAAATGTCGTATTATGTTATCAGTCTGTCCGTCCGTCTGTCCGTCCGTCCGTCGAGTCGTCTGTCTAGCCGTCCGTTAACATTTTTGGTTTCCGATCGATAACTCCAGTTTGGATTATTTGATCTGAACCAAAGTTGGTATGTGTATTTCCCAGCTAAAGATACAGGCCAAGTTCGAATATGGGTTATGTCCAATTATTTTTACATGAGTTACGGCCCTTTTTCGACTTAGAATTTGACCGTCTGTTAACATTTTTGGTTTCCAACCGATAACTCCAGTTTGGATTATTTTATCTGAACCAAAGTTGGTATGTGTATTTCCCAGCTAAAGATACAGGCCAAGTTCGAATATGGGTTCCGTCCAATTATTTTTACATGAGTTACGGCCCTTTTTCAACTTAGAATTTGACCAATTTCATAACATTTTGGTTTCCGACCGATAACTCCAGTTTTTACTATTTGAGCTGAACCAAAGCTGGTATGTGTATTTCCCAGCTAAAACTACACGCCATGTTTGAATATAGGTTCTGTCTAATTATTTTTACTTGAGTTACGGCCCTTTTTCGACTTAGAATTTGACCGTCTGTTAACATTTTTGGTTTCCGACCGATAACTCCAGTTTGAATTATTTGATCTGAACCAAAGTTGGTATGTGTATTTATCAGCTAAAGATACAGGCCAAGTTCGAATATGGGTTCCGTCCAATTATTTTTACATGAGTTACGGCCCTTTTTCAACTTAGAATTTGACCAATTTCATAACATTTTGGTTTCCAACCGATAACTCCAGTTTTTATTATTTGAGCTGAACCAAAGCTGGTATGTGTATTTCCCAGCTAAAACTACACACCATGTTTGAATATAGGTTCTGTCTAATTATTTTTACATGAGTTATGGCCATTTTTCGACTTAGAATTTGACCACATTTTGGCATTGAAATTAGGGGTATATCAGATTTTCTTTAAATGTAGGCACAAAGTATTATCTTATTTTGCGATAGTACAATTCGAAATGGCTAAAGGCCGTATTTTGCCACGCCCTAGCGATGCTCTTGTTTTTGTGTAGAATTGCAACTCATTACAGATCCTCTATATCTGATTATTCAATATTTAATGACAACGGCAAGTTTAAATCATTTTAGTATAGTGATAAGATATATTTATCACAGGTTGCTTGAAAGAGATGCCAAATTTCTCTCAGACGGATTTGATGGAGAAATATGGATATATTGAGAGAATTCAATACACATACTATCTGAAGCAAGGCAGACCATCATTTGCTGTTGCATCATTTTTAGCTAAGGAATATAACTCTGGCACGACAACTTTATCTGCACAAAGGTATGTGCCACAAGACACTAATTTGATACCTTCCTTATGAAATTCAGAATATTTTAGTTCAATATCTCAGTTTCCTGCCAAAATGAACTTAGCACTTAGACTATAGCACTCAGCCGACATATTGTAAGGTCTGCTATTATCTTTTGACAATGGCTAGCTGCACTGTGGTGAATGTAACTTCATTTCATGCATATTTTTTTTAATGGTTGTAACTAATCTTTTCAAAGATCATGAATGTATGCAAGCCTGAGTTCAGTTTGCCTGTCATTTGCAGAATGAGGTCCCCAGAGGGTGAATTTAGTCATGCTATCCTGCATAGTGGGCTAGCATCACTAAATTCACCCTCTGGGGACCTCATTCTGCTTAGGCCTCATCTTCTGTGCAAAGTTTCTTCACATAGTTTCTATTTTTTTCTTTTTTAGTTTAGTTTCTCTATACCCCCAAATTGGCAGACGACACATTGCATAATCGAGGTTCCCAATGGGTGACATCACAATATTCACCATTTGGGAACTTCAATCTGAGGTCTGCAGATGGTGAATTTGGTGATCCTAGCCCGCTATGTGGGATCGCGTCACTAAATTCACCCTCTGGGGACCTCCTTCTGCAAATGACAGGCACATTATACTAAGACTTGGTTCATTCTGTTATAGAGTCCAGCATGCTGTGTGCACTGCCAACCTTCTTGCAGCGAAGTATTTTAACAGCACTCATAAAGCATGCTCGGCGGTGGTATTCATCGAATTGCTTGGACAGGATAGCATCATAGCCAGGCTGATTGCAAACGTGGGCACTGTAATATATGAGCAAAAATCAAGAGAATTGATTGGCAGTGCAGAGGAGAGAAGGCAAGCATGCTCTCTACTGGAAAATGAGATAGGTATGCAACCAACTGATAATCAGAACTTCGTTGACCTAATCGTGCTGAAGATTTACAACCTATATAAACCCTTTCTATACTTAATGAATTCTCTAATTCAGTTATAGGAGTCTACATTATTAGTCTATTATTCATTTGGAGTGGTGTTCAGGTCATAAATGCAGGCGACAGACAGAAAAACAGAAAAAACAAGAGCAGAATGATTCATTTCATTGGTTGGAAATGTTCAGACAAGAGGTTCATCAAATGACCTATGTCATTTGTTGAATTTATTATTTGAACATTTCCTAAGGGACAACTATGCATCAATGAGTATTTAGTATAGAAAGGGTTAACCACTTAATTTGGCTTGCATACCACCGTTTGTTTCCAGAAAAATCACAGTTACTTCATGTGTTTGTGTCTTTTTTATGATTCTGTCTGTTCATGTCGTGATATGGCCTGACGGCTGAAATGACATTGAACTATCAATCAATCAAGCAACCAGTTTAATTTTAAGGTTGACTATAACATGTCTCGTTTTAATATCAAACATTCTATGTCCAAATAAAATATGGAATTCTTCATTAATTCATCTCAAAGTAATCAGATGTATTAATACAAAATTACTACATTTAGAAAAGTATTGTATTTGTAGTCGAAAAATTGAAAAACAGTATTTCTATTGTATTTGTAACCATCATATTTAAAAGTATTTGCATCTTAATTAAATATTTTATGCATGTATTCGCCCTATCAATTCAATTCAATTAGTTTATTCTCTTAAACTCATATTACATTTTCATGAGTATTGAGACATAATATATACAACATTTACAATAGAAGAACATTGTTATATGCAATAGCTATTATGTACACAGATCCGAATCAGCTGATCAATCGAAGCCGGTGTCACGTTATGGTATTTAGTATTGCCTGTTCGGTGGAAACAGTCGAACAGAAGCACGGAATCGGAAGAGTTTCTAAAATTCGTCGTGTATGTTTTATGGAAAACATGGTAGCAAAATAATATTTGACATTAATCTTACATATCTCCGCTATACGATCTTTGTTATACTGTAAGTTTGATCAATACGAGCCATGCAAATTGGGTTATGCTCATACTCAGCAGGTTTATTTGTAAAATTTTGATTCCAGATTTGGTAATCAGAAAACACCACGACTCACATGGCCGACTCACATGCTGGCCGTTGAATCAAGTGAAGAAAACCACTGTCGCAATATACGTGTGCTGTGTACATGATGCTATCACGAAATATATAATATAATATAACAATTTGACATAACAAAAGAGGTTGTGTATATAGTAGCAAAAATACTGATATCAGTGATAAGCAAATGTAAAGTCGTGAACTAGTGAAACGGTATTGATTTTAGTTTACTTACTATGTTGGTCATTAGAATGGTGTACCTTTGAATCGTAGCTGAGTTCATGTATACCTGGCTTCCATGCAATTACATAATTATGCGTGTTGTCAGTGTCATTCAGTTGGAGGTACTCGACAATTATTTCCGACATGGTCATGGTCAATTTATTTATACCACATGTGTATGTACATGTGATTATTTAGGCTTAGCTGCCCTTGTTAGTTCTCGGTTGACAAGTTTGATGAAATCACACAATCGACGTATGTCCGTGGAATTTTTCTGATTTAATAGTTCACTCATAGTAATGGAGTTGGGCCTTTTGTAAATAAATTTTGATAGCAGTCGCTGTCTGTCATTTAATAGTTTGCCACAGACAAGTAGGTAGTGGAATTCATCTCCAATTTCTCCGGAATCGCAAAGCGGACATAAACGACTTGTGTTGCCTGGTGTTTTCCACCGTCCGGTTTCGATAGGTAGTTGGTGATTACCAGTTCTAAATTTACATAAGGTTTTTCGGTTTGCCATGTTCAGAGTTTCCAGATATCTCTCAAAGGATAAATCATGCTTAAATATCCTATAAATTCGACCGCGACTGGAGTTGTTTATATCAGTTTCCCATGAATCCCTGAACTGTGTAATTAGGCTACACTTTATATATGATACAAATTGATCAATGTCTGGAATTTGTTCCATATGCCAAGCATGCAATTGATTACAATTTTCTTATATGTTATAGATGGTATGCAACCAAGGAAAATTATTTGCATTAATGTCAAACATGGTATGTGATAGTTTCAGGAGTATTCTAGGGTACCTGTCTTCATGGCTATTCATAACCTTACACCAAAATTTTATCATTCGTGTGTTCACATGTATGTCAATAGGCATTCGCATTCGCCATATAACATAAAATTAGGGGTTGATGGTCTCAGGTTGAGAATGTGCTTAATGAATTTACGATGAACCTTTTCGAGAACATCATTGTTCCCAAATCCCCAGGTTTCACATCCATACAGCAGTATTGGCATAACATGCAAGTCAAACAAATCCAGTTGGTTTTTTATCGACAGGCAGTGCTTCCTTGATTTCCCAATAATGGTGTACATAGATCTGGTTGCTTTGTCTGCAAGATCTTTTTTCGCCATTGAGAAGGAACCTGATTTACAAAATAGGATACCAAGATAGCTGAATTTGTTTACTACATCAATTTTTCTCCCCTTGAACATAAATATTATTTTCTTTGGGATACTAGTCTTAGAGAGATTGAGGATTTTTGTTTTGTCCACATTTACTGTCAGTTTCCAACTGTTACAATATTTTTCGAAATAATCTAGTTGGGACTGCAGACCTTTGGTTGTTTCAGCCATAATTGTGGTATCGTCAGCATAAAGGATCATAAATATTTTGACGTAACAGCTTAGTCGGTTCTCTATTTCTGATTCAATTGTTTTCAGGCCAGTTACGCCGTTTCCAAGTAAAAATTCTTCGAGATCGTTTAAGTATAGAGTAAATAGTAGAGGAGACATGTTCCCACCTTGACGAACGCCTGCGTAACGGGAAGTATATGGATTTGATGCCTTCTAGTTGAACACATGATTTTATGTGATTATACATATTTTTTAATATTTTGTACCACAGTCCTTGTCTCCATACCATATCAAATGCCTTTTGGAAGTCAATGAAAGCGCAGAATAATTTTTTGTTCAGTTTTCTACTGATTTCAAATAGTAAGTGTAAGCTGAAAATGTTGTCGACAGTTGAATAGTGCTTTCTGAATCCCGCCTGATTTTCAGATATAATGTCGTACTCTTCAGCAAATTGGCCCAGACGATTTGATAATATCTTTGTGAATAGTTTTCCAAAACAGCTTAGCAGCGTGATAGGTCTATAATTACTGGGGTCATTTGAGTTTCCTTTATTTTTATACAGAGGGACAATTGTTCCTATCACCCAGTCCTGGGGTACAAGTCCTGTATCCAAAACGATGTTAAACAGTTTGCAGTATATACCCATTAAAACATCACAAGAAGCTTTAATGTATTCATTAAAGATGAGGTCCTGGCCACAGGATTTATTTCCTTTCAGACTATTGATTGCTTGTCTTATCTCATCTTCACTAATCGGTTTATTCAGATTAGGGTTTGCATCGGTTTTAAAATGTTCTTCAATATACGATTCCAAGTCTGGGTCATCCTCGTGTCTAATCGCGTTGATATTCTGGAAGTATTGAGATAAATGATCTAGAGTGACATCAAGGTGTCGCGAATTTCTATCACGGATCCTTTTCCAGAAATTCCGCGGATTATTACGTTGCATTGTTGTCATTTCGTGCGTTATTGTTTCTCTGTGCGAGTTAATTGCTCTATTCATTTCGGCTTTATAGGCGCGAGAAGCTTCTTTCATTGCCTGGTCAGAGTCAGAGTCATGGCGTAATTTATAAATGCGAGAGGCCCTTTTGTAAGACTTGCGTGTGGTACGACACACTTCAGTGAACCAGGGTTTACTAGTACTCTTCGCAGAACTGATTGTTTTATGCTTTTCAAATGTTTGCATGCCTAATGTACGCTCCGCGGTTTCAATAATGACCTTGGATATCGAGGTAACAATCATGTTTACTGTACTGGGACATGTCTCACTCGGTGTTAGCGAATCTAACAAGTTGTTTAAACTGAAAAGAGTGTTATAGTTAATATTTTCTATGAACTCTATACGCTTGCTAGGGTCCCATTTTCTAATGCGCGTCCCGTTATTTATCGGTGATTTGTTATCATAAGACTGTACATATTCATATTCTAGATCTATTTCTGTTACCTGACTGCTATGTATGTCTGACGTCAATGGGTTAAAGGGGAGCACTTGGAAGTTCAATATCAACGGTAGAGCGGCGGATGTGCATATGGTATAGTCGATTACTGATTTATTACGACTTGTGATAGATCCGATATTTCTGTCTCTGCCTGCCCTCCCGTTCAAAATAAGGAGTCCATGAATTTTGCACAAATCAAGGAGTAAACCACCATAATGGTTTCTAGAAAGATCCTCACTTTTTCTGACCGTAGAAATATTTTATCTGTGCGATTTGCCAGAAAAAGGAGTTCAATGGTTATTTCAGTGAAAGCTTCTTTCGATGTGTATTTACTACCTTCTGGTGGTATGTATACAGCTCCTATGATAACGTGTGATTTATGAGAATCTTCGGACTTTTTAAATTCAACCCAGTGTACAATTAAATTTGGACTCTGTTTCAATTACTTTTGAAAATCGACAAATTTCGTTTTTTATTCCGATAGTTATTCCACCTGAACGAATGCTAGAAAGTTTTTGTCTGTTTTTCATATAGAATGTATAACCGTCCAGATGCAGATGGTCACAGTCGTCTGTGTTTGTCTCCATAAAGCATAAAATGTGGTGTTGATAGCAAAGTTCCTGAAATTCAGGATATTGAAGCTTTTTTCGGAGTCCACACACATTGAGAGACAATATTTTGATATTTCCTCGATTTTCGGCTATTAAGTTTGACTCAGTTTTGCTGTTACTATCTTCCTGTTCGTGTGGATATATTTGACTAGCATAATAATCGTTTACACATGAATATCGTGGAATTGTAACATCAAATTTGCCACAATCATTTCTGAGTAGATAATCATTCATACAATCGTTATCAACACAATCGAGACCAGGTGAGTTAATATTATGTGTGATGTGACTTGTAAATTCATCTGTGTTATTCGTATCATATAAGAGTTCCCTTGTATCTTTCAGTATGTCAGATATGTATTTGTCTCCACATCTAATATTGCTAGCATCTTTATGTAAAATGTCATTCTTATATTCAGTTGGTGAAACAAACTCTGATTGGTCGTGAGGTAGAGCTACTGGTTGAGCATGATAGGATAGAGGGGCCCCATAGTTCAGTATTCTATTACGGGTGTTAAAATATTCATACTCATCTTCAGATTGCAAATAGTCTATCATAGTAGGTGACCCTTCAATTTCACCAGGCAGCTTATTACTAGCGCCATTCAAAGAAACGCAGGAATCATTTATAAAATCACCCACAGCTAGGCCATCGATTGTCTTTTTAATATCGCGAGTCATGTTTGTCCTGGTACATGTATAACCCATAACAAATGTGTCGATACTACAACCTGTATTGGTCTCTTTAATGTTTCTACCAGTATTCAAGTTGGTGTCACCCACACATAAATATTTGCTCATACCGGTGTGATTATCATCAGCATCACAACACACATATTTAACATGCACATCTGCATTCATATTATCAACATTATAATATATATCATGATCAAATTGAACACAATTGACATTATTTTCGATACTATCATGTGTAAATGCGTGTGTCGAACATGTGTACTGAGATTCATTGGCATAGTCCGTCCGGGAGAGTTTATTGTCTTCAATGCGCAGGTCAGTGTGGGTGGATGTGTCACGCACAAGTAATTCACCGTCACAACAAGCTTGAGTAAGGTTTAACTCTTTCGGTTTAATATCGGTTCGTGCCACGAGTGCTCGCGATGTGTCCTCGTTCAGGTGATTGGCCGATTTACCGCTTGCCAATGTCACCCGGTGATTGATTTGTTTGTGGTCATGACAAGTAATATCGCTTTGGCTTTTCGGTGATTGTTTTCGCCGACAGAGTAAAACTGATTGACTTGATTCGGTCTGATCGCGAGTAATACGCCTGAGCGAAACTCCAATCGCGGTCACGTGTTGTCTGTCTGGTTGGCCGTCACAACAACCATGAGTTTGAGTAATGTATGAAGCGTTCGGTTTAATATTAGTTCGTGCCATGAGTGCTCGCGATGTGTGTTCATTTAGATGAGTGGCCGATTTACTGCTTTTTGTGGTCACCTGGTGATTGGTTTGTTTGTGATCATGACAAGTACGTGTAATATCGCTTAGGCTTTTCGGTGATGGTTTTCGCAGACAGTGTAAAACCGATTGACTTGATTCGGTCTGATCACCAGTGATATGCTCGAGCGTTACTCCAATCGCGGTCACGTGTTGTCTGTCTGGTTGACCGTCACAACAATAATGCTCGTGGACGGTTTGAGTATTGTCGACAAGCGGGTCAATTAACTGTATTGTGCTTGTCAATTTACTTTGTTCGCGTTCAAGTTCGATCGTATTTCTGTGTTTACTATTTAGATCTGGGGCAGTGCATGTATAAACAGTGTGTGAATGTGGACATATAAAAGGCACATCATGATCATTACACAAATTAAGAGAATCGTTCCTGATAATGTTGGAATGTGTGTATTTACACGCATTTCACGTGTTCATTTTTGGCACTTTGTTCCTGTCCTGGAGTGGGGTGGTGCTCTCCCTTCCTCGCTTTACAACAGTTTTAAATCCTGAGACACTCACAATGGAGGATACCAGCCTTTCACGTCCTTCCTCGCTGAAATGTAGACCCGACTGGTCTCTGGGGTTGTACATCACTTTAACCCCGTTTCCTTCTTTGGTGCGAAACATCGAATTGTCCACATAGTTCAAGTATGGCTTTCGTTTACACAGTCGTTCAATATATTTATTTACATGAAGGGCCACTACGTTGTGTTCCCTCATCTTAGCGCCCATTCCTTTCCTTGGTGGGACGCTACACAAATTCACGGTTGCGAATGGAAATAGTTCGTGGATTTGAGAAACTCCGTCGCTGATTTCCATTTGTATGCCCTCTAAATCACTGGGCCTTTCCACAATATCGTTTGTTCCAAGGTGAGCTGTCACCTTTTTCACTTCGAAGCGATCCACTGCTGTGTCGTATTTTGCTTTATCCAACAACTTGTCGATTTCCGCATATTTTGCTCCTGAGAATTGGAATAGTTTAATTTCTTTTCTGTCGAACTTTAATCCCCCGCAGTTACTGGCACCAAGAACAATCACTTTTATCATACTGTTTTCATCATTTTGTTCACTTGGGTCATCTTGTTCAAAATTTCCAATTGTTTCGTTCTCGTTTATACATTCATCATCCTCAGCATCGACATTTCCTTGTTCTGTATCATTGACTTCCTTTTCACTCGCTTTGTCACTGAACACCTCACCGTCATCTGTGTCGTCGTTATCTTCCTTCATAGTTATATTAGTTGCCGCAACAATACTTGGTTGAGAATTGATACCTATTTCATTCTCCAAATCAATCAGGTTAACAATTGGTATAGGTCTGAGTTTATTTCCTAGTTGATTGGTGTCTGTTATGTGTGGAGGTTCTTTGTATGAGAATAAAGTGCCTCGTCGCCCGCGAACATCACTCTCCCGGCCACTTCCACGGGACTCCCCAATCATCCTATTTGAATTAATAATGTTATTGTATTGTTTTTGATTGACACTCTGTAGTTGCTTTCTGTCTGTCCAATCAGTGTTTCCTTTATCCATACGAGCACGTCTGCCCTCACACATAGGGTCTCCGGATCGGTGACCAGAAATCAAACACACTCTGCAAACAACTTCATTTTTGCATTGCCATGCTTTGTGTGACGACATCAGGCAACGCCCACATCTATTTTTGGCTTCTTTAGCCTCATTACACACGAACTTTGGTAAATGTAGGTTACGGCAATGTTTACATTCTATCTTTGTAATTTGCGAAAATACTTTAACAATGTATTTCCCAATCATCAGTTCCGATGGTAGCTCTGTGCAATCCTTAGCATACATTTCCATTTATCTGACGCCGTTTTCAACTGATGAGCCATCACACTTTTCTCTCCTCATGCTGTTGTCGACCACCTGTCCAAAACTTGATAAATGCCTCATTACTACACAGTCTGGGAGCTCATATGGAGCGTTTCTCACTGTAACGTGGACTATCCTATTTTCCACATCGGTGGGATTTACAGTCTCTCCGAATAGTCTGAAACCTCTGTCAACTAAGCGCTCCTTCGCTTCAAGTGTGTGCAGCGATATTAAACACTGGTCTTCAATAACCTGTATAGCCGCGATTTCGTCCGCCCCAACCACTCGCTCTAATGCACGAAGAACGTCGCGGCCATTGAAACCCCGAATTGGTTTTTGTCGAAAGAAACCATCATGTCTCTTGAAATGGAAATTTCGTTATCAGACGACATACTAGGGGTCTGCGAAGTCATCATACATACATTTTTGGGAATTTAGGTCCGTGAGATTAGTTCCATTTTAGAGAAATATCGTATTTTCCATTGTGAAAATTCATAACAGCCGCCATTAATCGACGCATGCGCATCACCATGAAAAAAGTCTGTGATACAATAGGCATTATGTTAAAGCTCATTAGCTGTTTGAAGTTAATCAGATTCTGGGATCAAAATAGGTCAATAACTATGTAAATTACTTTTATATGGACTATACATTTACCAAAGAAAGACTGATTCAAGTCGTGAAATTTAGAAAAGTCAGATGCCAGATGGACCAATGAAGGGCGTTTTTTTTTATTCTGTTCCTGATATGATGAAAATAAAGAAAATTTGTCTCACTTCCGTTATGATTGAAAACTTAATCCTTTTCATGACTGGAGCTGCGCTGGTGCAGCATTAAAGATCATGTGCCGGTGCATTCTCTTACATATGCGAGTCTCCCATAGGGAGCCTCCTATTTACAAGAGAATGCACTAGCTTACAAGGTCAAGATAAATATTGTTAGGCCAATGTATTCTCTTATATATACATGGCTCCCTATGGAGAACTCGCATATATAAGAGAATGCATTGGCAAAGGGTTTTTCGCAAAATTTCATGAAGCTCCAGTCATGGAAGGGTTAAAGACAGCTAGAAAATTTCTCTATGGCTTTGACACATTCAGAAACCAGAACAGGGAAATATTGGATTTTGCAATGTCAAATATTACTATAATAGTTTAATATAACTATAATAATTGAATTTACAATGTGCCTTACCTGATAAAAGATTCAATAACTTTTATAACCTAGGCGAACTGCTGACCGACTGTCTTTACCACAACAAGAATTCAGCTTCTAGATTGCTATCTATGCTGGAGAAAACGATCGAGTACAATGTAGTAGAAGCTGGTTTCCAGAGGTAAGACTGGGTGGGCATGTTATTTTCTGCATTATGCAACATAGATACAAACAATTTCTTCATTTTTCTAAGATTATGCTGCATTTACTTTATTTCAATGGTGTAATAATGCTTTTGAACAGGATTTATACCAGTATGAAATTCATTGAGTTGGGCACAAGGATTGTTCCTAGTCACCTAAGTAATTTGCATATCTAATTTTGCCACAGAGGTAATTCTAACCTAATGAACCTATGTTATCCTTATAATTTATGTTGCCCTAATAAACATAATGTTTATTAATAGGATTTATGTTAGTAATGGAAGTTAGAGATGGGCGGTTGTGAAAATTTGCCTCGGTTTCGGTTGTGGAAAAAGAGTTGAGTCTCGGTTTCGGTTTCGGTTTTTATTAATAAAAATTACTAATGTGAACAAAATCTAATTATGCTTCATCATATTACAAAGAAAACACACCAATTGTATCACCATAACTTGTGAGGTACATGTCCTTTTATAATATTAAATTATGTATCATATTGTTACTATTACATGTATATTGTTAATGTCCATGTTGACTGGCAGTGCTAGAATGCAAGTGAGTCTGTGTATTGTGTATGACTGCAATTCAGCATCATATGATCATAAGTGTGAAATAATATAATGATCATTTATATTGGCATAAAACTAATGTGTGTGACTAGATATATGTGTATAGTTATGATTTGAAAAATAAAATTTGAAATAAACAACAAAATGAAAATAAAACATGACTAGATTCTCTCAATCACATTATCTGGCTATATGCCTATTACCATATTTAGGGAACATAATATTGTACACACTATACAGTATACATGCATCCAATACAAGTCACCTGAATGAGTGCTATTTCTCAACAGTTTACCGACAAACGGTATAATTCATTCCGGCTCCGATTCCGGCATAACATTTTTAATCAACGGCGCACAAATATATTTGACGATTTAACATCCAAACAGTGATAAAAACTAATATGGAATGCGGGTAACAATCATTGATACCTTTTGATATCGTATCCTCGTTATCAAATTCACCTTTCAGAGTATTTGTACGGCCTTAATGATTAAAATAACATGAGAAATAAACTGACTTGTGTTGTGTTTACTACGGCGAAAATAGGTGTACACGGAAGCAACGTAATTAATTCGTCGCGCGATTTCACCATGCGAACTCCTTTCTGCATATATTACAGGCGGCACACTTAGATTTCTTATCTTTCTTTGAAAAATATTTCCACACAGGACTCGTTTGTTCGTCGTGTTCTGCCATGATAGCAGGAAGTTGTGACAACCGAAACTACGGGTTTTCCCAACTTACCACGGTTGTCATTTCCGGTTTTTCCCGACAACCGAAACCGAACTGATTCCACAGTTAACCGCCCATCTCTAATGGAAGTAGTGAATAATGGATAAACTGATATATAGAGGATACCTACGCTTTTGACTGAATACAGGAATTATCTTGAGTGGGTACAAGCAAATACATATATTCCACGAGCGGCTTACCCACGAATGATAATTCTCGTGCTCAGTCAAAAGCTGTAGGTTTCCTTTTTAGTATATGCGGTTTCATTATTTCAATTTACAATTATTTCTCTCAGGCGATTGCTTTGCCAAATTAAATGTAGACGAAAACGAATCAGCTGATCGCCGACTGATTGACTCATCTCTGGCTCATAGATAAAACACAACACGAAGCTCGATATCGCTCTGTAACATGCAATGCCATAAGTGATCAGTACCACAGGGGCCTGTAACGCGCTCCGCTGTCCGCACCCCTTTTGCACTGCCCATATACGCCGCCTCTATATACGCGCCTTCTTCGCGTTAATGGAACATTATATAGACAAGGGGCACTGTAGAATTTCAACGTTTCACCATCGCTCGGAAGTCGCACAAATTTAGCCCATTCACCCCAGTAATTTCTACAGTGCCCCTTGTCTATATAATGTTCCATTAACGCGAAGAAGGCGTGTATATAGAGGCGGCGTATATGGGCAGTGCAAAAGGGGGGCGGACAGCGGAGCGCGTTACAGGCCCCTGTGTCAGTACCAACTATTGCCACCTTAAAAGTAGATGACGTCATTTATGTTATCGATAGCAATGTAATGAATGCTAATACAAAAAGCAAATAACATTTTGGTATTTGCTCGCTGACAATCGCTTGATACGCCATTTATTTCCCAGAGCTATTTCACTGCAGAGCATATAATAAATTTAAATTATCGGTTAAAAAATAAATTGTCAACATATAAAAGTTAATTTTGAGCATGTCTGTATTGCTAGCTAATAAATGTTTTTCTTTCCATTTGTCAGCACGAGCTTTGAAGCGAGTCAGAGGTGGACCATCGTAGTCTTGTTCTGTCATCTAATGAAGTTACCTCTCACCAAGTGTTACCTCGAGAAATGTGCCAAAGCTGACCAATGGCTTCCATTTATATTGTTCGCTCAGTTACATCAGTATCCAAATGAACAGGTGATTAGTTGAGTTAAATTTTGAAAATTTAGGACAGTGCTGTAACCCTTTCTATACTATATGGAATCTCCCACTCAGTTATAAAAGTAATTATTGGAATTGTCTATTATTCATTTGGAGGGATGTTCACATATTAAAAGCAGGCGACAGACAAAAAGATAATATAAGTGCAGAAGAATTCATATTCATTGGTGGGAAATGTTTAGGTAATAAGTTCAACAAATGACTTCTGGTTGTTTGTTGGAACTTATTGTCTGAACATTTCCTGAGGGAACAACTTGTCAATGAGTATATAGTGTA
Source organism: Siphonodentalium dalli (assembly GCA_032622095.1). Taxonomy (NCBI): domain Eukaryota; kingdom Metazoa; phylum Mollusca; class Scaphopoda; order Gadilida; family Siphonodentaliidae; genus Siphonodentalium; species Siphonodentalium dalli. The sequence continues at coordinate 183,546,587 of CP136063.1, forward strand.
GAAATAGTTAAATTCCCCAAAATTCAAGGATGTAAATTGTGTGACCCAAATAACGAAATTTCATCCAATTTAACACAGCTCAAGACATTTTTTCGTCAGTTAATGTTAATTCCGCATATTTTTCAGGACGGGAAAAATAATTTAAGTTTTTGTGAAGCAGGAATTGGGCACTCAGAAGTGAGGAAATTGATTCCTGTGATGCCAAATTTTTAATTTCCACTGTCAGGCCTGTGAGTTCGTTGTCTACCATCGTGTGCCCAAAATTAAGGGGTATTTAGATTCCAGGATTCTCTGACCCGATGTATCGATCTGCTCTCATTGCTACTGTTTGAAGGTTATAAATATAATCTGAAATACGCAAATAAACATTTTTGATGATGCTATGTGTTGGTTATGAGGGTAATTTTTAACCACAATTAAAATTAGATTGCTTAGAAAATTGTAGGATTTTATTCCATGCAATATCCATACATCCATTACTTGCTAGCATTCTCAGGAAAAATTAAATTAAAAACCTCCTTCCCTCATCCTATTCAACATGAATCTATGAATGAATTAACAAGTTTTGAACCATCCAAACTGGGCCTATCTTCTTAAAGGATCAATGTTTTATTTTTATGATTACAACTAAAAATACTCCACTTTCAGTTACAACTTCTGTTGCATAAGTTCCGAAGTAAGAGCTTACGAGAACACCTGCATTATGTCATAGAAAACGTTCTATCGGCAACACTAACTGACAGGTCGCATGACCAGACGAATGAGAATAAGAAGGACAGCCGAGATCTTCGGTCATCACTCTACTCAAGGATTGGCGTCGCTAAAGAAAAGGATACAGGTAGTTATATAAGTACAGTAATGCTCTAATTAATCGAATTCTTAACCACAGCAGAATTATGTGTAACTTTTCAGGATTTAGTCGGAAATATGGCTTGTTGCCATTCATCGGAAAGGAGAGCTTTCCGATGAATGGCAACAAGTTATATTTCCGACTAAAACCTGAAAATTTACCCATAATTCTGCTGTGGTTAAGAAGTCGATTAATTAGAGCATTACTGTATATTGTATTTCACGAGACTTTCCCACCCTCTGACTTGGCTGAGAGCTGTACCCCTATTCCATGTAGAGTTCATCTGTGAGATGGTCGGCACTATACCCGAGCATTTCATGCATATAGTCCCTGCCATATTTGGCATATGATATATGAGGCTTTGCGCTTGCTGTTGAAACACTTGTGTTTCATGCTAATGCATTAGAATTTGAAAGTCGAGATCGGTTTGCTGTGCAAATTCATCCTATGTAGTTATCATTCCGATTGATTACTTTGTCCAGAAAGTCGCTCGGCGTCTGGATGAGAAATGTTTTGTTATTATTTATTGCATTTGTATTTACAGATGAGAGTAGTTCTGGTGAGGAGTTGTCAGGTTTGCAGGCCACATCCACTGACGATGAGAATATGCATGATGAAGGTATTTATATAAATTGTATTCTCTTTGTTATCATCAGGCAGTCAGGTTTTATATCAAGTTAGTTCATTATTTAATGGCAATAAAGAATATATATTCCATGAGAGGTGGGGAAACAATAGCCAAATTATTTGAGGAAAAATTAGTACTACCTCACGATGTCACCAATCACGAGTTGGCTGGCACCCTGAACTACTAGTCCGGCCGCCAGATCACGGATGCGTGTTTTGGCGTATAAAGTTTTTTTCTCTGCGGATTTTGTAAATTCAGGTATCCGACATCAAGATTTTATCGGCTGGCCATCTGTCAGCCTTGAGCAATTTTTTTTATAGCGCCCTAAAAAGTATACCCCCCCCCCCCCCAATTTTTTTCACAGACATAAAACCAGTTACTTGGAATTTATTGCAAACTCACATGACTAATCTAGTAAAATATATATATTTTCATGAAGCCAAGGTATATTGACACTATTTTGGCCCAAAATTGAAACTCACCATCCAAGATGGCCACCAAAATGGCCGCCAGAAGTTGAAAATATATCATTTTTTCACAATTATCTTCTAGATCATTTCATGATGTTTGGAACTGGTTGAGTAATATGACTTTATTTTGTATTTATTATATTAACTGATCATTGGAGCAATTATATATGCCATTATTGGGGTCCTATCCGCTTGTGATCCCTCAAAAATTCGATTTTACAGAAAGCGGAATAAAATTTCACAAAAAATCACAACTGGGATTCTAGTCATATTTCAACAAGACATGAACAGAAGGTTGGAATTATGTGAGGCATACCATTACATATGAATATTCCAACTCACTGGAACCAAAATTCTTACTTTGGCTCAAAATGGCTGCCAAAATGGCCGCCAAAATATGGAAAATGGTAAATATTGCCCTAGGGTGTCCTGTAATCGCTTACAAGTTGTGGTTGATGTACAAAATTGGCTATTCTGCCTTCTATACATTGAATACTAACATGTCTGCTGCACCATGGTTAATTGTTACTGTTATCGCCACTGACATCACTAAAAATATTGGACTTTTCTCTCAAAAACTTGACATAAATATCGGCAAAAATTAACTTTTCAGGTTTGGATCATTTTTTCTAGTAATATGTAACTATCTTTAGATTGAAAGGTGTTTATTGTATTGGCCTATCTTAAATGTGTCACACTACGGTGTTTATAGACCAAATTGCTCAAAATGGCTTCCAAAATGGCAATCAAATTGGTAAAAGTTATTTTTTAACATATATCATTATAACATTATATATATAACATTATTCTCTGCGTTATCCGAAAATGTAGCAAATTGTGACTCACTTGGTTATTATACGTGTTAGGTAATTAACTGACAACTAAATGTTCTATTATGGTTGTCCCAGTTCCGAATGGGGCATGACAAATTCATTTTAAAGTATGGAAATTTGCGGAGAACCTCTTTTGTGATTCTGACCATATTATTGAAAGGAAATGGGCAGAACTTTGAGACGGAACTGAGATGAACCATAATATGTGGCTCTTCTGGGCCATTGTGATAAACCAATATCAACTGGATACAGGATGGTTGCCAAGATGGTAGCCAGGGAGTTACTCCATGTGAGGTGAATATGTATACATGGAGTTAATGTATGTCATGAATGATGTGAATATTTATACAATGAGTGACTATATGGTTATGAGTGTATTGTCCATAGTGAGATGTATGGGTATACAGGGAGAGGTCATGGTCATGTGTGGGGTGAATCGGTATGAATGGTGTGACTGCATGGTGTAGGGTTGTGTGTATCATGTACGGGTGTGCCTGTATGGACATTGATGTGGTGTATGGATGTAGCTACATGGTCATCTATGTATTGATTATATATATGGAGTGACTGTAAGGTCATGGGTGGGATGTACATGTGTTTCTGTATGCTCACGAATGGGGTGTGTGGATAAATAGTGAGTGATTTTATGGTCAGGGGTAATGTGTATGGTATACATATTCGCCTCACCATTGGCCATATCACTCACTGTATCCTTATTTGTCACACCATAACCGAATAGCCACGAAAGATATACGAATACACCCCAGCCATGTCAGTATAGTCACTCCATGTGAGCATATGCACATCATCCGTGGCCATATAGCCACTCACTATATACACATACACCTCGCCCATGACCATATAGCAACACGATTGTACATCCGCATAACCTACACATGACCATACCGCCACGAGTTGCCAAGCAGGAACACCAGGTATACTCACACACCTGACAATTTAGTCACTTCCTGCATATATATTCATTACATTGATGATCATACAGTCACTCCTTGTATACCTACTCATCACACCATTGACCATACAGTCACTACCTGTATACATATTCCACACACAGTCATATAACCACTCGATATATACATATGAAGCTCACCCTAGACCATAGAGTCACTCCAGGTATACATATGCACCTCACCACTGGCCATTCAGTCCTTCCAGATATACAAAATCCCGCACACACGACCACTCATACCATCCATACTTGCATATACACCTCACACATTAGTGTGGTCGTCAGAGGGTTCGACCCGGAAGAAATTGGTATACAAGCGGTTTTGGTGTCATTCGACGCGGGAGAATCTCGTGTATAACATATCCAAAATCCGCTAAAATCCGCTTTGGGCAAAATTCAGGATCCAACATGGCGTCCAACATGGCTGCCGTTAGTCAAAAGATACTCTGACTGAGATTAATTCGATAACAGTGAGAACAAATGTTGTCATATGTATACAAATGTATACATTTTTGCAAAGGTAAAATGTTGTGCCACCTGTTTATGGCAAAAATGGAACCCATCGTCCCAGATGGCTGCCAAAATGGCGGCCTAAACTAGAACATTTGAAGTTTTTGCCTAATATCTTAAAGATCAATTCCTGTTGTTTGATAATGGTTCAGACTGGCGACATTGATTAGTCATATTCATGTTAATTCATCATTGGAGCAATGAAAGATACCATAAATGGGGTCCCAGACTCATCTACACCCTCAAAAATTCGATTTTACAGAACGCGGTATAAAATTCCACAAAACTCTCCATTGTGATTACAGTCATATATCAACAAGAAATGGACAGAACTGTACAATGTAAGTTGGGCATACCAATATCTATAAATACTCCAATTCAATGAAACCCAAATTGGCGCTTTGTCTCAAAATGGCTGCCAAAATGGCGGTCAAAATATGGAAAATGGCGGATATTGATCACAGTGTCATTCAATAAATACGAATGTATACCTCTTTAAGATGCCATTATGCTAGCTCTATGTAAAAATTTAAAAATCAGTACCAAAAATGGCTGCCAAAATGGCCACCCGATGTGAAAAATACTATTTTCTATCACTTCTGTTTATCACTTGTTGCTCTCTGAACTGGGAAACAATGGGTATATTCTTTCAATGATCGTGTCAACTGATCATTACAGCAATGAATTTCTAATAGATTATATCATAGTTTACTCTGGTCCTTCACTAATAAGTTATAACGAATGTGGTATGAAATTTAACCAAAATCGACTTTGGGGTTCTGGTCACATTTGATATTTAGGGATGAACAGATCTTGTCTACAAAATAATTGATCAAATAGACCAAATAGACAAAAAGAAACAATAAATTTTATCTAATATGGTTCCAAAACGAAAATGGTAGACTCTGCCCAGCTTATCACATAATGGAAGTTGTGAGTGGTGGATGCAGTTGATAGTTGGCTCATATACATGTATGTGGCTCATATACATCAAAACTATTTATTTTCAATCTTTTGGTGGCTTCCCGCGGGTTGACAAAATCTCGACTCATCAGTGCTATAATGTCGTATATCCATTTTGGCGGGAAATGAGTATTTGATACCATTTGAATCGTGAGAAAAAATCCAATCCGATGGGCCAAACTGTCCTTGCATTGGATGACAAATATTCGCACAAACCAGTGAAGCAAATGTCGTATCTCCAGCTATCTTTACAATTATTCGTGCTATGAGGTCGTATGTCCAACAGCAGCCAATCGGACGCTTCAGGTTGTCCACGTGACTTCTGTTTTGTGTTTGTGAATTCTAAAATGTGTGCTATATGGCAGTATCTCCATGTTAGTCACGTGATCATTTGGTGATTTAAATTTTGTGATTGTTCCACACATTTCTGTATGATGATGCACATGGGTGAATTTTCATAGTGTAGAATAGGCACTTTTTAGTTCATAGACACATGCGATTGCCACCATATATAGCTTAATCTTCATTTATTAACACAACTCCATTATAGCACGGAAACGAATCGTCGCTGGCATGTCATATCTCCAAACAAGCTATTGCTTTTTAAAAGAAAACGAGGGAATAAACAGAAAACAATATGTGGTTCAATGAACAGCTAATGTCAGTTTTCATTGGGATAAATACAACAATACGTCATGCTTTGTCAACATTAGGAGAAATGTTGTCTAAAAACTTCAACCTTCATTTTCTCGGAAAGTTGAATATGTGGGTTACATTATAGCACTGATGCGACGAAATATTAACTATTCGGGCTCGGCCATCATTTTCAAGTTTCAAGCTGGAACTAAATGTAGCCCATGGATTCCCCATTCGACATGTAAGAAAAGTAGTTTTACTCTGATCTCTTCCCAGATATCAACTCTCCGGTAAATGGTGATCTCTTATGTTCTTGAAAATACGTGTGCCAAATACATATATGTATGAAGAAACTATCCCCATACATTGTTTACACATCGACTCCGTAAGTATGTGGAGGTTTTCTTGGACAAGCGGGATTTTCAAACCTCGAAACCGTCCGTACAAACAATAAAAGTTAATAGGAAATGACGTTGGATGTAGGTCTAGAGTACGTCGTCCGCATGAAATAGTTTTCGTGTCATTAATTTGCACATATTTCGTGCTCTGATGAGCATGGATGAACGCCTTATGTGGCAGTTTGATTGTCTAACATCCGGAAAATAACATGTTCATTGTTCACATTTCTTAGACAAACATGTTGTTAATCACCATGTTCATGTGGCATTTCTATCCAATGACAACCTTGAAATGCCAGTTAATCAAGCTAAATGGTTGATACCTTTACGCCTACGGGTCAGATCCAGCCGTGACGCACATTGTGTCTACATATCATTGATGAAATTCACTAAATGTGTAGAAGATATAGGTGCGTCTATATATGTACTAGAATGTTTCTATCCACATGTATATACCCACAATCGCATGACACGGAATTGTCACATAAAGTGTGAAGGGTATACAATGTATGTGCGAATTTTCATTTTTCCTCTTGATATTGAAGAAAATAATTTTACTTTGAAACTCCCCAGCTCCGATAACCAACTTGCCCACCAATTAAATAAACCCCTGATTATTCGCTTTTCCCTTCTGTCCTTTTCACTTTCGCCAGCACTGGAAAACCTATTATAGCCTGATGCTTCCGGACTACCACCGATGCCCATATATTTGATGTTCCGAATAGTCGTTATAAGTAGAAATGTTGAAACTGTGTTTTCAAATAATCCAGATTCGTAGCAATTTAATTTCTTTTTAATTAATTTCCAGATAGTCCCTCGTAATAAGTGGACATCGTGTTGGATCCTGCAGTAGATACTGCTTAGTTGGAACATTTCGGGCTGAACTGATTGTGGTAGTAGATTATTGGCAACATGTTTAATAGGTCTGTCATCGTTAGCTCACAACCGAAGTGTTGTTTCGGCTTTCCTCTGAGCAGAACTTAAATTTCGACAATTTTCGGTGGCCATTTTGGTAGCCATCTTAGCATTTTGAATCGTGATTGGCTACTCATACCCACAAAAAACATTGATTTCAATCAATGATGTGTATTGGTGCCGAATTGGCGTTTTGTCGAATGGGTTTTCGTGAATAACTACATATTTGCCATTTTCATTATTATTGGCGACCATGTTGGACGCCATCTTGAATTCTGTATTTTCCCCAAAGCGGATTTTAGCGGATTTTGGATATGTTATACACGAGATTCTCCCGCGTCGAATGACAACAAAACCGTTTCTTTACCAATTTCTTCTGGGTCTAACCCTCTGACGACCATTCTAAATATCTGCCATTTTCTATATTTTGACCGCCATTTTGGCAGCCATTTTAAGACAAAGCGCCAATTTGGGTTTCATTGAATTGGAGTAATTATAGATAATGGTATGCCCAACTTACATTGTGCAGTTCTGTCCATTTCTTGTTGATATACGACTGGAATCCCAATGGCGATTTTTGTGGAATTTTATACCGCGTTCTGTAAAATCAAATTTTTGAGGGTGTATATGAGACTGGGACCCCATTTATGGTATCTTTCATTGCTCCGATGATGAATTAACATGAATATGACTAATCAATGTCGCCAGTCTGAACCATTATCAAACAACAGGAGTTGATCTTTAAGATATTAGGCAAAAATTTCAAATTTTCGAGTTTAGGCCACCATTTTGGCAGCCATCTGGGGCGAGGGGTTCCATTTTTTCTATAGATATGTGGCATAATACTTTACCTTCGCAAAAATGTATACATTTGTATTAATATGGCAACATTTGTTCTCATTATGTCGAATTAATCTCAGTCAGAATCTCTTTTGACTAAAGGCGGCCATGTCGGACGCCATCTTGGATCCTGGATTTTGCCCAAAGCGGATTTTAGCGGATTTTGGATATGTTGTAGCAGAGATTCTCCCGCGTTGAATGACACCGAGATCGCTTGTATACCAATTTCTTCTGGGTTGACCCCTTTTTTTGCGTACCACGACCACACTACATGACAATTCAGCAATGTACTGTATAATCATACACGCCATCCATGATCATACTGTATAATCATACACGCCATCCATGATCATACAGCTAATCCCTACACACCCACCAATGATAATACATCCACGATATATATATACATATACATCCCATCCATTACTACAAGGACACTTCCTATATACCCACACGATAATGTCCATCCAGCTTACTCCAGGTATGCATATAGACTTCAATCATGACAGTACAGTCATTCCATTATACCACACATTACCCGTAACCATAAAATCACTCACTATTTATTCACACACCCCATCCATGATCATACAGAAAACACATGTACATCCCACCCATGACCTTACAGTCACTCCATATATACATAATCAATACATAGATGACCATGTAGCTATATCCATACACCACACCAATGTCCACACAGGCACACTGGATGCATCCGTACGGGATAGACACAACCATACACCATACAGTGACTCCATGCATACCGATACACCCCACACCTGACCATGACCTCTCCCTGTATACCTATAAATATCACTATGGACAACACAAGCATAACCATATAGTCACTCATTGTATACATATTCACATCATTCATGACATACACTAACTCCATGTATACCTATTCACCCACCTCTGACCATAGCGTAACTCCATGTCTACCATCTTGGCATCAATCCTGTATCCAGTTGATATTGGTTTATCATAATTGACCAGAAGAGCCATATATTATGTTTCATCTCAGTTCCGTCTCAAAGTTCTGCCCATTTTCTTTCAATAATATGGTCAGAATCACAAAAGAGGTTCTCCGCAAATTGCCATACTTTAAAATGAATTTGTCATGCCCCATACGGAACTGGGACAACCATAATAGAACATTTAGTTGTCAGTTAATTACCTATCACGTACAATAACCAAGTGAGCCACAATTTGCTACATTTTCGGATAACGCAGAGAATAATGTTATATATATATATAATATTATAATGATATATGTAAAAAATTTTTTTTTAGCAATTTGGTTGCCATTTTGGAAGCCATCTTGAGCAATTTGGTCTATAAACACCATAGTGTGACACATTCAAGATAAACCAATACAATAAACACCTTTTAATCCAAAGATAGTTACATATTACAAGACAAATTGGTCCAAACCTGAAAAGTTAATTTTTGCCGATATTTATGTCAAGTTTTTGAGAGAAAAGTCCAATATTTTTGGTGATGTCAGTGGTGGCAACAGTAACAATTAACCATGGTGCAGCAGACATGTTAGTATTCAATGTATAGAAGGCATAATAGCGAATTTTGTACATCAAACACAACTTGTAAGCAATTGCAGGGCCCCCTAGGGCAATATTTATCATTTTCCATATTTTGGCGGCCATTTTGGCAGCCATTTTGAGCCAAAGTAAGAATTTTGGTTCCAGTGAGTTGGAATATTCATAAGTAATGGTATGCCTCACTTAATTGCAACCTTCTGTTCATTTCTTGTTGAAATATGACTAGAATCCCAGTTGTGATTTTTTGTAAAATTTTATACCGCGTTCTATAAAACCGAATTTTTGAGGGATCACAAGCGGATAGGACCCCAATAATTGCATGTTTAATTGCTCCAATGATCAGTTAATATACAAAATACAAAATAAAGTCATATTACTCAACCAGTTCCAAACAGCATGAACTGATCTAGAAGATATTTGAGAAAAAATGCCATATTTTCAACTTCCGGCGGCCATTTTGGTGGCCATCTTGGATGGTGAGTTTCAATTTTGGCCCAAAATAGTGTCATTATGTCTTAGCTTCATAAAAATATATACATTTTACTAGATTAGTCATGTGAATTTGCAACAAATTCCAAGTAACTGGTGTTACGTCTGGGGAAATATGGGGGGGGGGTATACTTTTTAGGGCGCTATAAAAAAAATTGCTCAAGGCTGACAGATGGCCAGCCGATAAAATCTTGTTGTCGGATACCTGAATTTACAAAATCCGCAGAGAAAAAAACTTTATACGCGAAAACAAGCATTCGTGAATTCCGGGTGTTTGGCGACCGGACTATACTGCTAGACATAACTATATAGTAATGCCCGAAGTATATGACCCTTTTACCACAGCAGAATTATGGGCAATCTTTCAGGATTTAGTTGGAAATATGGCTTGCTGCCATTCATCGGAAAGCTCTCGGTGAGCTCTTGGCAGCAAGCCATATTTCTGACTAAGTCCTGAAAAATTTCCCATAATGCTGCTGTGGTTTAGGGATCGATTATTTAGGACATTACTGTACACTCTCTATTAAGCCAGTCCTAATACACAACACAATCCTGTGAGAAATACTGACAAGTGTCCTACACTTTTCAATTCTTTTTATTATTCAATAGGGAAATATCACCACAATTCACCCAACAATATTACAATTTTAATTTGTATAATATACTATTAATTGTTATTCCACTCTATTTGTAAACTTGATCTATGTTGTCATCACAGATAACCAGCAACTGTAATACCTGTTGCAATATATGATACCTCATCCACTAAATTCTTTTCAAATTTAGTGCTTGGTTAATAAATTTTGTATAGAATTGCGACAAATTTGAGATAAATTTTATCACATAATCACATTTTATTAAGGAAAAAGTAAAGATGCTTGTTGTGTTCTTTCTATATATTTATTAATTATCTCCAATTGGGGCCTGATTATAACCCTTGTTTCAGAAGATTCTATGAAGGTTGACTATTCATCTGTTTACGTCAGTCATTTATAACACCATGTTCATTTTATTTTCAGAAATTTACATCAATGTCGATGCTGTTCCAGACGACGTGTTCAGTATTGTCTTCCTGTGTCAGTCATTTTCATCACCATGGAAACACCTACTAGCACATGCAGTTGTTTTGAGAAATCCATTGCTGGCAGAACTTGCAGCCTGCTATAAGGTAAGGCCAATATAAATAATTTACTAGTTTTTCATCCAACTTTTTTTGGAAAATTGGGGTGGGTTGGTGGGAGGGCTACTTTTATGTTTTTTATTCCACACCCATTGACGTGAGTCACATGTATTCAACGGAATCCCAGCCATTGAATACATATTAGTGTATACCTCTAGTGGAATACAAGCCGGAACTATTCTTGTTGACGTTGTCGCCAAGAAAGATGACGTACATTACGTCGATCATCCGCTTTCGGTGATCCCCCCATAATTACTGGTTATTTGTCGGACTTAAATCACAATAAAGGTAGCTATAGTAACAATGAATGTGACATTCATGGATTGAACTTATCTGATTGAACCGTGTGGAATAAATACAGAACACAACTTGCATCATAATCTCGAATTTTTTATCGAACTCGTTGCGGACGGCACAAAGTTATATTTCGCTCGAGCTACGTTCTCGCGAAATATATCCTTGCGCCATCCGCAACTCATTCGATAAAAGAGTCTTGATTAAGATGCGCATTGTGTTCTGTCTATATATTCTATTCTTAACCCTTTCTATACTTAATAGTGTGGGGGCAAATGTAGATCTTGTATACTTCGCTTTTGAAGCAAGCCACTATGATTTCGTGACCTATTCAGTTTGGAGGGAATTTTAAGACTCTATTACAGTTTTTTATCCAGCCAGAAGTAGAAAAGATGTGAGGGTACCGATATGGTGGAAACAGCATGTAAATCTACCCTAGCCTTCAAAACGAAAATCGCTAAACAGCCCATAATGTTAACTCTCTGACCTTCCTGGTCACATCTGCTGTGTCGCCTGAACCAGTAAACCATAAAGGCAAGTGGATTGGATGATTAGGGTACATACCACGGTTATTTTGGATAGAAAACATGTGCAAAACTCCTTTAAAATATGCTGATTTTTGCTGATCTGGAGGTCACGTGACATTAAAACATTGGAATAGAGTCCAACTTTTTAGCACAACCCATCCCGATGTTGAAAATATACATGCCTTGCCTCTACTAAACAAGTATACAAGGAAACAGTTTTTGAACAGTTACACCCACACTATAAAACTCATTGATGAGCAGTTCTCTTAGGAAATGTTCAGATAATAATTTGTTGAACGTATTATCTTCACATTTCCCACCAATGTATAAGAATCCTTATACATTTGCATTATCCTTTGGTTTGTCTGTCGTCTGCTTATTTTCCATGAGCACCTCTCCAGATGAATAATAGACCCTTCCAATGTATATTTTTATTTTTAGATGGTCATGTCCAGTTCTAGGCAATATAAGGGGATTTAAATTACCGAATTTGATTGAATTAGACTGATTAATCTTCTATCCTCTAGGCTATCTTTCAATCTTAAAATTGAAATGTCTGTGATCTATTTGAGTTTGGTATAAATAACTTTCTTATAAATATCTCCCTCACCTACTCTTATTTGTAAACATTAAGCTCTTTTCTAGGGTCGTAACGATTCATTGTGATTTCGATGCATCATGATTTTCCTTGCCGATTTGATTCTGTATTTTTAATTGTCGCAACCAAGGATTTTTCCATAAAATGATCGACAACACTCGTTAACGTTGAATATAAATTTCTTATCAAATTCAGATGTGAAATAGATATTGTCCACAAATAAGTTTTATTGATAACACAAGTTCTCGATTAGTATTTCTAAATTGAACAGTTTAAATATCATGATAAGACAATATGCTATGTAAAACTCCACTGACCCGCTGTCAGTCTGTATTACTGAAAAAACTTGGAAGCAGCCGATGTCATACTCCGAGTAGCTGCATCATGATGGGCATCGAATCGTCAGGCAAAAATCGTGATTCGAATCGTGGAGTTGTGAATCGTTACGCCCCTAGCCTTTTCTTGTTTACGTTGGTGGATTGTTGCTGTGCTTGACACAATCTAGAATTCGTGTGATGATTTAATTTTATTTTTAGGATTGTAAGCTGGTTGCTTGTTTATGTGGATGGCTAGTTGCCATGCTGGATATGGAGGAACATTCCGGAATAAATTTTGAACGGTGTCCATGGCAATGGAACCTCAAGGAACTACAGTCTTTATGCTACATCCATACAAAGAGCAACACTGGGTACACACTGGCCACTGGCTTCGATATTTTCACTCAGGTACTCAACAAGAATCTTAATTTTGTTTATAAAGTTGCATATATTTGTCATCATTTCTTCTATTAAGAGTCAGGCCTGGAACTCTAGAAAATCCAAAAATATACATACACATAAAAATATTCCCTCCTCAATTAGGTAGTAGGTCAGTCACTGAAAAGAATTTTTCAAGGAAAAACCTGATATTTTACTTGTATGACATTCATGCTTTTTTGCTTACTAGTAAGTTTGTTTCTATTCTTCATTGTATTATGTCATTTTTCAAGGTGGAAAAAAAAATGTCTTATTTAATCCTTCCATGACTAGAGCTTCCTGAAATTTTGTGAAAACCATGTGCCAATGCTCCCATAGGGAGCCTTGCATATATAAGAGAATACATTGGCCTAACAATATTTACCTTGACCTTAAACTTGTAAGCCAGTGCATTCTCTTATATATGCGAGGATCCATCTGGGATCTTTAATGCTGCACCAGCACTCCTCCCATCATGAAAGGGTTAACTGATATATAGATGAGAATAAACTACATCCATTGATTGACATGCAACTCATTGCGGATTGTTGGCCTATTTATTTAATAATCAAATAATGGAAAATAACATGCAAACAGTCCATTAATTGCCTGCCTTCCATTTCCTGCCAAGACTCAAAGTTTAGATTTTGGTAACTGGATTAAACACTAGTCTCAATTTTGTTAGATTTCACATAATTCATCGCAGTCATATTATTCATATTGATTTACTTTTGGAATTCGCCGCTGACACCATTTCCTTGATTCTGTTAGATTTTAACATGATTTTCTTCTTGTGTGTTTATTTTATAGAATTCTCCGCTGTTACCATTTCTACGTTTCTGTGCAGAGGTCAGACAGAGAAGAAATTACAAACTCTGTAAGGAGCATCTCGACCTGTTTAGGGAGGAGATGAGTAAAGTATGTCTTTATATCTTAGATACTAGGTTTTCAATTCTGTTATGAACTGCAGATTAAGCCTTTATATCCTGAATGGATTCTCCCACTCAGTTATAAAACTATCTATAGGAATTATCTATTATTAATCTGGAGGGGTTTTCATGAAAATAAGCAAATGACAGATAATACAAGTGCAGAAGGCGTCTTAATTATTGGAAGAAAATGTTTAGATAATAAATTCAACAAAAGTACGACTTATTATCTGATCATTCCTAGGGGAACTACTTGTCAATGATTATTTAGTAATGATAGGGTTTAAATATGACAAATAATGCTTACAATGCCAAAATACAGCTCTTGTTGCTCTGATGTAAACACCTCAAACAATTATGTTTACCCCATGTTTTGTGCGATAGATAATGGGCACCAAGGTTGATAAACAATTTAATGTTTCAACCTGAGAAAGAAAGAAATTCATGAATTAGTCAATAAGTAATAGCAAATTTATCAACACTAACTCCACATGCATATCTCGCATGATAGTCAATGAAGATTCTGCATGAGAGCATGATAGACTATACACTCGTGAAGGAATCGACCTCGCACTTGCGACTACACAATACCAATATAGAACAGTCAGGAAACTGCCCATATGCATGTTATATGTTATCCACTATAATTTCACCATATGCATGCAACACCACTATAATCACTATATCACATGTTTCTTCCACAGGTACAATCACACACAAATTTTCTTTGCGAATACGTCAAACCGCAGAAATATTGAAACTAAAAGTTCATTCGCAATACAATTGATAGATAATTCATTGTATGACAACCAGTTGACAGTGTACCACTATTACAGGGCTCAAAATACATTTAATTTTGTGAGAATCAAATGCCGAATCAAGTTAATCATAAAGCACTGAAAATTGAAAAGTTTCGCTAGAATCATTAGGAGAATCAATTCGGTGATTCTCGTCGAATCTTAAGGCCTGCTATTACACCCAATAGTTGTTCATTAACCAGATAAACTAGTTTCTAGTCACTGAAGAATATATTATATAGAACAGAATTATGTGATAAGTCTGGTCATAGAGGTACAATGTGACACAATCTGTAATTATTGGAGGTCTTGATCGATCTCTACAAGTTGTTTCAACGCCCAAACTCTGGATTACCAAACCCGTTAGAGACCCCAAAAATTGGTTAGATCAGTCCCTGACTTGGTGACATTCCTCACTACTGCAAGAGGAATGGGCAGTCATACAACAGTTCTGATATCTCTATGCTAAACTAAGCTATCTTTTACTTCAGTATGCTCATGAGAATTCCCATCAACAGAATCAGCAGATTATCGGGTCAAGTTCATGGATTGAGGAGGTTGTTGTGAATACGGTACAATACCTGGTGTGTGAGGCATGCCACGCATACGATCTGGGACATCTCCTTGAGTTTCTGCACCAAGAGAGGATCGAGCAAATTCTAAGTGCTGAGTGTAAGTCGTGTCACTTTTCTTCTTCTTCATGTTCTTCTGCAACCTCTAGCTTTAACTCTCTGGATGCTGGACTCATCGCCCTAAATCATGACATTCACTGCCGGTGACGACTTATCTTGTCACCCATATTTCCATATCTCCATCAAAGATATCTTGCCCACTGAACTATATGGTATATCCCATTCTAATTAGAAAGGGTTATAAACCCGAAGTTGAAAACGGTACGAAAATTCTATGGTGCGTTTAATCATCGTTCATGTAATCCCAATAGATGGCGCAATATGCCCATCTTAATACTCCATGGACCACGTGATCTCCACTTTTGACAAAACCAGAATGCCATATAGTTCAGCAGGCAAAATACTTCTAGTAAATATATATTTTACTTATTTAGAAAAATATTGTTTTCACTCTTAGCTAATAGACTAAATAGAATTTTCTGGTTTAGTGACATTATATAGTTAAATATATACCGGTATCTGCCGGTATGCATATTATCACAATGATGCAGTTACAGCCTGCAGTGTATCATTTATCGCAGCATCTACAAAGGACTATTTGATGACAATCAGAAAGGCCTCAGCGTCAACTGATGAAGTAGATTATGTTTTGACAAAAGCATTGACTCAATTAACAGGTGTCAGTATTGAAATTTAATAGAACACCTCTTATGGTATCCATGCAAATTCATAAGTATTCTGGCATTGTGTATTGACATTGACAAAAACGGCAACCAAGTCACTTATTTTATACTGCATTGGATTTTTTATCTATGAAACCAACAGGTGTGGTGAACTTAGAAATCATCAGCCAGAAGATGACTAAAAAGTGGTGGCCGACTGATGCTTATATAATAATATAATGTCATGAGGTCGTTCAAGGGGGCTGGTGACAGCTAGGTAAAGTAAATTCACATCGAATCAAACCACCGTAATAGAAAATTCAGGGACATCAACAGATTGTTTTCATTCCCACTGATTTTTTAAACGAACAATATGAAAAAGATATCAATTCAGCACACATATTTGAGAGACTCACATATAAGAGAATGCACTGGCACAGGATCTTTAATGCTGCACCAGCGCAGTCCCCATCATGAAAGGGTTAAGACAGTAGATCTTCTCACTCAACTAAGAATTTGATGACTGTCTATTTCAGTACCAGATTTTGGTAAATTGCTGAGACTCATTCGAATTGTCCATAATCATGACCTAAACATCAACATGGTTAATATATGGAACCGTGCATCAGAGACCTTCACCAATGAATGCAAACATCTCATCGCAGTACTGGTGAATCAGAGGCTATTTCAAGATGCTCATGAAGTTGCGTTAGTGGCTGATCTTTCATCCGATGACATCGCTATCTCCCAGGTACAGTAATGCCCCAAATAATCGACTCCTTAACCACAGCAGAATTATGGGTAACTTTTCAGGATTTAGTATGAAATATGGCTTGTTGCCATTCATCGGAAAGCTCTCAGCAGAATGAGGTTCCCATTCACCCTCTAGGGACCTCATTCTGCAAATGGCAGACACACTCTTTTCAGACTTGGTCATACACAGACATAAAATGTCAAGCTATGTGTTTATAATATCAGGGTTTCCGCTATTGGGGCAGTGGTTCCCTTTTAGGGTTCCTTTCCCCTAGCCCATATTTATTTTGTAAGTTTAAACTATAGTTATACCACAATTTCCGTACAATAATGACAACTTGCCACATTTTAATGTTCGGTGAGACAAAGGCCTTGAAAGGACTTGAATTTGTTTTACTAGGGGTCTTGAAAACCTATCAAAATTATCTCAAAACGGCCTTGAAGAGCCTTGAATTTGACCCATTCTTTAGAGCAGGAAGCATGTTACTGGGTACTGATCTGCTCCATTGAGCTAGAAGTCAGTCAACATTCATAACTCAGAAATTAGTGTTTGGGAAATGGTGTATCTTGATATTTGAAACAGAATATCTTGTTAGATTAACCTTTGCTTTATTGTAGATTTTAATAATGTTTATGATTAAAGGGCGGGTGGCCTCCATTGTCAGGTTATAATTTAGAAAATAACATTTATCAAGTTGTGATAATTGCCTCAAGAATATACTAATACTATAGCATGATATGAATGTGATATTATTCACAAAACATGTAGGTCGAGTGTTGTTTAGTTTCTCGCAAAAAGCGCAGTAAATTGTTTATAAGCAGTTAAGATATTGCATCATTTCCTTATTTGGATTCACGTGCATTATATGTCGGTTGTAAAACCCCTAATTTTGTGCGTCTATGACTTGCAACTCAAAATCGTATCATTTGTAAATTCCTTATTTGGTATGTATTACCATTTATAGGTATGTGACATAATTACCTTAAGTTAGGAGAACATACTAACTGGATATACTAACTTATTTAATATTCTTTCTATTTATGGCGGTTTTAACTGATGTGACTATTTTAACAGCTATACCCACGACAAAAGCCGCTTGTATCTTTAAACATACTTGACGTCTCTATATTTTGGATTTATTGTTTATTTATTAAATATTTTTGCCTCACCCTTATTGCGGCATAAAGTGGGTGTTCTTATGATATGTTGTTTGTTTTACTACTAAAAGATTGAAGAAGAAGAGAGAAATCGATGTTCGGCTGGTCTCTGGGAATCGAAGCTTGCGAGAATGACATTCTGGCATTTCTGCAGCGAAATATTCAAAAAGTATGATGTTACTGCTCAGACAGCTATGGAATATTTCCAGGTAATTATAAGATTTCAATTTTTCCACACCTGGCATTAAATGTATTTATTCCACACCCGTTGGCTTGAGACACGTGTATTTAACCGAATACGAGCTACTGAATATGTTTTATTGTATACAAATAGGTGTGCTGGAACTACTTTGAAACTGACATTGTTTCCAAAGAGCAATGACGCACATAACATCAACGATCTGCTTCGGGTGATAAACATATATTACCATTTTTTCATCAGAAATTCAGAATTAAATCACAATAAAGGTAGTTATTGTTCCATATGCATCTTGTTGATGTCAAATGACATACATGTTGTTCGCCTCAACCATGAAACCTGATTTATAAAATAAAAGCATCACCACACATGACAATACAAGCCCTGCATGTGCCTAAATAAACCTGGTAAGCCTGTATTTTTAATGCATGGATCTTGGATGGGTGACTTGTAGTAAACACGGAACAACACATGTGTTAATGGGTTTGTTGATACAGCACTTGTACTATCACATTAGGATAGAACTCTAGGTTGCACCTCTCCTTCTATCCTTCCGAGCTAACACTCATGCCGTATCAACAAACCTATTAGCACAATCATGTCATTCTCTGTATGGACATGTATTCAATGGGATTCCTACCAATAAATAAATATAAGTTTCCCACTTTGAGGAAAAAGTACAAGCTATATTACGTTGGTGTTGTTTGTCATTTAGAGAGATCACGGAAAGTATGTAATGCAAGTTCTATCACAAGTTTGATTGACAATTAATTTGAATTCACTCTCTGCGCAAACTATCTTCTGATGACAAAACATTTTGTATTACATGTATACACACACATTATCCATGAATATTTCTTTGAATTCATGAAACTCATTAAATCAGATAATTTTTCACTCAGTTTTAAACCCTTTGTATACTAAATACTCATTGATTAGTTGTTCCTACAGGAAATGTTCAGATAATAAGTTCAACAAATGACCATAGTTATGGAATAAGAGAAGCTGTCACAATCTTATCTGAACATTTCCCTCCAAAGAATATAAATCCTTCTGCACTTGTTTTTTTGTCATACTGTCATCTTATCATTTCACCTGAACATCCCTCCAGATAAATAACAGACTATTCCAATGAATACATTTGTACCTGAATGTGAGAATCCATTTAGTATTGAAATGGTTGAAGACACTCACTGAGGGATGAGTTAAAAATAGTAGTGCACACATTTAAAAAAATTGTATACACTTTATGTATCATACGACAAAGAAACAAACACATATTGCACCAACAGCACATTTTTAAAATTGGATATGGCTCATTTGAATGTCAACTTTCGAGTTTACATACTTTTAGTCAAACTGTCATAAGGTCTGTGGAGCTGATGAGCTCCTTGTGACGATAACCAGTTCAAAACGACATTGTTAGGAAAGCGCAGATACAAATGTTAGATCCACAATCCTGTGAAATATATTCTTCAATTTCATATTGAAACAGGTGGAAACCCTGGACTGTCCCGGTGATCTGTGAATTGTAAATATATTTTCTATGATTTTATGCCAATAGAGGTGGAGAGATTGGACTGTCCCAGCGATCTGTGAATTGAAAATTTATTTTCTCCTATTTCGTGCATATAGAGGTTGAAACCCTGGACTGTCCTGGCCAGGCCTTTATATTACTCAAAATTCTAGTCGATAAACGTTGTTCCCAAGATATGGAAATGTGCCCAAAATAAAGATGAGAATGGAATTCTGCCATGTTTATATACCTGGAGTACTGATAAACACTGAACTGTCGATTTCCGTATTTATAATCAATGAAAATTTATCCTGGAATTGTTAATTCTTGGGAATCGACTGCAACAATTTCAAGTTTTTTGGTTTTGAAATTTCATGATCATAGGAGGCCAAACTATGGTTCGCCCTGATGTGCCCAAATTACACTAATCTAAAGGACTCCTGACGATCTGTAAATTGTAAATATATCTTCACTGACTTCATGTAGAGAAAGGTGGATACCCTGGACTGTCCTGGCGATCTGTGAATTGTAAATGTATTTTCACTGTCTTCACGTAGAGACCCTGGACTGTCCTGGCGATCTGTGAATTGTAAATATATTTTCACTGTCTTCACGTAGAGACCCTGGACTGTCCTGGCGATCTGTGAATTGTAAATGTATTTTCACTGTCTTCACGTAGAGACCCTGGACTGTCCTGGCGATCTGTGAATTGTAAATATATTTTCACTGACTTCATATAGAGACAGGTGGAGAGCATGGACTGTCCCGCAGATCTGTGAATTGTAAATATAATTTCTCTCTTCTATATAGAGACAGGTGGAACACTTGAACTGTCCTGGCGACCGTGCTTCTCTCTATGGTGTAATGCTCGCCTGTCTGAAGGAATACAAGGAGATCGGAGAGAACAAAACAGTTATCGCCAGCGAGATATACAGAAATATGTGGCAGTGTAAAATACAGGCGAAGGTTAAAGACATGCAGGTTTGTGAGAGAATCTCTCATATAATGCTAGACCAAACTAAATTGAAATAGATTTAGTAGCACCCATGTTTGGGTCCACACTTGCTTAGGCATTGCCCCAGATGTGCTAGAAATTTAATTCAACGAAGCATCGATATCATGAATGGATAACTTCACATGTTTAATTATTGATGTTATTTCCATTTTTTTTTTTTAATGTTGCCATTAGCCCTCCAAAACCGGAAGCAGGATGGGGTGCTATTGTTTATGCTACCTCAAATAGAGTATTATTGTGGGGGGGGGGGGGGGGGGGGGGGGTAACTGCCAGTTTAGCCTGTGTTAAATATGACATTACTGATTTGATGTTTTAATTATTTTGCAAACAACACCTGTGATATTATTGCAGGAAATAACAGAGGAAGAAGGCAAAATAGATGAGATATTCCAGATGTACAGCAGTGAAAAACAGAAGAAAGATATCGTCAACAAGTCAGAGTTGCTTCACTTTGGAAAAATGCCAACAAAAGAAATGCAAGAGTTCTCCTTTACCACGGATGTGAGTTGGAATTTAACTCTTGGAGCTTCCTGAAATTTTGCGAAAACCCTGTGCCAATGCAGTCTCTTATATATGCGAGTCTCCCATAGGGAGCCTCGCATATATAAGAGAATACATTGGCGCAACAATATTTACATTGTCTTTGTAAGCCAGTGCATTCTCTTATATATGCAAGGCTCATTACGAGAGACTTCCATAGGGAGCCTCGCATATATAAGAGAATAGAATGGCCAAACAATATTTACCTTGATCTTGTAAGCCAGTGCATTCTATTATATATGCGAGGCTCCCTATAGGAGACTCGCATAATATAAGAGAATGCACTGACACAGGATCTTTATTGCTGCTCCCATAATGAAAGGGTTAATAAGATATTGATAGGAAATTTGGGTCGAAGTGTCAGATTGACTCTCTCATCTTTTATTTTTGTTTCGTTTCCAGGAGCGTCAGGCATTAGACATCCTCATCAGTGATTTGCTGAGGAACGGAAAGATCTCAGACAGCTGCCGTGTTGCTACTTTATTTGGTCACCAAAGTCAAGATTTAGCTATAATACTGGTAGGGGGAAAGTTCAGTCGTAGTTTAACTCTGCACTTTAACTATAAGGCCAAATAAATAAAAAATACTGTGTTCGCAGGCACCTCACTCGTCACCAAAATGAGGGCCTCATCAAAAATAATTATGTGCAATTTTCAAAAATAATTCTCCAATTTATCCACAATTTGATATTTGGCCATAGACTAATCGATTGGTAATTCACAATAAGAATATTGGGTTACTTACAGTGCGGCATGGTATAATATTCAAACTGCAGATTGATTTCTGAATAATTATAGAAATTAATGTGGAGAAAGCTATTTAAATACTAGAATTGAATGTAGTTTGAGTGTGTTTTATTGAGGGGTATGTCAATGGCCGTTGGAACACATTTAGTGTGAACTGCAACGCAATGTGCCCAACAGCCACAGCGCTACAACACACTCAAACTACATTATTTTTTTAACCCTCTCATGACTGGAGCATCCTGAAATGTTGTGAAAACCTTGTGGCAATGCATTCTCTTTTATATGCAAGTCTCCCATACGGAGCCTCGCATATATAAGAGAATACATTGACCTAACAATATTTACCTTGACCTTCTAAACCAGTGCATTCTCATATATGCGAGGCTCCCTATGGGAGACTCGCATAATTATCCCCCGCCAAATTGAAAATTTGCGGGGGATATAGGAATGGGTTCTGTCCGTCCATCCGTCGTTCCATCTGTATGTCTGTCTGTCCGTCCCGAATTTGTAAGAGTAATAACTTGAACAAATGTCAACGGATTTCAAAGAATTTTGGTATATGAGTTCACATGACCAGTATCTAGAACGAGTTCGCAAACCAGGTCCGGCTGGATATTTTCAGCAGAGTTATTGGACTTTGTTTATTATTTTTGTCGAATTTACCAAATACCAAATAGACGACGTCACAGGGCTCATTTCCACAAATCTCAATGGATTTCAAAGATATTCGGTATATGTGTTCACCTGACCATTACCTAGAATGAGTAGGCAAGCCAGGTCCGGCCAGATATTTTTACCGGAGTTATTGGACTTTGTTTATTATTTTTGTCGAATTTACTAAATAGCAAATAGACGACATCACAGGGCTTATTTCAACAAATCTCAACGGATTTCAAAGATATTTGGTATATGAATTCACCTGACCATTACCTAGAACGAGTTTGTCGAATTTACCAAATAGTTCGCAAACCAGGTCCGGCCGGATATTTTAAGCGGACTTTGTTTATTTTTTTGTGTGCAAATTGACAACATCACAGGGCTCATTTCCACAAATGTCAACGGATTTCAAAGATTTTTGGTATATGAGTTCACATGACCAGTATCTAGAATGAGGTTCACATGACCAGTATCTAGAATGAGGTCACAAACCAGGTCCGGTCGGATATTTTCAGCAGAGTTATTGGACTTTGTTTATTTTTTTGTGTCACAGGGCTCATTTCCACAAATGTTAACGGATTTAAAAGATTTTTGGTATACGAGTTCACATGACCAGTATCTAGAACGATTTCTCAAACCAGGTCCGGCCGGATATTTTCAGCAGAGTTATTGAACTTTGGTAGTTATTGGTATATTCATTCCCATGACCAGTACATAAAATGAGTTCGCAAGCCAGGCTTTTTGACAAAATCTCACCTCTTGTTTAGCACATACTGAGAACGCAAACATTATTGACAATGCACTTCCCCAACTGCACATTTCGGCGGGGGATACAGCCGTCTGCGACTGCTTGTTAAATAAGAGAATACATTGGCACAGGATCTTTAATGCTGCACCAGCACAGCTCCCATCAGAAAAGGGTTAAATAGCTCTGCAATTTAATTATAATACATGTAGGAGAAAAGTTATTCTTCTTAGCTCCTCCTCAAATCTATTATCTTTCATTTCAGACATGTATCAGGTTGAGTATTAGAGCCATTGATATCACAGAAATGGACCCGGAGGTCCGGAAGCTGTTAACGATAACACCTGAGAAGTCTCTCAAACTCATGAGAAGTTCATCACTCAGTCTAGCGAGGCCATCGTCAAGTAGGTTTACCACAGATGAGACCGATTTAAATGTTTGTAGATTTTACTCTAATAAATATAGACCTTCATTGGTTCCAATTTTGACTGGATTTAAGATCACTAACTACTATCTTTGTTGCCTCTACTTAGTGGAAAACACACTATTTTAACCACAGTATGAGCCAAATTGTGTATTATACAGCTGACAGAGATGCTATTACTTTACCAAAATCAGATTGAAGTTCCCCAGAAATAGAAACTCAACAGAAGGGAAAAAGTAACTAAAACAATTTTAATAGATACTTCCCAGAAGATGAGGCCTGAGCAGAATGAGGTTCCCAGAGGGTGAATTTTGTGACGCTATCTTGCTAAATTCACCCTATGATGACCTTATTCTGCAAATGTCAGACACACTAAATTCAGGCCTGACTACCGTCTTTGAGAGCATTGACAATATAACAGATAAATTTTGAAATGAGAAAACTGTCACTGCACATGTACACTAATGAGATTGGCAAATCCGTAAACTAAGTCTATCCGGTATGTTACTCAAACATAAGTGTAAACCATAAAGCAGTAAAGTATTGACAATTGATCACGAAAAGGATGACCTAATAGCAGCTAAATATCATGGATGTTTTATAAGTACAGTAATGTCCTAAATAATCGACTCCTTAACCACAGCAGAATTATGGATAACTTTTCACCATTTATTTGGAAATATGGCTTGTTGCCATTCATCGGAAAGCTCTCAGTGAGAGCTTTCCGATGAATGGCAACAGGCCATATTTCCGACTAAATCCTGAAAAATTACCCATAAATCTGCTGTGGTTAAGGAGACAATTATTTCGGGTATTACTGTAAGCATGTGTGACAAATTACTATTCAAACACACGGGTGAGCAACTACTGATTAACTGTTAATTAGTGTAAGGTTAACCCTTCCATGACTGGTGCTTCCTGAAATTCTTGCGAAAACCATGTGCCAATGCATTCTCTTATAAATGTGAGCCCCCATAGGGAGCCTCGCATAAAGAAGACAATACATTGGCCTAACAATATTTACCTTGTCTTTGTAAGCCAGCACATTCTCTTATATATGCAAGGCTCATTATGGGAGACTCCCATAGGGAACCTTGCATATATAAGAGAATACATTGGCCAAACAATATTTATCTAGACCTTGTAAGCCAGTTCATTCTCTTAAATATGCTAGGCTCCCTTTGATAGACACAAGCACACAATCTTTAATGCTGCACCAGTGCAACTCCCGTCACAAAAGGGTTAAAGTGATCTGGTGATATGCAGAGTGGTAATTGCTGGCATATGCTTAAAACTTTTTGGCTGATAAGTTTGTCATTTTCGAAAAACATCTGGCCATTGGCCAATTTGGCAGACAGCACAAACACTTGTTTTATGACACATATAGAAATTATCCACTTATGCTACTGATGTTTCAGCTTCAAGCCTTTTAGACGTGAGCTCATCAACTGTACACATTGTTCCTGCTGAGAATGATCAAATCGTCATGACGATGGAAAGTCTCTTACGTCATTGTGATGAGGGTTATCAATGCTGCTTGAGAGTTATCACTATGTACAAGATAGCATGTGTAGGTACATATAGTTATGCAGATTGAACACAATGGGAACAATAAACAAATTATATAAATCACAATTATAAGTTTCTGATTCAACCACAATTGTGTTTATCCCTTTCATGATGAGAGTTGCGCTGATGCAGCATTAAAGATCCTGTGCCAGTGCATTCTCTTATATATGCGAGGCGCTCTATGGAGCCTCACATATATAAGAGAATGCACTGGCTTACAGTGTCAATGTAAATGTTGTTAGGCCAATGTATTCTCTTATATATGTGAGGCTCCATATGGGAGACTCGCATAAGAGAATGCATTGGATCAGGTTTGTCATAAAAGTTCAAAGCTCCAGTCAAGAAAGGGTTCAATCACAATTTATAAGTTTCTGATTCAAACCCAATGTGTTTTTACAACACAGTCACATCAGACAATTAAGATTATTCCTTAAAGCTTCCCAATGTGTTGATGATTATCAAAATATTTTTTCAATGCTTTCACCTTTTCCAAGGTTTAAATTCAAGTTTTGCTTAAATTTGGTATCTTAATGGATTAATTGGACATTTACTATATCAGTAATGTTTACATAAAAGTGTTTTTGATATGTGAAATCTCATTATGTGGTGAGCTTTTCTTATATTACAGGGTCCAGCCTGGAGGGCGACCTGGGAGACATCTTCTTCCTAAAATGTGCCACTTCTTTCTCTTTTTGTTCTAATGAGAAATTATTTCACTCTCATATACCAGTTTGCATATTTCAAATCAACATTTATGTATTTACTGACTATAATATTGTACTTATTCATTATCTGCATGGTAAATCAAATTGGTACTTGTATTGCATGTGATATTGTCATTATAATTACCATGTTGTTTTCATCGTTCATAAAGCACATGAGTGTATTTTGCACTAATCCATGCCTCAGTCCCCCTTTAAATGAAATTCTATATAGCTATTGTCAATTCAAGCAACTGGATCATCACTAAACCCCTAACCAAATATCCAACTTGGTGTTTTCCGAGATGATATAGTCACCTGTGATAAACGTTCTTTTATTAATCTTAGGTTCTTGGTGTTACTTATGAGGATATAGTCACCTGCGATGAAATCAAAGTCCTTGATTCACTTCTAAAAATGGGTCTGTCTCAAAGATTCCTGCTAGCTAAGGATTTCCTGTCAACAGGATCGCTCGGTGACAAAGAGGTGATTCATTCCTTTTATCTCTTTCATTCCTCAATAAATTCTTCCACCTGAATGGATTCTTCCATTCAGTAATAGAAGTATTTATTCCAAGCTTTTTCCTAGAATTTCAGTCTTCTTGCTGTTCCATATTTACAAATCTGTATGAAACGGACCCCGTTGACATCACATGACATAAATGACGTTCGCATCAACCATGAAACCGGAACTATCACATAAAAGCATCACACATGACAAAACAAAACATCACACATGACAAAACAAGTGAATTAAACAATACAGACTTACAAGGTTAATTCAGGTAGATACAGGATCTACCTGAATTAACCTTGTAAGTCTGTATTGTTTAATTCACTGATTATAGGACGGGTGGCATGTAATAAACACAGAACGACACGTGCATTAATGGGTTTGTTGTTATGGCAAAGTGCCATCGTACCATCACGGAAGGATAGAATTTGAGGCTAATGTTCTATCCTTCTGCGCTTGAACTCGTGTCATATCAGCAAACCCATTGACAAACTCGTGTTGTTCTGTTTATTTATTATATGCTGTACATTGAATACATTGAAATAGCTCTAAATGGCCTGAAAATAGACGGCGTATCAATCTCTTGTCCCTGCGAGCAAATAGATTATTATACCCCCATGAGAGGCATGACCAAACGAAATGGTGGGTATACTGGATTACATGCATCCGATCCTCTGTCCATTCATCCGAGCAGATATCTCAACCACGGGTTGTCCGATCTCGATGAAATTTAGCATGGATGTTCAATCGTTTTGTTAGGTTTTTCCGTTCTAGTTGTTATCTGCTTTTCATGTTCATCTTCATAGTGTTACTCCTGGCGAATCACGGTCTCCAGTGTTCGCGCTGGACCGAAAAAAACTTTAGCCAAAAGTTTAGCCAAATGAAAATTTTATTAGCCAAATGAAAAAAACTTTAGCCAAATGTTTTTTAGCCAAATTAAAAAAAACTATGGCCAAATTAAATCATCGTTTTCTGGTCGGTTCACAATTAATGACTAAAACGTCAAATCTAACAGACACAGGTAAAATACACAATAATTTAACTAATTTTGATGAACTAGAAATATTTGTATATATCTCATTTATTAAAAATTTATCAATCTTTATGTGAAAGAGTGATTGGGGGGGGGGGGGGGGTGGGTAACCCGGGATTGTCCTTCTTAATGTCATAATTGTTTTGTTTTATATCAATATCTTTTTTTAAATCATTAAACATTAATTATCCTTGCGAAAATATTTAAGTGACATCTGGAAACTAATAACTTAATATTGTTACGCCATTATCAAATTGCAATCTGTCATAAAAGCATGCATATTATTTTGAATGTATCGGTATTGACGACAAATAGCCACAACATATCTGTCGTGATTCACATTTGGCTGATTAAGCTATTGTCTTACACTTGGTGCTCATGTACCTTGACAGTCATAAATACAATGTCATCATACACATGCACTGTGCAGCAGTCCCGTGAGTGACCAGACAGACAATGGGGGATTAGCGGATTAAATGTAAAATAATGATTTTTTGCTGTTTCGTGCAGAGTGACGGTTTTCCCTTTGTACTGTCCGCGATCGGGTTTCCCTTTGTACAGTCGGCGATATATTCACACTTACGATGTTTTCGGACTAGATCGTTCACATCACAGAATTGAAAACCCACTTGCCAAAAATTCATGCTTTCAGTCTCCATTTGGGGTCAAAAAAAGTTTAGCCAAAAGTTTAGCCAAATGAAATTTTTATTAGCCAAATTCAAAAAAGATTAGCCATTGGCTAATTTGGCTACCGACAGCGCGAACACTGACGGTCTTACGCTCCAACTAAAAGAATACACCAAGAAACCACCAGACTAATTATGATCCCCATAACGAGTTATATTAGTGAACATCCATAACGAGTTATGGGGGGGTATATAGGAATTAGCTCATCCGTCTATCCGTCGGGGCATCTGTCAATATCTTTCAAGCTTGGCACAGACAAACTGCCGTTCCCTAAATGAACTAGTCGTCAGCAAGTCTTTTGTCATCAAAGGGTATGTGGTGAATCAAGCTGATACTGTTGCACCTTTTAAAATACCCTCTATAAATGTCATCAATCATCTATATATATATTTTGAGACTTCCGTATATATATATGTGTGTGTGTGTATATGTGTGGGTACTTCATAGAATCGGAAACGCGTGGACGGATTGAGCTCAAATTTCGTATATAAGTGTAAAAACACACGGGGATCGTCGACGTCGCATTTTGGACAAGCTCTGACCACTCCTTCACCCTTAAAGTGCGACCTTTGTTTGGATAAATGGGTTTTGCTATCGATTCGCTCGCGATCCAAGAGGCATAACTCTACATTTTTTTATATCTGTATATGTATATTTTTATATCCATATTCACTTCAAACTGCTAAACCCGTTGAGTCAAAACTTGCTAATACCTCGCAAAATATAGAATTTACATTTTCTGATATATACATTTTTTGTTACGGCTGAAAATCTTAGTCTATTTCCGAAACATTCAGATTTTAAAATATAAACTTACACACCACAAGTCCTGCTAACTGACGCAGCTATATGGCTGCTGAAATTTAAGTGAATCCGAGGCACTGCGATACGTCCCGAATCTGACGGGACTTCCACTGCCCCAAACCGTGAACGCCAACGACATTGTTGGCGAGAAAATAGCCCCCAAGCCGTAAATATCAACAACGACGACATTGTTGGCGAGAAAATAATTAGTTAAAATTACTAAATACACGCAATCCTATTTTCCCTATACGGCAATGTGAGATTTTTCGGGTAGCCCCGAGCCGTGATGCCAACAACAACGACCCGAAGCCCTGAATGCCAACAACAACGACATCATCGGGTCAGTTTTTTAAGTGAATCCGAGGCACTGCGATACGTCCTGAATCTGACGGGACTTCCACTGCCCCAAACCGTGAACGCCAACGACATTGTTGGCGAGAAAATAGCCCCCAAGCCGTAAATATCAACAACAACGACATTGTTGGCAAGAAAATAATTAGTTAAAATTACTAAATACTCGCAATCCTCTTTTCCCTATACGGCAATGTGATATTTTTCGGGTAGCCCCGAGCCGTGATGCCAACAACAACGACCCGAAGCCCTGAATGCCAACAACAACGACATCATCGGGTCAGTTTTTTAAGTGAATCCGAGGCACTGCGATATGTCCCAAATCTGACGGGACTTCCACTGCCCCAAACCGTGAACGCCAACGACATTGTTGGCAAAAAAATAGCCCCCAAGCCGTAAATATCAACAACAACGACATTGTTGGCAAGAAAATAATTAGTTAAAATTACTAATACCCGCAATCCTCTTTTCCCTATACGGCAATGTGATATTTTTCGGGTAGCCCCGAGCCGTGATGCCAACAACAACGACCCGAAGCCCTGAATGCCAACAACAACGACATCATCGGGTCAGTTTTTTAAGTGAATCCGAGGCACTGCGATATGTCCCGAATCTGACGGGACTTCCACTGCCCCAAACCGTGAACGCCAACGACATTGTTGGCAAGAAAATAGCCCCCAAGCCGTAAATATCAACAACAACGACATTGTTGGCGAGAAAATAATTAGTTAAAATTACTAAATACACGCAATCCTATTTTCCCTATACGGCAATGTGAGATTTTTCGGGTAGCCCCGAGCCGTGATGCCAACAACAACGACCCGAAGCCCTGAATGCCAACAACAACGACATCATCGGGTCAGTTTTTTCCGCCCGATGTACCTTAAATCATACCTCTTTTAGGGAGGGTACAATAATTTCTCTTAAAAAGGCACGATTAACTCATTGAAAAGCGAAAAAAATGTCATGTTTCTGACGAACGCCGCCAGTGGCGGGCTAACCTGCTAGTTATTATATATAACACCACTTCAATGTTCTCATCTTTTGATTCTAGGTTGCCAGCTATCTGTCCAATGAGATATTGAAGGCAAATACAGTATGGTCAGGACTATTAACACACTCAGAAGGTATGTGATATCAAAATGTCTCTCCTCAAGTATATACCATATGGTCAGGGCTGTCCTAATTCATAATCATGGCAAGTTCATTAGGGGAACGGGACCACCCGCTCCAAGGACAACCCACCCCAATGGACCGGTACAACCTGACCCAAGAAAGAACAAGGTATTTTTTTGATTAAAACTTTATTTTTAGCTAAGAATAAAATATGGGAACAGAATATATAGTATGCTATATATATGAAATATGAGCAATATATAGATACAAAATATACTTTAGTTCAACAAATGTACATGAAAACAGAATATATAGTATAGGCTATATCACAGTCAGCTAGCAGCAGTGCCTCTGATGGCAGAAGTCTTATTCTTGCAATATAAAATCATTTCACTGACTAAAACAAATTCAAAAGCCCAACCAGCCAACTGTTGTGTTAAATACAGCTCCCGTTGAATACGTTGTGTTGGTCTGTATGTTGTGATGACATGATCCATTGTCTGCGTTAAACTGTTCACACGGGTGTGAACATTATTGTGTTATAACACAGAACTTAAATTCCAATTAATAATTAAGCTAATAAGTTGATATTGGATTAAATGCAATATTTCAAATCAATTGTCGGTATCTGTAATAAATAAATCCTACGACATTATCAAATCCCAACAACTAACACTTTATTGACATACAATTTTGATTTTCTTTCGGTTTGAAGCCAGCCACCATCTTTGATCAATTTAAAACAAGAATGTCATGCGTATGTGCATAAT
Source organism: Siphonodentalium dalli (assembly GCA_032622095.1). NCBI lineage: Eukaryota > Metazoa > Mollusca > Scaphopoda > Gadilida > Siphonodentaliidae > Siphonodentalium > Siphonodentalium dalli. Next base: position 183,578,301 of record CP136063.1, read on the forward strand.
TACCATATTAGGTATGCGTTACGGTTAACATTGTGTTGAAAATCGATTCTGTCTGTTGTGTGTGTTAACAGATACAACATATCGGACACATTGCAGCCATCTGAACACCTTAGTGGGTATTTGGTATGCAGGTTTGGCATTGGGAGGGCTTTCAAAAGAGTGTTCATTGACGTTGTTCACATTTTCCGTTCAAGAGTTATCCCTCTTTGTCTATCTGAAAATGTTAGATTTCCATCCATCCATTCATATATATCTCAACCATGGGTAATCGGATCTCAATGAAATTTGGTATGCAGGTTTGTCATCAGGTAGGCTTTCAAAAGAGGGTTCATTGACATTGTTCACATTTTTATGTTCAAGAGACTTAGAGTTATCCCTCTTTCTTTATCTGAAAATGTTGGAATTTCGTCCATCGTTCATTAGAATTGTCAAGTAATTTGTTCGTCGTCACATTTGTTTTCACAATTTGGTTTCCGACCTGCCCATATTTCAATTTTCAACATGTGGTATCCCAGCACCAGTGGTTCAACCTCATGTTGTTTCTGTTTGGTTTCCATGCTATTTAGTCAGCTACTCAACACAATACATGGTTGAGTTATTATTGTAGTATCGGTTCAGTTTGTTGTTCATGATGTCATTCATGTTATGCAAGCTATCGGGATCTTTCTACAGTAATGCCCTAAATAATCAACTCCTTAACCACAGCAGAATTATGGGTAATTTTTCAGGATTTAGTCGGAAATATTGCTTGTTGCCATTAATCAGAAAGAGCTTTCCGATGAATGACAACAAGCCATATTTCCGACTAAATCCTGAAAAATTACCCATAATTCTGCTGTGGTTAAGGAGTTGATTACTTAGGGCATTACTGTAGATAGTGCATTTGATTGAACTTACCACACAGATGGAAGTAACTTAATCAATCGAAAGATAGCAATTGGTGTGTAATAATGTTTATTTCTTCACCAGGAATTGACGATCTTCCTATGGAACACACAAAAGACCTGATATTCTCCCCGTCTGACAAGAAGTTAATTTTTCCACAACTTGTGAAATTATGTGAGGATCCGTCATCTCTTGGAGACAAACTACTCAGGACAGTGACGACGTTTTCTGGCACAGATGTTGATCATAGCAAAACAGGTGATGCTTAAACCGATATGGCTCACTTCATCATCCAAAATCCCTACGCGGAATATTTGTGATCAAACTCGTGGATATGCACTGAAAACTTTTGCTTTCTTTCTATAATTTACCATGTGAACTTCATGCTAAAATGACTGAAGGAGAAAATGTGCATTTTTTGTCTCAGTAGCAGCGTCTGTAGTGATAATATTTATAGCTGCTATGTCTTTTCTGTAGTATATATAAAGTCCCTATCAAAGTGTTTCCCATTTTTATGGAACCAGGCATGAATGTGGCCAAAGTGTTAACTAGTATAATTTGATTACACTGTCAATGGAGCTTTCCATACATATTCACTTGTGGAGGGAGCTTATGGTTGCTAGGAGTCAAGGCGTCTGCAGAAGTAATTTAATTAGTTTAAAGGGGTACTGTACACTAAATCCGCCCATTTATGCAACAAATGAATGAATTTGAGCCATGGATTAGTGCAAAATACATGCATGTGCTCTATGAACGATACATACAACATCGCAATTATAATGAAAATGGATTTATGGCTGGAGTCATAAATTCATTTTCATTATAATTACCTTGTTGTTTGCATCGTTCATAGAGCACATGAATGTATTTTGCGCTAATCCATGGCTCAAATTCATTCATTTGTTGCATATATGCTGTTGAGTATAAAAGGAGATGGTCCCATAAATTACTGGATTTAATGTACAGTACATCTTTAACATCGCTTGTCATTACGCTATTATACACCGGAGAACATACATTATTTTCGCCTTTAACCCTTTCATGACTGGAGCTTCCTGAAGTTTTGAGAAAACCCTGTGCTTATGTGAGACTCACATATATAAGAGATTGCACTGTCACAGGATCTTTAGTGATGCACCAGCACAGCGCCCGTCATGAAAGGGTTAATTGTGAAAATTATGACAAGTGTCATGCAAAAAGAAAAACTGTTATAATCACAGACGAATTTCCAACATCATGGCCCAAATATGAATTTCAGTACATTATGATTTGACAACAAAAATGTTGTTTGAATATAAGCTATTTAACTCTGACAGTATACGTGGACATCAAGGTTATGGTGAACAAAGAATTTTCAATGTAGCAAGCTGTTTGGCAGAGCTGTTAAGTTTCTTGGATTGTCCGTGAGACTCACGGATTGCGATGGACAAAATCTCCAAAATACGGAAGACCACCCAAATCTCCCGCATGTGGATCCACTGTTGCCGTCGGTAACATCAAGAGTAATTTCATATTCATCATTATTCAGTACTTATCAGCAGTACTAATTGAGACTAATTAATGTTCACACCCTCGGTAGCTGTCGTAAAAGTATAAACAATAGATTTAATAATGCGACTTAATACTACTAAGTCACAAACCATGCGAGCGGATGTGTCCATTTTGATTGCGGGGAAAACTGTATAGACGAGTCCATTTTGTACTTTCGGTTTCGTGCATATCCGGCCGTATCTAGTGGAATTCTACGTATTTTTACGTATTTTAAACGAAGTGTCTTTCTAAATGTTGATGGTCTGAGAAGTGTGCAGGTGTAGGCCTATTGTTGGACCTCATTGATGAACAGTAACTGTTCTTAGTAACGGATTAGAGGTACGCATTGTGAACGGAACTCAAAATTGCAAGACGGTCATTTTGTACTTTCATTTTCACCCATTTATGTCCGATTGTAGCCTTTGTAAATCGGGTTCGTTTTTACTTATTTTAAACGACGTTTCTGCTTCTATTACAACAACCAACAGGACATTCATTACCATTTTATTTAGGTCTATATATTTATAAAATAAACACAGAAAACAAACTCATAAAAACTATGTAATCTTCATCATAAAAATGATTTTTGGAACATGAACATATTTGGGCATATTTCCCGCAAAAATCTCCCGGATTGACATTTTCAAAACTTAACAGGTCTGCTGATTGGTATAAAATATCTGCTATAAATTAATTGATTGACAGCTGTGGAGATGTCCATTCTTTCATACAAAATATTAAGGGAATATTCCTCATTCATTAGTAATGGAATATTCCTCACACTTTAGTAATGGAAAATCATGAAAGAATCTGAAAGAACAAAGATATTTTTGTTGTGTTATCATATAACCAAGCATGGATATAGTGTGTCGGGCATTTTCAGAATGAGGTTCCCAGAGTGTGAATTTAGTGATGCTAGCCCACTGTGTGCTGTTTATGCAAAAATGCAAACAAACAAACCTTCATTCGTCCTGAACAAATCACTGAGAATGATTTTGTCAATGAAATTCAGCATCTGTGACCTCATTCTGCTTAGGCCTCATTTTCTGGAAAGTATCTGCAGTCTCAAATTAACATTGTTTTTAGTTACTTTTTCTCTTCTGTTCAGTTTCTATATGCCCTAATTTTCAAAATATAAATTGCATAATCGAGGTGACTGATGGGTGCACATCACCATCTTCAACTGGGAAACTTCAATCTGATCTTATGTTTCCCATAGCAGTTGAGCCCTAAGCAGAATGAGGTCTCCAGATGGTGAATTTGGTGACCCTAGCCCGCTATGCAGAAGTTCATCACTAAATTCACCCTCTGAGGACCTCATTCTGCAAATGTCAGACACACTATATCCGGGCTTGCATATAACCAGGTCTGGCACATCCTGAATTTAACTATTATATTAAAATTATTAGCTAGTACTTGCATTTGATGAATGAGGCATAAACCAAAATCAGATATGATTGTGATTGTTAACCCTTTAATGATTGGAGCTTCTTGAAATTTTGCGAAAACCCTGTTCCAATGCATTCTCTTATATATGTGAGTTGCCCATAGAGCGCCTCTCATATATAAGAGAATGCACTGGCACAGGATCTTTCATCCTGCACCAGCGCAGCTCCCATCATGAAAGGGTTAAAAAACGGTTTACCTTGTGTATCAGTACCACATTCGTGGTAAGTAAACTAAAGGTGCTAGTATAAGTGTCCATGTGAATATTTAAATGCATATTAAGTCCTAATTTTACTACTTCAAACTGACATTTTGCGACCCAGCCACTGGCACTACAAACATTTGAATATAAACCGAGAATGATTTTGTCAATGAGAGGTACTTTATTTAATTTATATGAAAAAATTGCATTGTATTCTGTCAAGCGTGTTACACAATTTATAGAAATACCTGTGTTGAGCAAGTTGATTCGCTTTGAGGCATAGAGTGTTTCAAATCACTTTAAAGATGATATAATCAGGAGTGTCCTATTAGCCGAGTCAAAATTTTCCATGAAAGACCCTCCATAGCAATCAGAATTAGGCCATTAAAATTGCATAAATGTGTTATTCTGCATCAAAACGGACTTGTGCAACTTGTTGCATACATTCCAATGTCGCTGTACATAGTCGTCAAAAATTGAGAAAATGTGGATTTGGTATAGTCAAATTTAACTATAATAGTTGAACCCTGGATGTGCCAGTCCTGATAACTGTCATATTCTTCTGGTTTCAGACTTGACCATTCAGACAGAGTTATTGATTTTGTCACATGAGTGTCATACCATCGCTTGTAATATGGAGGGAATATCAAAAGTACTTCGGATGGCTAGAACATGTGCGTCAAGTTTAACAAATGGCAGTGAATTCAGTCAATTGGTAAGACAGATATTAACAAATGGCAGCAAATTCAACTTATGGTAATAAAGCTGAATGTCAATTCATTTATATGTGATATGGTGGGGATATTAACAAATGACAGCAAATTCAACTTATGGTAATATAGCAGAATGTCAAATCATTGGTATGTGATATGGTGGGGAGGTGGGGATATTAACAAACGATAGCAAATTCAACTTATGGTAATATAGCTGAATGTCAAATCATTTATATGTGATATGGTGGGGATATTAATAAATGGAAGAATATTCAACCTAATAGTAAGATCGCTGAATGTCAAATCATTTGTATGTGATATGGTGGGATATTGACAAGTGGCAGAGAATTCAACCAAATTGTAAAATAGTTGAATGTCAAGTCAATTCATTTGTATGTGATATGGCAGGGATATTAACACATGGTGGTGGGATATTAACATATGGCTGCGAATTCAGCCGAATAGTAAGATAGCTATGTCAAACCATTTGTATGTGCTTTGGCGGGGATATTAACATATGACAGTAAATTATGCCTAATTGTAATATAGCTATATCAAACCATTTGTATGTGACATGGCTGGAATATTTAAGTGCTGTTAATGGTTCGATCTTGTGTGCCGAGTTTAACAGGTGGCAGTAAATTCAATCTGTGGTAAAGACTAATCCAGACTTTCAAGGTACAGTGGGAATCCTTTCATAGTAAAGTGATAAGCAGACATAACTCTAAATAAGAATTTGGTTGAACAATTCCACATTCCCTTATGTTCAATCAATTCCATAAGTTACGAGAGACCAGCCTAGAGGGCAACTTGTGAGCCATGTGTTTTCTCTCTCATATACCAGTATGCATATTCCCAGTCGCATGTTTAAAGTGTATTTATTGATTATAATGGTGTTCTTACTTGCTATAATTGTTTTGTAAATGGGCTCCTGTGTTGCATAATACTTATTGGATGATCAAAGGATGGTGCTGGGGTGTAAAGTTAACTTCAGCCATTGTTATTTGTCCCTGTTAACCCTTTCATGATGTGAGCTGTGCTGATGCATCATTCAAGATCCTATGCCGGTGCTTCCTGAAATTTTGCGAAAACCCTGTGCCAATGCCTTCTTTTATATATGCGTGTCTCCCATAGGGAGCCTCGCATATATAAGGGAATACATTGGCCTAACAATAATTATGTAAGCATGTAACATAAAAGCCAGTGCATTCTCTTATATATGCTAGGCTCCCTATTGGAGACTAGCATATATAAGAGAATGCACCAGTCATGGAAAGGATAACAGATCACTTCTCCCTAATAACCAAATATTGAGAAGTGACTTCTCTCAATTTGGAACCTCCAGGCTGGTCCCAGGATCATTCAGTACCAATAAGACCAAAACAAAAATATTGTTTGATTTACATCCCCTCCTGACCCTATTTTTAGCTCAACTTACTTTTGTAAGTTTGAGCTATTGCCATGGTTTGGCGTCCGTCGTCCGTGTGTCCGTGTGTCCGTGTGTCCGTCAACAATTTCCTTTGGCGCGGGCTACAGGTTGTACCTTTGGTCTGATCTTCATGAAATTTGTCATGAATGTTGACATTGACATGTAGATGGGAACGAGTCATTTTGGGGTCATTCGGCCAAAAAACATGGCCGCTGGCAGCCATCTTGGATTTCAAGATTCAATCCATTGGCGTGGCCTACAGGTCGTACTATTCATCTGATCATCATGAAATTTGTCATTGATGTTAATATTGACATGTAGATGGGAACGAGTGATTTTGGGGTTGTTCGGCCAAAAAACATGGCTGCCAGCAGCCATCTTGGATTTAACTCTTTGCATGACTAAATCCTTTGGCGCGGGCTACAGGTTGTACCTTTGGTCTAATCTTTATGAAATTTGTCATGAATGTTGACATTGACATGTAGATGGGAACAAATCATTGTGGGGTCATTCGGCCAAAAAACATGGCCGCTGGCGGCCATCATAGATTTCAAAATTCAATCCATTGGCGCGAGCTACAGGTCGTACTGTTCGTCTGATCATCATGAAATTTGTCGTGGATGTTAATATTGACATGTAGATGGGAACGAGTCATTTTGGGGTTGTTCGGCCAATAAACATGGCCGCCAGCAGCTATCTTGGATTTTACTCTTTGCATGACTAAATCCTTTGGCGCGGGCTACAGGTCGTAGCTTCGATCGGAACATCATGAAATTTGTCATGGATGTTAACAATGACATGTAGATGGGAACGAGGGATTTTGGGGTCGTTCGGCCGAAAAACATGGCCGCCAGCAGCCATCTTGGATTTTACTCTTTGCATGACTAAATCCTTTGGCCCGGGCTACAGGTCGTACCTTTGGTCTGATCTTTATGAAATTTGTCATGAATGTTGACATTGACATGTAGATGGGAACGAGTCATTTTGGGGTCATTCGGCCAAAAAACATGGCCGCTGGCAGCCATCTTGGATTTCAAGATTCAATCCATTGGCGCGGGCTACAGATCGTACTGTTCCCCTGATCATCATGAAATTTGTCATTGATGTTAATAATGACATGTAGATGGGAACGAGTGATTTTGGTGTCGTTCGGCCAAAAAACATGGCCGCCAGCAGCCATCTTGGATTTTACTCTTTGCATGACTAAATCCTTTGGCGTGGGCTACAGGTTGTACCTTTGGTCTAATCTTTATAAAATTTGTCATGAATGTTGACATTGACATGTAGATGGGAACGAATCATTGTGGGGTCATTCGGCCAAAAAACATGGCCGCTGGCGGCCATCTTAGATTTCAAAATTCAATCCATTGGCGCGAGCTACAGGTCGTACTGTTCGTCTGATCATCATGAAATTTGTCATGGATGTTAATATTGACATGTAGATGGGAACGAGTCATTTTGGGGTTGTTCGGCCAATAAACATGGCCGCCAGCAGCCATCTTGGATTTTACTATTTGCATGACTAAATCGTTTGGTGCGGGCTACAGGTCGTACCTTTGGTCTGATCTTTATGAAATTTGTCATGAATGTTGACATTGACATGTAGATGGGAACGAGTCATTTTGGGGTCATTCGGCCAAAAAACATGGCCGCTGGCAGCCATCTTGGATTTCAAGATTCAATCCATTGGCGCGGGCTACAGGTCGTACTGTTCGTCTGATCATCATGAAATTTGTCATTGATGTTAATAATGACATGTAGATGGGATCGAGTCGTTTTGGGGTCATTCGGTCAAAAAACATGGCCGCCAGCAGCCATCTTGGATTTTACTCTTTGCATGACTAAATCCTTTGGTGTGGGCTACAGGTCGTAGCTTTGGTCAGATGGTCATGAAATTTGTCATGAATTATAACAATGACATGTAGATGGGAACGAGTCGTTTTGGGGTCATTCGGTCAAAAAACATGGCCACCAGCATTTTACTCTTTGCATGACTAAATCCTTTGGCGTGGGCTACAGGTCATACCTTTGGTCTGATCTTTATTAAATTTGTCATGGATGTTAACACTGACATGTAGATGGGAACGAGTTGTACCTTTGGTCTAATCTTTATGAAATTTGTCCTGAATGTTGACATTGACATGTAGATGGGAACGAATCATTGTGGGGTCATTCGGCCAAATAACATGGCTGCCAGCGGCCATCTTGGATTTCAAAATTCAATCCATTGGCGCGGTCTACAGGTCGTACTGTTCGTCTGATCATCATGAAATTTGTAGGTCGTAGCTTTGGTCAGATCTTCATAAAATTTGTCATGGATGTTAACAATTATACGTAGATGGGAACGAGTCCTTTTGGGGTCAATTGGTAAAAAAAAATGGCCACCAGCAGCCATCTTGTATCTTACTCTTTGCATCACTAAATCCTTTGGCGCAGGTTAGACATTTCAATTAGCACCTTTCCTATTCCTCCATTTACTGTCAACCATTAAATTATTCCCCTACCTAAGTTGAGCTACAGTGTCATTGACACTTTCATTAGTCCCCTCCTCAATTTTCTTTCTTCTCATGCCTTAACTCTTTCATGATGGGAGCTGTGCTGGTGCAGCATTAAAGAATGTGTCAGTTTATTCTCTTATAGATGTGAGTCTCCCATAGGGAGATTCGCATATATAAGAGAATGCACTGGCTTACAAGGTCAAGGTAAACATTGTTAGGCCAATGCATTCTCTTATATGGGCGACTCGCATATATAATAGAATGCATTGGCACAGGTTTTTTTTTAGCAAAATATCAGGAAGCTCCAGTCATGGAAGGGTTAATCATCAAATTACATTTCAATCAGTGTATTTTGATCAAATTGGACAATCTAAATCACCTTGTAATGTATAAGATATGATACTGATTCAATATCTATGGCCATTTATGTTATAGGAAGAATAAAACATAAAAAATAAAATTCGCCCTCCTGCACCATTTTTCTAAAAGAGTTGGATGTAAATCTAGCAATTTATTTATATTGGCCTAAGGGTGAACTCATTCTTCCATCTATCTACTACATCAGGTCAGACTACTGACAGGAATCGGTCGATTCACTGAGATGACCTACATTTTCGATGCCCTTATACAGCACCATCAGTTCGAGTTACTCCTGAAGAAGGGAATGGAAAGGGTAAGTCATTTATCCCGTAAGCTAAAGAAATAAAAATACACTGTTCTCAGACATCTCCGTCATCAAAGAGGGCTGCATAAAACGCTTAAATTCAATCAGAATATTAAAACTTAACCCTTTCTATACTAAATGGATTCTCCCATCAGTTATAAAAAGTATACATTGGAATGGTCTATTATTCATTTAGAGGGGTGTTCAGGTTATAAAAGCAGAAAACAGATAAATAAAAGTTCAGAAGAACCCCTATTTATTGAACATTTCCTATATACTCATTAATGATGCTTTAGTATATAAAGGGTTATTCTCCCATTTAGATTAGTTTTTGCTGTGGTTCAATAATCCTTTTCACATTTTTACGTTCTTATGATGCCACTTAGGCAGGTCATCACGGAGCCATTAAACAGGTCTTGGAAATCCCATTTATAGCTTTTAGTTATATATAGCTGGTGTAGTTACATATGACAATTACTAATGGATGGATCTGGTTGAAGAGAGATAACCCAATTAACAAGACAATGATGTTAACCCTTTACCCAATAAACCGGCCAAAACCGGCCAAATAAAGCTTCAACAGCCTAAAATATCTTCGGTCTGTCTCAATAGAACCATACAAATATGGATATCATTGGAACCGGCTCCTTGAACACATTGTGATGGTTACAGTTATGCCCTGTGCCAATGCATTCTCTTATATATGCGAGTCGACCATAGGTCGCCTCGCATATATAAGAGAATGCATTGGCCTAAAAAAAATCTTTTTTTAACACTTTTTACCATTTTTTCTTACATTCTTTAACAATTTTATAATTTTTAATGTGTTAAGCCAATGCATTCTCTTATATATGTGAGGCGACCTATGGTCGACTCGCATATATAAGAGAATGCATTGGCACAGGGCCGTTCTGTTGGGTAAAGGGTTAATAGTGTGAGAGCCTGGTTTGACATAGGTCGTTTGTTGAACTTATTACCTAAACATTTCCAATAGATATAACTCCTTCTGTACTTGTATTTATCTGTCGTCTGCTTTTATCACCTTAACGTCCCTCCAAATCAATAATAGACCATTCCATTGTACACTTTTTAACAAAGTGGGAGAATCCATTTAGTATAGAAAGGGTTAAGTGAGTATAGTTTGCTCTATTTCATGTACAAAATATTCCAACACTGTCACTTTTTTCTGACATGTGTATTTGAAGAAGTGATCACATATGAATGCATCAGAGGTCAATGACATATAGCAGCACAGATTTCTAAGCAGATGCACATGCTTCTCTAGGCTTCTTGGATTTTATGTATGCTAGTGTAATAGAAATTGTGATGCAAATGGTTTCTCAAGGTTTAGCAAGATAACACCTCTCAGCTGCAGTAATGCCCTAAATAATCAACTCCTTAACCACAGCAGAATTATGGGTAACTTTTCAGGATTTAGTTGGAAATATGGCTTGTTGCCATTCATAGGAAAGCTCTCAGTGAGAGCTTTCCGATGAATGGCAACAATCCATATTACGGACTAATTCCTGAAAAGTTACCCATAATTCTGCTGCAGTTTAGGAGTCGATTATTTAGGGCATTACTGTATAGTTGCAACAGCTCGCAGTAATGCTCACATGCAATGAAAATTGGTCAACTGCTGTTTTACTATAGTCATATGACTCATATTTAACTAGAATAGCTATTTATTACATAATTAGCCCCTAAAACCGGCCTCATATTTTTTTAGTATGAGACACGTATATTATCGGCATGCATAGTGACGTAAGAGCTTAGCGCAATAATATCAATGTCAATGCTGGAACATTATTATTATGTTCATTAGAATATAATTATGATATTCAATTTGTGTTGGGTTATTTAGTGTTGACTATGAGATAAACATGGGTTATAAGGGTGGTTGAACAATGTTGCCAACATGAAAAGACACATTTAAAATGGAGATATATTTATTCTTGAAGGTGTCTTTACTTCCTCTTTGGTTGTGATAAGGAAATCAATATTAATAATTTTTAACTGCCACCATTTCAAGATGTTTTTTCCTTGCTAATATGTGATTATGTAATAAAAAGGATCTCAAATTCATCATTCATCGCAATTCTATACAAAATTAATTTACCTCGTCTCACTAAAGCTTGGCTCAAATCAAATTTAGTGCTCTGCACTCGGTTAATAAATTTTGCATAGAATTGCAACTCATTAAAATTCCCTATATGTAAAGCCACAAAATGTTTATTATCTGTTTCTAAGACACTTTTTTTTTAAATGGGCAGGTAGGCAGGTTTTTATAACTATTTTTTACCTACAAAATTACACAGCTGGCAGGTTTTTATTAACACTCTTTATGACCAAAGTTTCCCAGCAAGGAGGTTTTATTTGTTTACTCACAAATTATGAAAAGCATAGCTCTTTAGAATTTCAGGTTAACAGTCTATTCTACGACACAAGTATATACAGTTTAACACTTCCATGACTGGGAGCTTCCTGAAATTTTGCGAAAACCCTGAGTCCATGCATTCTCTTATATATGTGAGTCTCCCACAGGGAGCCTCGCATATCTAAGAGAATACATTGGCCTAACAATATTTACATTGACCTTGTAAGCCAGTGCATTGTCTTATATATGTGAGGCTCCCTATGACACAGAATCTTTATTGCTGTACCAGAGTTGTTCCCGTCATGAAAGGGTTAAACAAACTAAGAAGAAAACGTTAGTTTCATCAGAAATAATAAAGTGAAATATCAGTACAAGTTTGACAAATTGTGGTCATTGCTTTGTAAAGTCAAGCGGCAGGATGATATATAACTTTTATTTTTAGTGGGCCATAAATATCACCCAGCGGGGCATACTTTTATGAGGAGGCAAGTGTCTGAGAAACAGAAAATCAATTTTGTTTGGCCTAACTATCATAGCTATAAATGGTATTTCCCAGACCTGCTAAAACCATCCTACTACAGTAATGTCCTAAATAATCGACCCCTAAACCACAGCAGAATTATGGGAAATTATTCAGGATTTAGTCGGAAAAATGGCTTGCTGCCATATTTCCGACTAAATCTGACTAAATCCTGAAAATTTTCTATATCTCTGCTGTGGTTAAAGGGTCATATACTTCGGGCATTAATATACATGTATGTTGTTTTACCCTTTACCTAATTCATGCTTATGTTTGCAAACAGTTACACCCCAGCTAATCACGCACCAGAATACTAAATACCCAGTGTTCAAAATAAACATGCAGGGTGGAAATCCTGATAAAATTTAATAAATGTTCAGACCAGAATAAATGTGCAGGGAAGTGCAGTTGAAATCCATTATAACTGTTGATTTTATAATTATGGGATAGAGAAATTGCCTGGAATGTGCATAAACATACACCAGCATTTCCACAAGGGAGCATCCTATCCAGTCCGTGAGATGGTTATTGTTATGCCTGTTCCGGTGTCCCTCTCCGCACAGTTGTCAAAACTTAAACAAACATGACATCTTAGGAGTTACATGTAAAATCTCGTGTTTGATCCAGTTATATTTCATATCATACGTTTGGTATCAATACCAGTCATGCAAATTGTGTGTCATTATTTACAGCTGTTATCAAGATGTATAGTAATGCCCTAAATAAATCGACTCCTTAACCACAGCAGAATTATGGGTAATTTTTCAGGATTTAGTCAGAAATATGGCTTGTTGCCATTCATCAGAAAGCTCTCATTGTTTTCATTAGCAATAACTCAAATAACGAGATTTTGCTGCATAACAAAAACATTGTGATGTATACTTTACTTTTATAGTGGAAATACTGATAAAAGTTCAATTAGTCAAAACTTTATGGTAAATATTAGAAAAGTTCAAAGCATTGAAAAATATTTTTTTTTAAATCAGTCAGACTAAACTGTTTGAACTTAATACTTGTTTACCGATGTTTGTTGGCAAAGTAATGTAACAGTTTTGTTTACATGAAATTGGCTTCAACACACAAAATTGTTATTGTAGAAGTTAGAACTATCAATGATGAATATAAATGTATCTATTTCTCAATGCTATTCTTAGTGGTGATGTTTTTACAAACTAAGTTTTTTACACATTTACCAATTGCGAGTGCCTTGGGTCCTTTTAATAGATAACCATCTGCTTTTTTTGCATATTTTACAAAAAGGCGCATAAGTTATTGTTCACAGGAAAGATAACTCTGTAATACTTAGGAAAGTAGAAAATCAGTGTTAATCCTGTTCATGTTAATCTGCGTTGGTGCTGTGTCAGTCCCCCCCCCCCCCCCCCCCCCCCAGTGAAATGAATGGAATTAGCAGGTCGGGCACAGGTTCTAATTGAGCTAAATAGCTCATTTGAGCTCACGTAGCTAAATTGAGCTAAATTTTTAATGTGATTTCAGTCTGTTACTTCAGTTCAAACACCCAAATCGCGATTTTAATTTTACTGGATCAACATAATATTGAGCTTCACAAAAATACCTTGCGCTCATCTACTCACAACTGTCTTGATATATTTTAAGTGACATTTGCTTAAGGATTTACCCATATGTTTTCATTCAAATTCGGAAGAGAAAATAGCTTTTAGTTGACTTTTCATGCGGTAAATCATGCCGTGTCAGCTTCGCCATGCCATCTTTAATCTTATCCCAAGATTAAATGAAACAAACATTTTGATTGGCTCCTCAAAATGGTCTCTCGCTATGTGTTTATAAGTAGGATTTCAATTGAATTTCACTGGTTAGAACGTATGGAAAGCCACGTGCTTAACCATATTGACAAAATAGAAAACACAGTAAGCGATGGATAAAATTATACAGTAGAATACGAATCTATTGACCGCTCGTGCTTCCGTATATCTTCCTCTCCTAATGGGAGTCCAGTCACTTTGGGAAAAATATTTCTCTATTTAGCTCATTTGGCACCTGTGCCCGACCTGATTAGTCCCCCAGCATATATAGAGTACATTTCTGAGTTGTCTGTACAATTGCAGGAACTGGGAGACCAAGAGAAATCAAAGGTAGTAAATGCTTAAATTTTAAGATGTATTGTCATTTCTGGACCTCGTTACTGATGTTTCATGTATAAATGTAGGTTAAAGCATGGTGGTGAGTGTATAAGAGAAATAAATTATCCACGTGTCTTTGAAGAGTTGTATATTTTGAAAAACATTCATCACCATGTTATAACCTAGCTACTTATAGCACACAATGGGTCAATGATGATTTACCAAATTTAATATAATTGGCCATGGTTCATTCTGATTAAACTTGATGATTATTATTCTCAATATTAGGTGTTGTGATATCTGCATGTGTCGTGGTTTAATTGGGTCACTGTTTGATTGGTTAATAATTGGATGCCAGTCATTTCACACAGATTTAATGATTGGCATGTCAGTTATAACTGATTAAATAGATCACAAATATGTCAGTATACATGTATGTCTGTGTCTATACTCAACAGAAAGGTGTATGTATGGAAATATCTGCACTGTTTCAACAATAGAGGTGTGTTATACTAGCATATCCAGACATGTTCACAGATGAATTGACATGAAATGCATGTAGGCCTAGTTCTAGATGAAGAAGAAATGCTTGTAGATCTGTAGATGGACACTAAATTACTTGTAGACCTGTAGACGTAGTAACATTGCCACCTCTTTATATACTGTGTCCACAATGGAGGTATCGTATGACCTGAAGAGAAAAGAAAAGTCAACTGGGGATTATTTGTATGAATAAAAGCTAACCCTTTCATGACGGGAGCTGCGCTGGTGCATCATTAAAGATCCTGTGCCAGTGCATTCTCTCATATACCTGAGTCTCCCATAGGGAGCTTCACATATATAAGAAAATGCATTGGCTTACAAGGTCAAGGTGAATATTGTTAAGCCAATGCATTCTCTGATATATGCAAAGCTCCCTATGGGAGACTCAAATTTATAAGAGAATGCATTAGCACAGTGTTTTCGCCAAATTTCAGGAAATCTTGAACCATGCTCCAAAGCAGTCAGAAATAGAGTTCCTTATTTTTTGCAAAAACAACATTTATAATCAAAGACATGGAATGGTCTTCCAAAGGGACCAGCCTAGAGAATTCAAATTGGATTATTGGGGATAAATGAACTGATATCAGGGAGAAGTCATAAAGGCTGAAGTTCAATTTACTCTCTAACATCATCTTTCTGAAATCCAATAAGTATTATGCAATAAAAGAGCTCATTTATAATACCATTAATATGAGTTAACCCTTTACCCAACAGAAGGGCCCTGTGCCAATGCATTCTCTTATATATGCGAGTCGACCATTAAATATTATAAAATTGTTAAAGAATGTAAGAAAAAATGGTAAAAAGTGTTAAAAAAAGATTGTTTTTAGGCCAATGCATTCTCTTATATATGCGAGGCGACCTATGGTCGACTCGCATATATAAGAGAATGCATTGGCACAGGGCATAACTGTAACTATCACAATGTGGTCAAGGAGCCGGTTCCAATGAAATCCATATTTGTATGGTTCTATTGAGACAGACCGAAGATATTTTAGGCTGTTGAAGCTTTATTTGGCCGGTTTTGGCCGGTTTGTTGGGTAAAGGGTTAAGTGCACACAATTATAATCAGTGAATACACTTCAAATGTGCTGTTTTGAAATATACATACTGCAATAAGAGAGAGAAGTCACTTCTCCCTGGGACAAAAGTAGGGAGAAGTGACACATTTTAGGGAGAAGAAATCTCCCAAGTCACCCTCTAGGTTTTTCCTGTCTACTACTTCAGTCCTGCAAACCATGGGATATCCCTAATATTACATTGAAAATCGTGTATTGAGCATGTGACCCAATTGCCAAACAACATCAAAATCGTAAATTGATACATTCTTTGCCAATTTTGTACCACTCGTTTGGCTGACTAACCAGGAACCACATGACGCATGTGGGTTACATGAACAGTCTTTATTTCTGTCAGCATGCCAGCTATTTCATTATGTTTGTTAGATAACCTATCTATTTTTCTTGGCACTGGTGACTGAAAGCCTTAGGGCATATGTGAATCTTTAGCTATAATCTGATGGATTGTCTTGATGCAGGGTTTCCACTGGAGAGGCAGTATGTCCCCCTTTAGAGTCCCTTTCCCCAAGCCTATATGACCCCTCCGACATATTTCCCCACCCGATCGACAGATTAATGCCTATATCACCAATATATTTCCCACTAAATAAAACCAACAGTGATTGATTAACAAAGATAATTATATTTGCCATCTAATTAATGCTAACCACCAATTAACCATTTTACAGAAAAATTTATTCTCTTCATGGATACACACATCAACAATTATCGAAGTGGACATCGCTGAGTCACGTGTTTGATTATGTCTGATTGTATAGTGATTACGTGGTCAAATAACAGATGTTGCTGTTCCGATTTGTACTGATTAATGATTATGTTGAGCAGATATAAGCCGGTGAAGGTCGATTAGGAATATTCATTGTATAAATATGTTTTCATGAGTTTAGCGAAGTCGGATTTAGAAATAAATTGCAAATTTTAACAGTTTCCTCTACGGTTGTTGATTGTGGTACACAAGTTTTACCGACAGATTTCTTGCTTGTTTCGTTGCAAAATTTTACCTACGATATTTTAAGCAGTGTCAAATGACAACACCCCCACATTACTTAAAGTGTTGTGAAACACTCCAGTAGGGTGATCGAATAGAAATGGAGAATAATCTTGCTCAAAGTAGTTATTTTCACAAATGTTATCTCCAATTTGACAGCACACACCATATTCTTACAAATTAATTAAATGCAGTGACTCTCGATGGCGAAATCGTTTGTTTATCGGCGATAGTTGCATCCCAAGTCGAGAAGTAAATATTTACAATTGAGCATAGTTCAGACAATGTTTTCTGTGGAGAGTTATGGTCGATTTGCTTGAGATTTTGGCCGATGTCAGTAGTATGCTACATTCATCCAATTGGCATAGTACCTGAATACTAACTTATCAGTTTCACTCACCCGAACAAGTCCATAATATGTCCTTAACCTTTCAGTTTGTTAAAATAAAAAAGAAATTATAGCTCCTTGACTTGTCTACTTATATTAATGTGGACATTCATAATTTGGGATTAATAATGGGCTGATTTACTACTAGTACTTGTAATATGCAACTGGTTGCATTGGGGGAGCTTTTCCCCCAGCAGCTATTGGGGTCCCATTCCCTCAACCCCTCGTGGAAACCCTGCTTGACGCCAACTTGAAAACATGGATCAGTTGATGTTAAATTCTATTGAGATGTGGAGCAGACAATATATTGGGAGGCTCCATAGCATCCGCTCATCAATCCTTACCAGATGTCAGTAGAAGATTCCCATTTCATTATTCCAGTTCTTTACCGATCTTAATCATTACATGAAATTCAGATTACATGTAATCAGTGTATATAGAGAATACAAATCAAAGAAATCAAAATTACTCTGACTCAACCGAATCAGAGGTGCTGCGACAAATAAACGCGGGGATTTACGAAGACAAGACAAGATAAGCATTTTTAGTCAATTATTAGCTTTCAAAAATATGGAGGTTCAGAACATGACAGTGCATCTTTGCTTAATATCTGGGGTTGGATAGTCCCGTATGTATATACATGTATGTTTCAGCAAAATGCTGATATGGATAAGGTATGTCTTATGATCTTAAGCTAATTCAGATACATATCATTAATACCTAAGTAACTTAAGGGGCATCAACATTTACAATATGTCACCATAATCTATGCTTTCTAAGCTTCAACTAATTTAGATGCTTAAAGGGGGACTATACACTAAACCCGGCCATTTATCTGACCATCTCCTATTATACTCAACTTAAAGTATGCAACAAATGAATGAATTTGTGCCATGTATGAGAACAAAATTAATTCATTTACTTTATGAACGATGTAAAACATGGTAATAATAATGAAAATGATTTTATGGCTTGAGTCACTTAACTCATTTTCATTGTAATTACCATATTTTTTACATCGTTCATAGAGCACATGAGTGTATTTTGCACTCATCCATGGCCCATATTCATTCATATGTTGCATACGTTCTGTGGAATATAATAGGAGATGGTCCTATAAATGGCTGGATTTAGTGTACAGTACCCCTTTAATCTGTATGCTTTACTTGATGGGGGTCACCATTTCTAATTTAACTAAAAACAATATGTGCTTTCTTTCTTCATTTTTTATATCTTACAGGTAACCTTCTTCATTTATCTGCTAACCATTTTATTTGGCACGAGGGGTTTATCTAGAAACCTCTTTTCTAATAACAGAATCCATGCTTTCTGACATTTAGCATCCACTGCCATCCAGGCACATCAAAATTTATTGGTTAAAGCAACTTCTTTGCATTCTGACATTAATAGCTAATTGTGTATTTAACTCAATGGGTCACCATCCAATGACTTGATACAATCACACAATAAGTGGGAGATGTGTAAAGCTTATGTATTTTACAAATGGGTATATATCCAGGATATATAGCCGAAATAATGTATTTTCTAACAACCCATGCATTTGTTTTATTGAGCAGCTGCCTGCAGCAATTTGACGCTTAACTATGGTCTAATATAATTGCAGGCCATGAAAGTTTGATTATTCAGACTCCATAAAATTTGGATCAAACAGCAACATCAAACCAATGAAACAAACTGCTAATCAATTTCCAATCTATCAGCTGAGAACAATTAGAAGATAATTACAACCAGACAATAATTTAACCGACACAAACAAATTGATCTCAAATTTATAAAAAAATATAAGAAACAAAACACATATTTTCAGCGCTATATTGACAAATTTGTTCGGAAATCTTCCATGTTGGTATGAGATACCTCTTACCAAATTACAATAAAGCCCTAAATAATCGACTCCTTAACCACAGCAGGATTATGGGTTATTTTTCAGGATCTATTCGGAAATATGGCTTGTTGCCATTCATCGGTGAGAGATTTCTGATGAATGGCAACAAGCCATATTTCCGACTAAATCCTGAAAAGTTACCCATAATTCTGCTGTGGTTAAAGAGGATTATTTAGGGCATTACTGTATGTATACATAATTTTGTGGTTCGATTGAGCCATGTTCATGTAAAGCATGTTCTTTATACCTCCCTGCCCGGGGTTACTTATTTAATTACTTGACACATCTCACCATGGTTGGGGCGATTACATGCCAATGTAAACGAAATAACTTTTGATTTACATGATTACCATTATGAATACTGATTTCATTTTGTCCAATGTAAACTGATTATGATTACAATTACTTTAGTAACTCATGGTGAGATGATCTCACATCTCCCAGCATGAGTTTTGTAATAATCATTAAAACAGAACACAAGCCTTTGATGATTTAACAAACAAGAGCTACGCTGGGCGTGCAAAAGACGCCCTCTCTGGGGAAAAAAGGGGCATATCTCTGGTAAAAATTGGCGGACGGAACTCAAATTTGAACTTGACCTGTGTTTTGGTGGGAGAAAGTAATATACCAAATTATCATTGAATCCGATAAGCTCTAGTAAAGTTATCATCCGGACAACAAATTTCAGGGATTTTCTAAGTCAAATTACGTCAAATAAGGGGCACAACTCCGGTGACAATTGGCGGACGGAACCCAAATTCGAACTTGAGCTGTCTTTTCTCCTAATAAACCCACATACCAAATTTGATTGAAATCGGTTCACTCTAGTTAAAGTTATCATCCGGACAACAAATTTCAGGGATTTTCTAAGTCAAATTACGTAAAAAAAGGGGCCATAACTCTCGCAAAAATTATCGGATTAAAACGAAATTCGGACTTGAGCTGTATTTCGATATATGTATGTTTTGCGTATAAACATTCCAAAATCGAGTTATCATCCGGAAACCAAAAAACATAAGAAAAACTGAATTTTCTGAGTCGAAAAAGGGGCATAACTCTGCCAAAAATGGTCGGACAGAACCCAAGTTCGAACTTGACCTGTGTTTTGGTGGGAGAAAGTAATATACCAAATTTGGATTCATTCCGATAAACTATACTAAAGTTATCATCCGGACAACAAATTTCAAGGATTTTCTAAGTCAAAAAACGTCAAATAAGGGGCATAACTCCGGTGAAAATTGGCAGGCGGAACCCAAATTCGAACTTGAACTTACATTTCGGCTAATAAACCCACATACCAAATTTTATTAAATTTGGTTCACTCTAACTAAAGTTATCATCCGGACAACAGGTTAACGGACGGACGCCCGCCCGCCCGGACGCCCGGACGGACAGACCAATACTATAATACGGCCTTTTTTTCAAAAGGGCGTATAAAAATGAGCGCTGTAATTGTTCATCTGGAGATATTGGTTTTCTTTCCGTCCTTGAAAATATCTCAAACATTGTTTATCAGATCTCATAGACATTTGGTAAATGATTGACTATCAGGATTGTTTATCAGATCTCATAGACATTTGGTAAATGATTGACTATCAGGATTGTTTATCAGATCTCATAGACATTTGGTAAATGATCGACTATCAGGATTGTTTATCAGATCTCATAGACATTTGGTAAATGATTGACTATCAGGATTGTTTATCAGATCTCATAGACATTTGGTAAATGATCGACTATCAGGATTGTTTTAAAAACAGGGTCTCATGATGTTTTAAATAATCTATTGGAAGAAATTGGTTTTCTGTCTGTCCACACAAAGATGTAGCCATAGAAATATTCAACAGCACAGTAATGCCCTAAATAATCGACTCCTTAACCACAGCAGAATTATGGGTAATTTTTCAGGATTTAGTTGGAAATATTTCCCTTTATTCTGCTGTGGTTAAGGAGTCGATTATTCAGGGCATTACGGTACCTCCCCCCTTGAATCAGACCAAACTCCCATGAAATATAATCATTTGCACACACCCCACCCTTGGTTTGGGAATTTCCAACTTGTACCTCAAACTTTCCAACTGTTCACGGGGGGAGAACTGCGACATGAGGATCGGTTGCATTCCGATAAAGAGACGGTGGAAATCCGATAAACGAGACGGTTCGCTTTCGGCGACAAACGAGATTTTCTTCGTGTTTGGGCATTCAAAAAACGGAATTGCCGTGACAAATCAGGTTTCATATCATCATATCGTTATTTTAGTTACTAATATCCATCAAAATCTAGACGCTACATTGAGTAAAACCAATAGAATCGCCATTTCGAAGTCACGCGACGGTTCGTCTTCCGATAAAAAACGAACCGTCGCATGTCTTTTATCGGAAAACGAACCGTCGCGTGACTTTTAAATGGCTATTCTCTTGATTTTAGTCACAGTAGCGTCTAGATTTTGATGCATATTAGTAACTTAAATAACGATATGATGATATGAAAACTGAGGGGTCACCGAAATTCCATTTGAATGCCTGAACACGAAGAAAATCTCGTTTGTCGCCGAAAACGAACCGTCTCAGATCGAATAGCCGCCGTCTCGTTTATCGGAATTCCACCGTCTCTTTATCGGAATGCAACCGATCCTCACGTCGCAGTTCTCCCCCCGTGCTGTTGGTAATTTCCAACCTGACATACCCAACCAGTTTGGAAAAACTGATGATCATTTCATACCAAAGTGGAAAAATATGCTGGTGTTGGTCTAAAACAAACATATTCGCCACTAAGTAATGATTGGAAAGTCAAACAATCTGAATAATTTCAACCTAATTATGGTGTAAAATTTCCAACTAATTTTGTATCAGGCATGAAATTTCCAACTGTCGAGAATTTTGCCCAAAGTTGGGGCAAACCCCCCTACCTGTTGCTACATCCCTGGATGCATTCTCAAGAGAATTTCCAATGACTTGTATTTTCTATTATATAATTATCCCTGTTTTATTTCCCATATCTAAAACTTGACCTTATGGCCTTTTACACAGATCTATCAGCCATTTGTAATTATTGTAGAGAATTCACCTGTGACCCGTGTTCACTTTAGCATAAGTATTTCTAAAACCATAGATGCATTCTCTTGTTTTGTATTACATTCTATTAGATTACATTCCATGAAAATAATGACTGAACTTCACTATCACTTTACGTTATTTATGGGTTGTGCTTATCAGAAGACAAATTATCTGATCTGAAATTCCATGTTTTATACTGTGAACTTTATTGGCATAAAGTTTATTTGTGTACAGATCACTGTTGGTCACATTTTTGAATGCCTCATTAAAATCTAACACAGCAATGTCAATGTGTGTCTTATAAAAGTGAATATGGATATCCCATAGGGAGCCTCGCAAGAGAATGCACTGGCTTACAAGGTCATGGTAAATATAGTTAGCCCAATGCATTCTCTTATATATGCAAGGCTGCCTATATATGGGAGACTCGCATATATAAGAGAATGCACTGGCACAGGATATTTAATGCTGCACCAGCACATCTCCAACATTGAAAGGGCTAAACAACATAAACCATTGACAACATGACACAGTTCCGAGAGTGGAATAATGTCTGAAGGCTCGCATATATAAGAGCATATATTAGCACAGGGTTTTCGAAAAATTTCAGGAAGGTTTAATATCATTGAACATTATTTAAACTGAAAAGTGGTAGTCCTGATGTTGTGCTTCATTGTGGTTTGGCTCAGAACAAACTGGTATAGAAAACTTAATAAACGCAACAGTTAACTCGTCTCCCATGAGATGCAATGATTATTGTACCACCATGACCAAAGAAAATGGTGTGTATAGTGTATTACATGATCTACAGTAATGCCCCAAATAATCCTTAACCACAGCAGAATTATGGGTAATTTTTAAAGATTTAGTCGGCAATATGGCTTGTTGCCATTCATAGGAAATCTCTCACTGAGAGCTTTCTGATGAATGGCAACAAGCATATTTCCGACTAAATCCTGAAATATTATCCATAATTTTGCTGTGGTTAAGGAGTCGATTATTTAGGGCATTACTGTAATCCTCCATCCGTCTGTCTGTCCATCTGGGCAGATATCTCAACCACCGGTTGTCGGATCTTGATGAAAATTGGTATGGATGTTCACTACTATAAGGAGATTCAATGGAGTGTTCAATCGTTTTGTTTTGGATTTTCTGTTCTAGGGTTATTATTCATCATTGTTAATCTGGAAATTTTGATTTTTTTTGTCCATCCGAGCAGATATCTCAACCATATACGTTGTTGGATATTAATGAAATTTGTTATGTATGTTCACCACTATGAGGACATTCAATGGAGTGTTCAATCGTTTTATTCAGGTTTTCTGTTCTAGAGTTATTCATCTTTGTTTATCTGAAAATGTTGATTTTTGGTATCTCAGCCATAGGTTCTAGGTATGGCCACACTAGGCAGTATGCCACATGGGGGTATGCACCGGGTGACAGCCCAGCTCTTGTTTTCACCAGGCTAATCTTATGATAATAATCCTTCACATCTCACTCAAGGAGAAGCATCATACACTACTAAGAACAATTACTATCATCTACAGTAATGCTCTAAGTAATCGACTTCTTAACCACAGCAGAATTATGGGTAACTTTTCAGGATTTAGTTGGAAATATGGCTTGTTGCTATATACCTGTCATACCTGCACACACCCATATGATATATGCAACATTGTAATTAAAGTTGAATATTTGTGGCTAAAGCATGCATTCTAATTGGTCAAGAGCTGCTAACTTTGATTTGATTCACCAGAAATGTCTGCGGAAGACTGCCCAAATTTTGTATAGAGCATGCTACTATTTAATTAACCATATGTGTCAAATACGTCACTGCACATTTGTTGCCATTCAACGGAAAGCTCTCAGTGAGAGCTTTCCGGTGAATGGCAACAAGCCATATCTCCGACTAAATCCTGAAAAGTTACCCATAATTCTGCTGTGGTTAAGAAGTTGATTACTTAGAGCATTACTGTATTTATTTGTATATCTTGTAGGAAGACAGTCTGAAGATTGCCATCCTCGATTATTTGAAGCGACACCATGAATCGGATAAGGATACATACACGATGGTCGCACTCAACTTCACGATGCATCGGGAGATTGCACAAATGCTCGAGGAATGTGCAGCTTCTCATCTGGATTCTCTCAGAAAAAAAACCCTTGGTATTTATCGTAATAAAAAAACCTTCGTATATGCAATCACTGTTGTTTTCGATGCATCTGTCGGCTTATAGAAGTGTCTGATGCCGAATTACATACTGTATAATTTCACGATTCGAAATTATAGTTCGGCATCAGACACTTCTATACGCCGACAGATGCATCGAAAATGACGTTGATTGCTTATAATTATGACAATCTGCATAAATAAGTTGGTGATTACATTAGTTTTATGAAGAAACTATATTAAAACACTAAAATAATAAAACTATCCAAGTGATACTTGTGTCTGGACTCTTTTAACGGAAAATGGGAAATTGGGTCGAAAATAAATTGGGCGACCGTCGAACTTTCCAACTAAACAAAAGCAAGACACCGTACCCATAAACTATTAAACTGTAGGCCTACTTGCTGGTGTAAAATTCACTTAATTAAGAAGATTCTAGAACATCTATTGTCATCAAGACACTCAGAGTCGATAGCAATTCTGAAGCGGTGTTCCTAAACTTCCCCACCGTCTCCGGTGACAAACTCGAAAGGTAAACAATCGCTACAAAGATGCATTCTATGCTCTCATGACAACTGTCATGTCCTATTAGTATTGGCCTGAAGCTGGATAAATACTAATACTAATGGTAGAATAGTTATGAAACACATTACTTTATCCCCAACTAAAGTATCGCATTTCATAGTTTCACGGTATGTTACGGAAACTAAGGACGCGTTTAGGAAATGACGCTGTGATATGGGCCGACCGTTGGTGCATGTCGCCCAATTTCTTAAAGTATCACTGCGCGTTGTGATGCGGGAAACAACATTCCCCTCAGCTTATTGAGATTGTCGCTACCAAGTGTATCTAAAGGCATTGAACAATCAAATGCACGCATTTAAGCGAAAGAGAAAGTAGTTGTAATTATATTGTAATAATACACTGGTTGTTAAAAGAAATCCTTGGTATTTATCGTAAAAATAAACCCTTCGTATTATTTTAATAAAACCCTGGTTGTTAAAAGAAATCCTTGGTATTTATCGTAAAAATAAACCCTTCATATTGTAATAAAACCCTGTTTATTAAAAGAAATCCTTGGTATTTATCATAAAAATAAAACCTTTGTATTTATTGTATAAATAAACCCTTCGTAACTATTGTAATAAAACCCTGGTTGTTAAAAGAAGTCCTTGGTATTTATTGTACAAAGAAACCCTTGGTATTTATTGTATAAACAAACCCTTCGTATTTATTGGAAAATAACCCTTGTTTTTAAAAGAAATCCTTATTTATTGTTAAAAAAAACCCTTGGTATTTATCGTATAAATAAACCCTTTAACTCTTTCGCTGCCACCCCGCCACACGGACATACTCCCCAGTGCCAAGCATTCTGGGTGTAAATACAAGTATTTTATGTATATGTGGGTAATGCAATGATTATCGGGTAATTATCGGTGTATTTAGTTGAAACTTCACATGTGGGTATATATGACAATGACCTATCACCTGCCCCGACGTGGAGACCCATTCAATGTCAAAGCCTTTGGGTCACGTGCCATTGGCGGCCATCTTGGATTTGCTTTAATTTATGTTTTTCGGTAAATATTTTCAATTCATATATGATTAAATGTTTGTTTTTTGTTCTATTGTTCTATCCCATTAATTAATGCTTCACCAGTTAATCATATTCCGGCTACTATTCCGTATTTTTCACCGACCTCATTCCGACAGAATTTTTGGACGCTAAACTGATCAGCAGAAAGGAGGCCGCCAAGTCAATTATGATGTTTATTTTCCACTCATATATCGCATCCATGCACCAAAAGTTAATTTGTCAATGGTATATTCTGGCTCGGACTGTACTCATAGAACTTCAGGAGTAGCATGACTTTGACTGACCTTTCTTCTAAATTGTCAGCGCACACCAGCACTCTACATAAAATAAATGAAACCCCGTTGTAATGCAACAAAACAATATAATTACGACCCGTAAACCAGGTGCACCCCCGAACTCGCATAAATGCGTATTTGGCAGCGACTGGGTAACTCGCATTTATGCGAGCTTGGCATCGAAAGAGTTAATAGTATTTATTGTAATAAAACCCTGGTTGTTAAAAGAAATCCTTGGTATTTATAGTACAAAAAACTCTTGGTATTTATCATAAAAATAACACCTGAACATTTATCTTGAAAAGAAAACTCCAATTATTCATCATGTAAAGAAAACCCTAAGTTTTATAATAAAAAGAAAGTCCTTGGATACATCGTAAAGAATACTCTGTATATATCATAATTAGAATATTTATCATAAGAAGTAAACCTTTGGTGGTCCCACTGCCATAATCATCAATCTTAAGATTACAATTCAAGATTATTATCCAAGTGATGAGTGATGGATCATCAATAGAAGACATTATAAAGAGACATACAGGTATCAAACGTCCATGTACCCCAAAATGTTGCCAGAGTTTTGTCCCCACAACAATGGGTCCACAACCTCAATTTTGGTGTGGAATTTATCAAATCCCGACGTTAATTCACAGTAATAAGAATTTCAGCAGCCAAGCATGGTATGCCAGAACACAGTCACTATTGGTCGAAACTGCCAGTGCATCCATGTACCTCAGATGTTTCTCGCTTGTCATCTTCAACCACTCTGTCATGAGTGACGGGAGCCATAGTGACTTTTTATACACCCGTTTATGTATTTGTATGTTATTGGTCTGTCAATCTGTCGGGGCATCTGTCCATCCTTTTGCTTTTGGATGATAACTTTAGATAGTCACAACTGAATGGAATGAAATTTGGTATGTGGGATTATTGGCACAAAATACAGCTAAGGTTTGAATTTGGGTTCCGCCCGCCAATTTTCACCAGAGTTGTGGCCCTTTGTTGGAATTACCACAGTCATATTTTGCCACGCCCTAGTGATGCTCTTATTTTATTGATATCAATTTATGAATTATCCTGCCTGTATGTCTTCAGACAACACACCTGAAACACAAACAACCTTGAAGAAAATTGTCCAATTCTTCACAGATGCCGCTGAAAGTTATATAAAGGTATGTGTTATCATCAATAAGATACAGGGGCATTAATTGCTGTTTAATGATAAGCTCAGCATGAGCCACAAATTTACTTTTGCCAAATAAAGTATTTTTGTCGAATTGTCCGAGTGAAATTATGGAGTTTGTTTAAAAACTGATTTGTATGTGCTGACAACATCCATTTGAAATAAAGTAGTGTTATTGTTTACTATGCTCACATTATGACCAATCAAAACTTGTCAATTCAGATTAACGAGATTCTATCTTTCTTTCTCACAATTGCAATGCATATACATGTTGAAATCAAAGGACAATGATTATATATATATATATATATATATATATATATATAACCCATCCTCTGCCTGTCTGTCTGTCTGTGTGTTTGTAAACTCTGTCACGATCTATTTATAACTTTTTATCCATACTTCCAATTTAGCGATTTCCTCTGGTGTATCGTAGAAGGTGCTACACCAAATTTCACACAGATTGGTAAAAACCTTAGATAGAATGTTTTTTCCTGAAGGCCGTAATTGTTATATTTTGTTCTTATGATCGGAGCAGGTGCCGACATGGACGCCTCTGAAAACAACAAAGAGATGCTTATCAGCAGTTTACATACTAAGGTTCTGCATGGGATGTAAAATCAAGGGAGTATGCTCAACAATGACGAGAGGGTGGTCCCGGGATGCAGTTTGACCGCCCGCGGCACCATGCACATTCATCAGTTCAAAATCCCATTTGAAAGCCACATTCCAAATGGTTAACTCTGGGTGACAGAGTTACGTCACCTTTTTTCTTAAAGAAATTGACAGGGTCTGTTTGATCATTTGATTTACATAGGGGCGCGGGTGACAATAATCCTGAATGGTTCATTTCAATTTTGTTATTAACATGTTCACTGCCAATGACCATTCAATTACATGCAAATAGTATGAGATGCATTAACTTATATATGTGAGTCTCCCTTAGGAAGTCTCAAATATATAAGACAATGCACTGGCTTACAAGGTCAAGGTAGATACTGTTATGCCAATTATTATCTTACATGTGTGAGGCTCCCTATGGGAGACTCGCATATTTAAGATAATGCATTGGCACAGGGTTTTCACAAAATTTCCGGAAGCTCCAGTCATGGAAGGGTTAATTGTAAATATATGGCTATTATGGAGCCTAACCAGCGAAAAAGAAAAATACCAGCGCACTCAGGTATACTACGCCAATTTTTGCTGGAGTTATGGCCCCTTTTCGACTTAGAATCTGTGCAAACTTTCGGAAAGTTTCCGGATGTAAATTTTATTTTGGGTTATCGGATCAAAACCAAATTTGAGTTTATCAGCTGAAAGCACAGGTCAAGTTCAAATATGGATTTGGTCCACCCATTTTTGCTGGAGTTATGGCCCCTTTTCAGCTTATAATCTATCCGTCCATGCAGAAAGTTTCTGGATGAGAACTTTATTTTGGGCTATCGGATCGAAACCAAATTTGGTATGTGAATTTATCAGCACAAAACACAGGCAAGTTTGAATACGGGATCAGTCCGCCCATTTTTGCCGGAGTTATGGCCCCCTTTTTTACTTAGAATTTTTTTATTTTGAGGTTTGCAGATGATAACTTTAATTTGTGTGATCGGATCTGGGTCCAAATTTGTTATGTGAGGTTATCAGCTCCAAATACAGGTCAAGTTCGTATATGGGTTCGGTCTGCCCAGTTTTGTCGAGTTATGATCCTTGTCGACATATGGGAGACTCGCATATATAAGAGAATGCATTGGCACAGGGTTTTCGCAAAATTTCAGGAATCTCCCTTCATGGAAGGGTTAAATTTACCAAAGTCACTACTGCAAGACTGTGGCATAGGGCTTTTGAATAAATAGTTTCTACTTTATTGTGGAATCAAGATGCCACTTGCCAAATGAAATTAATGCAACTGGCAATTTTCTTTACTAAAGTGCCTTTTGTCACAGAGAAATGTATCAGTGCTTTCAACTGTTTTCCCTTTCATGACGGGAGCAGCACTGATGCAGCATTAAATATCCTGTGCCAGTGTATTCTCTTATATATGCGAATCTCGCATTTTTAAAAGAATGCACTGGCTTACACAGTCAAGGTAAATATTGTTATTCCAATGCATTCTCTTATATATGTGGGAGGCTTCCTATGGAAGACTTGCATATATAAGAGAATGCATTGGCACAGGGGTTTCGTAAAATTTCAGGAAGCTCCAGTCTTAGAAGGGTTAACTTTACCAAACCCACAACTACAAGACTGTGACATAGGGCTTTTGTGACATGGATAATGCCCTAATGCCCTAAATAATTGACTCCTTAACCACAGCAGAATTATGGGTAATTTTCAGGATTTAGTCGGAAATATGGCGTTGAATGGCAACAAGCCATATTTCCGACTAAATCCTGAAAATTTACCCATAATTCTGATTTGGTTAAGGAGTCAATTATTTAGGGCATTACTGTAGTTTCTACTTTAGAGTTCAATCAAGATGTCACTTGCCAAATGAAATAATGCAACTAGCAATTTTCTTAACTAAAGTGTCTTTTGTCGCAGAGAAATGTATCAGTGCTTTCAACTGTTTATTGATCCAACTCTTTTATTTACAGGATCGTGCTGTTCGTCATGCACAGAATTGCATCAAGCATGGTCGACTTGTTGCTCTACAGCTCCAGCACCTCTCGCCTCTAGTACCACTCCTCAACCTGCAAACATCTGTAGCTAAATCATTCATAATGCAGCATAACAAATTCACTGAGGTATATAGTCAATGTTTACTATATCATCTGAACAAATAGAACTACCATGCCAATATTGTTATTTGGATGTAACAGTCTAGAATTTGACAACATGCAATTGTTTATATATGTCGAAACTTCCGAACATTTTCACTTCAGGGCAAAATTCTTATATTTTCATACTGCAACCGTTGCATCATTAAGTGGCTTTACAGTCTACATATACATATAAGCATTCATTAGATCATAGACTATATTTTTCGGCGGGTTATATAGGGATGGGTTCCATCCGTCCATTGGGGGAAGGGGATGGGGACCGTTGGGGTATCTGTCTGTCTATCCCGAAAAGTTGTCAGGTTATTTCGAACAATTATCATTGGATTTTTGATGTACGCGTTCACAAGAGAAGTATCTGAAACCAGTTCGCAAACTAGGTCAATTCTTACATTTTCACCAGAGTTACGGCTCATTGATTGTCATTTTTTGCCGTTTAGCACCCACAAAATGTTGTCTGGGTGTTATTTCGAACAATTATCAACCGGATGTTAAAGTCTTCTGATTGATTGATTGTTTATTAGCAAAGCCAACAGTTAAGTTGGAACATGCAATAACATATATACATACTATACACAAGGCACACATAACATATAAGTCATATCAATAAAAATACATACACACACAATTATATTGTAATCCATGATGCCATTTATATTAAAGTGGTATCCTTTTTAAAGATAGTTTTATAAATATGCTTACTTTTTTAAGAAGGCTCAAATATTCAATTGAGAGCAAACGATGAAATTTATTCCTGTTAGGGTTCTCCCAGTAATATTTGGGAATGTGGATTTCGCGTAAATCTTGTAATTTTTGGCATAGGATTATAAAGTGATATTCGTCGCAAAGGACTGTTCTCACATAAAACACACATTAAATTGTCTGCGGAATTTGTGGTTCCATCTATTTTTTTCTACTGGTAATTTATGATTAGATGTTCTGATTTTCAATAGGTAATTAGAGAAATGAGATGGCAAATAAACTAAATAGCTACTCATTTTCATGGACTGCTTTATGTCTCTGTAAAATATGGCGCGCGATGAAGTAGAAGCATTCAGATTTTCAAAGAGGTGGTGCTCATACTGCTTAATCAGTAGCGATTTTATGTTGCTCAGCGCTGATTGGTTTGTCCACACATGTTCCATGTGTAGGTCATGTAGAATTCCTTCTACAAAACATACCCAATTCATCTTATTTTGCAGTTTTGTATCCCTCTCATTTATATATCTGAGTAAAAGAAATATATTCTTGGCTAGCTCTGATCCTTCGTGTGAAACTAGCTTGGACCAGTATGCTAGAGTCCTGTATTTTATTTCAATCAATATAGGATATCTACCAAGTTCGGCATAAACCATGTAATTAGGCGTACTAGATTTCATTGAGGTAACTATTTTACAAAATTTCAAATGGAGCGTCTCGAGACTTTGAACTTTTTCAAAGCACCAAACTTCACTTCCATATAACATAATTGGCATAACCATAGCATCAAATAACTTGAATAAGATATCTAAAGGTAACCTCAGTTTTCGAGTTCGATTCAGTAGACCGTACATTGCTTTCGTTGCGGTAATTGTGGTGTCTTTAAGAGATTGGCAAAATCTCCCATTGTAGAAGAACTTGATACCAAGATATTTAAATTCCTTTACAAATTTTATTTCTTGCCCTCTGTATATAAATATGGGCATATTTCTTGGTAATTTGTTCGTAAATATAATAAGTTTGGTCTTGAGAGTATTCACTTCAAGTTTCCATGCCTCGGCGTAGTCAGCAAAGGCTAAAAGAGCACGGTGCATATTTTCCTCAGAATCTGACAAGATAACCGTATCGTCGGCATATAACAAACATAATATGCTAATAAAACATCCAATATGTTCAAAATATTTCTCATCTAAAAAATGTAGGTTTAAAATGGCACAATCGTTTAAAAAACATTGTAAATCGTTTACGAAAAAAGAGAATAAAAGTGGTGACATTGTCTCTCCTTGAAATAAACCTACCTGGCTTATGAAGAAACCTGACTGAACATTATTATTTTGCACACATAGCTTAATATTCGTGTATAAGCTCCGTATGACTCGTAATATTTTACCATTTATATCTGATTGTATAAGCTTGAGCCATAGTGCATCTCTCCACACCGTATCAAATGCTTTGCGGAAGTCAATGAATGTGCAATATAGTTTTCGCCCGCTCTTGAGGTATATATTTATTAAGGCATGTAATATGAAAATATTATCTACAGTTGAATGACCCTTCCGGAATCCCATTTGCGATTTACTTATCGATTCATTATCATCTGCAAAGGAAGTCAACCTGTTGTTCAGAATGGAGGTAAACAATTTCGCAAAACAGCTTAAAAGTGTGATACCTCTGTAAGATCCGGGTTCATTTTATCTCCAGACCCTTTGTATATGGGTTGTATTAATCCTAGTGCCCAGTCTTTTGGGAATAACCCAGTGCTTAGGATTAGATTGAAGAAACGTACGTAGATGCTTATCATTGTATCTTCCGAGGCTTTGATATATTCGTAAATAATATGATCAGCCCCTCCTGCCTTACCATTCTTTAGTTTAGTTATGGCATTGTGAATTTCTTCTTCGGATATAGCACTATTTAGGTACGAATTGTCATTCGCGTCGAAATCCGCATCGACATACCTGGTGATATCTGAATCGTCTATATTTGCATTCAGGAACTTAAAGTGTTTTTCAAAGTGTTCAATAGTGATATTATTTCTCCTCTTTTTAGGCCGATTATCGGAACACATCGAGTCAAGTTTGTACCAAAAAGATTTTCCGGAATACTTACTGAATTCCCGAAGTTCTGATATTTCTGTCTCTCGCGTTTGCTTTATTTTTCTATCCATAATATGTTTATAGCTTGTGCTGGCGTCTTTTAATATCGCCTTATTGTAGCCTGTTTTATTAACGTCATACTTACGCTTGGTTCGGTTAAAATATTTTCTCGCCTCTCGACATTCGTTGTCGAACCAAGGTTTATTCTGACGCGCATTTTCATGTATAATTTTTCGAGGACGATAAGTTCCCAATGTTTGGTCGGCCACTGCCATCAACGTACTACTTATGAGCTCACATAGTTCGTCAACACTTGACTGACTGACAATTCCCTCTTGATCGAGGTTATCAAATGTATCGAAAATATGCGTAATGCGATTAGGTTCGATATTGCTAGAAAATAAGGCTCCCCTTTGTGGATCCCACCGTTTTATTTTCCCCTCGCGGTTAACCTGTGCGTTGACAATTTCGCCACATAACTTAGGGATTTGAAAATTCAAAACCAAGTGTAATGCGCAATCGATATCCGAGAATTGAGGACAATGGTCTTCAATATGAAAATTTTCAACAATTTTCAAAAGTTTTTTTGATCCCACAGTGTAATCTATCACCGTGCGATCAGATGATGTAAATTTCCTTATATTCCGGTCTTCACCGCACATCCCGTTCATAATTGGTAGTTTCATAAATTTACACATTCCTAATAGTTTATACCCATAGCTGTTAACCTTACCTCTGTCTTAGGAGACTCTAGGTGGGCCCTGAAATGTCTTACTATTACTACATACATATTCATCATCATCATCACAATAATCAATATCATCATTTATACATTTCATGACAGAATTCATAACATGGCATACACTTGTGTTTTCAAATATATGATTTATTTCACATGGATCTGGGTCGGGTTCAAAGCCGCTGTGGTTGTTTGTACGAGCATTGAAATCCCCTGTCAAAAGTAGCAGTTCGTCATCTCTGTGTAAATCGCGTATATCACTCTCTATATCAGAGACCCAATTATCATTAGAATATCGTGTACCTACAGGGGGTATATAAACAGCGCCAATTAATAAGCTTGTGAATGAATGGTCATGCGTCTTATCGACTCGAATCCATGCCACGTTAGCGCTATCTGTTTGCAATGGGACAATGTATTTATGAATTTCTAATTTGGCTGCTATCAGGATTCCACCTGACCGCGTCCCGTTGCCTATGTGTTTCCCTTTTTAACACAGGTCTCAAACCCAGGGATGACTATACTATCTTCCAAGAAGGCCTTTGTTTCCGAGAAGCAAATTATATCATATTTGGATATCATATCCTGAAATTCGTGGTATTGAAGCCTCTTTTCTAAACCACACATGTTCAATGTTAAGATTTTCAACTCATTAACTTGTTCAGTGGGGGTAACTCTATTAGAAGTAATAGTATTACAGCTTTCTTCTGGATTAGCATTTGCGTTAACTCTATTTGCGGCGATATAACATGTTTCACCAAGCGTAGTGGGCGTGTCGATATCAGACGTTTCAATGCACGCATTCACAGTTGGGCCTGATCTCGATCCATGACCGTTAGGACTTGAATACAGATTACTTAAATTATTACCACACGAAGAGCGGTTTCTCATTAAAAAAATGGTTGACTTAACGTCGTATATAAGCATACATTCTGTTTTGCTCAATCCTGAATAGTACTCAGCCATGAAGCGGTCAGGCTGGACAAAATTAGCTTTACAAGCGGTACTGTGTAACATGCCGTTATGATTGTGAATAAGGCTATTTACGCCAAGACCAAGATAATTCATATCAATATATAACACATTAAGACATGGGAACGACAATCTTACAGGCTTTATAAGTAATTCATTTGAATTGATGTTCACACAATAAGCGAACGTACACGAGTCGTGCACGCATTGTTCAGCGTTGCAGCTGACACCATCGGACAATCAATCCGATATTTTAGCAGATTTCTCTCTGCTTATAGGGGACGGTGTCCTGTTACTCCTGTTGCGCTTGCCTTTTCGACTCGCATTCATAATCGAATTCGCTAGGTCCCGTTTCCCTTCCGGACTCAGATGCAGACCCGAAGCCTCATCTGCCTTAAACTGTGAGCGAATCACGAAACCCTCCTTATTGGTGTACAACTGACTGTTGTCGATGAACGCCAAATTAGAATTTCTGAATTTGCACATTTTGTTTATGAACGAGTTTATTTCTGGTGTGTGATGTGTTCACAAGAGGAATTTCTTAAACAAGTTTTCAAACTAGGGCTGGCCATACATTTTTACCAGAGTTACGGCCCTTTGATTGTAATTTTTTGGCATTTAGAAACCCAGAAAAAGTTGCCGAGGGCTCATTTCGAACAATTATCAACGGATTTGAAAGATTTTTGAAATGTGAGTTCACAAAAGGAGTTTCTGAAACATGTCGGTAAACTAGACCCTGCTGAACATTGTCACCAGAGTTATTGAGTTATTGAGTTTTTTTGGCATTTAGCACCCATGAAAAGTTGTCCGGTGTAACAGGATAGCCCCCCCCCCCCCCCCCCCCCCCCCCCCATGTATGACTAAAAACAAATACTCGTTTGATATCGTTTGACCCTGAAATGGCCAGAAAAATGTTCTTTGAGATTTAATTAATTCATATTTTTTTTTAGAGTTAAATTGTTTTTTTTCAAAGTGATAACATTTTTGTTTTCAAACATTTGATATCGTTTGATCCTGAAATGGCCAGAAAAATGTTTTTTTTAATTTCATTTTTTTTAATCTAAATTTGTTTTTTAAGTCTCCAGGCCTCGATATCCCCCCCCCCCCCCACACACACCCAGCACCTACATGACAATAAATCCTCTTGTGGTTTTATTGCTTATTTTACTTTATATAGTCATGAATCGATGAGAAATTAACTTCTGAGAAAAAGTGTTTGAGTCAGGGGTGTGTGGGGAGGGGAAGATGTCCAGGCTAAGATTTCCTCCCCCCCACCCAGCACCTACATGACAAAATAAATCATCTTATGGTTTTATCGCTTAGTTTGCTTTATATAGTCATGAAACGGCGAGAAATTAACTTCTTAGAAAAACAACTTTTTTCATGACTATATAAAGCAAACTAAGCGATAAAACCATAAGAGTAATTTTGTCATGTAGGTGCTGGGGGGGAAATATCCTGGCCCGGACATCTTGTCCCTTTTTTGGCATTTAGCACCCTATTTGTCCCCTAATATGAAATTACATGTCCATAGTTTTTCAGGATCAAATGAGCCATGTCCTTTTTAACATAATCTCTGGGCCAACTTGATATCCAGTGTTGGAATTATTTTCAAGTTCATATTAACCCTTTCTATACAAAATACTCATTGACGAGTTGTTCCCTTAGGAAATGTTCAGATAATAAGTTCAACAAATGACCAAAGGTCATTTATTGAACTCATTATCTAAACATTTTCCTACCAATAAATATGAATCATACTATCTCGTATTAATTGTGTTTCTGTCTGATATCTGCTTTTATTACCTGAACATCCTCACCTCCAAATGAATAATAGATCATTTCAATGTATACTTTTATAACCTAACTAGCCGATGAGCCCGACGTTGTCAGGACTATTAAAAAACCAATTTCAAGTCTATAGCTCCACCCGTTTCCGAGATCTGGTCTGCGCATGCGTGAAGCTTGCGTCGAATGGGCTCGGCGACCCGATAAAAATTCGTATCCGGGGCAAGATACATTCACATAGCAAATTTCAAGTCGATAGCTCCACCCGTTTCCGAGATCTGGTCTGCGCATGCGCTGCACGGGCGTCGCATGGGCTCGCCAATACGACAAGGACGACTCGCCTGGTCAAACTACACAACACGTACCAAGTTTCGTCCGGGATCGGTCGAGAATCGTAGATTTGTATCAATGACATACAGACAAAAAAACAGAGGTCTTCAAAATGTATAAGAGACTAGCCGGTGAGCCCGACGTTGTCCGGCGCTATTCAAAAAACAAATTTCAAGTCGATAGCTCCACCTGTTTCCGAGATCTGGTCTGTAAACCAAATTTCAAGTCGATAGCTCCACCCGTTTCCGAGATCTCGTCTGGGCATGCGCGAAGCTGGCGTCGCACGGGCTCGGCGACCCGATAAAATTTGTATCCGGGGCAAGATACATTCACATAGCAAATTTCAAGTCGATAGCTCCACCCGTTTCCGAGATCTCGTCTGCGCATGCGCGAAGCGGGCGCCGCACGGGCTCGCCAATACGACAACGACGACCGCCTGGTCAAACTACACACACGTACCAAGTTTCGTCCTGATCGGTCGAGAATCGTAGATTTGTATAAATGACATACAGACATACATACAGACAGACAGACAGAGGTCTTCAAAATATATAGGAGACTAGCCGATGAGCCCGACGTTGTCCGGGTTATTCAAATTTCAAGTCGATAGCTCTACCCGTTTCCGAGATCTGGTCTGCACATGCGTGAAGCTGGCGTCGCACGGGCTCGGCGACCCGATAAAATTCATATCCGGGGCAAGATACATTCACATACCAAATTTCAAGTCGATAGCTCCACCCGTTTCCGAGATCTGGTCTGCGCATGCGCGAAGCTGGCGTCGCACGGGCTCGGCGACCCGATAAAATTTGTATCCGGGGCAAGATACATTCACATACCAAATTTCAAGTCGATAGCTCCACCCGTTTCTATATATTAGATGTTCCCGTACATCTCTCTGCAGATGCTAATAACGTTGAATGGTAAACAAACGCTCTTTATAGCGATGCGTCAAAAACAAACGCTCATTAAATTATCACTTGATTAACCACCACAGTGCCGTTTTTTGTGACTGAGAGTGGAGAATGGGTGCTCTGGGCTTCTCCAAAATGCGACGTCGACGATTCCCGTGGGATTTTACCTTTGGATAGGAAGTTTGGTCTCGATCGGTCAACCCGTTTTCGATTCTATAAAGGACAGCCAGACAAACATACAGAGGTCTTCAAAATATATATGAGATGGGAGAATCCATTTACTATAGAAAGGGGTTAACAGCAAATTAAAGTGTATATCATCAGTGATTATTGCAGTGTCATTTCTAATTAAATTGTGGGATATATTTTCAGGCATATATTGTTAGTGAAGCGTATAATATTAGAGACTGCTGGGCAGATGCCTTATCAAACCAGGTTATTATTAATGGAGATATGAAATACCTTGGCGACCTGAAATCATATATCAAGATAACGCCTACTCTGATAGCAGACTCTGTTGGCAGGTGAGTTAAACCTTTCATTAACCCTTGGAGTGCCACGGGCCGATCTCATCGGCCCTAATTTACGTTCTGTAAAATCGGCCCTAAAAAAAAATCTTTTTTAGAATTTTTTTTTTTTTTGGTAGAATTTTTTTTGAGTATGCTTAAGCATGCTATAGGGCATGTTATAACTCAAAACTATCACCAAGTATTCATAGTAATAATTTTGATACCCATGAAAAACGTAAGATTCCCTGGCCCTAAACCTACAAAATAAGCCTGTTAAAGAATATAAGAAACAATTATTAAAATTGTAAAAAATTGTAAAAAATAATAACAAATGATGAAAACTTGTTAGGCCAATGCATTCTCTTATATATGCGAGGCGACCTATGGTCGACTCGCATATATAAGAGAATGCATTGGCACAGGGTATATGGGTTGATACAAAAAATCGGACCTGGCACTCAAAGGGTTAATAGTAATCAATCCATTTAATTACACGCATGCAACATGTAACAGTAGATTGTAATTAGTTTCAATGCGTGGGACAGTTATTACACCAATGAGCCTGACCACTCAGTAGCCATCTACTGGTCCCCAGGGATAAAATTTCGCCTGAGGCTAGCACCCATCTTGGATTTTAATCTTTGCATGACTAAATCCTTTGGTACACCCTACATGTCACATCCCTGATCATATTGTCACAAAACTTCATACAGATCTTAGTCTGGGTGACCTCTGGATTGGAGTTATTACAATTTTCCAATTTAAAAAAATGTGGCCACTGGCAGCCATCTTGGATTTTACTCTTTCGATGGCCGCTGGGAGCCATCTTGTATTTTACTCTTTGCACTACAAACTCTCTCGGCATGTCTTACAGCCAACATTTTTCATCCAAATTATCACAAACTGCATGCAGCTCTCTGGGTTGACCTCGAGTATTACTTTAATATTTAAACTTTCCACATTTCTTATGACTCCATTGACTGTAATGTATGACATTTTCCCTCTCCAAGTTGAGCTATAGTGTCATTGACAATTTCATTCATGTTCTTCTCGGTAATCATTGTTTAACAAACTTTGTATGATTTCACAGCTGTACCCACTGTGAACACATTGAAGCACCTTAAATAAAGCCCTTTGTATTTATTTCAGGTATCAACAGTCCTCTCCGAAGACTGCACATGTAACACAGAATATAACAAAACTACTGAGTCTCTGTAAGGACGTCAAGCTGCAGCTTCGATTAGCACAACGTCTCGGCATGAAGGATTACATAGCGAGTTTGATGAAAGGAGACGCTGGTCGATACCTTAGGGACATCTCTCCCTGAGGACATTAAATGTCTTAAAATAGCACAAAATCTTAGCATGAAGGATTATATCACGGGTTTAATGAGAGGAGACACTGGTCGATATCTCAGGGATATCTCTCCCTGAGGACGCCCAACTGGTAAAAATATCATAAAATCATAAATACGTCGCACCTCGAAAATAATTAAAGAAGTTCATAATTGAGAAGGCCGTTATCTACAGTAATGCCCTAAATAATTGACTCCTTAACCACAGAAGAATTATGTGAGAGCTTTCCGATGAATGGCAACAAGCCATTTTCCAACTAAATCCTGAAAAATTACCCATAATTATGCTGTGGTTAAGGAGTCGATAATTTAGGGCATTACTGTACCACTTTTGTGCAACGGAAGTATAGGCGTTCCTTATAAGAGAAGATCAGTTAAAACTTCTTCTTTTGAAGTTGATATCTGACCATCAAAATTCATTCTAACCCTTTCTATACTAAGTAGTTTATCACATTCAGTTATAAAGGTACACATTGGAATGGTCTATTATTCATTTGGAGGGGTGTTCAGGATAAATTGGCAGGCGACAGTCAGACGAATAGATAATACAAGTGCTGAGTGATTCCTATTCATTGGTGGGAAATAAGTATTTAGTATAGAAAGG
Source organism: Siphonodentalium dalli (assembly GCA_032622095.1). Lineage (NCBI taxonomy): Eukaryota > Metazoa > Mollusca > Scaphopoda > Gadilida > Siphonodentaliidae > Siphonodentalium > Siphonodentalium dalli. The sequence goes on from CP136063.1 coordinate 183,618,626, forward strand.
GTTTGTGGGTCCGATCTAATTATTTTCTGGTATAGAAATATACAGCTGGTGATTTTTGGTGTCAAATCAGGCAGGACATCTTTAACCCTTTCTGTACTAAATAGATTCTCCCACCAAGTTAAATGAGTGTACATCGGAATGGTCTATTATTCATTTAGAGGGATGTATTGTATCTTCAATTGCTGTAATTTTATATAATTGGCCTAACAATTTTTTATCATTTTTTTTAAATAAATGTTTCTTACAATTTAGGACATAAAATAAAAAACATCCATTACCCTGCAGGGAGCCCCACACATATATAGAAGCATATAGTAGAGTGTCGTCTGCTCATGTTTGTCTGGGGCTATGTATGGGTGAAATTATAAAATTGTTAAAGAATACAAGAAAAAATTATTAAAATTGTAAAAAATTGTTAGGCCAATACATTCTCTTATATATTCGAGGCGACCTATGGTCGACTCGCATATATAAGAGAATGCATTGGCACAGGGTATATGGGTTGATACAAACCATTCAGCTGTACCAAGAAAAATACACAAATGCACTCTCTTGTTTGTTTCTAACAGTTATATTGTTGGTTGACAATACTGAATTGTTGAACTCTTTATATATTAATTTATATATATTTTGTATTAAACGTTATATTTATGACATATCTGTGTTTGGTTGCCCTCAAGAACCCACATGTTGAGACATTAAATAAATTTGAATGCAGGAGGTAGGCTTATTGATTTTCTGTTGGTTCAGGGTGGGGTCTTGATAAAAATTTGCAGACACAGGGTTGAACAAATAAAAATCCCCCCCCCCCCCCCACGTCCCTCTGTGCAAATTTATTTTTCCAAACAAACTTTTTGGGTCCCACCCCCCAAAAATTGGTAAATAAATCAGAATAATATGAAACAAGATTATATCAGCCTTGTTCTTTCCAGTAATTACTATTTAGCATATTCATATAACACAAAACAGTGGAATGGTAGTAGCATGATCAGAAGCAAGATCCTAAAAAAAGTTCCCACTGTAGGTATCTGCTTCCCATCTGTTTGCCAAAATTGAAATACTTCTGAGTGAATCTATTAAGATATTCATTGTGTATAGAGATTTCATCTCAGGCCTATAACATTCACCTCACAATTCTAATGGTGCATTCACATACATTGTTTTTTTGACAATGCACTCTATATATGCCACAGTCACAATAAGATGAATATGGGCTCAACCTAGACAAATTATGTACAGAATTTATCTCATTCTTAATGTATGCAGGGGTTTCTTCTGACCACAGTTCACTGCGATATATGTGTGCGGAGTATGGAAATTTCCAATGTTTCTCGCAACGACTATAAGAAGTGCATTTACAGTGTATTTAAAGAGTGAGGAGATGTTGTATATACCCAACAAAAGGTTTTTCTACACACTAGATTATGTGTGGTTATGAATATCATATCAAGGTCAAAAGGTCACAGAGTACAAAATGAAAAGCTGTTTCCGAACCTGTACAACTGGTCGAGGAGATATTGGTCGATCTTTGCACCATTGGGAATAAAGTTGACCCTACCCAGTTTCTTCCTTAGGGTCTCTTTTAACTTTTTTCCAGATGCCAACCAGCTGTGCCAACAAGAAAAAAGTGGGTCGTTATAAACTCAAGACTAGATGGCGTCCATCATATGAGTCATGGTGGCCATTTTGCTTGATATGCACCAGGTCTCTTTAATCACCAGTATTGTAGAGAAAGTACCATAGGCAGTCATGCTTTCCACATAATTATACACTGCCCTTAGAATTGAGCCAAAAATCCAACACCAAACTCCAATATGGCGACGAAATGTGGAAATTTGCTCTAAACTTTAAACATATCACCACATGTCATTGCTCCTTGTGGGAACACATTGACAACTTGGTGAATTTTATAGGTTTGTCAGATAGCAGAATCATTAGAGCACACAATTTGACCATCATATGCATCCTGTGTCAAATTTGTTGTCCCAAATATGACATTTTATTCAAATGCCAACCTAAGCTTGTCACAAATGACTCGTTGATAATCACGCAATGTCTGCTTTGAATCGGTGCTTGTTATTGTTATGAAGACTCCATCCAAAATAATGTGTATCAGGTTAATGAGGCAAGTATTTCCCAAACATTTTCGTTGAGGAATATTCATTCAAATCCAAGATGGTGTCCAAAATGGCAACAAGAAATTGAAAAATGAGGAACACGACACAAGGTTACACACTGATAAGTAAAAAATACATATAAGGCGATTTGAATGATAATAGCCAAGTCCAAAATGGTGATGGGGAATGTACAAAATATAATTGAAATTTCTTGATTTTCACATATATTTCTAACCTTGGTCATACAAACAGAGACATACATCACACGTAACACAAGTCTTAACACAAGTCAGATTTTTGCCCATAATCAAACCACTATTTAATATGTGATAACAGGTCAAAGTTTCGAAAAACATCAATCAATAAAATCTTTGAGGTGTATACACGGAACAACTGTGATCATCAATGGGGTGTATTGCTGTACAGGAAGGTGTTGTAAGGTTATGTGTGGGTGTATGTGTATACTATGGAGTGGCTGTATTGTCATGGTTGAGTGTATATGTTTACATGTGTTGGATGTATGGTCATGGATTGGATGTATGGATAAAGAGGGAGTGGCTGTATGGTCACGTGTATATATGTACATGCAATGACCATCATGGTTCATCTGTCATGGCTGTATGTTCATGGATGGGGTGTGCAGGAATACAGTGAGTGACTGAATGGTCATGGGTGAGGTGAAAATGCAAGTCTGGAGTGGACTTTTCATGGGTGCGATGTATTGGAAGTGGTAGCCCAGTGGTTAGAGTGTCGGACTTGTAATGGTGTTACTGCACCGGCGTGAGTTCGCACTATCGTCTCCACAACAGTGGCTTGGCCAGATTAAGCGGCGTGTGTGCTATATATAGCCACACACTGTTTCAAATCTCGCGCCAGGTTGTGACCCTTGGGCAAGGTCACTTGTACTGTGCTCGCTTCGTCGAACCTAGACGAGAAATAGGGACCTGGTTGTTGGGTAAGTGTAAGCCAAGAGCAATCTTGTGAAGCGCCATTATGGCTGCATGCGTTTAAGGTTTGCTCAACATGGCATTATCATTGGTATATCCCGGAGGTGAGGTGTATATGTATACCTGGATTGACTGTAAGATCATGGGTTGGGTGTATATGCTTATTTTGAGCGGATATATGGTCGCGGTGAGGTGGACAGGTATACAGAGAGTCACTGTGTGGTCGTAGATGAGGTGAATAGGTACACGGGGGATTATTGTATGATCATGAATGATGTATACAAGGCCGCAGAGTGACTATGGTCATGGGTGTGATGTACATACATGGTGTGATTGCATGGCCATGGTGAGGTGTATGATCATACAAGGCGTGGCTGACTTCATGGTCATGTGTGAGGTGAATAAGTCTACAATGAGTGACTAGGGTCATGTGTGGGCATATACCCAGCATGGTGCATGGGTATAACGAGAGTAGTTTCATGGTCATATTTGTGGTGTTTATGCATATGCGACCCGCCATATCAAATCCAGTTGGAAGTCGGGATTTTTTTACCCTGTGCCAATGCATTCTCTTATCTATGCGAGTCGACCATAGGTAGCCTCGCATATATAAGAGAATGCATTGGCCTAACAATTTTTTACAATATTAATAATTTGTTCTTGTATTCTTTAACAATTTTATAATTTCACCCATACAGAGCCCCAGACAAACATGAGCAGACGACACTCTTCTATGTGCTTCTATATATGTGTGGGGCTCCCTGCAGGGTAATGGATGTTTTTTTATTTTATGTCCTAAAAATTATAAGAAACATTTATTTAAAAAACATGATAAAAAATTGTTAAGCCAATGCATTCTCTTATATATGCGAGGCGACCTATCGTCGACTCGCATATATAAGAGAATGCATTGGCACAGGGTAAAAAAATCCCGACTTCTGACTGGATTTGATATGGCGGGTCACATATATGTAGTGACTGCATGATCATGGAAGGGATGTACAGACGTACCTTGTGATGGCTGTGAGATAATGGGTGGGATGTGCGTATAAATAGGGAGTTGTTCTATGATTATGGGTAATGTGTATAGTTGTACGTAGAATAACTGCAGATCATGGGTGATGTGTATATGCATACCTGGAGTATATATGGATGGTCATTGGCGAGGCATATTGATATAAAAGGAGTGTCCTTGTGTTCATGGTGAATGTATATGTATATCTGTCGTGGCCGTATTGTCATTGGTGGGTGTATTTATATACAGGGAATGGTTGTATGATCATGGAGGGGGTGTTTGGGTATACAGTGAGTGGCTGATCAGTTATGGATGAGGCGTATATGCACGTCTGGATTGGATGCTGTATGGCCGTTAATTGGTGAGGTGATTTGTATGCTTGGAGTGACTATGGTCATAGTGATCACTCCTCGTCTGTCCGTCCGTCCGTCAAGAATCATCTTCTTCTACAGGACCGTAAGACGGAACAGGTTCATATTTGGTGTCGATGTTCCCTAGGTGAATCTCATTCAGATTTGTTCAAATGAGGTCATCAGGTCAATTAGTTGAGAAACCAGGGCCATAACTTATAGTAATTCTTAAAATGACTTCTCAAGGAATATTGTGCTGATTAAGCTTATATTTGGTACGGAGGGACCTTGGTTGACTAGGGTTCAGATTTGTTCAAATGGGGTCACTAGTTCAAATAGGGGCAGAGCCAGGGACATAACTTTAAAAAAAAAATTAAATGTTTGCATTTTGACCTTTAATTTTTTTTTAGGACACATCACAGCCTCATATTTCTTACCAAGATTTTTCTTAGCATGTTCTTAATCTGTATGGATTTTGGTATTGTTTGTTTAACCCCTTCCACTCTTGTTTTGATATAGAATTCATCCAAGACAGGATTACTCAAACATTTTTCATCTGATCAACACCAAATTTGGTATATGAATTTACACTTATATACAGATCAAGTTAAAATATGGGTTTGATCCGATATATTTTAACAGAGTTATGGCCCTTTATAATTCACACCTCTTTGCTATGCACTATTAATTTTTAAGAGAACACTGAAGCCTGTGTTATTGAAAAAGCCAATTTATCATAGTGTGGACACCTGATACTCTTGCTGAAGACTGCTTACTTCAGACCAGTTTACCATCTGTCATTACATGACATGACATTAGCTAAACACCTATTCTACCAGAGTCTTCAAGAAAAAATAGGAATAGTCCATTGTTCATTTCTCCAAGCCTGGACATAGTGTGTCTGACATTTGCAGAATGAGGTCCCCAGATGGTGAATTGATTGTTGCTACCCCATACAGCAGGCAAGCATCACCAAATACACCCTCAAATACCTTATTCTGCTTAGGCCTCATCTTCTGGGACAATTTTTTTTTGGAACATATTTTAACATTTAAAAAAGTGACACCATTATAACATCTGCAGAGTTATGAAACTTTACTCTTTAATGAAATTATGGAAACATTCCACCCTCCCCCACCCACCCCCTCCCACATGGCCCAGACCCAACCCTGCCATCAACCAACATCCCTTCCAAGCCATATCACCACTCAATTTATTTAATACCTCTTCTCACCATAGAGGCATATATATCTGTAAAGGTACAGGTCATTAATTATATAAACTAGCCAGATGCCATCTATTATTCTAATCTAAACATATCTGTAGCAATTTAAAAACAAACTGGTGCTCCCATGGTTAGGTGATGACTGACATTCAATGATACTGTGAATGGCTTAGATTTCTTCAAGTCTGGAAATAGTGTGTCTGACATTTACAGAGTGAGGTCCCTAGATGGTGAATTTAGTGTTGCTACCCCATACAGCATGCTAGCATCACCAAATACACCCGCCAGGAACGTAATTATGCTTAGGCATCATATTCTGGGAAGTATCCTAAGTATCTAATTGACAGTTTGATTTAGTCACTTTTTTCCACCTGTTCAGTTTCAATGTCCCCCTAATTTGCAGAATATAAAATGCATAATTGAGGTGCTCAATGGGTGTGTATCACCAACTTCAACTGTATAACTTCAATCTGTTCCTAGGTTTTATTGGCCATTGAGGCCTAATCAGATTGAGGATGAATTTGGTGATGCTAGCCTGCCTTACGGAATATTGTCATTAAATCCACATTTTGGGGACCTAATTCTGCAAATGTCAGACATACTAAATTCAGGCTTGGCCATTTCATATTATTTTCTTAATCACCACTTATCCAGATGAAATCATACCACTAATTTTCAAAGAAAAATGGGGGGGGGGGTATATATTGGATTAAATTTGTCTTCTATCTGTCAGGCTTCCATCCGTCTGCCTGTTGAGATGTCTATCCATCCATCTATCAACAATTGATTTCTTCTCCATATTAAAGACAGAATGTGTTTATATAGTTCAGTGTGCATGTTCCCTAAGTGTCTCACAATCAGATTTGTTCAATTAAGTTCATCACATCAAATGCATGTAGGTGCGAAGCCAGGACCATAACTCTTTCCCTCCATAGTAAGTCTTAAAACAGTTTTTTCTCAAGAACCATTAGGCCTATATAGCTTATATTTGGTATGGTGGGGCCTTGGGTGACCGGGGTTCAGATTTGTTCATGTGGTAATTTTTTAGGAAATGAGGTCCCCAGAGGGTGAATTCGGTGATGTTAGTCCTCCTTGCGGAATATTGTCATTAAATTCACCTGCAAAGGTCAGACACTAAATACAAACTCGGCTGTTCCAATATTAGTTTCTTAACCAGCACTTATCCAGGTGAAATCATACCCTGATTTTTCAAAGAAAAATTGGGGGGTATATTGCTATTACTAGATGAATGGAACTCATAGATGAGGATTCACATTTGTTCTAATAGGGGCAGAGATAAGAGATTTAACTCTCCTCTATGCTGTTTTGGTAAAATAATATTGATTTCTAGACAGCCTGGGCGGGGGCAATGTTTGAGGCAATGGGGAGGGAGTGTAGAGGGGTGGAGATTTGACCCCCTATTTTGATCAAAAGTTTAAAATTTCATGCCCGATACTAAATTAGTTGTAGATTAGATGTTCACACCAAAAATAAGTTAGAATTGTTCTTGTAGTTTGGTTTGATTTTCTAACATGTAATTTTTAAACCATCAGTCCATATGTTTCTACTTCAAGTTAAACTGTTGGACCGAATTGGCCACAAATTTTAACTTTATGGGGGTGTCAAGTTGGTAATTATCAAACGTTTGAGAGCTTGAAGTACTGGTACCAGTCGTAAAATTCAACCTAAGAGGAATGTACAAAATTATTTTTGTGAACTTAGTACTGTGGCATGGTTGTCCTCTTTAAAAGGTAAGAGGTTGGAGATTTGTCAGTGATGTGCAATTAGAAATTTCAAGGTGAAGAGCCCTGCTCATTTGAGAACATCCAGCTATGTCAATGTTTAGAACTTAAGTGATTTTGTCAAGTACTGACTCTTGTAGTCTTCAGAGTCCCTGTCTTCTCAGTCCTTACAGTCTGGTGGGCGATCCACAGTCATTGACTGTCTTGTTTTTTAGAATATCAATACATTTGGGTTTCTCGCAAGGTGATGTTGGTCAATGTCGGATATAAAAGGCAGTGTTTGTTGGATTTTGCCATTATTTCGTCTCCGGATCTCTCACCGAGCGGTCGCACTCTGCGATCCTCACACCAAGCTAAGCCGCTGAGTGGTCCATGAAGTTTTTTGTCCATCTTGACGGATTATAGATTTCTGTATAATCCCCAGTGGGGTATGCCACGCTTTCAGTGGTTTTAACTCGGTCCATTGTGTACGGTGGACCACCCATGTACATGCGCGCCGAGTGGACGTGGCCTTGGAGTACCGGGTCGCAGCCACCGACATCAAAGAGGGCCTAAAGTATGCGATATGAACGAGAGAAGAAGAGGTATACAATGGTGACCCTTACTATCGATTGCAATATATTGGCAATCCAGGTATTTGGTGACCAATGTGAACACCCGTTCGCACATCTCAGTGTGGTTTACCTTGAGCCCTAAACTAATTCACTCAGACTGATCATGCTTGTGTTAGCATCCAACTCATTGGACAATTAATCTCCGCAGCCAGAGCAGAACCAGGGGAAAAAGGTCTCACAGAATGATCAGGTGATGGGCTGACTGTTGGTATTTCGTGTGCGGGATCCAACCTTACATGTTCGATATTCAATTTCGATTGGCTGATGTTCGCATATTTTGAGATACCCGATGTGGCTAGCTGCCCACAACCACCCTAGTTGTTGGACGACAATTGAGTCTCAAGATTTGGCGTACCAGAGGAGTTGAAGTTGGGCGCCCTCACAGTGACACCACATGTTTAACACACTGAGGGCATCTCACTTCATTTAGACTGGCAATAATTATTGCTGAAACCTTTTTGGACAAGTTGCCATCCCTGATACCGGGTTAGCATGCCAGATAGATCTCTTGTTGTGGGTCGACAATCAATGGCGGACCAGGCAGATATTTTGATCACCAGTGTTGATGGTCGACCACCCTGGGTTAAATGACCGCACCGATTACTTGCAGCCAAGAACCCCGTCTTAGATTGCAGGCACTCAACTCCGTGGGCAACCCATGGTATACTAACCCTCGGAATCATATTCCTACCTGACATGTGCAGAGATATTTGATGAACCTATAGGCCTACATAGAAGAAATATACCACTTGGTATACCGGAGTCACATCAACCTGGACACCCAGATTTCAGTATAGTATTCCCTTACGCATTTGGTGTCGTGGTGATACCCCAAGCGTTACCCTTCTTAGCGATGATGTTTTTATAGACTTATATATGTTTTGCACATTTACCACCCTATATAGATCCCACTTCCGGGAAAACGGGGCTACTACAACGACGACAAAAACAACAACAACACTTGAGTCACCATGCTCGAGCATTGTAATTTTGTGATGGCAAAATATTTGCAGATCCAAATAAAAGGATGCTGACAGATACATGTAACATAAGCTGAATGGTGGGCAGACTTAGCTATTTTGGACACTATTTTATTCCCCGGCTAGTTACTTCATTGAACACAAATAGAGTTTTCAGATGAATTGCACTGAATAAGTGTAATTCAAGGAATATTGTTTTCAATTGTATTTACCAGACAGATCTCTTGTCTATTGTAAAATGTCAGTGACAAAGACTGAGTTCTACCTCGGCCTTCTCTCGTGCACATATCGCTGCCGTTATTGTTACGCTAATTAACTGCGAGAATTGCTCTCTGCGCTTAGCGACGTGTAAACATGCAATACTCGAACACATAATATGCAAGCACATGTGCACCAGGAAACATCAACGACCTCTGGTTAAAGAACTGGATAAAGTGCGTTGTTATTCTTTCATCGTGTTGTTATCGGAGGTAGGTCGCCTGATACTACATGTATAATGCTTGGAAGACGACAGTTAATGATGAATTATATGAGCCGCAACAGCTGGTTTGTAAAAGTAAAAAGAATTCTAGACAGACATTCGCTTCCATCGACTTTTGACATCTTGGAAAATCCTCCGACTGCCTCAAAATGGAAAGCAACTGTAGATGGACTGTTTGATGAATACCAAGGAGCTGAGTTGGAAGCCGAAGTTGAGTGCAAGCCGTCTCTTCCTTGTCTTAAGATACAAGATAAACCCACCACAAGACCCCTTGATATATGGCGCTCTCTAAATGCGGATCCTAGAGAAGTTAGAAAAGCTATGATCAAGGCAAAGATACTAACTGGAACGTATGTATGGCAAGCCGTTTTCACATTTTCGATTGACTTAGACTTAAATCCAATTATTTGGACTTAAGTCCAAATAATTGGACTTAAGTCCAAATAGCGAATTGGACTTAAGTCCAAATACCACATAATTGTGAATTCGGCGAGGAATTGGACTTAAGTCCAATTGATTTGGACTTAAGTCCAAATACCGATATTTTCATCTATTTGGACTTAAGTCCAATTCCTCGCCGAATTCACAATTATGTGGTATTTGGACTTAAGTACAATTCATTTGGACTTAAGTCCAATTCATCTGTATAAGAAACACCCCCATCAGATATTAAGCAGGTCTGGTTTTGCTCATAGGGCGGAGTTGTGGGAAAATGGCCGTTTACATTTGGGTCTAATTCTTGTTGATCTTGTTAATTGTTACCTTTCTCAACATATATAATGAATCAGCTCGATGTGGACCAGATCCTATCAACAATAGCCCGTGTTGTAAGAAGTTCGGAACGATTTTTAACATATGATGATGGAAATGAGTCGCAAACTGGAGACAGAACAAGAACTCAAGGGGAATTGACACAGTAAATGCAATAAACGAAACTGCGTGTAGCATACACTACATGCTGTCAAATAACAATTGAATCAAGTCGTGAATTAATTTTACTTCATTCATGCATGCAGTTAGCATTTATTAAGATGCCAATTCGGATTCGAAACATTTTCAATCTCGGCATGCCGAAAACAAGCCACGTGGCAAAGGGGACGTACGGAGTTAGTCTTGGAGTCAGGAATGCCCTGGTTAGTACGGAGTTTGACTGTCAATCAAAACTTGCAGGAATATATCATTACAAAGAAGGGGACTATCGTTTCAAACCAGATGAATTGGACTTAAGTCCAAATGAATTGGACCAAATCAATTCACTAATTGGACTTAAGTCCAAATAATTGGACTTAAGTCCAATTGATTTGGACTTAAGTCCAAATCAATTCGCTAATTGGACTTAAGTCCAATTCATTTTGACTTAAGTCCAATTCATTTGGACTTAAGTCCAATTCATTTGGACTTAAGTCCAATTATTTGGACTTAAGTCCAAATAATTGGACTTAAGTCTAAATCAATCAAAAATGTGAAAACGGCTTGCCATACGTATGCGCTTCAAGCCAATCGATCCAGATACAACCAGTTTGATGTGAGTCCCACCTGTCGCCTATGTATAGAACATCCGGAGGCTAGACAACATTTCGTTATTGACTGAGCAATTAAAGATACGGGCGGCGGTGGGTATGCTGTTAAAATATTCACCTCCGTCAAAAACCGCCACAAACTGAAGGAATAGTATATATCTGTATTATCCTCCATATTTGAAGAGTTCGATACAAACTTACAGTTTGTTATTGTAAATTGTTCCCTTTGTTATGTAAACAAAAGTAAAAAACGTTACGTTTCCTGACTTTTGTTTAGATCCAGATATGGTAATCATAAAGAGCGTTATCTGTTACTGTTTTCCTGATATGGAAATAATAAAGAGCGTTTATATCATTTTTGTGTGATTAACCAATATAATTGCGCTGTGATATGTAAACATTATGTTTTGTGATATGTAAACATAATCACAACTTCTGTAACAGGAGCAGTCTTGCTTACGTACACCATCGTACGTCTTGACAATATACGCGCTGATTATGTTTGGCATGAACGGAATTGTATATATTTTGGTGTTCCTTCTGTTGATGGCGATTTGAACAAATATATATATTTCTGCAACGAACGCCACCCGTGCATTTGAAGGGAGTCAGTGTCAACCATATGAAAGGGATTCATTCTATACTTTAAGAATATAGTGTTTTGTGATATGTAAACATAATCACAACTTCTGTAACAGGAGCAGTCTTGCTTACGTACACCATCGTACGTCTTGACAATATACGCGCTGATTATGTTTGGCATGAACGGAATTGTATATATTTTGGTGTTCCTTCTGTTGATGGCGATTTGAACAAATATATATATTTCTGCAACGAACGCCACCCGTGCATTTGAAGGGAGTCAGTGTCAACCATATGAAAGGGATTCATTCTATACTTTAAGAATATAGTGACCAGAGGTATCGGAGAAGATCCTGGGAAATAAAGAGTTATTACTACAATGCTTGCTTGACTACCCTTACATCAAGTTCTGACTTTAAAGAGGATACTGTCAACACCATTGAGAAGATAAGTCGTTCACTGATCTATGAGCCGCATTTATAAAGACTAGCGAAATTCAATGCACATATTTTCTGATGTAACAATTTGGAGGGTGTTTATTGGATCATGGACAGTGTATTCGTACTCCCCTCAATGAGTTACTATGCTGAACAAAATCAGCTATGTGTAAACTAACATTTGCTACATGTATGAAATAATCCATGCTTGAATCTAATCTGACAAGCGCTTCACTACTAATCAACATATGTGTGGCATATATATGGGCTCTCTAATTATTGGAGCTTGGACTCTTTAGCACATATATACTGTCCCAGAGATTCTACATATTATGGAAATTGTTTTTCCTATATGTTCTTATTGCATCCTGTGCGTGTTTCCTTCCTATTTCTGCATTAACCCTTTACCCAACAGAACGGCCCTATGCCAATGCATTCTCTTATATATGCGAGTCGACCATAGGTCGCCTCGCATATATAAGAGAATGCATTGGCTTAACACATTAAAAATTATAAAATTGTTAAAGAATGTAAGAAAAAATGGTAAAAAGTGTTAAAAAAAGATTTTTTTTAGGACAATGCATTCTCTTATATATGCAAGGCGACCTATGGTCGACTCGCATATATAAGAGAATGCATTGGCACAGGGCATAACTGTAACCATCACAATGTGGTCAATGAGCCGGTTCCAATGATATCCATATTTGTATGGTTTTATTGAGACAGACCCAAGATAATTTAGGCTGTTGCAGCTTTATTTGGCCGTTTTTGGCCGGTTTGTTGGGTAAAGGGTTAACAGTGTGCTACATGTAGTGGAGAACCAGAACTGTTTAGCAGCTATAGAGCTAAAATTTACATATTCTACAGGGTTCTCCGGCATTCCCACATTCTATATTCTCTTCCAGTGATACTTCGCTGTTTCCATGTAGCAGGGTTGCTATGCCTGGTCGACTTATTAACCATGCGAAGCACCTATTTCTTTCAACAGAGAACCTGCGACAATAAAAAAGAAAATGTTCTGATTTCCCTTCGGCACCACATATACATAACGGATTATCTCTCAAATGATTGCTGTGAATATCATGATTTAAATTACTGCATTCCAGTCTTAGTCGACAATGGTATATATATGGCTTGCTCTCGTATATGCAAATTCCAGATATCGAGGACGTTCTTTGGTACCGCTATTCAGAAAAACTTTAAAGTCTGAGAGTGTTTCACAGTTACTCGCTTCTGGTTTTAACTTGTTCCAGAGATTGATTGATCGTGGAAGAAAGGATTTCTGATAAGTAACCGAGTTGCAGAAAGGTACTCTAAGGTCATCTGATCTCGTGTCATATCCACTTGTGCGCGATACTTTATTCGGAACAGCATTGTAATAAGTAAGGGGGAGTTAGTTTTTTCGTCATTTTAAAATATAGTACAAGTTTAGAATGTTCTCCCCGTTTTGATAATGTGTCCCAACCAATTTCTTGGAGAACTATGTCTTTATTACAACTTCTAGTCCCACCGGTTACTAGTCTAGCTGCTTCGTATTGAATATCTTCTAAAGAATCGGCTTCTTCGCCTGTACAGTTATCCCATACTGAGGAAGCATATTCCAAGACAGGTCGAATATAGGACAAATATATTCTTTCTAAAGTTCTTCTGTCAAGGATAAATTTATATTTCCTCAGTATGTATACATTCTTTTGGTCGCTCGATTTTCAATATCTTCTCTATGGTCTTTCCATTTCCCCTGCCGGTTGAATGTCAGACCCAAATATTTATGTGTTTCCACCTCATCTATGCTCTCGTTGGTCATGTTTATTACTGGTTGGTGTATGGGTATTTGTTTCCACGATACAAGCAAGGATTCTGTTTTCAATGGGTTAAATTTAACCCAGGTTTTCGACCAGTTGAATATTTTGTTTAGGTCTGAATTTATCACATCTGCAGCAATTATGGGATCTTCTATAGCAATATAAAGTGATGTATCATCAGCAAAATAAACGTATGTTGCATAAAATTCCATCGACTATGTCGTTCACGTACACGAGAAAGAGAAGAGGGCCGAGTATTGATCAATGAGGCACTGCTGCTTTAACTTCTTTCCATGGAAAATTAAAATTAGAAATTGTAACTCTTTGTTGTTCTATTTTCGAGATAATTTTCCAAGAGTTTTAAAATTTTCCCTGTTATACCCATTATTTTAAGCTTGAAAGTGAGATCCTTGTGCCAAACTTTGCCAAACGCCTTGCTTATATCGCAGAACACACCCCTTATTTCCTTCCCGTCATCAAGGGCTGAGATAATATCGTGATAAATATCAATTAATTGGAATACGGGTGCTATAATTCGGTGTAAATCCTGATAGTAAGTCGCTTAAAAGCTTATTCGTTCGGAGGTATTTTGATATATAATAGAACAGACATTTTCAAAAACCTTAGAAAGACAACTAAGCAAAGATACTGGTCAATAATTGGATGGATCGCTGGGATCTCCCTTTTTGAAAATTGGGCATACGTTTGCTTTTTTCCATTCTGATGGAAAGTACGATTTTTCAATGAAAATCTTGAAAGGCAAATGCTAGTGGTTTGGCTAGAGATATAGATTTTTTTTTTAAACTATAGGACTAATACTGTCGTAACCGGCCCGCTTTAGATATTTTGATTGAGTTTAAACTTTCTAGTACACGTTCATAAGTAATTTCAATTTCGTCTAGGCGTTTCATTCGTCAGCCAATCAAAGAGGGGTAACTCTAAATTATCTTCGTCGGATATGGAAGAGATTTTATAAAGTAGTTATTTACTAAATCTGCCTTTTCATTGTGTCCGGTTATTACAATCTGATCTGTTTTCAGGGCTGGTATTGGTTTAGCTTCCGGTTTCATAAGATGGTTTAGCGTTTTCCACCAGAGTGAGGAATCAGTGAAATAAATACCAGTATTGACTGCGTTTTCTCCAGAGACTTTTGCTTGGAACGTCTAAGTTTTGTTATAATTTCATTTCTTTTCTTTTTGTATAATATTCCCACGCTTCGACGGTACCTTTTTTTTTTTGCCGAATTATACAAACGTTTCCTTTGTCTCATAAGTTTACGTAGTTCGCATGTTAACCATTCAGGTTCATTTTGTCGAATTGTTACCTGTTTGTTTGGTATATAAAGGTTCGTGATATCAGTTATTTTTTTCGTTAGAGCTTCTGCTATTTCTTCAGATCGAGATTGCTAAGAGATCACTCGTCCCACGAATTAAAGGCATTATTCATTGCGGAGTAATTGGCTCGATTACAATCCCATATCCTTCTTTTCGTGATTCCACTCGGCTTCTTAACTTTCAAATTCATACGTAGTAATATTGGACAATGAAACCGAGTTAAATCTGAAAAGAATGGATCTAAGATTTCATTCGATTCAACAATATCAGGGTTGTTTGTGAAATATAAGTCTATAAGAGAAGAAGTAATTTCTGTGAAGTATGTGGCTTGTTTAATTATTTGCGTTAAAGGTACGGTTGGCCTTGGCGGTGGGTATCCTGTGAAAATATTTCCACCCGTCAAAAACCGCCACAAACAGAAAGAACATCAAAATGTAGACAGACTTTGTCCGTATATAACTAAGAAATATCGCATAAACAGTATGTTATTCTCATATGTTTAACCATTGTTATGTAAACAAAAGCATAAAAAGTTACTTTTCTTGTGTTTGTTTATATTATGATGGTAAGCATAAAGAGCGTTCTTTGTTGGTGAATTCCTGATATGGAACTAATAAACAGCGTTTATGCCATTTGTGTGTGATTAGGCAGTAGCATTGTGCTGTCCTCTGTAACACAATCAGGCTCTTGCTTAGGTAAAATATAGTAGGTATTTATGATAACATGCTATTTACGCGATGGTCATGGTATATATGAACGAAACTGTATGCGTTTTAATGTTTTTCTGTTTACGGTGTTTGGAACAAATTTGAATATTTTCGACAATTAAGGCCTCACATGCCTTTAAGCCAAAGCGCTGTTTAATATATTTAATTTGTTTAGTTTCTAATGGTATTTGGTTTGAGTTAAAATCCCCAGTAATTATTATATGTGGGATATTAGAACGATCGCCCAATGCCATTTCAAGATTTGTATAAATGTTTTCCCATGTACTTACAGGTGTATTGGGTGGTCATTAAAAAGTGCCAAGCAAAAGTCTCTGTGTGGAGGTCGATACCTCTAGCCACACGCTCTCTATGTCAGGGATTTCGAGGTCAGGCATTCCCGCATTCTGGTTCATTGTCTTTGTCGTGACATGGGTCCATGTTAAAATGTAATTAATTGTATTAGCATGTATCATCCTTTGTATATATTTATACATATGTTGTCTCATGTTCCAAATTATTTTACAGCTGAGAATAAAATATTCAACAACAATAACAACAACAACAGCAAGTAA
Organism: Siphonodentalium dalli; assembly: GCA_032622095.1. NCBI lineage: Eukaryota > Metazoa > Mollusca > Scaphopoda > Gadilida > Siphonodentaliidae > Siphonodentalium > Siphonodentalium dalli. Next base: position 183,635,051 of record CP136063.1, read on the forward strand.
ACATACAGACAACAGCAGCAGCTATGGCGTCGACCACTGAAGGCACATGCCCTATACCGATGCCTATAAATGTATGTAAAAAGTCACAAAACTTTGATTCTAGTATATATTGGAACTTCTGTCTGTGTGTATGTATGTATAATTACGTCATCGGAAACCAATCGCCTTCACATCCGTAATATGAGCTATGCCAATATTTTTCTATAAATATGCCAAACAACGCGTACGATATTACTAAGACCATCGTTAGTGCAAGAGAGCAACTGGAAATAATAGTGATTTTATGTCCGAACATACACATATCCCAGTAATGCATGAACTGAAATTTGATATGTAGATTCGCTACCGGTCTCTCAAAATAGGCCCCATCACCTGTTGTTCAAACTTGTGTTGGCAAGATACCACATACCTGCCAAATTTGTGGTGGGCGCAAGTTTTAATCAGCTCCATTGAGTGCATTCTAATTATGATTATTTCCAACATTTTACCTTTAAATAATTTACCTGGAGTGAGATTTAATAGGCGTTGTATCTGCTCTGTGGACGGTAGCAACTAGGACCACAATGCAACTAAAAACATTAGTGCTTTATTGTCTTATCCCAGGATGCTAGATGTGGGTGTAAGTATGCTAATCTAGCTGTTTTACAGCCTCATAAAACTATTCTTTGATTCTAGTATACTGCCACGCAATTTTTCTCATATATAACCTATTTCACCTGATACATGTACGTATTATATTTCAAATAATTATATAAACCTCCACATTATTGTGTCTGCTCGGAACTCTAAACATTACACGTATCTAGTAACCAACTAAATTATATACTATTCTATTATAATTTATTCTATCCACACTTCTTATTTTCATATAACTTGTATGGGGTGTTTGTATCTTTTAAGTTATATCCTTCCTGAACCGGCTGTTTGGAAGATAGTCGAGTTTCACTTATTTCCGCAAAACGTGTCATTATAATTTCTCACATCTAGCCAGACGCCGTGAATATACTTGTAACTATATACTTGTATGCAACATATCCTCGCGCAAATACTCGACCTATAATGTCATTATTTGAATCTGAAATGAGCAGATAATGGACTCATACCGTTATTTCGTTTTATGGCGCGGGCCACAGTGCAAATACACGTTAAAGAGCGTACACATGAAAAATCTGCTTAGAATTGACTCATTATGAGTCGACTATGTGGCTATAAAACGCTGTAATTTTCAGCATATTATCGACTAAAAATGAGCTGATTCTAAGCAGATTATCTACCAAAAACAAGTTCTATTATAAGCAGATAATGTACGGGTTGTCGAGAGAACAGGCTTCATAGACATTGACCGTGTGTAAAATTTTCCCACGGGGTGTACTGACAAGAACGTAAATTGCTTCAAATACTTATTTATTACTGAATCGAGATGGTTATCAAGTTCATTGTTAAAGCACCTAGCCGAAACTAAACGCTGACATCGACTTTCTTTTCTGATTGACGTTGGCCGGCATTTTAGTCCTGTAAAAGACAAAACACGATGTAGTTAAAGATACGGGCGGCGTTGGCGGTGGGTATGGTGTTAATATATTCACCTCCGTCAAAAACGCCATAAACAGAAAGAGTAGTAAAATATAGACAGACTTTGTTCTTATACTAATCAGAAATATGGCATAAATAGTATGTTATTGTAAGTTATTTTTCCTTTGTTATGTAAACAAAAGCAAAAAACGTTACGTTTCCTGGCCTTTGTTTAGATCCGGATATTGTAAACATAAAGAGCGTTATTACGTCCGCTCGCGCAACAGTATGGCGATCAGTCAGATTCGTAGGTTCGTACGTTGGTGTCACCCTACCGATTTCACTCCATGACGTCACCCTTACGCAGTACATGCCGGCGACGTTACGGAGTAGATTATAGAGTTGACGCCCTGGCACTTACTTCCGTTACTAGCTCGTTGCTATATAAACAAACCAGCGATCTGGCTTTTGTCGAAAATTGACAGTCAGTACATTCGCCCTGTATACATGTACTTTCCGAAAATACAAAACACCACAACGTTATATCCCACCAATGTCAGTGTCTCGATATCATTTGACCAAATTTCTTGACATGAAACCGCGACAGACACGGCGTGAAACACATCGCATTGAGTAAACAATTTCCCATTGTTTCAATTCAACTTCAAGATCGCGGTAAAATCAAAACCGCAATTTGTAAGTGGTAAACATCTGAAAAAGTCATCAGGTACATGCAGAAACTAATTGTTGTGCATATTTATTTCTATTTGAGGTGGCAATTTTTCATGTTTATCAGTATTTTTAACGATAAGAACGATGGTAATTGGGGGACTATATTTTATCTAGCGCATTAAATTTAAAATAGATTGGCTGAGTGTTTTCTATGGCAGCACATTTCGTTGATAATTACGAGCCATTGGTTTGTCTAAATAACATTTTTAAGTTCGAAGAGCATTAGAATGGGGATAACAGTGTGAAGTGAGCATAGACTTTGCCAAATTATTCCACTGATACCTCGTTTATGGAGTTTGTAGAGCAGGCCGTTTGTCCAAACGCAATCAAATTATTTTTCAGTAGAAGACATGCAAATAACTTACTACCACTGTCCTTTGTGAAGTTGACATATTCATGAACGAGGTAAGACATCATCATACAACGACCTCTCTGAAACTCGTGCTGCAGGGACTGACTGCGATTAAATGAGTATATTGTTTTGTATGCGGGTAAGTATGCCTTTCTCAAATAGTTTATATATAGCTGTTAATATGGTTATGGCACGATATTTATCAGTTATCCTTTGCTTTATTTTCGCCTTTATGAAGATTGATCATCAAACCTCGTCTGGAGTCCCGGTACTCACATCAAGTTTGTCATCGGAGAAAGAACTGAACGAAAAGCTGCTGTCCAAATTATCGTCACGCTTTAATCTCTTCTGTAACTGGAAAAAAACGAAACGGAAGATGTTGTTTCAGGAATACATGTACATATGGACAATGTGAAGTTAACATGCCAGTTCAGTAGAAGACATGCAAATAACTTACTACCACGATCTTTTGTGAAGTTGACATATTCGTGAAAGAGGTAAGCCATCATCATACAACGACATCTCTGAAACTCGTGCTGCAGGGTCTGACAGCGATTAAATGAGTATATTGTTTTGTATGCGGGTAAGTATGACTTTTTCAAATAGTTTATATATAGCTGTTAATATCGTTATGGCACGATATTTATCAGTTATCCTTTGCTTTATTTTCGCCTTTATGAAGATTGATCATCAAACCTCGTCTGGAGTCCTGGTACTCACATCAAGTTTGTCATCGGAGAAAGAGAAAGAATCGAACGAAAAGCTGCTGTCCAAATTATCGTCACGCTTTAATCTCTTCTGTAACTGGAAAAACGAAATTGAAGATGTTGTTTCAGGTATACATGTACATTCGGCCAATGTGATGTTAACATGTCAGTTTATAACTGAATATGAAAAACCGTTAATAGCATCGTTCTAGGTAATCCGTGTATGTTTTTTAGACACATATGGTGCGCATATTCTAACTGCATTATATCACACTGCGACAAACATCGTAACATCTCAGATCAGTACAGGCCAGAACATAATACGATATACTGATTTTATTTTCAAGCAACTGAAAGGAGTTATCCGGCCAGGAAATATGCCGGTCTTAGTCAGGGAATAATAATTACCCCTTATTTTGCTACAATGATTATCTACCAATTACGATCTGTGTTTGTGTGTAGCAAGAGGTATGCTAGACGGATGGCAGATTCCACTTCCATCAATGATGTAGATAATTCGTTAAACGAGCACGCACGTTTACATGTCACAAACCCATGTTTTGTTTCGTTAAATAAAATGATCACATATTGTGTAGAATTGTACTTCAATCTCCAAATCTGACTATACTAAAAATATATGTATCAAGTCCGAGATGCCTTCTCTGGTAAGGGTTACCAGCATCATGTCGTCTACTTTTGTTATGGCAGAACAGTCTATTCCCTGAATTGGAAGGCCATAATGTTGTTTTTTCTAATTTCCGGAGTAGATCATCGATATATAACTTATATAGCAGGGCAGGCAAATTATTACCTTGATTTGTTCCATGGTGAACAGTGAACCATCTGGATGCGAGATGATCAAATATGACGAAGCATTGTATATTGGTAAGAAGTGAGCGTAGACTTTGCCAAATTATTCCACTGATACCTCGTTTATGGAGTTTGTAGAGCAGACTGTTTGTCCAGACGCAATCAAATTATTTTTGAGTATCGAGAAGACATGCAAATAACTTACAACGATCATTTGTGAAGTTGACATATTCGTGAAAGAGGTAAGACATCATCATACAACGACCTCTCTGAAACTCGTGCTGCAGGGACTGACAAAGATTAAATGAGTATATTGTTTTGTATGCGGGTAAGTATGACTTTTTCAAATAGTTTATATATTGCTGTTAATATTGTTATGGCACGATATTTATCAGTTATCCTTTGCTTTATTTTCGCCTTTATGAAGATTGATCATCAAACCTCGTCTGGAGTCCCGGTACTCACATCAAGTTTGTCATCGGAGAAAGAACTGAACGAAAAGCTGCTGTCCAATTCATCGTCACGCTTTAATCTCTTCTGTAACTGGAAAAACGAAATTGAAGATGTTGTTTCAGGTATACATGTACATATGGCCAATGTGATGTTAACATGTCAGTTTATAACTGAATATGAAAAACCGTTAATCGCATCGTTCTAGGTAATCCGTGTATGTTTTTCAGACATATATGGTGCGCACACTCTAGCTGCATCATATCAGACTGCGACAAACATCGTAACATCTCAGATCAGTACAGGCCAGAACTTAATACGATATACTGATTTATTTTCAAGCAACTGAAAGGAGTTATTCGGCCAGGAAATATGTCGGTCTTAGTCAGGGAATAATAATTACCCCTTATTTTGCTACAATGATTATCTATCAATTACGATCTTTGTTTGTGTTTAGCAAGAGGTATGCTAGACGGATTGCAGATTCCACTTCCATCAATGATGTAGATAATTCGTTAAACGAGCACGCACGTTTACATGTCACAAACTCATGTCTTGTTTCGTTAAATAAAATGATCACATATTGTGTAGAATTGTACTTGAATCTCCAAATCTGACCATACCAAAAAGACATGTATCAAGTCCGAGATGCCTTCTCCGTTAAGGGTTACCGGCATCATGTCGTCTACTTGAGTTGTGGCAGAACAGTCTTTTCCCTGAATTTGAAGGCCATAATGTTGTTTTTCTAATTTCCGGAGTAGATCATCGATATATAACTTATATAGCAGGGCAGGCAAATTAATACCTTGATTTGTTCCATGGTGAACAGTGAACCATCTGGATGTGAGATGATCAAATATGACGAAGCATTGTATATTGGTAAGAAGTGAGCGTAGACTTTGTCAAATTATTCCACTGATACCTCGTTTATGGAGTTTGTAGAGCAGACGGTTTGTTCAGACGCAATCAAATTCTTTATGAGTATCGAGAAGACATGCAAATAACTTACTACCACGATCCTTTGTGAAGTTGACATATTCGTGAATGAGGTAAGACATCATCATACAACGACCTCTCTGAAACTCGTGCTGCAGGGACTGACAGCGATTACATGAGTATATTGTTTTGTATGCGGGTAAGTATGACTTTTTCAAATAGTTTATATATAGCTGTTAATATGGTTATGGCACGATATTTATCAGTTATCCTTTGCTTTATTTTCGCCTTTATGAAGATTGATCATCAAACCTCGTCTGGAGTCCCGGTACTCACATCAAGTTTGTCATCGGAGAAAGAACTGAACGAAAAGCTGCTGTCCAAATCATCGTCACGCTTTAATCTCTTCTGTAACTGGAAAAAACGAAATTGAAGATGTTGTTTCAGGTATACATGTACATATGGCCAATGTGATGTTAACATGTCAGTACATAAGTGAATATGAAAAACCGTTAATCGCATCGTTCTAGTTAACCCGTGTATGTTTTTCAGACACACATGGTGCGCACACTCTAGCTGCATTATATCAGACTGCGACAAACATCGTAACATCTCAGATCAGTACAGGCCAGAACTTAATACGATATACTGATTTATTTTCAAGCAACTGGAAGGAGTTATTCGGCCAGGAAATATGCCGGTCTTAGTCAGGGAATAATAATTACCCCTTATTTTGCTACAATGATTATCTATCAAGTACGATCTTTGTTTGTGTTTAGCAAGAGGTATGCCAAGACGGATTGCAGATTCCACTTCCATCAATGATGTAGAGAATTCGTTAAACGAGGACGCACGTTTAAATGTCACAAACTCATGTTTTGTTTCGTTGAATAAAATGATCACATATTGTGTAGAATTGTACTTGAATCTCCAAATCTGACCATACCGAAAAGATATGTATCAAGTCCGAGATGCCTTCTCTGGTAAGGGTTAGTAGCATCATGTCGTCTACTTGAGTTGTGGCAGAACAGTCTATTCCCTGAATTTGAAGGCCATAATGTTGTTTTTCTAATTTCCGGAGTAGATCATCGATATATAACTTATATAGCAGGGCAGGCAAATTAATACCTTGATTTGTTCCACGGTGAACAGTGAACCATCTGGATGTGAGATGATCAAATATGACGAAGCATTGTATATTGGTAAAAAGTGAGCGTAGACTTTGCCAAATTATTCCACTGATACCTCGTTTATGGAGTTTGTAGAGCAGACTGTTTGTCCAAATGCAATCAAATTATTTTTGAGTATCGTGAAGACATGCAAATAACTTACTACCACGATCCTTTGTGAAGTTGACATATTCGTGAAAGAGGTAAGACATCATCATACAACGACCTCTCTGAAACTCGTGCTACAGGGACTGACAGCGATTAAATGATTATATTGTTTTGTAAGTGGGTAAGTATGACTTTTTCAAATAGTTTATATATAGCTGTTAATATGGTTATGGCACGATATTGATCAGTTATCCTTTGCTTTATTTTCGCCTTTATGAAGGTTGATCATCAAACATCGTCTGGAGTCCCGGTACTCACATCAAGTTTGTCATCGGAGAAAGAACTGAACGAAAAGCTGCTGTCCAAATCATCGTCACGCTTTAATCTCTTCTGTAACTGGAAAAACGAAATTGAAGATGTTGTTTCAGGTATACATGTACATATGGCCAATGTGATGTTAACATGTCAGTTTATAACTGAATATGAAAAACCGTTAATCGCATCGTTCTAGGTAATCCGTGTATGTTTTTCAGACATATATGGTGCGCACACTCTAGCTGCATCATATCAGACTGCGACAAACATCGTAACATCTCAGATCAGTACAGGCCAGAACTTAATACGATATACTGATTTATTTTCAAGCAACTGAAAGGAGTTATTCGGCCAGGAAATATGCCGGTCTTAGTCAGGGAATAATAATTACCCCTTATTTTGCTACAATGATTATCTATCAATTACGATCTTTGTTTGTGTTTAGCAAGAGGTATGCTAGACGGATCGCAGATTCCACTTCCATCAATGATGTAGATAATTCGTTAAACGAGCACGCACGTTTACATGTCACAAACTCATGTCTTGTTTCGTTAAATAAAATGATCACATATTGTGTAGAATTGTACTTGAATCTCCAAATCTGACCATACCAAAAAGATATGTATCAAGTCCGAGATGCCTTCTCCGTTAAGGGTTACCAGCATCATGTCGTCTACTTGAGTTGTGGCAAAACAGTCTATTCCCTGAATTTGAAGGCCATAATGTTGTTTTTCTAATTTCCGGAGTAGATCATCGATATATAACTTATATAGCAGGGCAGGCAAATTAGTATCTTGATTTGTTCCATGGTGAACAGTGAACCATCTGGATGCGAGATGATCAAATATGACGAAGAATTGTATATTGGTAAGAAGTGAGCGTAGACTTTGCCAAATTATTCCACTGATACCTCGTTTATGGAGTTTGTAGAGCAGACTGTTTGTCCAAATGCAATCAAGTTATTTTTGAGTATCGTGAAGACATGCAAATAACTTACTACCACGGTCCTTTATGAAGTTGACATATTCGTGAATGAGGCAAGACATCATCATACAACGACCTCTCTGAAACTCGTGCTGCAGGGACTGACATCGATTAAATGAGTATATTGTTTTGTATGCGGGTATGTATGACTTTTTCAAATAGTTTATATATTGCTGTTAATATTGTTATGGCACGATATTTATCAGTTATCCTTTGCTTTATTTTCGCCTTTATGAAGATTGATCATCAAACCTCGTCTGGAGTCCCGGTACTCACATCAAGTTTGTCATCGGAGAAAGAACTGAACGAAAAGCTGCTGTCCAAATTATCGTCACGCTTTAATCTCTTCTCTAACTGGAAAAAACGAAATTGAAGATGTTGTTTCAGGTATACATGTACATATGGCCAATGTGATGTTAACATGTCAGTATATAACTGAATATGAAAAACCGTTAATCGCATCGTTCTAGGTAACCCGTGTATGTTTTTTCAGATACATATGGTGCGCACACTCTAGCTGCATTATATCAGACTGCGACAAACATCGTATCATCTCAGATCAGTACAGGCCAGAACTTAATACGATATACTGATTTATTTTCAAGCAACTTGAAGGAGTTATTCGTCCAGGAAATATGCCGGTCTTAGTCAGGGAATAATAATTACCCCTTATTTTGCTACAATGATTATCAAGTACGATCTTTGTTTGTGTTTAGCAAGAGGTATGCTAGACGGATTGCAGATTCCACTTCCATCAATGATGTATAGAATTCGTTAAACGAGCACGCACGTTTACATGTCACAAACTCATGTTCTGTTTCGTTAAATAATATGATCACATATTGTGTAGAATTGTACTTGAATCTCCAAATCTGACTGTACCGAAAACATATGTATCAAGTGCGAGATGCCTTCTCTGGTAAGGGTTACCAGCAGCATGTCGTCTACTTGAGTTGTGGCAGAACAGTCTTTTCCCTGAATTTGAAGGCCATAATGTTGTGTTTCTAATTTCCGGAGTAGATCATCGATATATAACTTATATAGCAGGGCAGGCAAATTAATACCTTGATTTGTTCCATGGTGAACAGTGAACCATCTGGATGTGAGATGATCAAATATGACGAAGCATTGTATATTGGTAAGAAGTGAGCGTAGACTTTGTCAAATTATTCCACTGATACCTCGTTTATGGAGTTTGTAGAGCAGACGGTTTGTTCAGACGCAATCAAATTCTTTATGAGTATCGAGAAGACATGCAAATAACTTACTACCACGATCCTTTGTGAAGTTGACATATTCGTGAATGAGGTAAGACATCATCATACAACGACCTCTCTGAAACTCGTGCTGCAGGGACTGACAGCGATTACATGAGTATATTGTTTTGTATGCGGGTAAGTATGACTTTTTCAAATAGTTTATATATAGCTGTTAATATGGTTATGGCACGATATTTATCAGTTATCCTTTGCTTTATTTTCGCCTTTATGAAGATTGATCATCAAACCTCGTCTGGAGTCCCGGTACTCACATCAAGTTTGTCATCGGAGAAAGAACTGAACGAAAAGCTGCTGTCCAAATCATCGTCACGCTTTAATCTCTTCTGTAACTGGAAAAAACGAAATTGAAGATGTTGTTTCAGGTATACATGTACATATGGCCAATGTGATGTTAACATGTCAGTACATAAGTGAATATGAAAAACCGTTAATCGCATCGTTCTAGTTAACCCGTGTATGTTTTTCAGACACACATGGTGCGCACACTCTAGCTGCATTATATCAGACTGCGACAAACATCGTAACATCTCAGATCAGTACAGGCCAGAACTTAATACGATATACTGATTTATTTTCAAGCAACTGGAAGGAGTTATTCGGCCAGGAAATATGCCGGTCTTAGTCAGGGAATAATAATTACCCCTTATTTTGCTACAATGATTATCTATCAAGTACGATCTTTGTTTGTGTTTAGCAAGAGGTATGCCAAGACGGATTGCAGATTCCACTTCCATCAATGATGTAGAGAATTCGTTAAACGAGGACGCACGTTTAAATGTCACAAACTCATGTTTTGTTTCGTTGAATAAAATGATCACATATTGTGTAGAATTGTACTTGAATCTCCAAATCTGACCATACCGAAAAGATATGTATCAAGTCCGAGATGCCTTCTCTGGTAAGGGTTAGTAGCATCATGTCGTCTACTTGAGTTGTGGCAGAACAGTCTATTCCCTGAATTTGAAGGCCATAATGTTGTTTTTCTAATTTCCGGAGTAGATCATCGATATATAACTTATATAGCAGGGCAGGCAAATTAATACCTTGATTTGTTCCATGGTGAACAGTGAACCATCTGGATGTGAGATGATCAAATATGACGAAGCATTGTATATTGGTAAAAAGTGAGCGTAGACTTTGCCAAATTATTCCACTGATACCTCGTTTATGGAGTTTGTAGAGCAGACTGTTTGTCCAAATGCAATCAAATTATTTTTGAGTATCGTGAAGACATGCAAATAACTTACTACCACGATCATTTGTGAAGTTGACATATTCGTGAAAGAGGTAAGACATCATCATACAACGACCTCTCTGAAACTCGTGCTACAGGGACTGACAGCGATTAAATGATTATATTGTTTTGTAAGTGGGTAAGTATGACTTTTTCAAATAGTTTATATATAGCTGTTAATATGGTTATGGCACGATATTTATCAGTTATCCTTTGCTTTATTTTCGCCATTATGAAGGTTGATCATCAAACATCGTCTGGAGTCCCGGTACTCACATCAAGTTTGTCATCGGAGAAAGAACTGAACGAAAAGCTGCTGTCCAAATCATCGTCACGCTTTAATCTCTTCTGTAACTGGAAAAACGAAATTGAAGATGTTGTTTCAGGTATACATGTACATATGGCCAATGTGATGTTAACATGTCAGTTTATAACTGAATATGAAAAACCGTTAATCGCATCGTTCTAGGTAATCCGTGTATGTTTTTCAGACATATATGGTGCGCACACTCTAGCTGCATCATATCAGACTGCGACAAACATCGTAACATCTCAGATCAGTACAGGCCAGAACTTAATACGATATACTGATTTATTTTCAAGCAACTGAAAGGAGTTATTCGGCCAGGAAATATGCCGGTCTTAGTCAGGGAATAATAATTACCCCTTATTTTGCTACAATGATTATCTATCAATTACGATCTTTGTTTGTGTTTAGCAAGAGGTATGCTAGACGGATCGCAGATTCCACTTCCATCAATGATGTAGATAATTCGTTAAACGAGCACGCACGTTTACATGTCACAAACTCATGTCTTGTTTCGTTAAAGAAAATGATCACATATTGTGTAGAATTGTACTTGAATCTCCAAATCTGACCATACCGAAAACATATGTATCAAGTCCGAGATGCCTTCTCTGGTAAGGGTTAGCAGCATCATGTCGTCTACTTGAGTTGTGGCAGAACAGTCTATTCCCTGAATTTGAAGGCCATAATGTTGTTTTTCTAATTTCCGGAGTAGATCATCGATATATAACTTATATAGCAGGACAGACAAATTAGTACCTTGATTTGTTCCATGATGAACAGTGAACCATCTGGATGTGACATGATCAAATATGACGAAGTATTGTATATTGGTAAGAAGTGAGCGTAGACTTTGCCAAATTATTCCACTGATACCTCGTTTATGGAGTTTGTAGAGCAGACTGTTTGTCCAAATGCAATAAAATTATTTTTGAGTATCGAGAAGACATGCAAATAACTTACTACCACGATCCTTTGTGAAGTTGACATATTCGTGAAAGAGGTAAGACATCATCATACAACGACCTCTCTGAAACTCGTGCTGCAGGGACTGACAGCGATTAAATGAGTATATTGTTTTGTATGCGGGTAAGTATGACTTTTTCGAATAGTTTATATATAGCTGTTAATATGGTTATGGCACGATATTTATCAGTTATCCTTTGCTTTATTTTCGCCTTTATGAAGATTGATCATCAAACGTCGTCTGGAGTCCTGGTACTCACATCAAGTTTGTCATCGGAGAAAGAGAAAGAACCGAACGAAAAGCTGCTGTCCAAATTATCGTCACGCTTTAATCTCTTCTGTAACTGGAAAAACGAAATTGAAGATGTTGTTTCAGGTATACATGTACATTCGGCCAATGTGAAGTTAACATGTCAGTTTATAACTGAATATGAAAAACCGTTAATAGCATCGTTCTAGGTAATCCGTGTATGTTTTTTAGACACATATGGTGCGCATATTCTAGCTGCATTATATCACACTGCGACAAACATCGTAACATATCAGATCAGTACAGGCCAGAACTTAATACGATATACTGATTTTATTTTCAAGCAACTGAAAGGAGTTATCCGGCCAGGAAATATGCCGGTCTTAGTCAGGGAATAATAATTACCCCTTATTTTGCTACAATGATTATCTATCAATTACGATCTTTGTTTGTGTTTAGCAAGAGGTATGCCAAGACGGATTGCAGATTCCACTTCCATCAATGATGTAGAGAATTCGTTAAACGAGCACGCACGTTTACATGTCACAAACTCATGTTTTGTTTCGTTAAATAAAATGATCACATATTGTGTAGAATTGTACTTGATTCTCCAAATCTGACTATACCGAAAACATATGTATCAAGTCCGAGATGCCTTCTCTGGTAAGGGTTACCAGCATCATGTCGTCTACTTGAGTTGTGGCAGAACAGTCTATTCCCTGAATTTGAAGGCCATAATGTTGTTTTTCTAATTTCCGGAGTAGATCATCGATATATAACTTATATAGCAGGGCAGGCAAATGAGCACCTTAATTTGTTCCATGATGAACAGTGAACCATCTGAGTGTGACATGATTAAATATGACGAAGCATTGTATATTGGTAAGAAGTGAGCATAGACTTTGCCAAAGTATTCCACTGATACCTCGTTTATAGAGTTTGAAGAGCAGACTGTTTGTCCAGACGTAATCAAATTATTTTTGGGTATCGAGAAGACATGCAAATAACTTACTACCACGATCCTTTGTGAAGTGGACATATTCGTGAAAGAGGTAAGACATCATCATACAACGACCTCTCTGAAGCTCGTGCTGCAGGGACTGACAGCGATTAAATGAGTATATTGTTTTGTATGCGGGTAAGTATGACGTTTTCAAATAGTTTATATATATCTGTTAATATGGTTATGGCACGATATCTATCCCGGTACTCACATCAAGTTTGTCATCGGAGAAAGAACTGAACGAAAAGCTGCTGTCCAAATTATCGTCACGCTTTAATCTCTTCTCTAACTGGAAAAAGGAAATTGAAGATGTTGTTACAGGTATACATGTACATATGGCCAATGTGATGTTAACATGTCAGTTTATAACTGAATATGACAAACCGTTAATCGCATCGTTCTAGGTAATCCGTGTATGTTTTTCAGACACATTTGGTGCGCACACTCTAGCTGCATTATATCAGACTGCGACAAACATCGTAACATCTCAGATCAGTACAGACCAGAACTTAATACGATATACTGATTTATTTTCAAGCAACTGAAAGGAGTTATCCGGCCAGGAAATATGCCGGTCTTAGTCAGGGAGTAATAATTACCCCTTATTTTGCTACAATGATTATCAAGTACGATCTTTGTTTGTGTTTAGCAAGAGGTATGCTAGACGGATTGCAGATTCCACTTCCATTAATGATGTAGATAATTCGTTAAACGAGCACGCACGTTTACATGTCACAAACTCATGTTTTGTTTCGTTAAATAAAATGATCACATATTGTGTAGAATTGTACTTGAATCTCCAAATCTGACCATACCGAAAACATATGTATCAAGTCCGAGATGCCTTCTCTGGTAAGGGTTAGCAGCATCATGTCGTCTACTTGAGTTGTGGCAGAACAGTCTATTCCCTGAATTTGAAGGCCATAATGTTGTTTTTCTAATTTCCGGAGTAGATCATCGATATATAACTTATATAGCAGGACAGACAAATTAGTACCTTGATTTGTTCCATGATGAACAGTGAACCATCTGGATGTGACATGATCAAATATGACGAAGTATTGTATATTGGTAAGAAGTGAGCGTAGACTTTGCCAAATTATTCCACTGATACCTCGTTTATGGAGTTTGTAGAGCAGACGGTTTGTCCAGACACAATCAAATTATTTTTGAGTATCGAGAAGACATGCAAATAACTTACTACCACGATCCTTTGTGAAGTTGACATATTCGTGAAAGAGGTAAGACATCATCATAAAACGACCTCTCTGAAACTCGTGCTGCAGGGACTGACAGCGATTAAATGAGTATATTGTTTTGTATGCGGGTAAGTATGACTTTTTCGAATAGTTTATATATAGCTGTTAATATGGTTATGGCACGATATTTATCAGTTATCCTTTGCTTTATTTTCGCCTTTATGAAGATTGATCATCAAACGTCGTCTGGAGTCCTGGTACTCACATCAAGTTTGTCATCGGAGAAAGAGAAAGAACCGAACGAAAAGCTGCTGTCCAAATTATCGTCACGCTTTAATCTCTTCTGTAACTGGAAAAACGAAATTGAAGATGTTGTTTCAGGTATACATGTACATTCGGCCAATGTGATGTTAACATGTCAGTTTATAACTGAATATGAAAAACCGTTAATAGCATCGTTCTAGGTAATCCGTGTATGTTTTTTAGACACATATGGTGCGCATATTCTAGCTGCATTATATCACACTGCGACAAACATCGTAACATATCAGATCAGTACAGGCCAGAACTTAATACGATATACTGATTTTATTTTCAAGCAACTGAAAGGAGTTATCCGGCCAGGAAATATGCCGGTCTTAGTCAGGAAATAATAATTACCCCTTATTTTGCTACAATGATTATCTATCAATTACGATCTTTGTTTGTGTTTAGCAAGAGGTATGCCAAGACGGATTGCAGATTCCACTTCCATCAATGATGTAGAGAATTCGTTAAACGAGCACGCACGTTTACATGTCACAAACTCATGTTTTGTTTCGTTAAATAAAATGATCACATATTGTGTAGAATTGTACTTGATTCTCCAAATCTGACTATACCGAAAACATATGTATCAAGTCCGAGATGCCTTCTCTGGTAAGGGTTACCAGCATCATGTCGTCTACTTGAGTTGTGGCAGAACAGTCTATTCCCTGAATTTGAAGGCCATAATGTTGTTTTTCTAATTTCCGGAGTAGATCATCGATATATAACTTATATAGCAGGGCAGGCAAATGAGCACCTTAATTTGTTCCATGATGAACAGTGAACCATCTGAGTGTGACATGATTAAATATGACGAAGCATTGTATATTGGTAAGAAGTGAGCATAGACTTTGCCAAAGTATTCCACTGATACCTCGTTTATAGAGTTTGAAGAGCAGACTGTTTGTCCAGACGTAATCAAATTATTTTTGGGTATCGAGAAGACATGCAAATAACTTACTACCACGATCCTTTGTGAAGTTGACATATTCATGAAAGATGTAAGACATCATCATTCAACGACCTCTCTGAAACTCGTGCTGCAGGGACTGACAGCGATTAAATGAGTATATTGTTTTGTATGCGGGTAAGTATGACTTTGCAAATAGTTTATATATAGCTGCTAATATGGTTATGGCACGATATCTATCCCGGTACTCACATCAAGTTTGTCATCGGAGAAAGAACTGAACGAAAAGCTGCTGTCCAAATTATCGTCACGCTTTAATCTCTTCTCTAACTGGAAAAAGGAAATTGAAGATGTTGTTACAGGTATACATGTACATATGGCCAATGTGATGTTAACATGTCAGTTTATAACTGAATATGACAAACCGTTAATCGCATCGTTCTAGGTAATCCGTGTATGTTTTTCAGACACATTTGGTGCGCACACTCTAGCTGCATTATATCAGACTGCGACAAACATCGTAACATCTCAGATCAGTACAGACCAGAACTTAATACGATATACTGATTTATTTTCAAG
Organism: Siphonodentalium dalli; assembly: GCA_032622095.1. NCBI lineage: Eukaryota > Metazoa > Mollusca > Scaphopoda > Gadilida > Siphonodentaliidae > Siphonodentalium > Siphonodentalium dalli. The sequence continues at coordinate 183,651,160 of CP136063.1, forward strand.
CAACTGAAAGGAGTTATCCGGCCAGGAAATATGCCGGTCTTAGTCAGGGAGTAATAATTACCCCTTATTTTGCTACAATGATTATCAAGTACGATCTTTGTTTGTGTTTAGCAAGAGGTATGCTAGACGGATTGCAGATTCCACTTCCATTAATGATGTAGATAATTCGTTAAACGAGCACGCACGTTTACATGTCACAAACTCATGTTTTGTTTCGTTAAATAAAATGATCACATATTGTGTAGAATTGTACTTGAATCTCCAAATCTGACTATACTGAAAACATATGTATCAAGTCCGAGATGCCTTCTCTGGTAAGGGTTACCAGCATCATGTCGTCTACTTGAGTTGTGGCAGAACAGTCTATTCCCTGAATTTGAAGGCCATAATGTTGTTTTTCTAATTTCCGGAGTAGATCATCGATATATAACTTATATAGCAGGGCAGGGAACTGAGAACCTTGATTTGTTCCATGATGAACAGTGAACCATCTGGGTGTGACATGATTAAATATGACGAAGCATTGTATATTGGTAAGAAGTGAGCATAGACTTTGTCAAATTATTCCACTGATACCTCGTTTATAGAGTTTGTAGAGCAGACTGTTTGTCCAGACGCAATCAAATTCTTTTTGAGTATCGAGAAGACATGCAAATAACTTACTACCACGATCCTTTGTGAAGTTGACATATTCGTGAAAGAGGTAAGGCATCATCATACAACGACCTCTCTGAAGCTCGTGCTGCAGGGACTGACAGCGATTAAATGAGTATATTTTGTATGCGGGTAAGTATGACATTTTCAAATAGTTTATATATAGCTGTTAATATGGTTATGGCACGATATCCCGGTACTCACATCAAGTTTGTCATCGGAGAAAGAACTGAACGAAAAGCTGCTGTCCAAATTATCGTCACGCTTTAATCTCTTCTCTAACTGGAAAAACGAAATTGAAGATGTTGTTTCAGGTATACATGTACATATGGCCAATCTTATGTTAACATGTCAGTTTATAACTGAATATGAAAAACCGTTAATCGCATCGTTCTAGGTAATCCGTGTATGTTTTTCAGACACATATGGTGTGCACACTCTAGCTGCATTATATCAAACTGCGACAAACATCGTAACATCTCAGATCAGTACAGGCCAGAACTTAATACGATATACCGATTTATTTTCAAGCAACTGAAAGGAGTTATTCGGCCAGGAAATATGCCGGTCTTAGTCAGGGAATAATAATTACCCCTTATTTTGCTACAATGATTATCAAGTACGATCTTTGTTTGTGTTTAGCAAGAGGTATGCTAGACGGATTGCAGATTCCACTTCCATCAATGATGTATAGAATTCGTTAAACGAGCACGCACGTTTACATGTCACAAACTCATGTTCTGTTTCGTTAAATAATATGATCACATATTGTATAGAATTGTACTTGAATCTCAAAATCTGACTGTACCGAAAACATATGTATCAAGTCCGAGATGCCTTCTCTGGTAAGGGTTACCAGCATCATGTCGTCTACTTGAGTTGTGGCAGAACAGTCTATTCCCTGAATTAGAAGGCCATAATGTTGTTTTTCTAATTTCCGGAGTAGATCATCGATATATAACTTATATAGCAGGGCAGGCAAATTAATACCTTGATTTGTTCCATGATGAACAGTGAACCATCTGGGTGTGAGATGATCAAATATGACGAAGCATTGTATATTGGTAAGAAGTGAGCGTAGACTTTGCCAAAATATTCCACTGATACCTCGTTTATGGAGTTTGTAGAGCAGACTGTTTGTCCAAATGCAATCAAATTATTTTTGAGTATCGTGAAGACATGCAAATAACTTACTACCACGGTCCTTTGTGAAGTTGACATATTCGTGAACGAGGTAAGACATCATCATACAACGCCCTCTCTGAAACTCGTGCAGCAGGGACTGACAGCGATTAAATGAGTATATTGTTTTGTATGCGGGTAAGTATGTCTTTTTCAATTTGTTTATATATAGCTGTTAATATGGTTATGGCACGATATTTATCATTTATCCTTTGCTTTATTTTCGCCTTTATGAAGATTGATCATCAAACCTCGTCTGGAGTCCCGGTACTCACATCAAGTTTGTCATCGGAGAAAGAACTGAACGAAAAGCTGCTGTCCAAATCATCGTCACGCTTTAATCTCTTCTGTAACTGGAAAAAAACGAAATTGAAGATGTTGTTTCAGGTATACATGTACATATGGCCAATGTGATGTTAACATGTCAGTTTATAAGTGAATATGAAAAACCGTTAATCGCATCGTTCTAGGTAAGCCGTGTATGTTTTTTCAGACACACATGGTGCGCACACTCTAGCTGCATTATATCAAGCTGCGACAAACATCGTAACATCTCAGATCAGTACAGGCCAGAACTGAATACGATATACTGATTTATTTTCAAGCAACTGGAAGGAGTTATTCGGCCAGGAAATATGCCGGTCTTAGTCAGGGAATAATAATTACCCCTTATTTTGCTACAATGATTATCTATCAAGTACGATCTTTGTTTGTGTTTAGCAAGAGGTATGCCAAGACGGATTGCAGATTCCACTTCCATCAATGATGTAGAGAATTCGTTAAACGAGCACGCACGTTTAAATGTCACAAACTCATGTTTTGTTTCGTTAAATAAAATGATCACATATTGTGTAGAATTGTACTTGAATCTCCAAATCTGACTATACCGAAAATATATGTATCAAGTCCGAGATGCCTTCTCTGGTAAGGGTTACCAGCATCATGTCGTCTACTTGAGTTGTGGCAGAACAGTCTATTCCATGAATTTGAAGGCCATAATGTTGTTTTTCTAATTTCCGGAGTAGATCATCGATATATAACTTATATAGCAGGGCAGCCAAATGAGCACCTTGATTTGTTCCATGATGAACAGTGAACCATCTGGGTGTGACATGATTAAATATGACGAAGCATTGTATATTGGTAAGAAGTGAGCATAGACTTTGCCAAATGATTCCACTGATACCTCGTTTATGGAGTTTGTAGAGCAGACTGTTTGTCCAAATGCAATCAAATTCTTTTTGAGTATCGAGAAGACATGCAAATAACTTACTACCACGATCCTTTGTGTAGTTGACATATTCGTGAAAGAGGTAAGACATCATCATACAACGACCTCTCTGAAGCTCGTGCTGCGGGGACTGAGCGATTAAATGAGTATATTATGTATGCGGGTAAGTATGACTTTTTCAAATAGTGTATATATAGCTGTTAATATGGTTATGGCACGATATCCCGGTACTCACATCAAGTTTGTCATCGGAGAAAGAACTGAACGAAAAGCTGCTGTCCAAATTATCGTCACGCTTTAATCTCTTCTCTAACTGGAAAAACGAAATTGAAGATGTTGTTTCAGGTATACATGTACATATGGCCAATCTGATGTTAACATGTCAGTTTATAACTGAATATGAAAAACCGTTAATCGCATCGTTCTAGGTAACCGTGTATGTTTTTCAGACACATATGGTGTGCACACTCTAGCTGCATTATATCAAACTGCGACAAACATCGTAACATCTCAGATCAGTACAGGCCAGAACTGAATACGATATACTGATTTATTTTCAAGCAACTGGAAGGAGTTATTCGGCCAGGAAATATGCCGGTCTTAGTCAGGGAATAATAATTACCCTTATTTTGCTACAATGATTATCAAGTACGATCTTTGTTTGTGTTTAGCAAGAGGTATGCCTAGACGGATTGCAGATTCCACTTCCATCAATGATGTAGATAATTCGTTAAACGAGCACGCACGTTTACATGTCACAAACTCATGTTTTGTTTCGTTAAATAAAATGATCACATATTGTGTAGAATTGTACTTGAATCTCCAAATCTGACTATAACGAAAATATATGTATCAAGTCCGAGATGCCTTCTCTGGTATGGGTTACCAGCATCATGTCGTCTACTTGAGTTGTGGCAGAACAGTCTATTCCCTGAATTTGAAGGCCATAATGTTGTTTTTCTAATTTCCGGAGTAGATAATGGATATATAACTTATATAGCAGGGCAGGCAAATTAATACCTTGATTTGTTCCATGGTGAACAGTGAACCATCTGGATGTGAGATGATCAAATATGACGAAGCATTGTATATTGGTAAGAAGTGAGCGTAGACTTTGCCAAATTATTCCACTGATACCTCGTTTATGGAGTTTGTAGAGCAGACTGTTTGTCCAAATGCAATCAAATTATTTTTGAGTATCGTGAAGACATGCAAATAACTTACTACCACGGTCCTTTGTGAAGTTGACATATTCGTGAACGAGGTAAGACATCATCATACAACGACCTCTCTGAAACTCGTGCAGCAGGGACTGACAGCGATTAAATGAGTATATTGTTTTGTATGCGGGTAAGTATGACTTTTTCAAATTGTTTATATATAGCTGTTAATATGGTTATGGCACGATATTTATCAGTTATCCTTTGCTTTATTTTCGCCTTTATGAAGTTTGATCATCAAACCTCGTCTGGAGTCCCGGTACTCACATCAAGTTTGTCATCGGAGAAAGAGAAAGAACCGAACGAAAAGCTGCTGTCCAAATTGTCGTCACGCTTTAATCTCTTCTGTAACTGGAAAAAACGAAATTGAAGATGTTGTTTCAGGTATACATGTACATATGGCCAATGTGATGTTAACATGTCAGTATATAACTGAATATGAAAAACCGTTAATCGCATCGTTCTAGGTAACCCGTGTATGTTATTCAGACACATATGGTGCGCACACTCTAGCTGCATTATATCAGACTGCGTCAAACATCGTAACATCTCAGATCAGTACAGGCCAGAACTTAATACGATATACTGATTTATTTTCAAGCAACTGAAAGGAGTTATTCGGCCAGGAAATATGCTGGTCTTAGTCAGGGAATAATAATTACCCCTTATTTTGCTACAATGATTATCAATCAAGTTCGATCTTTGTTTGTGTTTAGCAAGAGGTATGCCAAGACGGATTGCAGATTCCACTTCCATCAATGATGTAGATAATTCGTTAAACGAGCACGCACGTTTACATGTCACAAACTTATGTTTAGTTTCGTTAAATAAAATGATCACATATTGTGTAGAATTGTACTTGAATCTCCAAATCTGACTATACCGAAAACATATGTATGAAGTCCGAGATGCCTTCTCTGGTAAGGGTTACCAGCATCATGTCGTCTACTTGAGTTGTGGCAGAGCAGTCTATTCCCTGAATTTGAAGGCCATAATGTTGTTTTTCTAATTTCAGGAGTAGATCATCGATATATAACTTATATAGCAGGGCAGGCAAATGAGCAACTTGATTTGTTCCATGATGAACAGTGAACCATCTGGGTGTGACATGATTAAATATGACGAAGCATTGTATATTGGTAAGAAGTGAGCATAGACTTTGCCAAATTATTCCACTGATACCTCGTTTATAGAGTTTGTAGAGCAGACTGTTTGTCCAGACGCAATCAAATTAATTTTTGAGTATCGAGAAGACATGCAAATAACTTACTACCACGATCCTTTGTGAAGTTGACATATTCGTGAAAGAGGTAAGACATCATCATACAACGACCTCTCTGAAACTCGTGCTACAGGGACTGACAGCGATTAAATGAGTATATTGTTTTGTATGCGGGTCAGTATGACTTTTTCAAATAGTTTATATATAGCTGTTAATATGGTTATGGCACGATATCCCGGTACTCACATCAAGTTTGTCATCGGAGAAAGAACTGAACGAAAAGCTGCTGTCCAAATTATCGTCACGCTTTAATCTCTTCTGTAACTGGAAAAACGAAATTGAAGATGTTGTTTCAGGTATACATGTACATATGGCCAATGTGATGTTAACATGTCAGTATATAACGGAATATGAAAAACCGTTAATCGCATCGTTCTAGGTAACCCTTGTATGTTTTTCAGACACATATGGTGCGCACACTCTAGCTGCATTATATCAGACTGCGACAAACATCGTAACATCTCAGATCAGTACAGGCCATAACTTAATACGATATACTGATTTATTTTCAAGCGACTGAAAGGAGTTATTCGGCCAAGAAATATGCCGGTCTTTGTCGGGGAATAATAATTACCCCTTATTTTGCTACAATGATTATCTATCAAGTACGATCTTTGTTTGTGTTTAGCAAGAGGTATGCTAGACGGATTGCAGATTCCACTTCCATCAACGATGTAGAGAATTCGTTAAACGAGCACGCACGTTTACATGTCACAAACTCATGTTTTGTTTCGTTAAATAAAATGATCACATATTGTGTAGAATTGTACTTGAATCTCCAAATCTGACTATACCGAAAACATATGTATCAAGTCCGAGATGCATTCTCTGGTAAGGGTTACCAGCATCATGTCGTCTACTTGAGTTGTGGCAGAACAGTATATTCCCTGAATTTGAAGGCCATAGTGTTGTTTTTCTAATTTCCGGAGTAGATCATCGATATATAACTTATATAGCAGGGCAGGCAAATTAGTACCTTGATTTGTTCCATGGTGAACAGTGAACCATCTGGATGTGAGGTGATCAAATATGACGAAGCATTGTATATTGGTAAGAATTGAGCGTAGAGTTTGCCCAATTATTCCACTGATACCTCGTTTATGGAGTTTGTAGAGCAGACTGTTTGTCCTGACGCAATCAAATTCTTTTTGAGTATCGAGAAGACATTCAAATAACTTACTACCACGATCCTTTGTGAAGTTGACATATTCATGAAAGATGTAAGACATCATCATTCAACGACCTCTCTGAAACTCGTGCTGCAGGGACTGACAGCGATTAAATGAGTATATTGTTTTGTATGCGGGTAAGTATGACTTTGCAAATAGTTTATATATAGCTGCTAATATGGTTATGGCACGATATTTATCAGTTATCCTTTGCTTTATTTTCGCCTTTATGAAGATTGATCATCAAACCTCGTCTGGAGTCCCGGTACTCACATCAAGTTTGTCATCGGAGAAAGAGAAAGAACCGAACGAAAAACTGCTGTCCAAATTATCGTCACGCTTTAATCTCTTCTGTAACTGGAAAAACGAAATTGAAGATGTTGTTACAGGTATACATGTACATATGGCCAATGTGATGTTAACATGTCAGTTTATAACTGAATATGAAAAACCGTTAATCGCATCATTCTAGGTAATCAGTGTATGTTTTTCAGACACATTTGGTGCGCACACTCTAGCTGCATTATATCAGACTGCGACAAACATCGTAACATCTCAGATCAGTACAGACCAGAACTTAATACGATATACTGATTTATTTTCAAGCAACTGAAAGGAGTTATCTGGCCAGAAAATATGACGGTCTTAGTTAGGGAATAATAATTATCCCTTATTTTGCTACAATGATTATCTATCAAGTACGATCTTTGTTTGTGTTTAGCAAGAGGTATGCTAGACGGATTGCAGATTCCACTTCCATCAATGATGTAGAGAATTCGTTAAACAAGCACGCACGTTTACATGTCACAAACTCATGTTTTGTTTCGTTAAATAAAATGATCACATATTGTGTAGAATTGTACTTGAATCTACAAATCTGACTATACCGAAAACATATGTATCAAGTCCTAGATTCCTTATCTGGTGAGGGTTACCAGCATCATGTCGTCTACTTGAGTTGTGGCAGAACAGTCTATTCCCTGAATTTGAAGGCCATAAAGTTATTATTCTAGTTTCCGGAGTAGATCATCAATATATAACTTATATAGCAGGGCAGGCATATTAGTACTTTGATTTGTTCCATGGTGAACAGTGAACCATCTGGATGTGAGATGATCAAATATGACGAAGCATTGTATATTGGTAAGAAGTGAGCGTAGACTTTGCCAAATTATTCCACTGATACCTCGTTTATGGAGTTTGTAGAGCAGACGGTTTGTCCAGACGCAATCAAATTCTTTTTGAGTATCGAGAAGACATGCAAATAACTTACTACCACGATCCTTTGTGAAGTTGACATAATCGCCAGGAAGTATGCCGGTCTTAGTCATGGAATAATAATTACCCCTTATTTTGCTACAATGATTATCTATCAATTACGATCTTTGTTTGTGTTTAGCAAGATGTATGCTAGACGGATTGCAGATTCCACTTCCATCAATGATGTAGATACTTCGTTAAACGACCACGCACGTTTACATGTCATAAACTCATGTTTTGTTTCGTTAAATAATATGATCACATATTGTGTAGAATTGTACTGGAATCTCCAAATCTGACTGTACCAAAAAGATATGTATCAAGTCCGAGATGCCTTCTCTGGTAAGGGTTACCAGCATCATGCCGTCTACTTGAGTTGTGGCAGAACAGTCTATTCTCTGAATTTGAAGGCCGTAATGTTGTTTTTCTAATTTCCGGAGTAGATAATCGATATATAACTTATATAGCAGGGCAGGCAAATTAGTAACTTGATTTGTTCCATGATGAACAGTGAACCATCTGGATGTGACATGATCAAATATGACGAAGTATTGTATATTGGTAAGAAGTGAGCGTAGACTTTGCCAAATTATTCCACTGATACCTCGTTTATGGAGTTTGTAGAGCAGACTGTTTGTCCAAATGCAATAAAATTATTTTTGAGTATCGAGAAGACATGCAAATAACTTACTATCACGATCTTTTGTGAAGTTGACATATTCGTGAAAGAGGTAAGCCATCATCATACAACGCCATCTCTGAAACTCGTGCTGCAGGGACTGACAGCGATTAAATGAGTATATTGTTTTGTATGCGGGTAAGTATGACTTTTTCGAATAGTTTATATATAGCTGTTAATATGGTTATGGCACGATATTTATCAGTTATCCTTTGCTTTATTTTCGCCTTTATGAAGATTGATCATCAAACGTCGTCTGGAGTCCTGGTACTCACATCAAGTTTGTCATCGGAGAAAGAGAAAGAACCGAACGAAAAGCTGCTGTCCAAATTATCGTCACGCTTTAATCTCTTCTGTAACTGGAAAAACGAAATTGAAGGTGTTGTTTCAGGTATACATGTACATTCGGCCAATGTGATGTTAACATGTCAGTTTGTAACTGAATATGAAAAACCGTTAATAGCATCGTTCTAGGTAATCCGTGTATGTTTTTTAGACACATATGGTGCGCATATTCTAGCTGCATTATATCACACTGCGACAAACATCGTAACATATCAGATCAGTACAGGCCAGAACTTAATACGATATACTGATTTTATTTTCAAGCAACTGAAAGGAGTTATCCGGCCAGGAAATATGCCGGTCTTAGTCAGGGAATAATAATTACCCCTTATTTTGCTACAATGATTATCTATCAATTACGATCTTTGTTTGTGTTTAGCAAGAGGTATGCCAAGACGGATTGCAGATTCCACTTCCATCAATGATGTAGAGAATTCGTTAAACGAGCACGCACGTTTACATGTCACAAACTCATGTTTTGTTTCGTTAAATAAAATGATCACATATTGTGTAGAATTGTACTTGATTCTCCAAATCTGACTATACCGAAAACATATGTATCAAGTCCGAGATGCCTTCTCTGGTAAGGGTTACCAACATCATGTCGTCTACTTGAGTTGTAGCAGAACAGTCTATTCCCTGAATTTGAAGGCCATAATGTTGTTTTTCTAATTTCCGGAGTAGATCATCGATATATAACTTATATAGCAGGGCAGGCAAATGAGCACCTTAATTTGTTCCATGATGAACAGTGAACCATCTGAGTGTGACATGATTAAATGTGACGAAGCATTGTATATTGGTAAGAAGTGAGCATAGACTTTGCCAAAGTATTCCACTGATACCTCGTTTATAGAGTTTGAAGAGCAGACTGTTTGTCCAGACGTAATCAAATTATTTTTGGGTATCGAGAAGACATGCAAATAACTTACTACCACGATCCTTTGTGAAGTGGACATATTCGTGAAAGAGGTAAGACATCATCATACAACGACCTCTCTGAAGCTCGTGCTGCAGGGACTGACAGCGATTAAATGAGTATATTGTTTTGTATGCGGGTAAGTATGACGTTTTCAAATAGTTTATATATATCTGTTAATATGGTTATGGCACGATATCTATCCCGGTACTCACATCAAGTTTGTCATCGGAGAAAGAACTGAACGAAAAGCTGCTGTCCAAATTATCGTCACGCTTTAATCTCTTCTCTAACTGGAAAAAGGAAATTGAAGATGTTGTTACAGGTATACATGTACATATGGCCAATGTGATGTTAACATGTCAGTTTATAACTGAATATGAAAAACCGTTAATCGCATCGTTCTAGGTAATCCGTGTATGTTTTTCAGACACATTTGGTGCGCACACTCTAGCTGCATTATATCAGACTGCGACAAACATCGTAACATCTCAGATCAGTACAGACCAGAACTTAATACGATATACTGATTTATTTTCAAGCAACTGAAAGGAGTTATCCGGCCAGGAAATATGCCGGTCTTAGTCAGGGAATAATAATTACCCCTTATTTTGCTACAATGATTATCTACCAATTACGATCTTTGTTTGTGTGTAGCAAGAGGTATGCTAGACGGATGGCAGATTCCACTTCCATCAATGATGTAGATAATTCGTTAAACGAGCACGCACGTTTACATGTCACAAACCCATGTTTTGTTTCGTTAAATAAAATGATCACATATTGTGTAGAATTGTACTTGAATCTCCAAATCTGACTATACCAAAAAGATATGTATCAAGTCCGAGATGCCTTCTCTGGTAAGGGTTACCAGCATCATGTCGTCTACTTTTGTTGTGGCAGAACAGTCTATTCCCTGAATTAGAAGGCCATAATGTTGTTTTTTCTAATTTCCGGAGTAGATCATCGATATATAACTTATATAGCAGGGCAGGCAAATTATTACCTTGATTTGTTCCATGGTGAACAGTGAACCATCTGGATGCGAGATGATCAAATATGACGAAGCATTGTATATTGGTAAGAAGTGAGCGTAGACTTTGCCAAATTATTCCACTGATACCTCGTTTATGGAGTTTGTAGAGCAGACTGTTTGTCCAAATGCAATCAAATTATTTTTGAGTATCGTGAAGACATGCAAATAACTTACTACCACGGTCCTTTGTGAAGTTGACATATTCGTGAACGAGGTAAGACATCATCATACAACGACCTCTCTGAAACTCGTGCAGCAGGGACTGACAGCGATTAAATGAGTATACTGTTTTGTATGCGGGTAAGTATGAGATTTTCGAATAGTTTATATATAGCTGTTAATATTGTTATGGCACGATATTGATTAGTTATCCTTTGCTTTATTTTCGCCTTTATGGAGTTTGATCATCAAACCTCGTCTGGAGTCCCTGTACTCACATCAAGTTTGTCATCGGAGAAAGAGAAAGAACCGAACGAAAAGCTGCTGTCCAAATTGTCGTCACGCTTTAATCTCTTCTGTAACTGGAAAAAACGAAATTGAAGATGTTGTTTCATGTATACATGTACATATGGCCAATGTGATGTTAACATGTCAGTATATAACTGAATATGAAAAACCGTTAATCGCATCGTTCTAGGTAACCCGTGTATGTTATTCAGACACATATGGTGCGCACACTCTAGCTGCATTATATCAGACTGCGTCAAACATCGTAACATCTCAGATCAGTACAGGCCAGAACTTAATACGATATACTGATTTATTTTCAAGCAACTGAAAGGAGTTATTCGGCCAGGAAATATGCTTGTCTTAGTCAGCGAATAATAATTACCCCTTATTTTGCTACAATGATTATCAATCAAGTTCGATCTTTGTTTGTGTTTAGCAAGAGGTATGCCAAGACGGATTGCAGATTCCACTTCCATCAATGATGTAGATAATTCGTTAAACGAGCACGCACGTTTACATGTCACAAACTCATGTTTTGTTTCGTTAAATAAAATGATCACATATTGTGTAGAATTGTACTTGAATCTCCAAATCTGACTATACCGAAAACATATGTATCAAGTCCGAGATGCCTTCTCTGGTAAGGGTTACCAGCATCATGTCGTCTACTTGAGTTGTGGCAGAACAGTCTATTCCCTGAATTTGAAGGCCATAATGTTGTTTTTCTAATTTCCGGAGTAGATCATCGATATATAACTTATATAGCAGGGCAGGCAACTGAGCACCTTGATTTGTTCCATGATGAACAGTGAACCATCTGGGTGTGACATGATTAAATATGACGAAGCATTGTATATTGGTAAGAAGTGAGCATAGACTTTGTCAAATTATTCCACTGATACCTCGTTTATAGAGTTTGTAGAGCAGACTGTTTGTCCAGACGCAATCAAATTCTTTTTGAGTATCGAGAAGACATGCAAGTAACTTACTACCACGATCCTTTGTGAAGTTGACATATTCGTGAAAGAGGTAAGACATCATCATACAACGACCTCTCCGAAGCTCGTGCTGCAGGGACTGACAGCGATTAAATGAGTATATTTTGTATGCGGGTAAGTATGACATTTTCAAATAGTTTATATATAGCTGTTAATATGGTTATGGCACGATATCCCGGTACTCACATCAAGTTTGTCATCGGAGAAAGAACTGAACGAAAAGCTGCTGTCCAAATTATCGTCACGCTTTAATCTCTTCTCTAACTGGAAAAACGAAATTGAAGATGTTGTTTCAGGTATACATGTACATATGGCCAATCTTATGTTAACATGTCAGTTTATAACTTAATATGAAAAACCGTTAATCGCATCGTTCTAGGTAATCCGTGTATGTTTTTCAGACACATATGGTGTGCACACTCTAGCTGCATTATATCAAACTGCGACAAACATCGTAACATCTCAGATCAGTACAGGCCAGAACTTAATACGATATACTGATTTATTTTCAAGCAACTGAAAGGAGTTATTCGGCCAGGAAATATGCGGGTCTTAGTCAGGGAATAATAATTACCCCTTATTTTGCTACAATGATTATCAAATACGATCTTTGTTTGTGTTTAGCAAGAGGTATGCTAGACGGATTGCAGATTCCACTTCCATCAATGATGTATAGAATTCGTTAAACGAGCACGCACGTTTACATGTCACAAACTCATGTTCTGTTTCGTTAAATAATATGATCACATATTGTATAGAATTGTACTTGAATCTCAAAATCTGACTGTACCGAAAACATATGTATCAAGTCCGAGATGCCTTCTCTGGTAAGGGTTACCAGCATCATGTCGTCTACTTGAGTTGTGGCAGAACAGTCTATTCCCTGAATTAGAAGGCCATAATGTTGTTTTTCTAATTTCCGGAGTAGATCATCGATATATAAATTATATAGCAGGGCAGGCAAATTAATACCTTGATTTGTTCCATGATGAACAGTGAACCATCTGGGTGTGAGATGATCAAATATGACGAAGCATTGTATATTGGTAAGAAGTGAGCGTAGACTTTGCCAAAATATTCCACTGATACCTCGTTTATGGAGTTTGTAGAGCAGACTGTTTGTCCAAATGCAATCAAATTATTTTTGAGTATCGTGAAGACATGCAAATAACTTACTACCACGGTCCTTTGTGAAGTTGACATATTCGTGAACGAGGTAAGACATCATCATACAACGCCCTCTCTGAAACTCGTGCAGCAGGGACTGACAGCGATTAAATGAGTATATTGTTTTGTATGCGGGTAAGTATGTCTTTTTCAAATTGTTTATATATAGCTGTTAATATGGTTATGGCACGATATTTATCATTTATCCTTTGCTTTATTTTCGCCTTTATAAAGATTGATCATCAAACCTCGTCTGGAGTCCCGGTACTCACATCAAGTTTGTCATCGGAGAAAGAACTGAACGAAAAGCTGCTGTCCAAATCATCGTCACGCTTTAATCTCTTCTGTAACTGGAAAAAAACGAAATTGAAGATGTTGTTTCAGGTATACATGTACATATGGCCAATGTGATGTTAACATGTCAGTTTATAAGTGAATATGAAAAACCGTTAATCGCATCGTTCTAGGTAAGCCGTGTATGTTTTTCAGACACACATGGTGCGCACACTCTAGCTGCATTATATCAGGCTGCGACAAACATCGTAACATCTCAGATCAGTACAGGCCAGAACTGAATACGATATACTGATTTATTTTCAAGCAACTGGAAGGAGTTATTCGGCCAGGAAATATACCGGTCTTAGTCAGGGAATAATAATTACCCCTTATTTTGCTACAATGATTATCTATCAAGTACGATCTTTGTTTGTGTTTAGCAAGAGGTATGCCAAGACGGATTGCAGATTCCACTTCCATCAATGATGTAGAGAATTCGTTAAACGAGCACGCACGTTTAAATGTCACAAACTCATGTTTTGTTTCGTTAAATAAAATGATCACATATTGTGTAGAATTGTACTTGAATCTCCAAATCTGACTATACCGAAAATATATGTATCAAGTCCGAGATGCCTTCTCTGGTAAGGGTTACCAGCATCATGTCGTCTACTTGAGTTGTGGCAGAACAGTCTATTCCCTGAATTTGAAGGCCATAATGTTGTTTTTCTAATTTCCGGAGTAGATCATCGATATATAACTTATATAGCAGGGCAGGCAAATGAGCACCTTGATTTGTTCCATGATGAACAGTGAACCATCTGGGTGTGACATGATTAAATATGACGAAGCATTGTATATTGGTAAGAAGTGAGCATAGACTTTGCCAAATGATTCCACTGATACCTCGTTTATAGAGTTTGTAGAGCAGACTGTTTGTCCAGACGCAATCAAATTATTTTTGGGTATCGAGAAGACATGCAAATAACTTACTACCACGATCCTTTGTGTAGTTGACATATTCGTGAAAGAGGTAAGACATCATCATACAACGACCTCTCTGAAGCTCGTGCTGCGGGGACTGAGCGATTAAATGAGTATATTATGTATGCGGGTAAGTATGACTTTTTCAAATAGTGTATATATAGCTGTTAATATGGTTATGGCACGATATCCCGGTACTCACATCAAGTTTGTCATCGGAGAAAGAACTGAACGAAAAGCTGCTGTCCAAATTATCGTCACGCTTTAATCTCTTCTCTAACTGGAAAAACGAAATTGAAGATGTTGTTTCAGGTATACATGTACATATGGCCAATCTGATGTTAACATGTCAGTTTATAACTGAATATGAAAAACCGTTAATCGCATCGTTCTAGGTAATCCGTGTATGTTTTTCAGACACATATGGTGCGCACACTCTAGCTGCATTATATCAGACTGCGACAAACATCGTAACATCTCAGATCAGTACAGGCCAGAACTTAATACGATATACTGATTTATTTTCAAGCAACAGAAAGGAGTTTTTCGGCCAGGAAATATGCCGGTCTTAGTCAGGGAATAATAATTACCCCTTATTTTGCTACAATGATTATCAAGTACGATCTTTGTTTGTGTTTAGCAAGAGGTATGCTAGACGGATTGCAGATTCCACTTCCATCAATGATGTATAGAATTCGCTAAACGAACACGCACGTTTACATGTCACAAACTCATGTTCTGTTTCGTTAAATAATATGATCACATATTGTATAGAATTGTACTTGAATCTCAAAATCTGACTGTACCGAAAATATATGTATCAAGTCCGAGATGCCTTCTCTGGTAAGGGTTACCAGCATCATGTCGTCTACTTGAGTTGTGGCAGAACAGTCTATTCCCTGAATTTGAAGGCCATAATGTTGTTTTTCTAATTTCCGGAGTAGATCATCGATATATAACTTATATAGCAGGGCAGGCAAATTAATACCTTGATTTGTTCCATGGTGAACAGTGAACCATCTGGATGTGAGATGATCAAATATGACGAAGCATTGTATATTGGTAAGAAGTGAGCGTAGACTTTGCCAAATTATTCCACTGATACCTTGTTTATGGAGTTTGTAGAGCAGACTGTTTGTCCAAATGCAATCAAATTATTTGTGAGTATCGTGAAGACATGCAAATAACTTACTACCACGGTCCTTTGTGAAGTTGACATATTCGTGAACGAGGTAAGACATCATCATACAACGACCTCTCTGAAACTCGTGCAGCAGGGACTGACAGCGATTAAATGAGTATATTGTTTTGTATGCGGGTAAGTATGACTTTTTCAAATTGTTTATATATAGCTGTTAATATGGTTATGGCACGATATTTATCAGTTATCCTTTTCTTTATTTTCGCCTTTATGAAGTTTGATCATCAAATCTCGTCTGGAGTCCCGGTACTCACATCAAGTTTGTCATCGGAGAAAGAGAAAGAACCGAACGAAAAGCTGCTGTCCAAATTGTCGTCACGCTTTAATCTCTTCTGTAACTGGAAAAAACAAAATTGAAGATGTTGTTTCAGGTGTACATGTACATATGGCCAATGTGATGTTAACATGTCAGTATATAACTGAATATGAAAAACCGTTAATCGCATCGTTCTAGGTAACCCGTGTATGTTATTCAGACACATATGGTGCGCACACTCTAGCTGCATTATATCAGACTGCGTCAAACATCGTAACATCTCAGATCAGTACAGGCCAGAACTTAATACGATATACTGATTTATTTTCAAGCAACTGAAAGGAGTTATTCGGCCAGGAAATATGCTGGTCTTAGTCAGGGAATAATAATTACCCCTTATTTTGCTACAATGATTATCAATCAAGTTCGATCTTTGTTTGTGTTTAGCAAGAGGTATGCCAAGACGGATTGCAGATTCCACTTCCATCAATGATGTAGATAATTCGTTAAACGAGCACGCACGTTTACATGTCACAAACTCATGTTTTGTTTCGTTAAATAAAATGATCACATATTGTGTAGAATTGTACTTGAATCTCCAAATCTGACTATACCGAAAACATATGTATGAAGTCCGAGATGCCTTCTCTGGTAAGGGTTACCAGCATCATGTCGTCTACTTGAGTTGTGGCAGAACAGTCTATTCCCTGAATTTGAAGGCCATAATGTTGTTTTTCTAATTTCCGGAGTAGATCATCGATATATAACTTATATAGCAGGGCAGGCAAATGCGCACCTTGATGTGTTCCATGATGAACAGTGAACCATCTGGGTGTGACATGATTAAATATGACGAAGCATTGTATATTGGTAAGAAGTGAGCGTAGACTTTGCCAAATTATTCCACTGATACCTCGTTTATAGAGTTTGTAGAGCAGACTGTTTGTCCAGACGCAATAAAATTCTTTTTGGGTATCGAGAAGACATGCAAATAACTTACTACCACGATCCTTTGTGAAGTTGACATATTCGTGAAAGAGGTAAGACATCATCATACAACGACCTCTCTGAAGCTCGTGCTGCAGGGACTGACAGCGATTAAATGAGTATATTGTTTTGTATGCGGGTAAGTATGACTTTTTCAAATAGTTTATATATAGCTGTTAATATGGTTATGGCACGATATCCCGGTACTCACATCAAGTTTGTCATCGGAGAAAGAACTGAACGAAAAGCTGCTGTCCAAATTATCGTCACGCTTTAATCTCTTCTCTAACTGGAAAAACGAAATTGAAGATGTTGTTTCAGGTATACATGTACATATGGCCAATGTGATGTTAACATGTCAGTATATAACTTAATATGAAAAACCGTTAATCGCATCGTTCTAGGTAACCCTTGTATGTTTTTCAGACACATATAGTGCGCACACTCTAGCTGCATTATATCAGACTGCGACAAACATCGTAACATCTCAGATCAGTACAGGCCATAACTTAATACGATATACTGATTTGTTTTCAAGCGACTGAAAGGAGTTATTCGGCCAGGAAATATGCCGGTCTTAGTCAGGGAATAATAATTACCCCTTATTTTGCTACAATGATTATCTATCAAGTACGATCTTTGTTTGTGTTTAGCAAGAGGTATGCTAGACGGATTGCAGATTCCACTTCCATCAATGATGTAGAGAATTCGTTAAACGAGCACGCACGTTTACATGTCACAAACTCATGTTTTGTTTCGTTAAATAAAATGATCACATATTGTGTAGAATTGTACTTGAATCTCCAAATCTGACTATACCGAAAACATATGTATCAAGTCCGAGATGCATTCTCTGGTAAGGGTTACCAGCATCATGTCGTCTACTTGAGTTGTGGCAGAACAGTATATTCCCTGAATTTGAAGGCCATAGTGTTGTTTTTCTAATTTCCGGAGTAGATCATCGATATATAACTTATATAGCAGGGCAGGCAAATTAGTACCTTGATTTGTTCCATGGTGAACAGTGAACCATCTGGATGTGAGGTGATCAAATATGACGAAGTATTGTATATTGGTAAGAATTGAGCGTAGACTTTGCCCAATTATTCCACTGATACCTCGTTTATGGAGTTTGTAGAGCAGACTGTTTGTCCAGACGCAATCAAATTCTTTTTGAGTATCGAGAAGACATTCAAATAACTTACTACCACGATCCTTTGTGAAGTTGACATATTCATGAAAGATGTAAGACATCATCATTCAACGACCTCTCTGAAACTCGTGCTGCAGGGACTGACAGCGATTAAATGAGTATATTGTTTTGTATGCGGGTAAGTATGACTTTTCAAATAGTTTATATATAGCTGCTAATATGGTTATGGCACGATATTTATCAGTTATCCTTTGCTTTATTTTCGCCTTTATGAAGATTGATCATCAAACCTCCGTCGTCTGGAGTCCCGGTACTCACATCAAGTTTGTCATCGGAGAAAGAGAAAGAACCGAACGAAAAGCTGCTGTCCAAATTATCGTCACGCTTTAATCTCTTCTGTAACTGGAAAAACGAAATTGAAGATGTTGTTACAGGTATACATGTACATATGGCCAATGTGATGTTAACATGTCAGTTTATAACTGAATATGAAAAACCGTTAATCGCATCATTCTAGGTAATCCGTGTATGTTTTTCAGACACATTTGGTGCGCACACTCTAGCTGCATTATATCAGACTGCGACAAACATCGTAACATCTCAGATCAGTACAGACCAGAACTTAATACGATATACTGATTTATTTTCAAGCAACTGAAAGGAGTTATCCGGCCAGAAAATATGACGGTCTTAGTTAGGGAATAATAATTATCCCTTATTTTGCTACAATGATTATCTATCAAGTACGATCTTTGTTTGTGTTTAGCAAGAGGTATGCTAGACGGATTGCAGATTCCACTTCCATCAATGATGTAGATAATTCGTTAAACAAGCACGCACGTTTACATGTCACAAACTCATGTTTTGTTTCGTTAAATAAAATGATCACATATTGTGTAGAATTGTACTTGAATCTCCAAATCTGACTATACCGAAAACATATGTATCAATTCCTAGATTCCTTATCTGGTAAGGGTTACCAGCATCATGTCGTCTACTTGAGTTGTGGCAGAACAGTCTATTCCCTGAATTTGAAGGCCATAAAGTTATTATTCTAGTTTCCGGAGTAGATCATCAATATATAACTTATATAGCAGGGCAGGCATATTAGTACTTTGATTTGTTCCATGGTGAACAGTGAACCATCTGGATGCGAGATGATCAAATATGACGAAGCATTGTATATTGGTAAGAAGTGAGCGTAGACTTTGCAAAATTATTCCACTGATACCTCGTTTATGGAGGTTGTAGAGCAGACTGTTTGTCCAGACGCAATCAAATTATTTTTGAGTATCGAGAAGACATGCAAATAACTTACTACAACGATCATTTGTGAAGTTGACATATTCGTGAAAGAGGTAAGACATCATCATACAACGACCTCTCTGAAACTCGTGCAGCAGGGACTGACAGCGATTAAATGAGTATATTGTTTTGAATGCGGGTAAGTATGACTTTTTCAAATAGTTTATATATAGCTGTTAATATTGTTATGGCACGATATTTATCAGTTATCCTTTGCTTTATTTTCGCCTTTATGAAGGTTGATCATCAAACCTCGTCTGGAGTCCCGGTACTCACATCAAGTTTGTCATCGGAGAAAGAACTGAACGAAAAGCTGCTGTCCAAATTATCGTCACGCTTTAATCTCTTCTCTAACTGGAAAAACGAAATTGAAGATGTTGTTTCAGGTATACATGTACATATGTCCAATGTGATGTTGACATGTCACTTTATAACAACTGAATATGAAAAACCGTTAATCGCATCGTTCTAGGTAACCCGTGTATGTTTTTCAGACACATATGGTGCGCACACTCTAGCTGCATTATATCAGACTGCGACAAACATAGTAACATCTCAGATCAGTACAGGCCAGAACTTAATACGATATACTGATTTATTTTCAAGCAACTGAAAGGAGTTATTCGGGCAGGAAATATGCCGGTCTTAGTCAGGGAATAACAATTCCCCTTATTTTGCTACAATGATTATCTCTCAAATACGATATTTGTTTGTGTTTACCAAGAGGTATGCCAAGACGGATTGCAGATCCCACTTCCATCAATGATGTAGATAATTCGTTAAACGAGCACGCACGTTTACATGTCACAAACTCATGTTTTGTTTCGTTAAATAAAATGATCACATATTGTGTAGAATTGTACTTGAATCTCCAAATCTGACTATACCGAAAACATATGTATCAAGTCCGAGATGCCTTCTCTGGTAAGGGTTACCAGCATCATGTCGTCTACTTGAGTTATGGCAGAACAGTCTATTCCCTGAATTTTAAGGCCATAATGTTGGTTTCTAATTTCCGGAGTAGATCATCGATATATAACTTATATAGCAGGGCAGACAAATTAGTACCTTGATTTGTTCCATGATGAACAGCGAACCATCTGGATGTGAGATGATCAAATATGACGAAGTATTGTATATTGGTAAGAAGTGAGCGCAGACTTTGCCAAATTATTCCACTGATACCTCGTTTATGGAGTTTGTAGAGCAGACTTTTTGTCCAGACGCAATCAAATTCTTTTGAGTATCGAGACGACATGCCAAAAACTTACTACCACGATCCTTTGTGACGTTGACATATTCGTGAAAGAGGTAAGACATCATCATACAACGACCTCTCTGAAACTCGTGCTACAGGGACTGACAGCGATTAAATGAGTATATTGTTTTGTATGCGGGTAAGTATGACTTTTTCAAATAGTTTATATATAGCTGTTAATATGGTTATGGCACGATATGTATCAGTTATCCTTTGCTTTATTTTCGCCTTTATGAAGATTGATCATCAAACCTCGTCTGGAGTCCCGGTACTCACATCAAGTTTGTCATCGGAGAAAGAACTGAACGAAAAGCTGCTGTCCAAATTATCGTCACGCTTTAATCTCTTCTGTAACTGGAAAAACGAAATTGAAGATGTTGTTTCATGTATACATGTACATATGGCCAATGTGATGTTAACATGTCAGTATATAACTGAATATGAAAAACCGTTAATCGCATCGTTCTAGGTAACCCGTGTATGTTTTTCAGACACATATGGTGCGCACACTCTAGCTGCATTATATCAGACTGCGACAAACATCGTAACATCTCAGATAAGTACAGGCCAGAAATTAATACGATATACTGATTTATTTTCAAGCAACTGGAAGGAGCTATTCGGCCTGGAAATATGCCGGTCTTAGTCAGGGAATAATAATTACCCTTATTTTGCTACAATGATTATCTATCAAGTACGATCTTTATTTGTGTTTAGCAAGAGGTATGCCAAGACGGATTGCAGATTCCACTTCCATCAATGATGTAGATAATTAGTTAAACGGGCACGCACGTTTACATGTCACAAACTCATGTTTTGTTTCGTTAAATAATATGATCACATATTGTGTAGAATTGTACTTGAATCTCCAAATCTGACTGTACCGAAAACATATGTATCAAGTCCGAGATGCCTTCTCTGGTAAGGGTTACCAGCATCATGTCGTCTACTTGAGTTGTGGCAGAACAGTCTATTCCCTGAATTTGAAGGCCATAATGTTGTTTTTCTAATTTCCGGTGTAAATCATCGATATATAACTTATATAGCAGGGCAGGCAAATTAGTACTTTGATTTGTTCCATGGTGAACAGTGAACCATCTGGATGTGAGATGATCAAATATGACGAAGAATTGTATATTGGTAAGAAGTGAGCGTAGACTTTGCCAAATTATTCCACTGATACCTCGTTTATGGAGTTTGTAGAGTAGACGGTTTGTCCAGACACAATCAAATTATTTTTGAGTATCGAGAAGACATGCAAATAACTTACTACCACGATCCTTTGTGAAGTTGACATATTCGTGAAAGAGGTAAGACATCATCATACAACGACCTCTCTGAAACTCGTGCTGCAGGGACTGACAGAAATTAAACGAGTATATAGTTTTGTATGCGGGTAAGTATGACTTTTTCAAATAGTTTATAGATAGCTGTTAATATGGTTATGGCACGATATTGATCAGTTATCCTTTGCTTTATTTTCGCCTTTACGAAGATTGATCATCAAACCTCGTCTGGAATCCCGGTACTCACATCAAGTTTGTCATCGGAGAAAGAACCGAACGAAAAGCTGCTGTCCAAATTATCGTCACGCTTTAATCTCTTCTGTAACTGGAAAAACGAAATTGAAGATGTTGTTTCAGGTATACATGTACATATGGCCAATGTGATGTTAACATGTCAGTATATAACTGAATATGAAAAACCGTTAATCGCATCGTTCTAGGTAACCCGTGTATGTTTTTCAGACACATATGGTGCGCACACTCTAGCTGCATTATATCAGACTGCGACAAACATCGTAACATCTCAGATCAGAACAGGCCAGAACTTAATACGATATACTGATTTATTTTCAAGCAACTGGAAGGAGCTAGTCGGCCTGGAAATATGCCGGTCTTAGTCAGGGAATAATAATTACCCTTATTTTGCTACAATGATTATCTATCAAGTACGATCTTTATTTGTGTTTAGCAAGAGGTATGCCAAGACGGATTGCAGATTCCACTTCCATTAATGATGTAGATAATTCGTTAAACGAGCACGCACGTTTACATGTCACAAACTCATGTTTTGCTTCGTTAAATAATATGATCACATATTGTGTAGAATTGTACTCGAATCTCCAAATCTGACTGTACCGAAAACATATGTATCAAGTCCGAGGTGCCTTCTCTGGTAAGGGTTACCAGCATCATGTCGTCTACTTGCGTTGTGACAGAACAGTCTATTCCCTGAATTTGAAGGCCATAATGTTGTTTTTCTAATTTCCGGAGTAGATCATCGATATATAACTTATATAGCAGGGCAGGCAAATTAGTACCTTGATTTGTTCCATGGTGAACAGTGAACAGTGAACCATCTGGATGTGAGATGATCAAATATGACGAAGCATTGTATATTGGTAAGAAGTTAGCGTAGACTTTGCCAAATTATTCCACTGATACCTCGTTTATAGAGTTTGTAGAGCAGACTGTTTGTCCAGACGCAATCAAATTCTTTTTGGGTATCGAGAAGACATGCAAATAACTTACTACCACGATCCTTTGTGAAGTTGACATATTCGTGAAAGAGGTAAGACATCATCATACAACGACCTCTCTGAAACTCGTGCAGCAGGGACTGACAGCGATTAAATGAGTATATTGTTTTGTATGCGGGTAAGTATGTCTTTTTCAATTTGTTTATATATAGCTGTTAATATGGTTATGGCACGATATTTATCATTTATCCTTTGCTTTATTTTCGCCTTTATGAAGATTGATCATCAAACCTCGTCTGGAGTCCCGGTACTCACATCAAGTTTGTCATCGGAGAAAGAACTGAACGAAAAGCTGCTGTCCAAATTATCGTCACGCTTTAATCTCTTCTCTAACTGGAAAAACGAAATTGAAGATGTTGTTTCAGGTATACATGTACATATGGCCAATCTGATGTTAACATGTCAGTTTATAACTGAATATGAAAAACCGTTAATCGCATCGTTCTAGGTAATCCGTGTATGTTTTTCAGACACATATGGTGTGCACACTCTAGCTGCATTATACCAGACTGCGACAAACATCGTAACATCTCAGATCAGTACAGGCCAGAACTTAATACGATATACTGATTTATTTTCAAGCAACTAAAAGGAGTTTTTCGGCCAGGAAATATGCCGGTCTTAGTCAGGGAATAATAATTACCCCTTATTTTGCTACAATGATTATCAAGTACGATCTTTGTTTGTGTTTAACAAGAGGTATGCCTAGGCGATTTGCAGATTCCACTTCCATCAATGATGTAGAGAATTCGTTAAACGAGCACGCACGTTTAAATGTCACAAACTCATGTTTTGTTTCGTTAAATAAAATGATCACATATTGTGTAGAATTGTACTTGAATCTCCAAATCTGACTATACCGAAAAGATATGTATCAAGTCCGAGATGCCTTCTCTGGTAAGGGTTACCAGCACCATGTCGTCTACTTGAGTTGTAGCAGAACAGTCTATTCCCTGAATTTGAAGGCCATAATGTTGTTTTTCTAATTTCCGGAGCAGATCATCGATATATAACTTATATAGCAGGGCAGGCAAATTAATACCTTGATTTGTTCCATGGTGAACAGTGCACCATCTGGATGTGAGATGATCAAATATGACGAAGCATTGTATATTGGTAAGAAGTGAGCGTAGACTTTGCCAAATTATTCCACTGATACCTCGTTTATGGAGTTTGTAGAGCAGACTGTTTGTCCAAATGCAATCAAATTATTTTTGAGTATCGTGAAGACATGTAAATAACTTACTACCACGGTCCTTTGTGAAGTTGACATATTCGTGAACGAGGTAAGACATCATCATACAACGACCTCTCTGAAACTCGTGCAGCAGGGACTGACAGCGATTAAATGAGTATATTGTTTTGTATGCGGGTAAGTATGACTTTTTCAAATTGTTTATATATAGCTGTTAATATGGTTATGGCACGATATTGATCAGTTATCCTTTGCTTTATTTTCGCCTTTATGGAGTTTGATCATCAAACCTCGTCTGGAGTCCCGGTACTCACATCAAGTTTGTCATCGGAGAAAGAGAAAGAACCGAACGAAAAGCTGCTGTCCAAATTGTCGTCACGCTTTAATCTCTTCTGTAACTGGAAAAAACGAAATTGAAGATGTTGTTTCATGTATACATGTACATATGGCCAATGTGATGTTAACATGTCAGTATATAACTGAATATGAAAAACCGTTAATCGCATCGTTCTAGGTAACCCGTGTATGTTATTCAGACACATATGGTGCGCACACTCTAGCTGCATTATATCAGACTGCGTCAAACATCGTAACATCTCAGATCAGTACAGGCCAGAACTTAATACGATATACTGATTTATTTTCAAGCAACTGAAAGGAGTTATTCGGCCAGGAAATATGCTTGTCTTAGTCAGCGAATAATAATTACCCCTTATTTTGCTACACTGATTATCAATCAAGTTCGATCTTTGTTTGTGTTTAGCAAGAGGTATGCCAAGACGGATTGCAGATTCCACTTCCATCAATGATGTAGATAATTCGTTAAACGAGCACGCACGTTTACATGTCACAAACTCATGTTTTGTTTCGTTAAATAAAATGATCACATATTGTGTAGAATTGTACTTGAATCTCCAAATCTGACTATACCGAAAACATATGTATCAAGTCCGAGATGCCTTCTCTGTTAAGGGTTACCAGCATCATGTCGTCTACTTGAGTTGTGGCAGAACAGTCTATTCCCTGAATTTGAAGGCCATAATGTTGTTTTTCTAATTTCCGGAGTAGATCATCGATATATAACTTATATAGCAGGGCAGGCAACTGAGCACCTTGATTTGTTCCATGATGAACAGTGAACCATCTGGGTGTGACATGATTAAATATGACGAAGCATTGTATATCGGTAAGAAGTGAGCGTAGACTTTGCCAAATTATTCCACTGATACCTCGTTTATGGAGTTTGTAGAGCAGACGGTTTGTCCAGACGCAATCAAATTCTTTTTGAGTATCGAGAAGACATGCAAATAACTTAATACCACGATCCTTTGTGAAGTTGACATAATCGCCAGGAAGTATGCCGGTCTTAGTCAGGGAATAATAATTACCCCTTATTTTGCTACAATGATTATCTATCAATTACGATCTTTGTTTGTGTTTAGCAAGATGTATGCTAGACGGATTGCAGATTCCACTTCCATCAATGATGTAGATACTTCGTTAAACGACCACGCACGTTTACATGTCATAAACTCATGTTTTGTTTCGTTAAATAATATGATCACATATTGTGTAGAATTGTACTTGAATCTCCAAATCTGACTGTACCAAAAAGATATGTATCAAGTCCGAGATGCCTTCTCTGGTAAGGGTTACCAGCATCATGTCGTCTACTTGAGTTGTGGCAGAACAGTCTATTCTCTGAATTTGAAGGCCATAATGTTGTTTTTCTAATTTCCGGAGCAGATCATCGATATATAACTTATATAGCAGGGCAGGCAAATTAGTAACTTGATTTGTTCCATGGTGAACAGTGAACCATCTGGATGCGAGATGATCAAATATGACGAAGCATTGTATAGTGGTAAGAAGTGAGCGTAGACTTTGCAAAATTATTCCACTGATACCTCGTTTATGGAGGTTGTAGAGCAGACTGTTTGTCCAGACGCAATCAAATTCTTTTTGAGTATCGAGACGACATGCCAAAAACTTACTACCACGATCCTTTGTGACGTTGACATATTCGTGAAAGAGGTAAGACATCATCATACAACGACCTCTCTGAAACTCGTGCTACAGGGACTGACAGCGATTAAATGAGTATATTGTTTTGTATGCGGGTAAGTATGACTTTTTCAAATAGTTTATATATAGCTGTTAATATTGTTATGGCACGATATTTATCAGTTATCCTTTGCTTTATTTTCGCCTTTATGAAGATTGATCATCAAACCTCGTCTGGAGTCCCGGTACTCACATCAAGTTTGTCATCGGAGAAAGAACTGAACGAAAAGCTGCTGTCCAAATTATCGTCACGCTTTAATCTCTTCTCTAACTGGAAAAACGAAATTGAAGATGTTGTTTCAGGTATACATGTACATATGTCCAATGTGATGTTGACATGTCACTTTATAACAACTGAATATGAAAAACCGTTAATCGCATCGTTCTAGGTAACCCGTGTATGTTTTTCAGACACATATGGTGCGCACACTCTAGCTGCATTATATCAGACTGCGACAAACATAGTAACATCTCAGATCAGTACAGGCCAGAACTTAATACGATATACTGATTTATTTTCAAGCAACTGAAAGGAGTTATTCGGCCAGGAAATATGCCGGTCTTAGTCAGGGAATAACAATTCCCCTTATTTTGCTACAATGATTATCTCTCAAATACGATATTTGTTTGTGTTTAGCAAGAGGTATGCCAAGACGGATTGCAGATCCCACTTCCATCAATGATGTAGATAATTCGTTAAACGAGCACGCACGTTTACATGTCACAAACTCATGTTTTGTTTCGTTAAATAAAATGATCACATATTGTGTAGAATTGTACTTGAATCTCCAAATCTGACTATACCGAAAACATATGTATCAAGTCCGAGATGCCTTCTCTGGTAAGGGTTACCAGCATCATGTCGTCTACTTGAGTTATGGCAGAACAGTCTATTCCCTGAATTTGATGGCCATAATGTTGTTTTTCTAATTTCCGAAGTAGATCATCGATATATAACTTATATAGCAGGGCAGACAAATTAGTACCTTGATTTGTTCCATGATGAACAGCGAACCATCTGGATGTGAGATGATCAAATATGACGAAGTATTGTATATTGGTAAGAAGTGAGCGCAGACTTTGCCAAATTATTCCACTGATACCTCGTTTATGGAGTTTGTAGAGCAGACTGTTTGTCCAGACGCAATCAAATTCTTTTTGAGTATCGAGACGACATGCCAAAAACTTACTACCACGATCCTTTGTGACGTTGACATATTCGTGAAAGAGGTAAGACATCATCATACAACGACCTCTCTGAAACTCGTGCTACAGGGACTGACAGCGATTAAATGAGTATATTGTTTTGTATGCGGGTAAGTATGTCTTTTTCAAATTGTTTATATATAGCTGTTAATATGGTTATGGCACGATATTTATCATTTATCCTTTGCTTTATTTTCGCCTTTATGGAGTTTGATCATCAAACCTCGTCTGGAGTCCCGGTACTCACATCAAGTTTGTCATCGGAGAAAGAGAAAGAACCGAACGAAAAGCTGCTGTCCAAATTGTCGTCACGCTTTAATCTCTTCTGTAACTGGAAAAAACGAAATTGAAGATGTTGTTTCATGTATACATGTACATATGGCCAATGTGATGTTAACATGTCAGTATATAACTGAATATGAAAAACCGTTAATCGCATCGTTCTAGGTAACCCGTGTATGTTATTCAGACACATATGGTGCGCACACTCTAGCTGCATTATATCAGACTGCGTCAAACATCGTAACATCTCAGATCAGTACAGGCCAGAACTTAATACGATATACTGATTTATTTTCAAGCAACTGAAAGGAGTTATTCGGCCAGGAAATATGCTTGTCTTAGTCAGCGAATAATAATTACCCCTTATTTTGCTACACTGATTATCAATCAAGTTCGATCTTTGTTTGTGTTTAGCAAGAGGTATGCCAAGACGGATTGCAGATTCCACTTCCATCAATGATGTAGATAATTCGTTAAACGAGCACGCACGTTTACATGTCACAAACTCATGTTTTGTTTCGTTAAATAAAATGATCACATATTGTGTAGAATTGTACTTGAATCTCCAAATCTGACTATACCGAAAACATATGTATCAAGTCCGAGATGCCTTCTCTGTTAAGGGTTACCAGCATCATGTCGTCTACTTGAGTTGTGGCAGAACAGTCTATTCCCTGAATTTGAAGGCCATAATGTTGTTTTTCTAATTTCCGGAGTAGATCATCGATATATAACTTATATAGCAGGGCAGGCAACTGAGCACCTTGATTTGTTCCATGATGAACAGTGAACCATCTGGGTGTGACATGATTAAATATGACGAAGCATTGTATATCGGTAAGAAGTGAGCGTAGACTTTGCCAAATTATTCCACTGATACCTCGTTTATGGAGTTTGTAGAGCAGACGGTTTGTCCAGACGCAATCAAATTCTTTTTGAGTATCGAGAAGACATGCAAATAACTTAATACCACGATCCTTTGTGAAGTTGACATAATCGCCAGGAAGTATGCCGGTCTTAGTCAGGGAATAATAATTACCCCTTATTTTGCTACAATGATTATCTATCAATTACGATCTTTGTTTGTGTTTAGCAAGATGTATGCTAGACGGATTGCAGATTCCACTTCCATCAATGATGTAGATACTTCGTTAAACGACCACGCACGTTTACATGTCATAAACTCATGTTTTGTTTCGTTAAATAATATGATCACATATTGTGTAGAATTGTACTTGAATCTCCAAATCTGACTGTACCAAAAAGATATGTATCAAGTCCGAGATGCCTTCTCTGGTAAGGGTTACCAGCATCATGTCGTCTACTTGAGTTGTGGCAGAACAGTCTATTCTCTGAATTTGAAGGCCATAATGTTGTTTTTCTAATTTCCGGAGCAGATCATCGATATATAACTTATATAGCAGGGCAGGCAAATTAGTAACTTGATTTGTTCCATGGTGAACAGTGAACCATCTGGATGCGAGATGATCAAATATGACGAAGCATTGTATAGTGGTAAGAAGTGAGCGTAGACTTTGCAAAATTATTCCACTGATACCTCGTTTATGGAGGTTGTAGAGCAGACTGTTTGTCCAGACGCAATCAAATTCTTTTTGAGTATCGAGACGACATGCCAAAAACTTACTACCACGATCCTTTGTGACGTTGACATATTCGTGAAAGAGGTAAGACATCATCATACAACGACCTCTCTGAAACTCGTGCTACAGGGACTGACAGCGATTAAATGAGTATATTGTTTTGTATGCGGGTAAGTATGACTTTTTCAAATAGTTTATATATAGCTGTTAATATTGTTATGGCACGATATTTATCAGTTATCCTTTGCTTTATTTTCGCCTTTATGAAGATTGATCATCAAACCTCGTCTGGAGTCCCGGTACTCACATCAAGTTTGTCATCGGAGAAAGAACTGAACGAAAAGCTGCTGTCCAAATTATCGTCACGCTTTAATCTCTTCTCTAACTGGAAAAACGAAATTGAAGATGTTGTTTCAGGTATACATGTACATATGTCCAATGTGATGTTGACATGTCACTTTATAACAACTGAATATGAAAAACCGTTAATCGCATCGTTCTAGGTAACCCGTGTATGTTTTTCAGGCACATATGGTGCGCACACTCTAGCTGCATTATATCAGACTGCGACAAACATAGTAACATCTCAGATCAGTACAGGCCAGAACTTAATACGATATACTGATTTATTTTCAAGCAACTGAAAGGAGTTATTCGGCCAGGAAATATGCCGGTCTTAGTCAGGGAATAACAATTCCCCTTATTTTGCTACAATGATTATCTCTCAAATACGATATTTGTTTGTGTTTAGCAAGAGGTATGCCAAGACGGATTGCAGATCCCACTTCCATCAATGATGTAGATAATTCGTTAAACGAGCACGCACGTTTACATGTCACAAACTCATGTTTTGTTTCGTTAAATAAAATGATCACATATTGTGTAGAATTGTACTTGAATCTCCAAATCTGACTATACCGAAAACATATGTATCAAGTCCGAGATGCCTTCTCTGGTAAGGGTTACCAGCATCATGTCGTCTACTTGAGTTATGGCAGAACAGTCTATTCCCTGAATTTGATGGCCATAATGTTGGTTTTCTAATTTCCGAAGTAGATCATCGATATATAACTTATATAGCAGGGCAGACAAATTAGTACCTTGATTTGTTCCATGATGAACAGCGAACCATCTGGATGTGAGATGATCAAATATGACGAAGTATTGTATATTGGTAAGAAGTGAGCGCAGACTTTGCCAAATTATTCCACTGATACCTCGTTTATGGAGTTTGTAGAGCAGACTGTTTGTCCAGACGCAATCAAATTCTTTTTGAGTATCGAGACGACATGCCAAAAACTTACTACCACGATCCTTTGTGACGTTGACATATTCGTGAAAGAGGTAAGACATCATCATACAACGACCTCTCTGAAACTCGTGCTACAGGGACTGACAGCGATTAAATGAGTATATTGTTTTGTATGCGGGTATGTATGACTTTTTCAAATAGTTTATATATAGCTGTTAATATGGTTATGGCACGATATGTATCAGTTATCCTTTGCTTTATTTTCGCCTTTATGAAGATTAATCATCAAACCTCGGCTGGAGTCCCGGTACTCACATCAAGTTTGTCATCGGAGAAAGAACTGAACGAAAAGCTGCTGTCCAAATTATCGTCACGCTTTAATCTCTTCTGTAACTGGAAAAACGAAATTGAAGATGTTGTTTCATGTATACATGTACATATGGCCAATGTGATGTTAACATGTCAGTATATAACTGAATATGAAAAACCGTTAATCGCATCGTTCTAGGTAACCCGTGTATGTTTTTCAGACACATATGGTGCGCACACTCTAGCTGCATTATATCAGACTGCGACAAACATCGTAACATCTCAGATAAGTACAGGCCAGAAATTAATACGATATACTGATTTATTTTCAAGGAACTGGAAGGAGCTATTCGGCCTGGAAATATGCCGGTCTTAGTCAGGGAATAATAATTACCCTTATTTTGCTACAATGATTATCTATCAAGTACGATATTTATTTGTGTTTAGCAAGAGGTATGCCAAGACGGATTGCAGATTCCACTTCCATCAATGATGTAGATAATTAGTTAAACGGGCACGCACGTTTACATGTCACAAACTCATGTTTTGTTTCGTTAAATAATATGATCACATATTGTGTAGAATTGTACTTGAATCTCCAAATCTGACTGTACCGAAAACATATGTATCAAGTCCGAGATGCCTTCTCTGGTAAGGGTTACCAGCATCATGTCGTCTACTTGAGTTGTGGCAGAACAGTCTATTCCCTGAATTTGAAGGCCATAATGTTGTTTTTCTAATTTCCGGTGTAGATCATCGATATATAACTTATATAGCAGGGCAGGCAAATTAGTACTTTGATTTGTTCCATGGTGAACAGTGAACCATCTGGATGTGAGATGATCAAATATGACGAAGAATTGTATATTGGTAAGAAGTGAGCGTAGACTTTGCCAAATTATTCCACTGATACCTCGTTTATGGAGTTTGTAGAGCAGACGGTTTGTCCAGACACAATCAAATTATTTTTGAGTATCGAGAAGACATGCAAATAACTTACTACCACGATCCTTTGTGAAGTTGACATATTCGTGAAAGAGGTAAGACATCATCATAAAACGACCTCTCTGAAACTCGTGCTGCAGGAACTGACAGCAATTAAATGAGTATATAGTTTTGTATGCGGGTAAGTATGACTTTTTCAAATAGTTTATAGATAGCTGTTAATATGGTTATGGCACGATATTGATCAGTTATCCTTTGCTTTATTTTCGCCTTTACGAAGATTGATCATCAAACCTCGTCTGGAGTCCCGGTACTCACATCAAGTTTGTCATCGGAGAAAGAACCGAACGAAAAGCTGCTGTCCAAATTATCGTCACGCTTTAATCTCTTCTGTAACTGGAAAAACGAAATTGAAGATGTTGTTTCAGGTATACATGTACATATGGCCAATGTGATGTTAACATGTCAGTATATAACTGAATATGAAAAACCGTTAATCGCATCGTTCTAGGTAACCCGTGTATGTTTTTCAGACACATATGGTGCGCACACTCTAGCTGCATTATATCAGACTGCGACAAACATCGTAACATCTCAGATCAGTACAGGCCAGAACTTAATACGATATACTGATTTATTTTCAAGCAACTGGAAGGAGCTAGTCGGCCTGGAAATATGCCGGTCTTAGTCAGGGAATAATAATTACCCTTATTTTGCTACAATGATTATCTATCAAGTACGATCTTTATTTGTGTTTAGCAAGACGTATGCCAAGACGGATTGCAGATTCCACTTCCATCAATGATGTAGATAATTCGTTAAACGAGCACGCACGTTTACATGTCACAAACTCATGTTTTGTTTCGTTAAATAAAATGATCACATATTGTGTAGAATTGTACTTGAATCTCCAAATCTGACTATACCGAAAACATATGTATCAAGTCCGAGATGCCTTCTCTGGTAAGGGTTACCAGCATCATGTCGTCTACTTGAGTTGTGGCAGAACAGTCTATTCCCTGAATTTGAAGGCCATAATGTTGTTTTTCTAATTTCCGGAGTAGATCATCGATATATAACTTATATAGCAGGGCAGGCAACTGAGCACCTTGATTTGTTCCATGATGAACAGTGAACCATCTGGGTGTGACATGATTAAATATGACGAAGCATTGTATATTGGTAAGAAGTGAGCATAGACTTTGTCAAATTATTCCACTGATACCTCGTTTATAGAGTTTGTAGAGCAGACTGTTTGTCCAGACGCAATCAAATTCTTTTTGAGTTTCGAGAAGACATGCAAATAACTTACTACCACGATCATTTGTGAAGTTGACATATTCGTGAAAGAGGTAAGACATCATCATACAACGACCTCTCTGAAGCTCGTGCTTCAGGGACTGACAGCGATTAAATGAGTATATTTTGTATGCGGGTAAGTATGACATTTTAAAATAGTTTATATATAGCTGTTAATATGGTTATGGCACGATATCCCGGTACTCACATCAAGTTTGTCATCGGAGAAAGAACTGAACGAAAAGCTGCTGTCCAAATTATCGTCACGCTTTAATCTCTTCTCTAACTGGAAAAACGAAATTGAAGATGTTGTTTCAGGTATACATGTACATATGGCCAATCTTATGTTAACATGTCAGTTTATAACTGAATATGAAAAACCGTTAATCGCATCGTTCTAGGTAATCCGTGTATGTTTTTCAGACACATATGGTGTGCACACTCTAGCTGCATTATATCAAACTGCGACAAACATCGTAACATCTCAGATCAGTACAGGCCAGAACTTAATACGATATACTGATTTATTTTCAAGCAACTGAAAGGAGTTATTCGGCCAGGAAATATGCCGGTCTTAGTCAGGGAATAATAATTACCCCTTATTTTGCTACAATGATTATCAAGTACGATCTTTGTTTGTGTTTAGCAAGAGGTATGCCTAGACGGATTGCAGATTCCACTTCCATCAATGATGTAGATAATTCGTTAAACGAGCACGCACGTTTAAATGTCACAAACTCATGTTTTGTTTCGTTAAATAAAATGATCACATATTGTGTAGAATTGTACTTGAATCTCCAAATCTGACTATACCGAAAAGATATGAATCAAATCCGAGATGCCTTCTCTGGTAAGGGTTACCAGCATCATGTCGTCTACTTGAGTTGTGGCAGAACAGTCTATTCCCTAAATTTGAAGGCCATAATGTTGTTTTTCTAATTTCCGGAGTAGATCATCGATATATAACTTATATAGCAGGGCAGGCAAATTAATACCTTGATTTGTTCCATGGTGAACAGTGAACCATCTGGATGTGAGATGATCAAATATGACGAAGCATTGTATATTGGTAAGAAGTGAGCGTAGACTTTGCCAAATTATTCCACTGATACCTCGTTTATGGAGTTTGTAGAGCAGACTGTTTGTCCAAATGCAATCAAATTATTTTTGAGTATTGTGAAGACATGCAAATAACTTACTACCACCGTCCTTTGTGAAGTTGACATATTCTTGAACGAGGTAAGACATCATCATACAACGACCTCTCTGAAACTCGTGCAGCAGGGACTGACAGCGATTAAATGAGTATATTGTTTTGTATGCGGGTAAGTATGTCTTTTTCAAATTGTTTATATATAGCTGTTAATATGGTTATGGCACGATATTGATCAGTTATCCTTTGCTTTATTTTCGCCTTTATGGAGTTTGATCATCAAACCTCGTCTGGAGTCCCGGTACTCACATCAAGTTTGTCATCGGAGAAAGAGAAAGAACCGAACGAAAAGCTGCTGTCCAAATTGTCGTCACGCTTTAATCTCTTCTGTAACTGGAAAAAACGAAATTGAAGATGTTGTTTCATGTATACATGTACATATGGCCAATGTGATGTTAACATGTCAGTATATAACTGAATATGAAAAACCGTTAATCGCATCGTTCTAGGTAACCCGTGTATGTTATTCAGACACATATGGTGCGCACACTCTAGCTGCATTATATCAGACTGCGTCAAACATCGTAACATCTCAGATCAGTACAGGCCAGAACTTAATACGATATACTGATTTATTTTCAAGCAACTGAAAGGAGTTATTCGGCCAGGAAATATGCTTGTCTTAGTCAGCGAATAATAATTACCCCTTATTTTGCTACACTGATTATCAATCAAGTTCGATCTTTGTTTGTGTTTAGCAAGAGGTATGCCAAGACGGATTGCAGATTCCACTTCCATCAATGATGTAGATAATTCGTTAAACGAGCACGCACGTTTACATGTCACAAACTCATGTTTTGTTTCGTTAAATAAAATGATCACATATTGTGTAGAATTGTACTTGAATCTCCAAATCTGACTATACCGAAAACATATGTATCAAGTCCGAGATGCCTTCTCTGGTAAGGGTTACCAGCATCATGTCGTCTACTTGAGTTGTGGCAGAACAGTCTATTCCCTGAATTTGAAGGCCATAATGTTGTTTTTCTAATTTCCGGAGTAGATCATCGATATATAACTTATATAGCAGGGCAGGCAACTGAGCACCTTGATTTGTTCCATGATGAACAGTGAACCATCTGGGTGTGACATGATTAAATATGACGAAGCATTGTATATCGGTAAGAAGTGAGCGTAGACTTTGCCAAATTATTCCACTGATACCTCGTTTATGGAGTTTGTAGAGCAGACGGTTTGTCCAGACGCAATCAAATTCTTTTTGAGTATCGAGAAGACATGCAAATAACTTAATACCACGATCCTTTGTGAAGTTGACATAATCGCCAGGAAGTATGCCGGTCTTAGTCAGGGAATAATAATTACCCCTTATTTTGCTACAATGATTATCTATCAATTACGATCTTTGTTTGTGTTTAGCAAGATGTATGCTAGACGGATTGCAGATTCCACTTCCATCAATGATGTAGATACTTCGTTAAACGACCACGCACGTTTACATGTCATAAACTCATGTTTTGTTTCGTTAAATAATATGATCACATATTGTGTAGAATTGTACTTGAATCTCCAAATCTGACTGTACCAAAAAGATATGTATCAAGTCCGAGATGCCTTCTCTGGTAAGGGTTACCAGCATCATGTCGTCTACTTGAGTTGTGGCAGAACAGTCTATTCTCTGAATTTGAAGGCCATAATGTTGTTTTTCTAATTTCCGGAGCAGATCATCGATATATAACTTATATAGCAGGGCAGGCAAATTAGTAACTTGATTTGTTCCATGGTGAACAGTGAACCATCTGGATGCGAGATGATCAAATATGACGAAGCATTGTATAGTGGTAAGAAGTGAGCGTAGACTTTGCAAAATTATTCCACTGATACCTCGTTTATGGAGGTTGTAGAGCAGACTGTTTGTCCAGACGCAATCAAATTCTTTTTGAGTATCGAGACGACATGCCAAAAACTTACTACCACGATCCTTTGTGACGTTGACATATTCGTGAAAGAGGTAAGACATCATCATACAACGACCTCTCTGAAACTCGTGCTACAGGGACTGACAGCGATTAAATGAGTATATTGTTTTGTATGCGGGTAAGTATGACTTTTTCAAATAGTTTATATATAGCTGTTAATATTGTTATGGCACGATATTTATCAGTTATCCTTTGCTTTATTTTCGCCTTTATGAAGATTGATCATCAAACCTCGTCTGGAGTCCCGGTACTCACATCAAGTTTGTCATCGGAGAAAGAACTGAACGAAAAGCTGCTGTCCAAATTATCGTCACGCTTTAATCTCTTCTCTAACTGGAAAAACGAAATTGAAGATGTTGTTTCAGGTATACATGTACATATGTCCAATGTGATGTTGACATGTCACTTTATAACAACTGAATATGAAAAACCGTTAATCGCATCGTTCTAGGTAACCCGTGTATGTTTTTCAGACACATATGGTGCGCACACTCTAGCTGCATTATATCAGACTGCGACAAACATAGTAACATCTCAGATCAGTACAGGCCAGAACTTAATACGATATACTGATTTATTTTCAAGCAACTGAAAGGAGTTATTCGGCCAGGAAATATGCCGGTCTTAGTCAGGGAATAACAATTCCCCTTATTTTGCTACAATGATTATCTCTCAAATACGATATTTGTTTGTGTTTAGCAAGAGGTATGCCAAGACGGATTGCAGATCCCACTTCCATCAATGATGTAGATAATTCGTTAAACGAGCACGCACGTTTACATGTCACAAACTCATGTTTTGTTTCGTTAAATAAAATGATCACATATTGTGTAGAATTGTACTTGAATCTCCAAATCTGACTATACCGAAAACATATGTATCAAGTCCGAGATGCCTTCTCTGGTAAGGGTTACCAGCATCATGTCGTCTACTTGAGTTATGGCAGAACAGTCTATTCCCTGAATTTGATGGCCATAATGTTGGTTTTCTAATTTCCGAAGTAGATCATCGATATATAACTTATATAGCAGGGCAGACAAATTAGTACCTTGATTTGTTCCATGATGAACAGCGAACCATCTGGATGTGAGATGATCAAATATGACGAAGTATTGTATATTGGTAAGAAGTGAGCGCAGACTTTGCCAAATTATTCCACTGATACCTCGTTTATGGAGTTTGTAGAGCAGACTGTTTGTCCAGACGCAATCAAATTCTTTTTGAGTATCGAGACGACATGCCAAAAACTTACTACCACGATCCTTTGTGACGTTGACATATTCGTGAAAGAGGTAAGACATCATCATACAACGACCTCTCTGAAACTCGTGCTACAGGGACTGACAGCGATTAAATGAGTATATTGTTTTGTATGCGGGTATGTATTACTTTTTCAAATAGTTTATATATAGCTGTTAATATGGTTATGGCACGATATGTATCAGTTATCCTTTGCTTTATTTTCGCCTTTATGAAGATTAATCATCAAACCTCGGCTGGAGTCCCGGTACTCACATCAAGTTTGTCATCGGAGAAAGAACTGAACGAAAAGCTGCTGTCCAAATTATCGTCACGCTTTAATCTCTTCTGTAACTGGAAAAACGAAATTGAAGATGTTGTTTCATGTATACATGTACATATGGCCAATGTGATGTTAACATGTCAGTATATAACTGAATATGAAAAACCGTTAATCGCATCGTTCTAGGTAACCCGTGTATGTTTTTCAGACACATATGGTGCGCACACTCTAGCTGCATTATATCAGACTGCGACAAACATCGTAACATCTCAGATAAGTACAGGCCAGAAATTAATACGATATACTGATTTATTTTCAAGGAACTGGAAGGAGCTATTCGGCCTGGAAATATGCCGGTCTTAGTCAGGGAATAATAATTACCCTTATTTTGCTACAATGATTATCTATCAAGTACGATATTTATTTGTGTTTAGCAAGAGGTATGCCAAGACGGATTGCAGATTCCACTTCCATCAATGATGTAGATAATTAGTTAAACGGGCACGCACGTTTACATGTCACAAACTCATGTTTTGTTTCGTTAAATAATATGATCACATATTGTGTAGAATTGTACTTGAATCTCCAAATCTGACTGTACCGAAAACATATGTATCAAGTCCGAGATGCCTTCTCTGGTAAGGGTTACCAGCATCATGTCGTCTACTTGAGTTGTGGCAGAACAGTCTATTCCCTGAATTTGAAGGCCATAATGTTATTTTTCTAATTTCCGGTGTAGATCATCGATATATAACTTATATAGCAGGGCAGGCAAATTAGTACTTTGATTTGTTCCATGGTGAACAGTGAACCATCTGGATGTGAGATGATCAAATATGACGAAGAATTGTATATTGGTAAGAAGTGAGCGTAGACTTTGCCAAATTATTCCACTGATACCTCGTTTATGGAGTTTGTAGAGCAGACGGTTTGTCCAGACACAATCAAATTATTTTTGAGTATCGAGAAGACATGCAAATAACTTACTACCACGATCCTTTGTGAAGTTGACATATTCGTGAAAGAGGTAAGACATCATCATAAAACGACCTCTCTGAAACTCGTGCTGCAGGGACTGACAGCAATTAAATGAGTATATAGTTTTGTATGCGGGTAAGTATGACTTTTTCAAATAGTTTATAGATAGCTGTTAATATGGTTATGGCACGATATTGATCAGTTATCCTTTGCTTTGTTTTCGCCTTTACGAAGATTGATCATCAAACCTCGTCTGGAGTCCCGGTACTCACATCAAGTTTGTCATCGGAGAAAGAACCGAACGAAAAGCTGCTGTCCAAATTATCGTCACGCTTTAATCTCTTCTGTAACTGAAAAAAAAAAATTGAAGATGTTGTTTCAGGTATACATGTACATATGGCCAATGTGATGTTAACATGTCAGTATATAACTGAATATGAAAAACCGTTAATCGCATCGTTCTAGGTAACCCGTGTATGTTTTTCAGACACATATGGTGCGCACACTCTAGCTGCATTATATCAGACTGCGACAAACATCGTAACATCTCAGATCAGTACAGGCCAGAACTTAATACGATATACTGATTTATTTTCATGCAACTGGAAGGAGCTAGTCGGCCTGGAAATATGCCGGTCTTAGTCAGGGAATAATAATTACCCTTATTTTGCTACAATGATTATCTATCAAGTACGATCTTTATTTGTGTTTAGCAAGACGTATGCCAAGACGGATTGCAGATTCCACTTCCATCAATGATGTAGATAATTCGTTAAACGAGCACGCACGTTTACATGTCACAAACTCATGTTTTGTTTCGTTAAATAAAATGATCACATATTGTGTAGAATTGTACTTGAATCTCCAAATCTGACTATACCGAAAACATATGTATCAAGTCCGAGATGCCTTCTCTGGTAAGGGTTACCAGCATCATGTCGTCTACTTGAGTTGTGGCAGAACAGTCTATTCCCTGAATTTGAAGGCCATAATGTTGTTTTTCTAATTTCCGGAGTAGATCATCGATATATAACTTATATAGCAGGGCAGGCAACTGAGCACCTTGATTTGTTCCATGATGAACAGTGAACCATCTGGGTGTGACATGATTAAATATGACGAAGCATTGTATATTGGTAAGAAGTGAGCATAGACTTTGTCAAATTATTCCACTGATACCTCGTTTATAGAGTTTGTAGAGCAGACTGTTTGTCCAGACGCAATCAAATTCTTTTTGAGTTTCGAGAAGACATGCAAATAACTTACTACCACGATCATTTGTGAAGTTGACATATTCGTGAAAGAGGTAAGACATCATCATACAACGACCTCTCTGAAGCTCGTGCTTCAGGGACTGACAGCGATTAAATGAGTATATTTTGTATGCGGGTAAGTATGACATTTTCAAATAGTTTATATATAGCTGTTAATATGGTTATGGCACGATATCCCGGTACTCACATCAAGTTTGTCATCGGAGAAAGAACTGAACGAAAAGCTGCTGTCCAAATTATCGTCACGCTTTAATCTCTTCTCTAACTGGAAAAACGAAATTGAAGATGTTGTTTCAGGTATACATGTACATATGGCCAATCTTATGTTAACATGTCAGTTTATAACTGAATATGAAAAACCGTTAATCGCATCGTTCTAGGTAATCCGTGTATGTTTTTCAGACACATATGGTGTGCACACTCTAGCTGCATTATATCAAACTGCGACAAACATCGTAACATCTCAGATCAGTACAGGCCAGAACTTAATACGATATACTGATTTATTTTCAAGCAACTGAAAGGAGTTATTCGGCCAGGAAATATGCCGGTCTTAGTCAGGGAATAATAATTACCCCTTATTTTGCTACAATGATTATCAAGTACGATCTTTGTTTGTGTTTAGCAAGAGGTATGCCTAGACGGATTGCAGATTCCACTTCCATCAATGATGTAGATAATTCGTTAAACGAGCACGCACGTTTAAATGTCACAAACTCATGTTTTGTTTCGTTAAATAAAATGATCACATATTGTGTAGAATTGTACTTGAATCTCCAAATCTGACTATACCGAAAAGATATGAATCAAATCCGAGATGCCTTCTCTGGTAAGGGTTACCAGCATCATGTCGTCTACTTGAGTTGTGGCAGAACAGTCTATTCCCTAAATTTGAAGGCCATAATGTTGTTTTTCTAATTTCCGGAGTAGATCATCGATATATAACTTATATAGCAGGGCAGGCAAATTAATACCTTGATTTGTTCCATGGTGAACAGTGAACCATCTGGATGTGAGATGATCAAATATGACGAAGCATTGTATATTGGTAAGAAGTGAGCGTAGACTTTGCCAAATTATTCCACTGATACCTCGTTTATGGAGTTTGTAGAGCAGACTGTTTGTCCAAATGCAATCAAATTATTTTTGAGTATTGTGAAGACATGCAAATAACTTACTACCACCGTCCTTTGTGAAGTTGACATATTCTTGAACGAGGTAAGACATCATCATACAACGACCTCTCTGAAACTCGTGCAGCAGGGACTGACAGCGATTAAATGAGTATATTGTTTTGTATGCGGGTAAGTATGTCTTTTTCAAATTGTTTATATATAGCTGTTAATATGGTTATGGCACGATATTTATCATTTATCCTTTGCTTTATTTTCGCCTTTATGAAGATTGATCATCAAACCTCGTCTGGAGTCCCGGTACTCACATCAAGTTTGTCATCGGAGAAAGAACTGAACGAAAAGCTGCTGTCCAATTCATCGTCACGCTTTAATCTCTTCTGTAACTGGAAAAAACGAAATTGAAGATGTTGTTTCAGGTATACATGTACATATGGCCAATGTGATGTTAACATGTCAGTATATAAGTGAATATGAAAAACCGTTAATCGCATCGTTCTAGGTAAGCCGTGTATGTTTTTCAGACACCCATGGTGCGCACACTCTAGCTGCATTATATCAGGCTGCAACAAACATCGTAACATCTCAGTTCAGTATAGGCCAGAACTTAATACGATATACTGATTTATTTTCAAGCAACTGGAAGGAGTTATTCGGCCAGGAAATATGCCGGTCTTAGTCAGGGAATAATAATTACCCCTTATTTTGCTACAATGATTATCAATCAAGTTCGATCTTTGTTTGTGTTTAGCAAGAGGTATGCCAAGACGGATTGCAGATTCCACTTCCATCAATGATGTAGATAATTCGTTAAACGAGCACGCACGTTTACATGTAACAAACTCATGTTTTGTTTCGTTAAATAAAATGATCACATATTGTGTAGAATTGTACTTGAATCTCCAAATCTGACTATACCGAAAACATATGTATGAAGTCCGAGATGCCTTCTCTGGTAAGGGTTACCAGCATCATGTCGTCGACCTGAGTTGTGGCAGAACAGTCTATTCCCTGAATTTGAAGGCCATAGTGTTGTTTTTCTAATTTCCGGAGTATAGCATCGATATATAACTTATATAGCAGGACAGGCAAATGAGCACCTTGATGTGTTCCATGATGAACAGTGAACCATCTGGGTGTGACATGATTAAATATGACGAAGCATTGTATATTGGTAAGAAGTGAGCATAGACTTTGCCAAATTATTCCACTGATACCTCGTTTATAGAGTTTGTAGAGCAGACTGTTTGTCCAGACGCAATCAAATTCTTTTTGTGAATCGAGAAGACATGCAAATAACTTACTACCACGATCCTTTGTGAAGTTGACATATTCGTGAAACAGGTAAGACATCATCATACAACGACCTCTCTGAAGCTCGTGCTGCAGGGACTGACAGCGATTAAATGAGTATATTGTTTTGTATGCGGGTAAGTATGACTTTTTCAAATAGTTTATATATAGCTGTTAATATGGTCATGGCACGATATCCCGGTACTCACATCAAGTTTGTCATCGGAGAAAGAACTGAACGAAAAGCTGCTGTCCAAATTATCGTCACGCTTTAATCTCTTCTCTAACTGGAAAAACGAAATTGAAGATGTTGTTTCAGGTATACATGTACATATGGCCAATGTGATGTTAACATGTCAGTATATAACTGAATATGAAAAACCGTTAATCGCATCGTTCTAGGTAACCCTTGTATGTTTTTCAGACACATATGGTGCGCACACTCTAGCTGCATTATATCAGACTGCGACAAACATCGTAACATCTCAGATCAGTACAGGCCATAACTTAATACGATATACTGATTTATTTTCAAGCGACTGAAAGGAGTTATTCGGCCAGGAAATATGCCGGTCTTAGTCAGGGAATAATAATTACTCCTTATTTTGCTACAATGATTATCTATCAAGTACGATCTTTGTTTGTGTTTAGCAAGAGGTATGCTAGACGGATTGCAGATTCCACTTCCATCAATGATGTAGAGAATTCGTTAAACGAGCACGCACGTTTACATGTCACAAACTCATGTTTTGTTTCGTTAAATAAAATGATCACATATTGTGTAGAATTGTACTTGAATCTCAAAATCTGACTATACCGAAAACATATGTATCAAGTCCGAGATACATTCTCTGGTAAGGGTTACCAGCATCATGTCGTCTACTTGAGTTGTGGCAGAACAGTATATTCCCTGAATTTGAAGGCCATAGTGTTGTTTTTCTAATTTCCGGAGTAGATCATCGATATATAACTTATATAGCAGGGCAGGCAAATTCGTACCTTGATTTGTTCCATGGTGAACAGTGAACCATCTGGATGTGAGGTGATAAAATATGACGATGCATTGTATATTGGTAAGAATTGAGCGTAGACTTTGCCCAATTATTCCACTGATACCTCGTTTATGGAGTTTGTAGAGCAGACTGTTTGTCCAGACGCAATCAAATTCTTTTTGAGTATCGAGAAGACATTCAAATAACTTACTACCACGATCCTTTGTGAAGTTGACATATTCATGAAAGATGTAAGACATCATCATTCAACGAACTCTCTGAAACTCGTGCTGCAGGGACTGACAGCGATTAAATGAGTATATTGTTTTGTATGCGGGTAAGTATGACTTTTCAAATAGTTTATATATAGCTGCTAATATGGTTATGGCACGATATTTATCAGTTATCCTTTGCTTTATTTTCGCCTTTATGAAGATTGATCATCAAACCTCGTCTGGAGTCCCGGTACTCACATCAAGTTTGTCATCGGAGAAAGAGAAAGAACCGAACGAAAAGCTGCTGTCCAAATTATCGTCACGCTTTAATCTCTTCTGTAACTGGAAAAACGAAATTGAAGATGTTGTTACAGGTATACATGTACATATGGCCAATGTGATGTTAACATGTCAATTTATAACTGAATATGAAAAACCGTTAATCGCATCATTCTAGGTAATCCGTGTATGTTTTTCAGACACTTTTGGTGCGCACACT
The DNA here is from genome assembly GCA_032622095.1 of Siphonodentalium dalli. Lineage (NCBI taxonomy): Eukaryota > Metazoa > Mollusca > Scaphopoda > Gadilida > Siphonodentaliidae > Siphonodentalium > Siphonodentalium dalli. The sequence continues at coordinate 183,695,923 of CP136063.1, forward strand.
CTAGCTGCATTATATCAGACTGCGACAAACATCGTAACATCTCAGATCAGTACAGACCAGAACTTAATACGATATACTGATTTATTTTCAAGCAACTGAAAGGAGTTATCCGGCCAGAAAATATGACGGTCTTAGTTATGGAATAATAATTATCCCTTATTTTGCTACAATGATTATCTATCAAGTACGATCTTTGTTTGTGTTTAGCAAGAGGTATGCTAGACGGATTGCAGATTCCACTTCCATCAATGATGTAGAGAATTCGTTAAACAAGCACGCACGTTTACATGTCACAAACTCATGTTTTGTTTCGTTAAATAAAATGATCACATATTGTGTAGAATTGTACTTGAATCTCCAAATCTGACTATACCGAAAACATATGTATCAAGTCGTAGATTCCTTATCTGGTAAGGGTTACCAGCATCATGTCGTCTACTTGAGTTGTGGCAGAACAGTCTATTCCCTGAATTTGAAGGCCATAAAGTTATTATTCTAGTTTCCGGAGTAGATCATCAATATATAACTTATATAGCAGGGCAGGCATATTAGTACTTTGATTTGTTGCATGGTGAACAGTGAACCATCTGGATGTGAGATGATCAGATATGACGAAGCATTGTATATTGGTAAGAAGTGAGCGTAGACTTTGCCAAATTATTCCACTGACACCTCGTTTATGGAGTTTGTAGAGCAGACGGTTTGTCCAGACGCAATCAAATTCTTTTTGAGTATCGAGAAGACATGCAAATAACTTACTACCACGATCCTTTGTGAAGTTGACATAATCGCCAGGAAGTATGCCGGTCTTAGTCAGGGAATAATAATTACCCCTTATTTTGCTACAATGATTATCTATCAATTACGATCTTTGTTTGTGTTTAGCAAGATGTATGCTAGACGGATTGCAGATTCCACTTCCATCAATGATGTAGATACTTCGTTAAACGACCACGCACGTTTACATGTCATAAACTCATGTTTTGTTTCGTTAAATAATATGATCACATATTGTGTAGAATTGTACTTGAATCTCCAAATCTGACTATACCGAAAAGATATGAATCAAATCCGAGATGCCTTCTCTGGTAAGGGTTACCAGCATCATGTCGTCTACTTGAGTTGTGGCAGAACAGTCTATTCCCTAAATTTGAAGGCCATAATGTTGTTTTTCTAATTTCCGGAGTAGATCATCGATATATAACTTATATAGCAGGGCAGGCAAATTAATACCTTGATTTGTTCCATGGTGAACAGTGAACCATCTGGATGTGAGATGATCAAATATGACGAAGCATTGTATATTGGTAAGAAGTGAGCGTAGACTTTGCCAAATTATTCCACTGATACCTCGTTTATGGAGTTTGTAGAGCAGACTGTTTGTCCAAATGCAATCAAATTATTTTTGAGTATTGTGAAGACATGCAAATAACTTACTACCACCGTCCTTTGTGAAGTTGACATATTCTTGAACGAGGTAAGACATCATCATACAACGACCTCTCTGAAACTCGTGCAGCAGGGACTGACAGCGATTAAATGAGTATATTGTTTTGTATGCGGGTAAGTATGTCTTTTTCAAATTGTTTATATATAGCTGTTAATATGGTTATGGCACGATATTTATCATTTATCCTTTGCTTTATTTTCGCCTTTATGAAGATTGATCATCAAACCTCGTCTGGAGTCCCGGTACTCACATCAAGTTTGTCATCGGAGAAAGAACTGAACGAAAAGCTGCTGTCCAATTCATCGTCACGCTTTAATCTCTTCTGTAACTGGAAAAAACGAAATTGAAGATGTTGTTTCAGGTATACATGTACATATGGCCAATGTGATGTTAACATGTCAGTATATAAGTGAATATGAAAAACCGTTAATCGCATCGTTCTAGGTAAGCCGTGTATGTTTTTCAGACACCCATGGTGCGCACACTCTAGCTGCATTATATCAGGCTGCAACAAACATCGTAACATCTCAGTTCAGTATAGGCCAGAACTTAATACGATATACTGATTTATTTTCAAGCAACTGGAAGGAGTTATTCGGCCAGGAAATATGCCGGTCTTAGTCAGGGAATAATAATTACCCCTTATTTTGCTACAATGATTATCAATCAAGTTCGATCTTTGTTTGTGTTTAGCAAGAGGTATGCCAAGACGGATTGCAGATTCCACTTCCATCAATGATGTAGATAATTCGTTAAACGAGCACGCACGTTTACATGTAACAAACTCATGTTTTGTTTCGTTAAATAAAATGATCACATATTGTGTAGAATTGTACTTGAATCTCCAAATCTGACTATACCGAAAACATATGTATGAAGTCCGAGATGCCTTCTCTGGTAAGGGTTACCAGCATCATGTCGTCGACCTGAGTTGTGGCAGAACAGTCTATTCCCTGAATTTGAAGGCCATAGTGTTGTTTTTCTAATTTCCGGAGTATAGCATCGATATATAACTTATATAGCAGGACAGGCAAATGAGCACCTTGATGTGTTCCATGATGAACAGTGAACCATCTGGGTGTGACATGATTAAATATGACGAAGCATTGTATATTGGTAAGAAGTGAGCATAGACTTTGCCAAATTATTCCACTGATACCTCGTTTATAGAGTTTGTAGAGCAGACTGTTTGTCCAGACGCAATCAAATTCTTTTTGTGAATCGAGAAGACATGCAAATAACTTACTACCACGATCCTTTGTGAAGTTGACATATTCGTGAAACAGGTAAGACATCATCATACAACGACCTCTCTGAAGCTCGTGCTGCAGGGACTGACAGCGATTAAATGAGTATATTGTTTTGTATGCGGGTAAGTATGACTTTTTCAAATAGTTTATATATAGCTGTTAATATGGTCATGGCACGATATCCCGGTACTCACATCAAGTTTGTCATCGGAGAAAGAACTGAACGAAAAGCTGCTGTCCAAATTATCGTCACGCTTTAATCTCTTCTCTAACTGGAAAAACGAAATTGAAGATGTTGTTTCAGGTATACATGTACATATGGCCAATGTGATGTTAACATGTCAGTATATAACTGAATATGAAAAACCGTTAATCGCATCGTTCTAGGTAACCCTTGTATGTTTTTCAGACACATATGGTGCGCACACTCTAGCTGCATTATATCAGACTGCGACAAACATCGTAACATCTCAGATCAGTACAGGCCATAACTTAATACGATATACTGATTTATTTTCAAGCGACTGAAAGGAGTTATTCGGCCAGGAAATATGCCGGTCTTAGTCAGGGAATAATAATTACTCCTTATTTTGCTACAATGATTATCTATCAAGTACGATCTTTGTTTGTGTTTAGCAAGAGGTATGCTAGACGGATTGCAGATTCCACTTCCATCAATGATGTAGAGAATTCGTTAAACGAGCACGCACGTTTACATGTCACAAACTCATGTTTTGTTTCGTTAAATAAAATGATCACATATTGTGTAGAATTGTACTTGAATCTCAAAATCTGACTATACCGAAAACATATGTATCAAGTCCGAGATACATTCTCTGGTAAGGGTTACCAGCATCATGTCGTCTACTTGAGTTGTGGCAGAACAGTATATTCCCTGAATTTGAAGGCCATAGTGTTGTTTTTCTAATTTCCGGAGTAGATCATCGATATATAACTTATATAGCAGGGCAGGCAAATTCGTACCTTGATTTGTTCCATGGTGAACAGTGAACCATCTGGATGTGAGGTGATAAAATATGACGATGCATTGTATATTGGTAAGAATTGAGCGTAGACTTTGCCCAATTATTCCACTGATACCTCGTTTATGGAGTTTGTAGAGCAGACTGTTTGTCCAGACGCAATCAAATTCTTTTTGAGTATCGAGAAGACATTCAAATAACTTACTACCACGATCCTTTGTGAAGTTGACATATTCATGAAAGATGTAAGACATCATCATTCAACGAACTCTCTGAAACTCGTGCTGCAGGGACTGACAGCGATTAAATGAGTATATTGTTTTGTATGCGGGTAAGTATGACTTTTCAAATAGTTTATATATAGCTGCTAATATGGTTATGGCACGATATTTATCAGTTATCCTTTGCTTTATTTTCGCCTTTATGAAGATTGATCATCAAACCTCGTCTGGAGTCCCGGTACTCACATCAAGTTTGTCATCGGAGAAAGAGAAAGAACCGAACGAAAAGCTGCTGTCCAAATTATCGTCACGCTTTAATCTCTTCTGTAACTGGAAAAACGAAATTGAAGATGTTGTTACAGGTATACATGTACATATGGCCAATGTGATGTTAACATGTCAATTTATAACTGAATATGAAAAACCGTTAATCGCATCATTCTAGGTAATCCGTGTATGTTTTTCAGACACTTTTGGTGCGCACACTCTAGCTGCATTATATCAGACTGCGACAAACATCGTAACATCTCAGATCAGTACAGACCAGAACTTAATACGATATACTGATTTATTTTCAAGCAACTGAAAGGAGTTATCCGGCCAGAAAATATGACGGTCTTAGTTATGGAATAATAATTATCCCTTATTTTGCTACAATGATTATCTATCAAGTACGATCTTTGTTTGTGTTTAGCAAGAGGTATGCTAGACGGATTGCAGATTCCACTTCCATCAATGATGTAGAGAATTCGTTAAACAAGCACGCACGTTTACATGTCACAAACTCATGTTTTGTTTCGTTAAATAAAATGATCACATATTGTGTAGAATTGTACTTGAATCTCCAAATCTGACTATACCGAAAACATATGTATCAAGTCGTAGATTCCTTATCTGGTAAGGGTTACCAGCATCATGTCGTCTACTTGAGTTGTGGCAGAACAGTCTATTCCCTGAATTTGAAGGCCATAAAGTTATTATTCTAGTTTCCGGAGTAGATCATCAATATATAACTTATATAGCAGGGCAGGCATATTAGTACTTTGATTTGTTGCATGGTGAACAGTGAACCATCTGGATGTGAGATGATCAGATATGACGAAGCATTGTATATTGGTAAGAAGTGAGCGTAGACTTTGCCAAATTATTCCACTGATACCTCGTTTATGGAGTTTGTAGAGCAGACGGTTTGTCCAGACGCAATCAAATTCTTTTTGAGTATCGAGAAGACATGCAAATAACTTACTACCACGATCCTTTGTGAAGTTGACATAATCGCCAGGAAGTATGCCGGTCTTAGTCAGGGAATAATAATTACCCCTTATTTTGCTACAATGATTATCTATCAATTACGATCTTTGTTTGTGTTTAGCAAGATGTATGCTAGACGGATTGCAGATTCCACTTCCATCAATGATGTAGATACTTCGTTAAACGACCACGCACGTTTACATGTCATAAACTCATGTTTTGTTTCGTTAAATAATATGATCACATATTGTGTAGAATTGTACTTGAATCTCCAAATCTGACTGTACCAAAAAGATATGTATCAAGTCCGAGATGCCTTCTCTGGTAAGGGTTACCAGCATCATGTCGTCTACTTGAGTTGTGGCAGAACAGTCTATTCTCTGAATTTGAAGGCCGTAATGTTGTTTTTCTAATTTCCGGAGTAGATCATCGATATATAACTTATATAGCAGGGCAGGCAAATTAGTAACTTGATTTGTTCCATGGTGAACAGTGAACCATCTGGATGTGAGATGATCAAATATGACGAAGCATTGTATATTGGTAAGAAGTGAGCGTAGACTTTGCAAAATTATTCCACTGATACCTCGTTTATGGAGGTTGTAGAGCAGACTGTTTGTCCAGACGCAATCAAATTATTTTTGAGTATCGAGAAGACATGCAAATAACTTACTACAACGATCATTTGTGAAGTTGACATAATCGTGAAAGAGGTAAGACATCATCATACAACGACCTCTCTGAAACTCGTGCTGCAGGGACTGACAGCGATTAAATGATTATATTGTTTTGTATGCGGGTAAGTATGACTTTTTCAAATAGTTTATATATAGCTGTTAATATTGTTATGGCACGATATTTATCAGTTATCCTTTGCTTTATTTTCGCCTTTATGAAGATTGATCATCAAACCTCGTCTGGAGTCCCGGTACTCACATCAAGTTTGTCATCGGAGAAAGAACTGAACGAAAAGCTGCTGTCCAAATTATCGTCACGCTTTAATCTCTTCTGTAACTGGAAAAACGAAATTGAAGATGTTGTTTCATGTATACATGTACATATGGCCAATGTGATGTTAACATGTCAGTTTATAACTGAATATGAAAAACCGTTAATCGCATCGTTCTAGGTAATCCGTGTATGTTTTTCAGACACATATTGTGCGCACACTCTAGCTGCATTATATCAGACTGCGACAAACATCGTAACATCTCAGATCAGTACAGGCCAGAACTTAATACGATATACTTATTTATTTTCAAGCAACTGAAAGGAGTTATTCGGCCAGGAAATATGCCGGTCTTAGTCAGGGAATAATAATTACCCCTTATTTTGCTACAATGATTATCAATCAAGTACGATCTTTGTTTGTGTTTAGCAAGAGGTATGCCAAGACGGATTGAAAATTCCACTTCCATCAATGATGTATAGAATTCGTTAAACGAGCACGCACGTTTACATGTCACAAACTCATGTTCTGTTTCGTTAAATAATATGATCACATATTGTGTAGAATTGTACTTGAATCTCCAAATCTGACTGTACCGAAAACATATGTATCAAGTGCGAGATGCCTTCTCTGGTAAGGGTTACCAGCATCATGTCGTCTACTTGAGTTGTGGCAGAACAGTCTTTTCCCTGAATTTGAAGGCCATAATGTTGTTTTTCTAATTTCCGGAGTAGATCATCGATATATAACTTATATAGCAGGGCAGGCAAATGAATACCTTGATTTGTTCCATGGTGAACAGTGAACCATCTGGATGTGAGATGATCAAATATGACGAAGCATTGTATATTGGTAAGAAGTGAGCGTAGACTTTGTCAAATTATTCCACTGATACCTCGTTTATGGAGTTTGTAGAGCAGACGGTTTGTTCAGACGCAATCAAATTCTTTATGAGTATCGAGAAGACATGCAAATAACTTACTACCACGATCCTTTGTGAAGTTGACATATTCGTGAACGAGGTAAGACATCATCATACAACGACCTCTCTGAAACTCGTGCTGCAGGGACTGACAGCGATTACATGAGTATATTGTTTTGTATGCGGGTAAGTATGAGTTTTTCAAATAGTTTATATATAGCTGTTAATATGGTTATGGCACGATATTTATCAGTTATCCTTTGCTTTATTTTCGCCTTTATGAAGATTGATCATCAAACCTCGTCTGGAGTCCCGGTACTCACATCAAGTTTGTCATCGGAGAAAGAACTGAACGAAAAGCTGCTGTCCAAATTATCGTCACGCTTTAATCTCTTCTCTAACTGGAAAAACGAAATTGAAGATGTTGTTTCAGGTATACATGTACATATGGCCAATCTGATGTTAACATGTCAGTTTATAACTGAATATGAAAAACCGTTAATCGCATCGTTCTAGGTAATCCGTGTATGTTTTTCAGACACATATGGTGTGCACACTCTAGTTGCATTATACCAGACTGCGACAAACATCGTAACATCTCAGATCAGTACAGGCCAGAACTTAATACGATATACTGATTTATTTTCAAGCAACTGAAAGGAGTTATTCGGCCAGGAAATATGCTGGTCTTAGTCAGGGAATAATAATTACCCCTTATTTTGCTACAATGATTATCAAGTACGATCTTTGTTTGTGTTTAGCAAGAGGTATGCCTAGACGGATTGCAGATTCCACTTCCATCAATGATGTAGAGAATTCGTTAAACGAGCACGCACGTTTAAATGTCACAAACTCATGTTTTGTTTCGTTAAATAAAATGATCACATATTGTGTAGAATTGTACTTGAATCTCCAAATCTGACTATACCGAAAACATATGTATCAAGTCCGAGATGCCTTCTCTGGTAAGGGTTACCAGCATCATGTCGTCTACTTGAGTTGTGGCAGAACAGTCTATTCCCTGAATTTGAAGGCCATAATGTTGTTTTTCTAATTTCCGGAGTAGATCATCGATATATAACTTATATAGCAGGGCAGGCAAATTAATACCTTGATTTGTTCCATGGTGAACAGTGAACCATCTGGATGTGAGATGATCAAATATGACGAAGCATTGTATATTGGTAAGAAGTGAGCGTAGACTTTGTCAAATTATTCCACTGATACCTCGTTTATGGAGTTTGTAGAGCAGACTGTTTGTCCAAATGCAATCACATTATTTTTGAGTATCGTGAAGACATGCAAATAACTTACTACCACGGTCCTTTGTGAAGTTGACATATTCGTGAAAGAGGTAAGACATCATCATACAACGACCTCTCTGAAACTCGTGCAGCAGGGACTGACAGCGATTAAATGAGAATATTGTTTTGTATGCGGGTAAGTATGACTTTTTCAAATTGTTTATATATAGCTGTTAATATGGTTATGGCACGATATTTATCAGTTATCCTTTGCTTTCGCCTTTATGAAGTTTGATCATCAAACCTCGTCTGGAGTCCCGGTACTCACATCAAGTTTGTCATCGGAGAAAGAGAAAGAGCCGAACGAAAAGCTGCTGTCCAAATTGTCGTCACGCTTTAATCTCTTCTGTAACTGGAAAAAACGAAATTGAAGATGTTGTTTCAGGTATACATGTACATATGGCCAATGTGATGTTAACATGTCAGTATATAACTGAATATGAAAAACCGTTAATCGCATCGTTCTAGGTAACCCGTGTATGTTATTCAGACACATATGGTGCGCACACTCTAGCTGCATTATATCAGACTGCGTCAAACATCGTAACATCTCAGATCAGTACAGGCCAGAACTTAATACGATATACTGATTTATTTTCAAGCAACTGAAAGGAGTTATTCGGCCAGGAAATATGCTGGTCTTAGTCAGGGAATAATAATTACCCCTTATTTTGCTACAATGATTATCAATCAAGTTCGATCTTTGTTTGTGTTTAGCAAGAGGTATGCCAAGACGGATTGCAGATTCCACTTCCATCAATGATGTAGATAATTCGTTAAACGAGCACGCACGTTTACATGTCACAAACTCATGTTTTGTTTCGTTAAATAAAATGATCACATATTGTGTAGAATTGTACTTGAATCTCCAAATCTGACTATACCGAAAACATATGTATCAAGTCCGAGATGCCTTCTCTGGTAAGGGTTACCAGCATCATGTCGTCTACTTGAGTTGTGGCAGAACAGTCTATTCCCTGAATTTGAAGGCCATAATGTTGTTTTTCTAATTTCCGGAGTAGATCATCGATATATAACTTATATAGAAGGGCAGGCAAATGAGTACCTTGATTTGTTCCATGATGAACAGTGAACCATCTGGGTGTGACATGATTAAATATGACGAAGCATTGTATATTGGTAAGAAGTGAGCATAGACTTTGCCAAATTATTCCACTGATACCTCGTTTATAGAGTTTGTAGAGCAGACTGTTTGTCCAGACGCAATCAAATTCTTTTTGGGTATCGAGAAGACATGCAAATAACTTACTACCACGATCCTTTGTGAAGTTGACATATTCGTGAAAGAGGTAAGACATCATCATACAACGACCTCTCTGAAGCTCGTGCTGCAGGGACTGACAGCGATTGAATGAGTATATTTTGTATGCGGGTAAGTATGACTTTTTCAAATAGTTTATATATAGCTGTTAATATGGTTATGGCACGATATCCCGGTACTCACATCAAGTTTGTCATCGGAGAAAGAACTGAACGAAAAGCTGCTGTCCAAATTATCGTCACGCTTTAATCTCTTCTCTAACTGGAAAAACGAAATTGAAGATGTTGTTTCAGGTATACATGTACATATGGCCAATCTGATGTTAACATGTCAGTTTATAACTGAATATGAAAAACCGTTAATCGCATCGTTCTAGGTAATCCGTGTATGTTTTTCAGACACATATGGTGCGCACACTCTAGCCGCATTATATCAGACTGCGTCAAACATCGTAACATCTCAGATCAGTACAGGCCAGAACTTAATACGATATACTGATTTATTTTCAAGCAACTGAAAGGAGTTATTCGGCCAGGAAATATGCTGGTCTTAGTCGGGGAATAATAAGTACCCCTTATTTTGCTACAATGATTATCAATCAAGTTCGATCTTTGTTTGTGTTTAGCAAGAGGTATGCCAAGACGGATTGCAGATTCCACTTCCATCAAAGATGTAGATAATTCGTTAAACGGGCACGCACGTTTACATGTCACAAACTCATGTTTTGTTTCGTTAAATAAAATGATCACATATTGAGTAGAATTGTACTTGAATCTCCAAATCTGACTATACCGAAAACATATGTATCAAGTCCGAGATATTTTCTCTGGTAAGGGTTACCAGCATCATGTCGTCTACTTGAGTTGTGGCAGAACAGTCTATTCCCTGAATTTGAAGGCCATAATGTTGTTTTTCTAATTTCCGGAGTAGATCATCGTTATATAACTTATATAGCAGGGCAGGCAAATGAGCACCTTGATTTGTTCCATGATGAACAGTGAACCATCTGGGTGTGACATGATTAAATATGACGAAGCATTGTATATTGGTAAGAAGTGAGCATAGACTTTGCCAAATTATTCCACTGATACCTCGTTTATAGAGTTTGTAGAGCAGACTGTTTGTCCAGACGCAATCAAATTCTTTTTGGGTATCGAGAAGACATGCAAATAACTTACTACCACGATCCTTTGTGAAGTTGACATATTCGTGAAAGAGGTAAGACATCATCATACAACGACCTCTCTGAAGCTCGTGCTGCAGGGACTGACAGCGATTTAATGAGTATATTTTGTATGCGGGTAAGTATGACTTTTTCAAATAGTTTATATATAGCTGTTAATATGGTTATGGCACGATATCCCGGTACTCACATCAAGTTTGTCATCGGAGAAAGAACTGAACGAAAAGCTGCTGTCCAAATTATCGTCACGCTTTAATCTCTTCTCTAACTGGAAAAACGAAATTGAAGATGTTGTTTCAGGTATACATGTACATATGGCCAATCTGATGTTAACATGTCAGTTTATAACTGAATATGAAAAACCGTTAATCGCATCGTTCTAGGTAATCCGTGTATGTTTTTCAGACACATATGGTGTGCACACTCTAGCTGCATTATACCAGACTGCGACAAACATCGTAACATCTCAGATCAGTACAGGCCAGAACTTAATACGATATACTGATTTATTTTCAAGCAACAGAAAGGAGTTTTTCGGCCAGGAAATATGCCGGTCTTAGTCAGGGAATAATAATTACCCCTTATTTTGCTACAATGATTATCAAGTACGATCTTTGTTTGTGTTTAGCAAGAGGTATGCCTAGACGGATTGCAGATTCCACTTCCATCAATGATGTAGAGAATTCGTTAAACGAGCACGCACGTTTAAATGTCACAAACTCATGTTTTGTTTCGTTAAATAAAATGATCACATATTGTGTAGAATTGTACTTGAATCTCCAAATCTGACTATACCGAAAACATATGTATCAAGTCCGAGATGCCTTCTCTGGTAAGGGTTACCAGCATCATGTCGTCTACTTGAGTTGTGGCAGAACAGTCTATTCCCTGAATTTGAAGGCCATAATGTTGTTTTTCTAATTTCCGGAGTAGATCATCGATATATAACTTATATAGCAGGGCAGGCAAATTAATAGCTTGATTTGTTCCATGGTGAACAGTGAACCATCTGGATGTGAGATGATCAAATATGACGAAGCATTGTATATTGGTAAGAAGTGAGCGAAGACTTTGCCAAATTATTCCACTGATACCTCGTTTATGGAGTTTGTAGAGCAGACTGTTTGTCCAAATGCAATCACATTATTTTTGAGTATCGTGAAGACATGCAAATAACTTACTACCACGGTCCTTTGTGAAGTTGACATATTCGTGAACGAGGTAAGACATCATCATACAACGACCTCTCTAAAACTCGTGCAGCTGGGACTGACAGCGATTAAATGAGAATATTGTTTTGTATGCGGGTAAGTATGACTTTTTCAAATTGTTTATATATAGCTGTTAATATGGTTATGGCACGATATTTATCAGTTATCCTTTGCTTTATTTTCGCCTTTATGAAGTTTGATCATCAAACCTCGTCTGGAGTCCCGATACTCACATCAAGTTTGTCATCGGAGAAAGAGAAAGAGCCGAACGAAAAGCTGCTGTCCAAATTGTCGTCACGCTTTAATCTCTTCTGTAACTGGAAAAAACGAAATTGAAGATGATGTTTCAGGTATACATGTACATATGGCCAATGTGATGTTAAAGGCACGTGAGGCATTATTTGTCGAAAATATTCATATTTGTTCCAATCACCGTAAACAGAAAAACATTAAAACGCATACAGTTTCGTTCATATATACCATGGCCATCGCGTAAACAGCATGTTATCATAAAGATTTACTATATTTTACCTAAGCAAGAGCCTGATTGTGTTACAGGAGACAGCACAATACTGCTGGCTAATCACACACAAATGGCATAAACGCTCTTTATTCGTTCCATATCAGGAATTCACCCACAAAGAACGCTCTTTATGTTTACCATCATAATATAAACAAACACCAGAAAAGTTACTTTTTATCCTTTTGTTTACATAACAATGGTCAAAAATATGACAATAACATACTGTTTATGCGATATTTCTTATTTGTATACGGACAAAGTCTGTCTACATTTTGTTGTTCTTTCTGTTTGTGGCGGTTTTTGACGGGTGCAAATATTTTCACAGGATATCCACCGCCAAGGCCAACCGTACCTTTAACATGTCAGTATATAACTGAATATGAAAAACCGTTAATCGCATCGTTCTAGGTAACCCGTGTATGTTATTCAGACACATATGGTGCGCACACTCTAGCTGCATTATATCAGACTGCGTCAAACATCGTAACATCTCAGATCAGTACAGGCCAGAACTTAATACGATATACTGATTTATTTTCAAGCAACTGAAAGGAGTTATTCGGCCAGGAAATATGCTGGTCTTAGTCAGGGAATAATAATTACCCCTTATTTTGCTACAATGATTATCAATCAAGTTCGATCTTTGTTTGTGTTTAGCAAGAGGTATGCCAAGACGGATTGCAGATTCCACTTCCATCAATGATGTGGATAATTCGTTAAACGAGCACGCACGTTTGCATGTCACAAACTCATGTTTTGTTTCGTTAAATAAAATGATCACATATTGTGTAGAATTGTACTTGAATCTCCAAATCTGACTATACCGAAAACATATGTATCAAGTCCGAGATGCCTTCTCTGGTAAGGGTTACCAGCATCATGTCGTCTACTTGAGTTGTGGCAGAACAGTCTATTCCCTGAATTTGAAGGCCATAATGTTGTTTTTCTAATTTCCGGAGTAGATCATCGATATATAACTTATATAGCAGGGCAGGCAAATGAGCACCTTGATTTGTTCCATGATGAACAGTGAACCATCTGGGTGTGACATGATTAAATATGACGAAGCATTGTATATTGGTAAGAAGTGAGCATAGACTTTGCCAAATTATTCCACTGATACCTCGTTTATAGAGTTTGTAGAGCAGACTGTTTGTCCAGACGCAATCAAATTCTTTTTGGGTATCGAGAAGACATGCAAATAACTTACTACCACGATCCTTTGTGAAGTTGACATATTCGTGAAAGAGGTAAGACATCATCATACAACGACCTCTCTGAAGCTCGTGCTGCAGGGACTGACAGCGATTGAATGAGTATATTTTGTATGCGGGTAAGTATGACTTTTTCAAATAGTTTATATATAGCTGTTAATATGGTTATGGCACGATATCCCGGTACTCACATCAAGTTTGTCATCGGAGAAAGAACTGAACGAAAAGCTGCTGTCCAAATTATCGTCACGCTTTAATCTCTTCTCTAACTGGAAAAACGAAATTGAAGATGTTGTTTCAGGTATACATGTACATATGGCCAATCTGATGTTAACATGTCAGTTTATAACTGAATATGAAAAACCGTTAATCGCATCGTTCTAGGTTATCCGTGTATGTTTTTCAGACACATATGGTGCGCACACTCTAGCTGCATTATATCAGACTGCGTCAAACATCGTAACATCTCAGATCAGTACAGGCCAGAACTTAATACGATATACTGATTTATTTTCAAGCAACTGAAAGGAGTTATTCGGCCAGGAAATATGCTGGTCTTAGTCAGGGAATAATAATTACCCCTTATTTTGCTACAATGATTATCAATCAAGTTCGATCTTTGTTTGTGTTTAGCAAGAGGTATGCCAAGACGGATTGCAGATTCCACTTCCATCAAAGATGTAGATAATTCGTTAAACGGGCACGCACGTTTACATGTCACAAACTCATGTTTTGTTTCGTTAAATAAAATGATCACATATTGTGTAGAATTGTACTTGAATCTCCAAATCTGACTATACCGAAAACATATGTATCAAGTCCGAGATATTTTCTCTGGTAAGGGTTACCAGCATCATGTCGTCTACTTGAGTTGTGGCAGATAGGTCTATTCCCTGAATTTGAAGGCCATAATGTTGTTTTTCTAATTTTCGGAGTAGATCATCGATATATAACTTATATAGCAGGGAAGGCAAATGAGCACCTTGATTTGTTCCATGATGAACAGTGAACCATCTGGGTGTGACATGATTAAATATGACGAAGCATTGTATATTGGTAAGAAGTGAGCATAGACTTTGCCAAATTATTCCACTGATACCTCGTTTATAGAGTTTGTAGAGCAGACTGTTTGTCCAGACGCAATCAAATTCTTTTTGGGTATCGAGAAGACATGCAAATAACTTACTACCACGATCCTTTGTGAAGTTGACATATTCGTGAAAGAGGTAAGACATCATCATACAACGACCTCTCTGAAGCTCGTGCTGCAGGGACTGACAGCGATTGAATGAGTATATTTTGTATGCGGGTAAGTATGACTTTTTCAAATAGTTTATATATATCTGTTAATATGGTTATGGCACGATATCTATCCCGGTACTCACATCAAGTTTGTCATCGGAGAAAGAACTGAACGAAAAGCTGCTGTCCAAATTATCGTCACGCTTTAATCTCTTCTCTAACTGGAAAAACGAAATTGAAGATGTTGTTACAGGTATACATGTACATATGGCCAATGTGATGTTAACATGTCAGTTTATAACTGAATATGAAAAACCGTTAATCGCATCGTTCTAGGTAATCCGTGTATGTTTTTCAGACACATTTGGTGCGCACACTCTAGCTGCATTATATCAGACTGCGACAAACATCGTAACATCTCATATCAGTACAGACCAGAACTTAATACGATATACTGATTTATTTTCAAGCAACTGAAAGGAGTTATCCGGCCAGGAAATATGCCGGTCTTAGTCAGGGAATAATAATTACCCCTTATTTTGCTACAATGATTATCTACCAATTACGATCTTTGTTTGTGTGTAGCAAGAGGTATGCTAGACGGATTGCAGATTCCACTTCCATCAATGATGTAGATAATTCGTTAAACGATCACGCACGTTTACATGTCACAAACCCATGTTTTGTTTCGTTAAATAAAATGATCACATATTGTGTAGAATTGTACTTGAATCTCCAAATCTGACTATACCAAAAAGCTATGTATCAAGTCCGAGATGCCTTCTCTGGTAAGGGTTACCAGCATCATGTCGTCTACTTTTGTTGTGACAGAACAGTCTATTACCTGAATTGGAAGGCCATAATGTTGTTTTTTCTAATTTCCGGAGTAGATCATCGATATATAACTTATATAGCAGGGCAGGCAAATTATTACCTTGATTTGTTCCATGGTGAACAGTGAACCATCTGGATGCGAGATGATCAAATATGACGAAGCATTGTATATTGGTAAGAAGTGAGCGTAGACTTTGCCAAATTATTCCACTGATACCTCGTTTATGGAGTTTGTAGAGCAGACTGTTTGTCCAAATGCAATCACATTATTTTTGAGTATCGTGAAGACATGCAAATAACTTACTACCACGGTCCTTTGTGAAGTTGACATATTCGTGAACGAGGTAAGACATCATCATACAACGACCTCTCTGAAACTCGTGCAGCAGGGACTGACAGCGATTAAATGAGTATATTGTTTTGTATGCGGGTAAGTATGACTTTTTCAAATTGTTTATATATAGCTGTTAATATGGTTATGGCACGATATTTATCAGTTATCCTTTGCTTTATTTTCGCCTTTATGAAGTTTGATCATCAAACCTCGTCTGGAGTCCCGGTACTCACATCAAGTTTGTCATCGGAGAAAGAGAAAGAACCGAACGAAAAGCTGCTGTCCAAATTGTCGTCACGCTTTAATCTCTTCTGTAACTGGAAAAAACGAAATTGAAGGTGTTGTTTCGGGTATACATGTACATATGGCCAATGTGATGTTAACATGTCAGTATATAACTGAATATGAAAAACCGTTAATCGCATCGTTCTAGGTAACCCGTGTATGTTATTCAGACACATATGGTGCGCACACTCTAGCTGCATTATATCAGACTGCGTCAAACATCGTAACATCTCAGATCAGTACAGGCCAGAACTTAATACGATATACTGATTTATTTTCAAGCAACTGAAAGGAGTTATTCGGCCAGGAAATATGCTGGTCTTAGTCAGGGAATAATAATTACCCCTTATTTTGCTACAATGATTATCAATCAAGTTCGATCTTTGTTTGTGTTTAGCAAGAGGTATGCCAAGACGGATTGCAGATTCCACTTCCACCAATGGTGTAGATAATTCGTTAAACGAGCACGCACGTTTACATGTCACAAACTCATGTTTTGTTTCGTTAAATAAAATGATCACATATTGTGTAGAATTGTACTTGAATCTCCAAATCTGACTATACCGAAAACATATGTATCAAGTCCGAGATGCCTTCTCTGGTAAGGGTTACCAGCATCATGTCGTCTACTTGAGTTGTGGCAGAACAGTCTATTCCCTGAATTTGAAGGCCATAATGTTGTTTTTCTAATTTCCGGAGTAGATCATCGATATATAACTTATATAGCAGGGCAGGCAAATGAGCACCTTGATTTGTTCCATGATGAACAGTGAACCATCTGGGTGTGACATGATTAAATATGACGAAGCATTGTATATTGGTAAGAAGTGAGCATAGACTTTGCCAAATTATTCCACTGATACCTCGTTTATAGAGTTTGTAGAGCAGACTGTTTGTCCAGACGCAATCAAATTCTTTTTGGGTATCGAGAAGACATGCAAATAACTTACTACCACGATCCTTTGTGAAGTTGACATATTCGTGAAAGAGGTAAGACATCATCATACAACGACCTCTCTGAAGCTCGTGCTGCAGGGACTGACAGCGATTAAATGAGTATATTTTGTATGCGGGTAAGTATGACTTTTTCAAATAGTTTATATATAGCTGTTAATATGGTTATGGCACGATATCCCGGTACTCACATCAAGTTTGTCATCGGAGAAAGAACTGAACGAAAAGCTGCTGTCCAAATTATCGTCACGCTTTAATCTCTTCTCTAACTGGAAAAACGAAATTGAAGATGTTGTTTCAGGTATACATGTACATATGGCCAATCTGATGTTAACATGTCAGTTTATAACTGAATATGAAAAACCGTTAATCGCATCGTTCTAGGTAATCCGTGTATGTTTTTCAGACACATATGGTGTGCACACTCTAGCTGCATTATATCAGACTGCGTCAAACATCGTAACATCTCAGATCAGTACAGGCCAGAACTTAATACGATATACTGATTTATTTTCAAGCAACAGAAAGGAGTTTTTCGGCCAGGAAATATGCCGGTCTTAGTCAGGGAATAATAATTACCCCTTATTTTGCTACAATGATTATCAAGTACGATCTGTGTTTGTGTTTAGCAAGAGGTATGCCTAGACGGATTGCAGATTCCACTTCCATCAATGATGTAGAGAATTCGTTAAACGAGCACGCACGTTTAAATGTCACAAACTCATGTTTTGTTTCGTTAAATAAAATGATCACATATTGTGTAGAATTGTACTTGAATCTCCAAATCTGACTATACCGAAAACATATGTATCAAGTCCGAGATGCCTTCTCTGGTAAGGGTTACCAGCATCATGTCGTCTACTTGAGTTGTGGCAGAACAGTCTATTCTCTGAATTTGAAGGCCATAATGTTTTTTTTCTAATTTCCGGAGTAGATCATCGATATATAACTTATATAGCAGGGCAGGCAAATTAATACCTTGATTTGTTCCATGGTGAACAGTGAACCATCTGGATGTGAGATGATCAAATATGACGAAGCATTGTATATTGGTAAGAAGTGAGCGTAGACTTTGCCAAATTATTCCACTGATACCTCGTTTATGGAGTTTGTAGAGCAGACTGTTTGTCCAAATGCAATCACATTATTTTTGAGTATCGTGAAGACATGCAAATAACTTACTACCACGGTCCTTTGTGAAGTTGACATATTCGTGAACGAGGTAAGACATCATCATACAACGACCTCTCTGAAACTCGTGCAGCAGGGACTGACAGCGATTAAATGAGAATATTGTTTTGTATGCGGGTAAGTATGACTTTTTCAAATTGTTTATATATAGCTGTTAATATGGTTATGGCACGATATTTATCAGTTATCCTTTGCTTTATTTTCGCCTTTATGAAGTTTGATCATCAAACCTCGTCTGGAGTCCCGGTACTCACATCAAGTTTGTCATCGGAGAAAGAGAAAGAGCCGAACGAAAAGCTGCTGTCCAAATTGTCGTCACGCTTTAATCTCTTCTGTAACTGGAAAAAACGAAATTGAAGATGTTGTTTCAGGTATACATGTACATATGGCCAATGTGATGTTAACATGTCAGTATATATCTGAATATGAAAAACCGTTAATCGCATCGTTCTAGGTAACCCGTGTATGTTATTCAGACACATATGATGCGCACACTCTAGCTGCATTATATCAGACTGCGTCAAACATCGTAACATCTCAGATCAGTACAGGCCAGAACTTAATACGATATACTGATTTATTTTCAAGCAACTGAAATGAGTTATTCGGCCAGGAAATATGCTGGTCTTAGTCAGGGAATAATAATTACCCCTTATTTTGCTACAATGATTATCAATCAAGTTCGATCTTTGTTTGTGTTTAGCAAGAGGTATGCCAAGACGGATTGCAGATTCCACTTCCATCAATGATGTAGATAATTCGTTAAACGAGCACGCACGTTTACATGTCACAAACTCATGTTTTGTTTCGTTAAATAAAATGATCACATATTGTGTAGAATTGTACTTGAATCTCCAAATCTGACTATACCGAAAACATATGTATCAAGTCCGAGATGCCTTCTCTGGTAAGGGTTACCAGCATCATGTCGTCTACTTGAGTTGTGGCAGACAGTCTATTCCCTGAATTTGAAGGCCATAATGTTGTTTTTCTAATTTCCGGAGTAGATCATCGATATATAACTTATATAGCAGGGCAGGCAAATGAGCACCTTGATTTGTTCCATGATGAACAGTGAACCATCTGGGTGTGACATGATTAAATATGACGAAGCATTGTATATTGGTAAGAAGTGAGCATAGACTTTGCCAAATTATTCCACTGATACCTCGTTTATAGAGTTTGTAGAGCAGACTGTTTGTCCAGACGCAATCAAATTCTTTTTGGGTATCGAGAAGACATGCAAATAACTTACTACCACGATCCTTTGTGAAGTTGACATATTCGTGAAAGAGGTAAGACATCATCATACAACGACCTCTCTGAAGCTCGTGCTGCAGGGACTGACAGCGATTAAAGAGTATATTTTGTATGCGGGTAAGTATGACTTTTTCAAATAGTTTATATATAGCTGTTAATATGGTTATGGCACGATATCCCGGTACTCACATCAAGTTTGTCATCGGAGAAAGAACTGAACGAAAAGCTGCTGTCCAAATTATCGTCACGCTTTAATCTCTTCTCTAACTGGAAAAACGAAATTGAAGATGTTGTTTCAGGTATACATGTACATATGGCCAATCTGATGTTAACATGTCAGTTTATAACTGAATATGAAAAACCGTTAATCGCATCGTTCTAGGTAATCCGTGTATGTTTTTCAGACACACATGGTGCGCACACTCTAGCTGCATTATATCAGACTGCGTCAAACATCGTAACATCTCAGATCAGTACAGGCCAGAACTTAATACGATATACTGATTTATTTTCAAGCAACTGAAAGGAGTTATTCGGCCAGGAAATATGCCGGTCTTAGTCAGGGAATAATAATTACTCCTTATTTTGCTACAATGATATCAATCAAGTTCGATCTTTGTTTGTGTTTAGCAAGAGGTATGCCTAGACGGATTGCAGATTCCACTTCCATCAATGATGTAGAGAATTCGTTAAACGAGCACGCACGTTTAAATGTCACAAACTCATGTTTTGTTTCGTTAAATAAAATGATCACATATTATGTAGAATTGTACTTGAATCTCCAAATCTGACTATACCGAAAACATATGTATCAAGTCCGAGATGCCTTCTCTGGTAAGGGTTACCAGCATCATGTCGTCTACTTGAGTTGTGGCAGAACAGTCTATTCCCTGAATTTGAAGGCCATAATGTTGTTTTTCTAATTTCCGGAGTAGATCATCGATATATAACTTATATAGCAGGGCAGGCAAATTTAATACCTTGATTTGTTCCATGGTGAACAGTGAACCATCTGGATGTGAGATGATCAAATATGACGAAGCATTGTATATTGGTAAGAAGTGAGCGTAGACTTTGCCAAATTATTCCACTGATACCTCGTTTATGGAGTTTGTAGAGCAGACTGTTTGTCCAAATGCAATCACATTATTTTTGAGTATCGTGAAGACATGCAAATAACTTACTACCACGGTCCTTTGTGAAGTTGACATATTCGTGAACGAGGTAAGACATCATCATACAACGACCTCTCTGAAACTCGTGCAGCAGGGACTGACAGCGATTAAATGAGTATATTGTTTTGTATGCGGGTAAGTATGACTTTTTCAAATTGTTTATATATAGCTGTTAATATGGTTATGGCACGATATTTATCAGTTATCCTTTGCTTTATTTTCGCCTTTATGAAGTTTGATCATCAAACCTCGTCTGGAGTCCCGGTACTCACATCAACTTTGTCATCGGAGAAAGAGAAAGAACCGAACGAAAAGCTGCTGTCCAAATTGTCGTCACGCTTTAATCTCTTCTGTAACTGGAAAAAACGAAATTGAAGATGTTGTTTCAGGTATACATGTAAATATGGCCAATGTGATGTTAACATGTCAGTATATAACTGAATATGAAAAACCGTTAATCGCATCGTTCTAGGAAACCCGTGTATGTTTTTCAGACACATTTGGTGCGCACACTCTAGCTGCATTATATCAGACTGCGACAAACATCGTAACATCTCATATCAGTACAGACCAGAACTTAATACGATATACTGATTTATTTTCAAGCAACTGAAAGGAGTTATCCGGCCAGGAAATATGCCGGTCTTAGTCAGGGAATAATAATTACCCCTTATTTTGCTACAATGATTATCTACCAATTACGATCTTTGTTTGTGTGTAGCAAGAGGTATGCTAGACGGATTGCAGATTCCACTTCCATCAATGATGTAGATAATTCGTTAAACGATCACGCACGTTTACATGTCACAAACCCATGTTTTGTTTCGTTAAATAAAATGATCACATATTGTGTAGAATTGTACTTGAATCTCCAAATCTGACTATACCAAAAAGCTATGTATCAAGTCCGAGATGCCTTCTCTGGTAAGGGTTACCAGCATCATGTCGTCTACTTTTGTTGTGACAGAACAGTCTATTACCTGAATTGGAAGGCCATAATGTTGTTTTTTCTAATTTCCGGAGTAGATCATCGATATATAACTTATATAGCAGGGCAGGCAAATTATTACCTTGATTTGTTCCATGGTGAACAGTGAACCATCTGGATGCGAGATGATCAAATATGACGAAGCATTGTATATTGGTAAGAAGTGAGCGTAGACTTTGCCAAATTATTCCACTGATACCTCGTTTATGGAGTTTGTAGAGCAGACTGTTTGTCCAAATGCAATCACATTATTTTTGAGTATCGTGAAGACATGCAAATAACTTACTACCACGGTCCTTTGTGAAGTTGACATATTCGTGAACGAGGTAAGACATCATCATACAACGACCTCTCTGAAACTCGTGCAGCAGGGACTGACAGCGATTAAATGAGTATATTGTTTTGTATGCGGGTAAGTATGACTTTTTCAAATTGTTTATATATAGCTGTTAATATGGTTATGGCACGATATTTATCAGTTATCCTTTGCTTTATTTTCGCCTTTATGAAGTTTGATCATCAAACCTCGTCTGGAGTCCCGGTACTCACATCAAGTTTGTCATCGGAGAAAGAGAAAGAACCGAACGAAAAGCTGCTGTCCAAATTGTCGTCACGCTTTAATCTCTTCTGTAACTGGAAAAAACGAAATTGAAGGTGTTGTTTCGGGTATACATGTACATATGGCCAATGTGATGTTAACATGTCAGTATATAACTGAATATGAAAAACCGTTAATCGCATCGTTCTAGGTAACCCGTGTATGTTATTCAGACACATATGGTGCGCACACTCTAGCTGCATTATATCAGACTGCGTCAAACATCGTAACATCTCAGATCAGTACAGGCCAGAACTTAATACGATATACTGATTTATTTTCAAGCAACTGAAAGGAGTTATTCGGCCAGGAAATATGCTGGTCTTAGTCAGGGAATAATAATTACCCCTTATTTTGCTACAATGATTATCAATCAAGTTCGATCTTTGTTTGTGTTTAGCAAGAGGTATGCCAAGACGGATTGCAGATTCCACTTCCACCAATGGTGTAGATAATTCGTTAAACGAGCACGCACGTTTACATGTCACAAACTCATGTTTTGTTTCGTTAAATAAAATGATCACATATTGTGTAGAATTGTACTTGAATCTCCAAATCTGACTATACCGAAAACATATGTATCAAGTCCGAGATGCCTTCTCTGGTAAGGGTTACCAGCATCATGTCGTCTACTTGAGTTGTGGCAGAACAGTCTATTCCCTGAATTTGAAGGCCATAATGTTGTTTTTCTAATTTCCGGAGTAGATCATCGATATATAACTTATATAGCAGGGCAGGCAAATGAGCACCTTGATTTGTTCCATGATGAACAGTGAACCATCTGGGTGTGACATGATTAAATATGACGAAGCATTGTATATTGGTAAGAAGTGAGCATAGACTTTGCCAAATTATTCCACTGATACCTCGTTTATAGAGTTTGTAGAGCAGACTGTTTGTCCAGACGCAATCAAATTCTTTTTGGGTATCGAGAAGACATGCAAATAACTTACTACCACGATCCTTTGTGAAGTTGACATATTCGTGAAAGAGGTAAGACATCATCATACAACGAC
This sequence comes from Siphonodentalium dalli, assembly GCA_032622095.1. Taxonomy (NCBI): domain Eukaryota; kingdom Metazoa; phylum Mollusca; class Scaphopoda; order Gadilida; family Siphonodentaliidae; genus Siphonodentalium; species Siphonodentalium dalli. The sequence continues at coordinate 183,719,543 of CP136063.1, forward strand.
CTCTCTGAAGCTCGTGCTGCAGGGACTGACAGCGATTAAATGAGTATATTTTGTATGCGGGTAAGTATGACTTTTTCAAATAGTTTATATATAGCTGTTAATATGGTTATGGCACGATATCCCGGTACTCACATCAAGTTTGTCATCGGAGAAAGAACTGAACGAAAAGCTGCTGTCCAAATTATCGTCACGCTTTAATCTCTTCTCTAACTGGAAAAACGAAATTGAAGATGTTGTTTCAGGTATACATGTACATATGGCCAATCTGATGTTAACATGTCAGTTTATAACTGAATATGAAAAACCGTTAATCGCATCGTTCTAGGTAATCCGTGTATGTTTTTCAGACACATATGGTGTGCACACTCTAGCTGCATTATATCAGACTGCGTCAAACATCGTAACATCTCAGATCAGTACAGGCCAGAACTTAATACGATATACTGATTTATTTTCAAGCAACAGAAAGGAGTTTTTCGGCCAGGAAATATGCCGGTCTTAGTCAGGGAATAATAATTACCCCTTATTTTGCTACAATGATTATCAAGTACGATCTGTGTTTGTGTTTAGCAAGAGGTATGCCTAGACGGATTGCAGATTCCACTTCCATCAATGATGTAGAGAATTCGTTAAACGAGCACGCACGTTTAAATGTCACAAACTCATGTTTTGTTTCGTTAAATAAAATGATCACATATTGTGTAGAATTGTACTTGAATCTCCAAATCTGACTATACCGAAAACATATGTATCAAGTCCGAGATGCCTTCTCTGGTAAGGGTTACCAGCATCATGTCGTCTACTTGAGTTGTGGCAGAACAGTCTATTCTCTGAATTTGAAGGCCATAATGTTTTTTTTCTAATTTCCGGAGTAGATCATCGATATATAACTTATATAGCAGGGCAGGCAAATTAATACCTTGATTTGTTCCATGGTGAACAGTGAACCATCTGGATGTGAGATGATCAAATATGACGAAGCATTGTATATTGGTAAGAAGTGAGCGTAGACTTTGCCAAATTATTCCACTGATACCTCGTTTATGGAGTTTGTAGAGCAGACTGTTTGTCCAAATGCAATCACATTATTTTTGAGTATCGTGAAGACATGCAAATAACTTACTACCACGGTCCTTTGTGAAGTTGACATATTCGTGAACGAGGTAAGACATCATCATACAACGACCTCTCTGAAACTCGTGCAGCAGGGACTGACAGCGATTAAATGAGAATATTGTTTTGTATGCGGGTAAGTATGACTTTTTCAAATTGTTTATATATAGCTGTTAATATGGTTATGGCACGATATTTATCAGTTATCCTTTGCTTTATTTTCGCCTTTATGAAGTTTGATCATCAAACCTCGTCTGGAGTCCCGGTACTCACATCAAGTTTGTCATCGGAGAAAGAGAAAGAGCCGAACGAAAAGCTGCTGTCCAAATTGTCGTCACGCTTTAATCTCTTCTGTAACTGGAAAAAACGAAATTGAAGATGTTGTTTCAGGTATACATGTACATATGGCCAATGTGATGTTAACATGTCAGTATATAACTGAATATGAAAAACCGTTAATCGCATCGTTCTAGGTAACCCGTGTATGTTATTCAGACACATATGGTGCGCACACTCTAGCTGCATTATATCAGACTGCGTCAAACATCGTAACATCTCAGATCAGTACAGGCCAGAACTTAATACGATATACTGATTTATTTTCAAGCAACTGAAATGAGTTATTCGGCCAGGAAATATGCTGGTCTTAGTCAGGGAATAATAATTACCCCTTATTTTGCTACAATGATTATCAATCAAGTTCGATCTTTGTTTGTGTTTAGCAAGAGGTATGCCAAGACGGATTGCAGATTCCACTTCCATCAATGATGTAGATAATTCGTTAAACGAGCACGCACGTTTACATGTCACAAACTCATGTTTTGTTTCGTTAAATAAAATGATCACATATTGTGTAGAATTGTACTTGAATCTCCAAATCTGACTATACCGAAAACATATGTATCAAGTCCGAGATGCCTTCTCTGGTAAGGGTTACCAGCATCATGTCGTCTACTTGAGTTGTGGCAGACAGTCTATTCCCTGAATTTGAAGGCCATAATGTTGTTTTTCTAATTTCCGGAGTAGATCATCGATATATAACTTATATAGCAGGGCAGGCAAATGAGCACCTTGATTTGTTCCATGATGAACAGTGAACCATCTGGGTGTGACATGATTAAATATGACGAAGCATTGTATATTGGTAAGAAGTGAGCATAGACTTTGCCAAATTATTCCACTGATACCTCGTTTATAGAGTTTGTAGAGCAGACTGTTTGTCCAGACGCAATCAAATTCTTTTTGGGTATCGAGAAGACATGCAAATAACTTACTACCACGATCCTTTGTGAAGTTGACATATTCGTGAAAGAGGTAAGACATCATCATACAACGACCTCTCTGAAGCTCGTGCTGCAGGGACTGACAGCGATTAAAGAGTATATTTTGTATGCGGGTAAGTATGACTTTTTCAAATAGTTTATATATAGCTGTTAATATGGTTATGGCACGATATCCCGGTACTCACATCAAGTTTGTCATCGGAGAAAGAACTGAACGAAAAGCTGCTGTCCAAATTATCGTCACGCTTTAATCTCTTCTCTAACTGGAAAAACGAAATTGAAGATGTTGTTTCAGGTATACATGTACATATGGCCAATCTGATGTTAACATGTCAGTTTATAACTGAATATGAAAAACCGTTAATCGCATCGTTCTAGGTAATCCGTGTATGTTTTTCAGACACACATGGTGCGCACACTCTAGCTGCATTATATCAGACTGCGTCAAACATCGTAACATATCAGATCAGTACAGGCCAGAACTTAATACGATATACTGATTTATTTTCAAGCAACTGAAAGGAGTTATTCGGCCAGGAAATATGCCGGTCTTAGTCAGGGAATAATAATTACTCCTTATTTTGCTACAATGATATCAATCAAGTTCGATCTTTGTTTGTGTTTAGCAAGAGGTATGCCTAGACGGATTGCAGATTCCACTTCCATCAATGATGTAGAGAATTCGTTAAACGAGCACGCACGTTTAAATGTCACAAACTCATGTTTTGTTTCGTTAAATAAAATGATCACATATTATGTAGAATTGTACTTGAATCTCCAAATCTGACTATACCGAAAACATATGTATCAAGTCCGAGATGCCTTCTCTGGTAAGGGTTACCAGCATCATGTCGTCTACTTGAGTTGTGGCAGAACAGTCTATTCCCTGAATTTGAAGGCCATAATGTTGTTTTTCTAATTTCCGGAGTAGATCATCGATATATAACTTATATAGCAGGGCAGGCAAATTTAATACCTTGATTTGTTCCATGGTGAACAGTGAACCATCTGGATGTGAGATGATCAAATATGACGAAGCATTGTATATTGGTAAGAAGTGAGCGTAGACTTTGCCAAATTATTCCACTGATACCTCGTTTATGGAGTTTGTAGAGCAGACTGTTTGTCCAAATGCAATCACATTATTTTTGAGTATCGTGAAGACATGCAAATAACTTACTACCACGGTCCTTTGTGAAGTTGACATATTCGTGAACGAGGTAAGACATCATCATACAACGACCTCTCTGAAACTCGTGCAGCAGGGACTGACAGCGATTAAATGAGTATATTGTTTTGTATGCGGGTAAGTATGACTTTTTCAAATTGTTTATATATAGCTGTTAATATGGTTATGGCACGATATTTATCAGTTATCCTTTGCTTTATTTTCGCCTTTATGAAGTTTGATCATCAAACCTCGTCTGGAGTCCCGGTACTCACATCAACTTTGTCATCGGAGAAAGAGAAAGAACCGAACGAAAAGCTGCTGTCCAAATTGTCGTCACGCTTTAATCTCTTCTGTAACTGGAAAAAACGAAATTGAAGATGTTGTTTCAGGTATACATGTAAATATGGCCAATGTGATGTTAACATGTCAGTATATAACTGAATATGAAAAACCGTTAATCGCATCGTTCTAGGAAACCCGTGTATGTTATTCAGACACATATGGTGCGCACACTCTAGCTGCATTATATCAGACTGCGTCAAACATCGTAACATCTCAGATCAGTACAGGCCAGAACTTAATACGATATACTGATTTATTTTCAAGCAACTGAAAGGAGTTATTCGGCCAGGAAATATGCTGGTCTTAGTCAGGGAATAATAATTACCCCTTATTTTGCTACAATGATTATCAATCAAGTTCGATCTTTGTTTGTGTTTAGCAAGAGGTATGCCAAGACGGATTGCATATTCCACTTCCATCAATGATGTAGATAATTCGTTAAACGAGCACGCACGTTTACATGTCACAAACTCATGTTTTGTTTCGTTAAATAAAATGATCACATATTGTGTAGAATTGTACTTGAATCTCCAAATCTGACTATACCGAAAACATATGTATCAAGTCCGAGATGCCTTCTCTGGTAAGGGTTACCAGCATCATGTCGTCTACTTGAGTTGTGGCAGAACAGTCTATTCTCTGAATTTGAAGGCCATAATGTTGTTTTTCTAATTTCCGGAGTAGATCATCGATATATAACTTATATAGCAGGGCAGGCAAATGAGCACCTTGATTTGTTCCATGATGAACAGTGAACCATCTGGGTGTGACATGATTAAATATGACGAAGCATTGTATATTGGTAAGAAGTGAGCATAGACTTTGCCAAATTATTCCACTGATACCTCGTTTATAGAGTTTGTAGAGCAGACTGTTTGTCCAGACGCAATCAAATTCTTTTTGGGTATCGAGAAGACATGCAAATAACTTACTACCACGATCCTTTGTGAAGTTGACATATTCGTGAAAGAGGTAAGACATCATCATACAACGACCTCTCTGAAGCTCGTGCTGCAGGGACTGACAGCGATTGAATGAGTATATTTTGTATGCGGGTAAGTATGACTTTTTCAAATAGTTTATATATAGCTGTTAATATGGTTATGGCACGATATCCCGGTACTCACATCAAGTTTGTCATCGGAGAAAGAACTGAACGAAAAGCTGCTGTCCAAATTATCGTCACGCTTTAATCTCTTCTCTAACTGGAAAAACGAAATTGAAGATGTTGTTTCAGGTATACATGTACATATGGCCAATCTGATGTTAACATGTCAGTTTATAACTGAATATGAAAAACCGTTAATCGCATCGTTCTAGGTAATCCGTGTATGTTTTTCAGACACACATGGTGCGCACACTCTAGCTGCATTATATCAGACTGCGTCAAACATCGTAACATCTCAGATCAGTACAGGCCAGAACTTAATACGATATACTGATTTATTTTCAAGCAACTGAAAGGAGTTATTCGGCCAGGAAATATGCCGGTCTTAGTCAGGGAATAATAATTACCCCTTATTTTGCTACAATGATTATCAATCAAGTTCGATCTTTGTTTGTGTTTAGCAAGAGGTATGCCTAGACGGATTGCAGATTCCACTTCCATCAATGATGTAGAACATTCGTTAAACGAGCACGCACGTTTAAATGTCACAAACTCATGTTTTGTTTCGTTAAATAAAATGATCACATATTGTGTAGAATTGTACTTGAATCTCCAAATCTGACTATACCGAAAACATATGTATCAAGTCCGAGATGCCTTCTCTGGTAAGGGTTACCAGCATCATGTCGTCTACTTGAGTTGTGGCAGAACAGTCTATTCCCTGAATTTGAAGGTCATAATGTTGTTTTTCTAATTTCCGGAGTAGATCATCGATATATAACTTATATAGCAGGGCAGGCAAATGAGCACCTTGATTTGTTCCATGATGAACAGTGAACCATCTGGGTGTGACATGATTAAATATGACGAAGCATTGTATATTGGTAAGAAGTGAGCATAGACTTTGCCAAATTATTCCACTGATACCTCGTTTATAGAGTTTGTAGAGCAGACTGTTTGTCCAGATGCAATCAAATTCTTTTTGGGTATCGAGAAGACATGCAAATAACTTACTACCACGATCCTTTGTGAAGTTGACATATTCGTGAAAGAGGTAAGACATCATCATACAACGACCTCTCTGAAGCTCGTGCTGCAGGGACTGACAGCGATTAAATGAGTATATTTTGTATGCGGGTAAGTATGACTTTTTCAAATAGTTTATATATAGCTGTTAATATGGATATGGCACGATATCCCGGTAGTCACATCAAGTTTATCATCGGAGAAAGAACTGAACGAAAAGCTGCTGTCCAAATTATCGTCACGCTTTAATCTCTTCTCTAACTGGAAAAACGAAATTGAAGATGTTGTTTCAGGTATACATGTACATATGGCCAATCTGATGTTAACATGTCAGTTTATAACTGAATATGAAAAACCGTTAATCGCATCGTTCTAGGTAATCCGTGTATGTTTTTCAGACACACATGGTGCGCACACTCTAGCTGCATTATATCAGACTGCGTCAAACATCGTAACATCTCAGATCAGTACAGGCCAGAACTTAATACGATATACTGATTTATTTTCAAGCAACTGAAAGGAGTTATTCGGCCAGGAAATATGCCGGTCTTAGTCAGGGAATAATAATTACCCCTTATTTTGCTACAATGATATCAATCAAGTTCGATCTTTGTTTGTGTTTAGCAAGAGGTATGCCTAGACGGATTGCAGATTCCACTTCCATCAATGATGTAGAGAATTCGTTAAACGAGCACGCACGTTTAAATGTCACAAACTCATGTTTTGTTTCGTTAAATAAAATGATCACATATTGTGTAGAATTGTACTTGAATCTCCAAATCTGACTATACCGAAAAGATATGTATCAAGTCCGAGATGCCTTCTCTGGTAAGGGTTACCAGCATCATGTCGTCTACTTGAGTTGTGGCAGAACAGTCTATTCCCTGAATTTGAAGGCCATAATGTTGTTTTTCTAATATCCGGAGTAGATCATCGATATATAACTTATATAGCAGGGCAGGCAAATTTAATACCTTGATTTGTTCCATGGTGAACAGTGAACCATCTGGATGTGAGATGATCAAATATGACGAAGCATTGTATATTGGTAAGAAGTGAGCGTAGACTTTGCCAAGTTATTCCACTGATACCTCGTTTATGGAGTTTGTAGAGCAGACTGTTTGTCCAAATGCAATCACATTATTTTTGAGTATCGTGAAGACATGCAAATAACTTACTACCACGGTCCTTTGTGAAGTTGACATATTCGTGAACGAGGTAAGACATCATCATACAACGACCTCTCTGAAACTCGTGCAGCAGGGACTGACAGCGATTAAATGAGTATATTGTTTTGTATGCGGGTAAGTATGACTTTTTCAAATTGTTTATATATAGCTGTTAATATGGTTATGGCACGATATTTATCAGTTATCCTTTGCTTTATTTTCGCCTTTATGAAGTTTGATCATCAAACCTCGTCTGGAGTCCCGGTACTCACATCAAGTTTGTCATCGGAGAAAGAGAAAGAACCGAACGAAAAGCTGCTGTCCAAATTGTCGTCACGCTTTAATCTCTTCTGTAACTGGAAAAAACGAAATTGAAGATGTTGTTTCAGGTATACATGTAAATATGGCCAATGTGGTGTTAACATGTCAGTATATAACTGAATATGAAAAACCGTTAATCGCATCGTTCTAGGAAACCCGTGTATGTTATTCAGACACATATGGTGCGCACACTCTAGCTGCATTATATCAGACTGCGTCAAACATCGTAACATCTCAGATCAGTACAGGCCAGAACTTAATACGATATACTGATTTATTTTCAAGCAACTGAAAGGAGTTATTCGGCCAGGAAATATGCTGGTCTTAGTCAGGGAATAATAATTACCCCTTATTTTGCTACAATGATTATCAATCAAGTTCGATCTTTGTTTGTGTTTAGCAAGAGGTATGCCAAGACGGATTGCATATTCCACTTCCATCAATGATGTAGATAATTCGTTAAACGAGCACGCACGTTTACATGTCACAAACTCATGTTTTGTTTCGTTAAATAAAATGATCACATATTGTGTAGAATTGTACTTGAATCTCCAAATCTGACTATACCGAAAACATATGTATCAAGTCCGAGATGCCTTCTCTGGTAAGGGTTACCAGCATCATGTCGTCTACTTGAGTTGTGGCAGAACAGTCTATTCTCTGAATTTGAAGGCCATAATGTTGTTTTTCTAATTTCCGGAGTAGATCATCGATATATAACTTATATAGCAGGGCAGGCAAATTAGCACCTTGATTTGTTCCATGATGAACAGTGAACCATCTGGGTGTGACATGATTAAATATGACGAAGCATTGTATATTGGTAAGAAGTGAGCATAGACTTTGCCAAATTATTCCACTGATACCTCGTTTATAGAGTTTGTAGAGCAGACTGTTTGTCCAGACGCAATCAAATTCTTTTTGGGTATCGAGAAGACATGCAAATAACTTACTACCACGATCCTTTGTGAAGTTGACATATTCGTGAAAGAGGTAAGACATCATCATACAACGACCTCTCTGAAGCTCGTGCTGCAGGGACTGACAGCGATTGAATGAGTATATTTTGTATGCGGGTAAGTATGACTTTTTCAAATAGTTTATATATAGCTGTTAATATGGTTATGGCACGATATCCCGGTACTCACATCAAGTTTGTCATCGGAGAAAGAACTGAACGAAAAGCTGCTGTCCAAATTATCGTCACGCTTTAATCTCTTCTCTAACTGGAAAAACGAATTTGAAGATGTTGTTTCAGGTATACATGTACATATGGCCAATCTGATGTTAACATGTCAGTTTATAACTGAATATGAAAAACCGTTAATCGCATCGTTCTAGGTAATCCGTGTATGTTTTTCAGACACACATGGTGCGCACACTCTAGCTGCATTATATCAGACTGCGTCAAACATCGTAACATCTCAGATCAGTACAGGCCAGAACTTAATACGATATACTGATTTATTTTCAAGCAACTGAAAGGAGTTATTCGGCCAGGAAATATGCCGGTCTTAGTCAGGGAATAATAATTACCCCTTATTTTGCTACAATGATTATCAATCAAGTTCGATCTTTGTTTGTGTCTAGCAAGAGGTATGCCTAGACGGATTGCAGATTCCACTTCCATCAATGATGTAGAACATTCGTTAAACGAGCACGCACGTTTAAATGTCACAAACTCATGTTTTGTTTCGTTAAATAATATGATCACATATTGTGTAGAATTGTACTTGAATCTCCAAATCTGACTATACCGAAAAGATATGTATCAAGTCCGAGATGCCTTCTCTGGTAAGGGTTACCAGCATCATGTCGTCTACTTGAGTTGTGGCAGAACAGTCTATTCCCTGAATTTGAAGGCCATAATGTTGTTTTTCTAATTTCCGGAGTAGATCATCGATATATAACTTATATAGCAGGGCAGGCAAATTAATACCTTGATTTGTTCCATGGTGAACAGTGAACCATCTGGATGTGAGATGATCAAATATGACGAAGCATTGTATATTGGTAAGAAGTGAGCGTAGACTTTGCCAAATTATTCCACTGATACCTCGTTTATGGAGTTTGTAGAGCAGACTGTTTGTCCAAATGCAATCACATTATTTTTGAGTATCGTGAAGACATGCAAATAACTTACTACCACGGTCCTTTGTGAAGTTGACATATTCGTGAACAAGGTAAGACATCATCATACAACGACCTCTCTGAAACTCGTGCAGCAGGGACTGACAGCGATTAAATGAGTATATTGTTTTGTATGCGGGTAAGTATGACTTTTTCAAATTGTTTATATATAGCTGTTAATATGGTTATGGCACGATATTTATCAGTTATCCTTTGCTTTATTTTCGCCTTTATGAAGTTTGATCATCAAACCTCGTCTGGAGTCCCGGTACTCACATCAAGTTTGTCATCGGAGAAAGAGAAAGAACCGAACGAAAAGCTGCTGTCCAAATTGTCGTCACGCTTTAATCTCTTCTGTAACTGGAAAAAACGAAATTGAAGATGTTGTTTCAGGTATACATGTACATATGGCCAATGTGATGTTAACATGTCAGTATATAACTGAATATGAAAAACCGTTAATCGCATCGTTCTAGGAAACCCGTGTATGTTATTCAGACACATATGGTGCGCACACTCTAGCTGCATTATATCAGACTGCGTCAAACATCGTAACATCTCAGATCAGTACAGGCCAGAACTTAATACGATATACTGATTTATTTTCAAGCAACTGAAAGGAGTTATTCGGCCAGGAAATATGCTGGTCTTAGTCAGGGAATAATAATTACCCCTTATTTTGCTACAATGATTATCAATCAAGCTCAATCTTTGTTTGTGTTTAGCAAGAGGTATGCCAAGACGGATTGCAGATTCCACTTCCATCAATGATGTAGATAATTCGTTAAACGAGCACGCACGTTTACATGTCACAAATTCATGTTTTGTTTCGTTAAATAAAATGATCACATATTGTGTAGAATTGTACTTGAATCTACAAATCTGACTATACCGAAAACATATGTATCAAGTCCGAGATGCCTTCTCTGGTAAGGGTTACCAGCATCATGTCGTCTACTTGAGTTGTGGCAGAACAGTCTATTCCCTGAATTTGAAGGCCATAATGTTGTTTTTCTAATTTCCGGAGTAGATCATCGATATATAACTGATATAGCAGGGCAGGCAAATGAACACCTTGATTTGTTCCATGATGAACAGTGAACCATCTGGGTGTGACATGATTAAATATGACGAAGCATTGTATATTGGTAAGAAGTGAGCATAGACTTTGCCAAATTATTCCACTGATACCTCGTTTATAGAGTTTGTAGAGCAGACTGTTTGTCCAGACGCAATCAAATTCTTTTTGGGTATCGAGAAGACATGCAAATAACTTACTACCACGATCCTTTGTGAAGTTGACATATTCGTGAAAGAGGTAAGACATCATCATACAACGACCTCTCTGAAGCTCGTGCTGCAGGGACTGACAGCGATTAAATGAGTATATTTTGTATGCGGGTAAGTATGACTTTTTCAAATAGTTTATATATAGCTGTTAATATGGTTATGGCACGATATCCCGGTACTCACATCAAGTTTGTCATCGGAGAAAGAACTGAACGAAAAGCTGCTGTCCAAATTATCGTCACGCTTTAATCTCTTCTCTAACTGGAAAAAACGAAATTGAAGATGTTGTTTCAGGTATACATGTACATATGGCCAATCTGATGTTAACATGTCAGTTTATAACTGAATATGAAAAACCGTTAATCGCATCGTTCTAGGTAATCCGTGTATGTTTTTCAGACACATGTGGTGTGCACACTCTAGCTGCATTATACCAGACTGCGACAAACATCGTAACATCTCAGATCAGTACAGGCCAGAACTTAATACGATATACTGATTTATTTTCAAGCAACAGAAAGGAGTTTTTCGGCCAGGAAATATGCCGGTCTTAGTCAGGGAATAATAATTACCCCTTATTTTGCTACAATGATTATCAAGTACGATCTTTGTTTGTGTTTAGCAAGAGGTATGCCTAGACGGATTGCAGATTCCACTTCCATCAATGATGTAGAGAATTCGTTAAACGAGCACGCACGTTTAAATGTCACAAACTCATGTTTTGTTTCGTTAAATAAAATGATCACATATTGTGTATAATTGTACTTGAATCTCCAAATCTGACTATACCGAAAAGATATGTATCAAGTCCGAGATGCCTTCTCTGGTAAGGGTTACCAGCATCATGTCGTCTACTTGAGTTGTGGCAGAGCAGTCTATTCCCTGAATTTGAAGGCCATAATGTTGTTTTTCTAATTTCCGGAGTAGATCATCGATATATAACTTATATAGCAGGGCAGGCAAATTAATACCTTGATTTGTTCCATGGTGAACAGTGAACCATCTGGATGTGAGATGATCAAATATGACGAAGCATTGTATATTGGTAAGAAGTGAGCGTAGACTTTGCCAAATTATTCCACTGATACCTGGTTTATGGAGTTTGTAGAGCAGACTGTTTGTCCAAATGCAATCACATTATTTTTGAGTATCGTGAAGACATGCAAATAACTTACTACCACGGTCCTTTGTGAAGTTGACATATTCGTGAACGAGGTAAGACATCATCATATAACGACCTCTCTGAAACTCGTGCAGCAGGGACTGACAGCGATTAAATGAGTATATTGTTTTGTATGCGGGTATGTATGACTTTTTCAAATAGTTTATATATTGCTGTTAATATTGTTATGGCACGATATTTATCAGTTATCCTTTGCTTTATTTTCGCCTTTATGAAGATTGATCATCAAACCTCGTCTGGAGTCCCGGTACTCACATCAAGTTTGTCATCGGAGAAAGAACTGAACGAAAAGCTGCTGTCCAAATTATCGTCACGCTTTAATCTCTTCTCTAACTGGAAAAAACGAAATTGAAGATGTTGTTTCAGGTATACATGTACATATGGCCAATGTGATGTTGACATGTCAGTATATAACTGAATATGAAAAACCGTTAATCGCATCGTTCTAGGTAACCCGTGTATGTTTTTTCAGATACATATGGTGCGCACACTCTAGCTGCATTATATCAGACTGCGACAAACATCGTATCATCTCAGATCAGTACAGGCCAGAACTTAATACGATATACTGATTTATTTTCAAGCAACTTGAAGGAGTTATTCGTCCAGGAAATATGCCGGTCTTAGTCAGGGAATAATAATTACCCCTTATTTTGCTACAATGATTATCAAGTACGATCTTTGTTTGTGTTTAGCAAGAGGTATGCTAGACGGATTGCAGATTCCACTTCCATCAATGATGTATATAATTCGTTAAACGAGCACGCACGTTTACATGTCACAAACTCATGTTCTGTTTCGTTAAATAATATGATCACATATTGTGTAGAATTGTACTTGAATCTCCAAATCTGACTGTACCGAAAACATATGTATCAAGTGCGAGATGCCTTCTCTGGTAAGGGTTACCAGCATCATGTCGTCTACTTGAGTTGTGGCAGAACAGTCTTTTCCCTGAATTTGAAGGCCATAATGTTGTTTTTCTAATTTCCGGAGTAGATCATCGATATATAACTTATATAGCAGGGCAGGCAAATTAATACCTTGATTTGTTCCACGGTGAACAGTGAACCATCTGGATGTGAGATGATAAAATATGACGAAGCATTGTATATTGGTAAGAAGTGAGCGTAGACTTTGTCAAATTATTCCACTGATACCTCGTTTATGGAGTTTGTAGAGCAGACGGTTTGTTCAGACGCAATCAAATTCTGTATGAGTATCGAGAAGACATGCAAATAACTTACTACCACGATCCTTTGTGAAGTTGACATATTCGTGAATGAGGTAAGACATCATCATACAACGACCTCTCTGAAACTCGTGCTGCAGGGACTGACAGCGATTACATGAGTATATTGTTTTGTATGCGGGTAAGTATGACTTTTTCAAATAGTTTATATATAGCTGTTAATATGGTTATGGCACGATATTTATCAGTTATCCTTTGCTTTATTTTCGCCTTTATGAAGATTGATCATCGAACCTCGTCTGGAGTCCCGATACTCACATCAAGTTTGTCATCGGAGAAAGAACTGAACGAAAAGCTGCTGTCCAATTCATCGTCACGCTTTAATCTCTTCTGTAACTGGAAAAAACGAAATTGAAGATCTTGTTTCAGGTATACATGTACATATGGCCAATGTGATGTTGACATGTCACTTTATAACTGAATATGAAAAACCGTTAATCGCATCGTTCTAGGTAACCCGTGTATGTTTTTCAGACACATATGGTGCGCACACTCTAGCTGCATTATATCAGACTGCGACAAACATCGTAACATCTCAGATCAGTACAGGCCAGAACTTAATACAATATACTGATTTATTTTCAAGCAACTGAAAGGAGTTATTCGGCCAGGAAATATGCCGGTCTTAGTCAGGGAATAATAATTACCCCTTATTTTGCTACAATGATTATCTACCAATTACGATCTTTGTTTGTGTGTAGCAAGAGGTATGCTAGACGGATTGCAGATTCCACTTCCATCAATGATGTAGATAATTCGTTAAACGAGCACCCACGTTTACATGTCACAAACTCATGTCTTGTTTCGTTAAATAAAATAATCACATATTGTGTAGAATTGTACTTGAATCTCCAAATCTGACCATACCAAAAAGATATGTATCAAGTCCGAGATGCCCTCTCCGTTAAGGGTTACCAGCATCATGTCGTCTACTTGAGTTGTGGCAGAACAGTCTATTCCCTGAATTTGAAGGCCATAATGTTGTTTTTCTAATTTCCGGAGTAGATCATCGATATATAACTTATATAGCAGGGCAGGCAAATTAGTATCTTGATTTGTTCCATGGTGAACAGTGAACCATCTGGATGCGAGATGATCAAATATGACGAAGAATTGTATATTGGTAAGAAGTGAGCGTAGACTTTGCCAAATTATTCCACTGATACCTCGTTTATGGAGTTTGTAGAGCAGACTGTTTGTCCAAATGCAATCAAGTTATTTTTGAGTATCGTGAAGACATGCAAATAACTTACTACCACGGTCATTTGTGAAGTTGACATATTCGTGAATGAGGTAAGACATCATCATACAACGACCTCTCTGAAACTCGTGCTGAAGGGACTGACATCGATTAAATGAGTATATTGTTTTGTATGCGGGTATGTATGACTTTTTCAAATAGTTTATATATTGCTGTTAATATTGTTATGGCACGATATTTATCAGTTATCCTTTGCTTTATTTTCGCCTTTATGAAGATTGATCATCAAACCTCGTCTGGAGTCCCGGTACTCACATCAAGTTTGTCATCGGAGAAAGAACTGAACGAAAAGCTGCTGTCCAAATTATCGTCACGCTTTAATCTCTTCTCTAACTGGAAAAAACGAAATTGAAGATGTTGTTTCAGGTATACATGTACATATGGCCAATGTGATGTTAACATGTCAGTATATAACTGAATATGAAAAACCGTTAATCGCATCGTTCTAGGTAACCCGTGTATGTTTTTTCAGATACATATGGTGCGCACACTCTAGCTGCATTATATCAGACTGCGACAAACATCGTATCATCTCAGATCAGTACAGGCCAGAACTTAATACGATATACTGATTTATTTTCAAGCAACTTGAAGGAGTTATTCGTCCAGGAAATATGCCGGTCTTAGTCAGGGAATAATAATTACCCCTTATTTTGCTACAATGATTATCAAGTACGATCTTTGTTTGTGTTTAGCAAGAGGTATGCTAGACGGATTGCAGATTCCACTTCCATCAATGATGTATAGAATTCGTTAAACGAGCACGCACGTTTACATGTCACAAACTCATGTTCTGTTTCGTTAAATATAATGATCACATATTGTGTAGAATTGTACTTGAATCTCCAAATCTGACTGTACCGAAAACATAAGTTTCAAGTGCGAGATGCCTTCTCTGGTAAGGGTTACCAGCATCATGTCGTCTACTTGAGTTGTGGCAGAACAGTCTTTTCCCTGAATTCGAAGGCCATAATGTTGTTTTTCTAATTTCCGGAGTAGATCATCGATATATAACTTATATAGCAGGGCAGGCAAATTAATACCTTAATTTGTTCCATGGTGAACAGTGAACCATCTGGATGTGAGATGATAAAATATGACGAAGCATTGTATATTGGTAAGAAGTGAGCGTAGACTTTGTCAAATTATTCCACTGATACCTCGTTTATGGAGTTTGTAGAGCAGACGGTTTGTTCAGACGCAATCAAATTATGTATGAGTATCGAGAAGACATGCAAATAACTTACTACCACGATCCTTTGTGAAGTTGACATATTCGTGAATGAGGTAAGACATCATCATACAACGACCTCTCTGAAACTCGTGCTGCAGGGACTGACAGCGATTACATGAGTATATTGTTTTGTATGCGGGTAAGTATGACTTTTTCAAATAGTTTATATATAGCTGTTAATATGGTTATGGCACGATATTTATCAGTTATCCTTTGCTTTATTTTCGCCTTTATGAAGATTGATCATCGAACCTCGTCTGGAGTCCCGATACTCACATCAAGTTTGTCATCGGAGAAAGAACTGAACGAAAAGCTGCTGTCCAATTCATCGTCACGCTTTAATCTCTTCTGTAACTGGAAAAAACGAAATTGAAGATCTTGTTTCAGGTATACATGTACATATGGCCAATGTGATGTTGACATGTCACTTTATAACTGAATATGAAAAACCGTTAATCGCATCGTTCTAGGTAACCCGTGTATGTTTTTCAGACACATATGGTGCGCACACTCTAGCTGCATTATATCAGACTGCGACAAACATCGTAACATCTCAGATCAGTACAGGCCAGAACTTAATACAATATACTGATTTATTTTCAAGCAACTGAAAGGAGTTATTCGGCCAGGAAATATGCCGGTCTTAGTCAGGGAATAATAATTACCCCTTATTTTGCTACAATGATTATCTACCAATTACGATCTTTGTTTGTGTGTAGCAAGAGGTATGCTAGACGGATTGCAGATTCCACTTCCATCAATGATGTAGATAATTCGTTAAACGAGCACCCACGTTTACATGTCACAAACTCATGTCTTGTTTCGTTAAATAAAATAATCACATATTGTGTAGAATTGTACTTGAATCTCCAAATCTGACCATACCAAAAAGATATGTATCAAGTCCGAGATGCCCTCTCCGTTAAGGGTTACCAGCATCATGTCGTCTACTTGAGTTGTGGCAGAACAGTCTATTCCCTGAATTTGAAGGCCATAATGTTGTTTTTCTAATTTCCGGAGTAGATCATCGATATATAACTTATATAGCAGGGCAGGCAAATTAGTATCTTGATTTGTTCCATGGTGAACAGTGAACCATCTGGATGCGAGATGATCAAATATGACGAAGAATTGTATATTGGTAAGAAGTGAGCGTAGACTTTGCCAAATTATTCCACTGATACCTCGTTTATGGAGTTTGTAGAGCAGACTGTTTGTCCAAATGCAATCAAGTTATTTTTGAGTATCGTGAAGACATGCAAATAACTTACTACCACGGTCATTTGTGAAGTTGACATATTCGTGAATGAGGTAAGACATCATCATACAACGACCTCTCTGAAACTCGTGCTGAAGGGACTGACATCGATTAAATGAGTATATTGTTTTGTATGCGGGTATGTATGACTTTTTCAAATAGTTTTTATATTGCTGTTAATATTGTTATGGCACGATATTTATCAGTTATCCTTTGCTTTATTTTCGCCTTTATGAAGATTGATCATCAAACCTCGTCTGGAGTCCCGGTACTCACATCAAGTTTGTCATCGGAGAAAGAACTGAACGAAAAGCTGCTGTCCAAATTATCGTCACGCTTTAATCTCTTCTCTAACTGGAAAAAACGAAATTGAAGATGTTGTTTCAGGTATACATGTACATATGGCCAATGTGATGTTAACATGTCAGTATATAACTGAATATGAAAAACCGTTAATCGCATCGTTCTAGGTAACCCGTGTATGTTTTTTCAGATACATATGGTGCGCACACTCTAGCTGCATTATATCAGACTGCGACAAACATCGTATCATCTCAGATCAGTACAGGCCAGAACTTAATACGATATACTGATTTATTTTCAAGCAACTTGAAGGAGTTATTCGTCCAGGAAATATGCCGGTCTTAGTCAGGGAATAATAATTACCCCTTATTTTGCTACAATGATTATCAAGTACGATCTTTGTTTGTGTTTAGCAAGAGGTATGCTAGACGGATTGCAGATTCCACTTCCATCAATGATGTATAGAATTCGTTAAACGAGCACGCACGTTTACATGTCACAAACTCATGTTCTGTTTCGTTAAATAATATGATCACATATTGTGTAGAATTGTACTTGAATCTCCAAATCTGACTGTACCGAAAACATAAGTTTCAAGTGCGAGATGCCTTCTCTGGTAAGGGTTACCAGCATCATGTCGTCTACTTGAGTTGTGGCAGAACAGTCTTTTCCCTGAATTCGAAGGCCATAATGTTGTTTTTCTAATTTCCGGAGTAGATCATCGATATATAACTTATATAGCAGGGCAGGCAAATTAATACCTTGATTTGTTCCATGGTGAACAGTGAACCATCTGGATGTGAGATGATCAAATATGACGAAGCATTGTATATTGGTGAGAAGTGAGCGTAGACTTTGTCAAATTATTCCACTGATACCTCGTTTATGGAGTTTGTAGAGCAGACGGTTTGTTCAGACGCAATCAAATTCTTTATGAGTATCGAGAAGACATGCAAATAACTTACTACCACGATCCTTTGTGAAGTTGACATATTCGTGAATGGGGTAAGTCATCATCATACAACGACCTCTCTGAAACTCGTGCTGCAGGGACTGACAGCGATTACATGAGTATATTGTTTTGTATGCGGGTAAGTATGACTTTTTCAAATAGTTTATATATAGCTGTTAATATGGTTATGGCACGATATTTATCAGTTATCCTTTGCTTTATTTTCGCCTTTATGAAGATTGATCATCAAACCTTGTCTGGAGTCCCGGTACTCACATCAAGTTTGTCATCGGAGAAAGAACTGAACGAAAAGCTGCTATCCAAATCATCGTCACGCTTTAATCTCTTCTGTGACTGGAAAAACGAAATTGAAGATGTTGTTTCATGTATACATGTACATATGGCCAATGTGATGTTAACATGTCAGTTTATAACTGAATATGAAAAACCGTTAATCGCATCGTTATAGGTAATCCGTGTATGATTTTCAGACACATATGGTGCGCACACTCTAGCTGCATTATATCAGACTGCGACAAACATCGTATCATCTCAGATCAGTACAGGCCAGAACTTAATACGATATACTGATTTATTTTCAAGCAACTGAAAGGAGTTATTCGACCAGGAAATATGCTGGTCTTAGTCAGGGAATAATAATTACCCCTTATTTTGCTACAATGATTATCAATCAAGTACGATCTTTGTTTGTGTTTAGCAAGAGGTATGCCAAGACGGATTGAAAATTCCACTTCCATCAATGATGTAGATAATTCGTTAAACGAGCACGCACGTTTACATGTCACAAACTCATGTTTTGTTTCGTTACTAAATAATATGATCACATATTGTGTAGAATTGTACTTGAATCTCCAAATCTGACTATACCGAAAACATATGTATCAAGTCCGAGATGCCTTCTCTGGTAAGGGTTAGCAGCATCATGTCGTCTACTTGAGTTGTGGCAGAACAGTCTATTCCCTGAATTTGAAGGCCATAATGTTGTTTTTCTAATTTCCGGAGTAGATCATCGATATATAACTTATATAGCAGGACAGACAAATTAGTACCTTGATTTGTTCCACGATGAACAGTGAACCATCTGGATGTGACATGATCAAATATGACGAAGTATTGTATATTGGTAAGAAGTGAGCGTAGACTTTGCCAAATTATTCCACTGATACCTCGTTTATGGAGTTTGTAGAGCAGACTGTTTGTCCAAATGCAATAAAATTATTTTTGAGTATCGAGAAGACATGCAAATAACTTACTACCACGATCTTTTGTGAAGTTGACATATTCGTGAAAGAGGTAAGCCATCATCATACAACGACATCTCTGAAACTCGTGCTGCAGGGACTGACAGCGATTAAATGAGTATATTGTTTTGTATGCGGGTAAGTATGACTTTTTCAAATAGTTTATATATAGCTGTTAATATGGTTATGGCACGATATTTATCAGTTATCCTTTGCTTTATTTTCGCCTTTATGAAGATTGATCATCAAACCTCGTCTGGAGTCCTGGTACTCACATCAAGTTTGTCATCGGAGAAAGAGAAAGAACCGAACGAAAAGCTGCTGTCCAAATTATCGTCACGCTTTAATCTCTTCTGTAACTGGAAAAACGAAATTGAAGATGTTGTTTCAGGTATACATGTACATTCGGCCAATGTGATGTTAACATGTCAGTTTATAACTGAATATGAAAAAACGTTAATAGCATCGTTCTAGGTAATCCGTGTATGTTTTTCAGACACATATGGTGCGCATATTGTAGCTGCATTATATCACACTGCGACAAACATCGTAACATATCAGATCAGTACAGGCCAGAACTTAATACGATATACTGATTTTATTTTCAAGCAACTGAAAGGAGTTATCCGGCCAGGAAATATGCCGGTCTTAGTCAGGGAATAATAATTACCCCTTATTTTGCTACAATGATTATCTATCAATTACGATCTTTGTTTGTGTTTAGCAAGAGGTATGCCAAGACGGATTGCAGATTCCACTTCCATCAATGGTGTAGATAATTCGTTAAACGAGCACGCACGTTTACATGTCACAAACTCATGTTTTGTTTCGTTAAATAAAATGATCACATATTGTGTAGAATTGTACTTGATTCTCCAAATCTGACTATACCGAAAACATATGTATCAAGTCCGAGATGCCTTCTCTGGTAAGGGTTACCAGCATCATGTCGTCTACTTGAGTTGTGGCAGAACAGTCTATTCCCTGAATTTGAAGGCCATAATGTTGTTTTTCTCATTTCCGGAGTAGATCATCGATATATAACTTATATAGCAGGTCAGGCAAATGAGCACCTTAATTTGTTCCATGATGGACAGTGAACCATCTGAGTGTGACTTGATTAAATATGACGAAGCATTGTATATTGGTAAGAAGTGAGCATAGACTTTGCCAAAGTATTCCACTGATACCTCGTTTATAGAGTTTGTAGAGCAGACTGTTTGTCCAGACGTAATCAAATTATTTTTGGGTATCGAGAAGACATGCAAATAACTTACTACCACGATTCTTTGTGAAGTGGACATATTCGTGAAAGAGGTAAGACATCATCATACAACGACCCCTCTGAAACTCGTGCTGCAGGGACTGACAGCGATTAAATGAGTATATTGTTTTGTATGCGGGTAAGTATGACTTTTTCAAATAGTTTATATGTATCTGTTAATATGGTTATGGCACGATATTTATCAGTTATCCTTTGCTTTATGTTCGCCTTTATGAAGGTTGATCATCAAACATCGTCTGGAGTCCCGGTACTCACATCAAGTTTGTCATCGGAGAAAGAACTGAACGAAAAGCTGCTGTCCAAATCATCGTCACGCTTTAATCTCTTCTGTAACTGGAAAAACGAAATTGAAGATGTTGTTTCAGGTATACATGTACATATGGCCAATGTGATGTTAACATGTCAGTTTATAACTGAATATGAAAAACCGTTAATCGCATCGTTCTAGGTAATCCGTGTATGTTTTTCAGACATATATGGTGCGCACACTCTAGCTGCATCATATCAGACTGCGACAAACATCGTAACATCTCAGATCAGTACAGGCCAGAACTTAATACGATATACTGATTTATTTTCAAGCAACTGAAAGGAGTTATTCGGCCAGGAAATATGCCGGTCTTAGTCAGGGAATAATAATTACCCTTATTTTGCTACAATGATTATCTATCAATTACGATCTTTGTTTGTGTTTAGCAAGAGGTATGCTAGACGGATTGCAGATTCCACTTCCATCAATCATGTAGATAATTCGTTAAACGAGCACGCACGTTTACATGTCACAAACTCATGTCTTGCTTCGTTAAATAAAATGATCACATATTGTGTAGAATTGTACTTGAATCTCCAAATCTGACCATACCAAAAAGATATGTATCAAGTCCGAGATGCCTTCTCCGTTAAGGGTTACCGGCATCATGTCGTCTACTTGAGTTGTGGCAGAACAGTCTATTCCCTGAATTTGAAGGCCATAATGTTGTTTTTCTAATTTCCGGAGTAGATCATCGATATATAACTTATATAGCAGGGCAGGCAAATTAGTACCTTGATTTGTTCCATGGTGAACAGTGAACCATCTGGATGCGAGATGATCAAATATGACGAAGAATTGTATATTGGTAAGAAGTGAGCGTAGACTTTGCCAAATTATTCCACTGATACCTCGTTTATAGAGTTTGTAGAGCAGACTGTTTGTCCAAATGAAATCAAGTTATTTTTGAGTATCGTGAAGACATGCAAATAACTTACTACCACGGTCCTTTGTGAAGTTGACATATTCGTGAATGAGGTAAGACATCATCATACAACGACCTCTCTGAAACTCGTGCAGCAGGGACTGACAGCGATTAAATGAGTATATTGTTTTGTATGCGGGTAAGTATGACTTTTTCAAATAGTTTATATATAGCTGTTAATATGGTTATGGCACGATATTTATCAGTTATCCTTTGCTTTATTTTCGCCTTTATGAAGTTTGATCATCAAACCTCGTCTGGAGTCCCGGTACTCACATCAAGTTTGTCATCGGAGAAA
The DNA here is from genome assembly GCA_032622095.1 of Siphonodentalium dalli. Lineage (NCBI taxonomy): Eukaryota > Metazoa > Mollusca > Scaphopoda > Gadilida > Siphonodentaliidae > Siphonodentalium > Siphonodentalium dalli. Next base: position 183,742,019 of record CP136063.1, read on the forward strand.
GAGAAAGAACCGAACGAAAAGCTGCTGTCCAAATTGTCGTCACGCTTTAATCTCTTCTGTAACTGGAAAAAACGAAATTGAAGATGTTGTTTCAGGTATACATGTACATATGGCCAATGTGATGTTAACATGTCAGTATATAACTGAATATGAAAAACCGTTAATCGCATCGTTCTAGGTAACCCGTGTATGTTATTCAGACACATATGGTGCGCACACTCTAGCTGCATTATATCAGACTGCGTCAAACATCGTAACATCTCAGATCAGTACAGGCCAGAACTTAATACGATATACTGATTTATTTTCAAGCAACTGAAAGGATTTTTTCGGCCAGGAAATATGCTGGTCTTAGTCAGGGAATAATAATTACCCCTTATTTTGCTACAATGATTATCAATCAAGTTCGATCTTTGTTTGTGTTTAGCAAGAGGTATGCCAAGACGGATTGCAGATTCCACTTCCATCAATGATGTAGATAATTCGTTAAACGAGCACGCACGTTTACATGTCACAAACTCATGTTTTGTTTCGTTAAATAAAATGATCACATATTGTGTAGAATTGTACTTGAATCTCCAAATCTGACTATACCGAAAACATATGTATCAAGTCCGAGATGCCTTCTCTGGTAAGCGTTACCAGCATCATGTCGTCTACTTGAGTTGTGACAGAACAGTCTATTCCCTGAATTTGAAGGCCATAATGTTGTTTTTCTAATTTCCGGAGTAGATCATCGATATATAACTTATATAGCAGGGCAGGCAAATGAGCACCTTGATTTGTTCCATGATGAACAGTGAACCATCTGGGTGTGACATGATTAAATATGACGAAGCATTGTATATTGGTAAGAAGTGAGCATAGACTTTGCCAAATTATTCCACTGATACCTCGTTTATAGAGTTTGTAGAGCAGACTGTTTGTCCAGACGCAATCAAATTCTTTTTGGGTATCGAGAAGACATGCAAATAACTTACTACCACGATCCTTTGTGAAGTTGACATATTCGTGAAAGAGGTAAGACATCATCATACAACGACCTCTCTGAAGCTTGTGCTGCAGAGACTGGCAGCGATTAAATGAGTATATTTTGTATGCGGGTAAGTATGACTTTTTCAAATAGTTTATATATAGCTTTTAATATGGTTATGGCACGATATCGCGGTACTCACATCAAGTTTGTCATCGGAGAAAGAACTGAACGAAAAGCTGCTGTCCAAATTATCGTCACGCTTTAATCTCTTCTCTAACTGGAAAAACGAAATTGAAGATGTTGTTTCAGGTATACATGTACATATGGCCAATCTGATGTTAACATGTCAGTTTATAACTGAATATGAAAAACCGTTAATCGCATCGTTCTAGGTAATCCGTGTATGTTTTTCAGACACATGGTGTGCACACTCTAGCTGCATTATACCAGACTGCGACAAACATCGTAACATCTCAGATCAGTACAGGCCAGAACTTAATACGATATACTGATTTATTTTCAAGCAACAGAAAGGAGTTTTTCGGCCAGGAAATATGCCGGTCTTAGTCAGGGAATAATAATTACCCTTATTTTGCTACAATGATTATCAAGTACGATCTTTGTTTGTGTTTAGCAAGAGGTATGCCTAGACGGATTGCACTTCCATCAATGATGTAGAGAATTCGTTAAACGAGCATGCACGTTTAAATGTCACAAACTCATGTTTTGTTTCGTTAAATAAAATGATCACATATTGTGTAGAATTGTACTTGAATCTCCAAATCTGACTATACCGAAAAGATATGTATCAAGTCCGAGATGCCTTCTCTGGTAAGGGTTACCAGCATCATGTCGTCTACTTGAGTTGTGGCAGAACAGTCTATTCCCTGAATTTGAAGGCCATAATGTTGTTTTTCTAATTTCCGGAGTAGATCATCGTTATATAACTTATATAGCAGGGCAGGCAAATGAGCACCTTGATTTGTTCCATGATGAACAGTGAACCATCTGGGTGTGACATGATTAAATATGACGAAGCATTGTATATTGGTAAGAAGTGAGCATAGACTTTGCCAAATTATTCCACTGATACCTCGTTTATAGAGTTTGTAGAGCAGACTGTTTGTCCAGACGCAATCAAATTCTTTTTGGGTATCGAGAAGACATGCAAATAACCTACTACCACGATCCTTTGTGAAGTTGACATATTCGTGAAAGAGGTAAGACATCATCATACAACGACCTCTCTGAAGCTCGTGCTGCAGGGACTGACAGCGATTAAATGAGTATATTTTGTATGCGGGTAAGTATGACTTTTTCAAATAGTTTATATATAGCTGTTAATATGGTTATGGCACGATATCTATCCCGGTACTCACATCAAGTTTGTCATCGGAGAAAGAACTGAACGAAAAGCTGCTGTCCAAATTATCGTCACGCTTTAATCTCTTCTCTAACTGGAACAACGAAATTGAAGATGTTGTTACAGGTATACATGTACATATGGCCAATGTGATGTTAACATGTCAGTTTATAACTGAATATGAAAAACCGTTAATCGCATCGTTCTAGGTAATCCGTGTATGTTTTTCAGACACATTTGGTGCGCACACTCTAGCTGCATTATATCAGACTGCGACAAACATCGTAACATCTCAGATCAGTACAGACCAGAACTTAATACGATATACTGATTTATTTTCAAGCAACTGAAAGGAGTTATCCGGCCAGGAAATATGCCGGTCTTAGTCAGGGAATAATAATTACCCCTTATTTTGCTACAATGATTATCAAGTACGATCTTTGTTTGTGTTTAGCAAGAGGTATGCTAGACGGATTGCAGATTCCACTTCCATCAATGATGTATAGAATTCGTTAAACGAGCACGCACGTTTACATGTCACAAACTCATGTTCTGTTTCGTTAAATATTATGATCACATATTGTGTAGAATTGTACTTGAATCTCCAAATCTGACTGTACCGAAAACATATGTATCAAGTGCGAGATGCCTTCTCTGGTAAGGGTTACCAGCATCATGTCGTCTACTTGAGTTGTGGCAGAACAGTCTTTTCCCTGAATTCGAAGGCCATAATGTTGTTTTTTCTAATTTCCGGAGTAGATCATCGATATATAACTTATATAGCAGGGCAGGCAAATTAATACCTTGAGTTGTTCGCATCATTCTAGGTAACCCGTGTATGTTTTTCAGACACACATGGTGCGCACACTCTAGCTGCATTATATCAGACTGCGACAAACATCGTAACATCTCAGATCAGTACAGGCCAGAACTTAATACGATATACTGATTTATTTTCAAGCAACTGGAAGGAGTTATTCGGCCAGGAAATATGCCGGTCTTAGTCAGGGAATAATAATTACCCCTTATTTTGCTACAATGATTATCTATCAAGTACGATCTTTGTTTGTGTTTAGCAAGAGGTATGCCAAGACGGATTGCAGATTCCACTTCCATCAATGATGTAGAGAATTCGTTAAACGAGCACGCACGTTTAAATGTCACAAACTCATGTTTTGTTTCGTTGAATAAAATGATCACATATTGTGTAGAATTGTACTTGAATCTCCAAATCTGACTATACCGAAAAGATATGTATCAAGTCCGAGATGCCTTCTCTGGTAAGGGTTACCAGCATCATGTCGTCTACTTGAGTTGTGGCAGAACAGTCTATTCCCTGAATTTGAAGGCCATCATGTTGTTTTTCTAATTTCCGGAGTATATCATCGATATATAACTTATATAGCAGGGCAGGTAAATTAATAACTTGATTTGTTCCATGGTGAACAGTGAACCATCTGGATGTGAGATGATCAAATATGACGAAGCATTGTATATTGGTAAGAAGTGGGCGTAGACTTTGCCAAATTATTCCACTGATACCTCGTTTATGGAGTTTGTAGAGCAGACTGTTTGTCCAAATGCAATCACATTATTTTTGAGTATCGTGAAGACATGCAAATAACTTACTACCACGGTCCTTTGTGAAGTTGACATATTCGTGAACGAGGTAAGACATCATCATACAACGGCCTCTCTGAAACTCGTGCAGCAGGGTCTGACAGCGATTAAATGAGTATATTGTTTTGTATGCGGGTAAGTATGACTTTTTCAAATAGTTTATATATAGCTGTTAATATGGTTATGGCACGATATTTATCAGTTATCCTTTGCTTTATTTTCGCCTTTATGAAGTTTGATCATCAAACCTCGTCTGGAGTCCCGGTACTCACATCAAGTTTGTCATCGGAGAAAGAGAAAGAACCGAACGAAAAGCTGCTGTCCAAATTGTCGTCACGCTTTAATCTCTTCTGTAACTGGAAAAAACGAAATTGAAGATGTTGTTTCAGGTATACATATACATATGGCCAATGTGATGTTAACATGTCAGTATATAACTGAATATGAAAAACCGTTAATCGCATCGTTCTAGGTAACCCGTGTATGTTATTCAGACACATATGGTGCGCACACTCTAGCTGCATTATATCAGACTGCGTCAAACATCGTAACATCTCAGATCAGTACAGGCCAGAACTTAATACGATATACTGATTTATTTTCAAGCAACTGAAAGGAGTTATTCGGCCAGGAAATATGCTGGTCTTAGTCAGGGAATAATAATTACCCCTTATTTTGCTACAATGATTATCAATCAAGTTCGATCTTTGTTTGTGTTTAGCAAGAGGTATGCCAAGACGGATTGCAGATTCCACTTCCATCAGTGATGTAGATAATTCGTTAAACGAGCACGCACGTTTACATGTCACAAACTCATGTTTTGTTTCGTTAAATAAAATGATCACATATTGTGTAGAATTGTACTTGAATCTCCAAATCTGACTATACCGAAAACATATGTATCAAGTCCGAGATGCCTTCTCTGGTAAGGGTTACCAGCATCATGTCGTCTACTTGAGTTGTGGCAGAACAGTCTATTCCCTGAATTTGAAGGCCATAATGTTGTTTGTCTAATTTCCGGAGTAGATCATCGTTATATAACTTATATAGCAGGGCAGGCAAATGAGCACCTTGATTGGTTCCATGATGAACAGTGAACCATCTGGGTGTGACATGATTAAATATGACGAAGCATTGTATATTGGTAAGAAGTGAGCATAGACTTTGCCATATTATTCCACTGATACCTCGTTTATAGAGTTTGTAGAGCAGACTGTTTGTCCAGACGCAATCAAATTCTTTTTGGGTATCGAGAAGACATGCAAATAACTTACTACCACGATCCTTTGTGAAGTTGACATATTCGTGAAAGAGGTAAGACATCATCATACAACGACCTCTCTGAAGCTCGTGCTGCAGGGACTGACAGCGATTGAATGAGTATATTTTGTATGCGGGTAAGTATGACTTTTTCAAATAGTTTATATATATCTGTTAATATGGTTGTGGCACGATATCTATCCCGGTACTCACATCAAGTTTGTCATCGGAGAAAGAACTGAACGAAAAGCTGCTGTCCAAATTATCGTCACGCTTTAATCTCTTCTCTAACTGGAAAAACGAAATTGAAGATGTTGTTACAGGTATACATGTACATATGGCCAATGTGATGTTGACATGTCACTTTATAACTGAATATGAAAAACCGTTAATCGCATCGTTCTAGGTAACCCGTGTATGTTTTTCAGACACATATGGTGCGCACACTCTAGCTGCATTATATCAGACTGCGACAAACATCGTAACATCTCAGATAAGTACAGACCAGAACTTAATACAATATACTGATTTATTTTCAAGCAACTGAAAGGAGTTATTCGGCCAGGAAATATGCCGGTCTTAGTCAGGGAATAATAATTACCCCTTATTTTGTTACAATGATTATCTACCAATTACGATCTTTGTTTGTGTCTAGCAAGAGGTATGCTAGACGGATTGCAGATTCCACTTCCATCAATGATGTAGATAATTCGTTAAACGATCACGCACGTTTACATGTCACAAACCCATGTTTTGTTTCGTTAAATAAAATGATCACATATTGTGTAGAATTGTACTTGAATCTCCAAATCTGACTATACCAAAAAGATATGTATCAAGTCCGAGATGCCTTCTCTGGTAATGGTTACCAGCATCATGTCGTCTACTTTTGTTGTGACAGAACAGTCTATTCCCTGAATTGGAAGGCCATAATGTTGTTTTTTCTAATTTCCGGAGTAGATCATCGATAGATAACTTATATAGCAGGGCAGGCAAATTATTACCTTGATTTGTTCCATGGTGAACAGTGAACCATCTGGATGCGAGATGATCAAATATGACGAAGCATTGTATATTGGTAAGAAGTGAGCGTAGACTTTGCCAAATTATTCCACTGATACCTCGTTTATGGAGTTTGTAGAGCAGACTATTTGTCCAGACGCAATCAAATTATTTTTGAGTATCGAGAAGACATGCAAATAACTTACTACAACGATCATTTGTGAAGTTGACATATTCGTGAAAGAGGTAAGACATCATCATACAACGACCTCTCTGAAACTCGTGATGCAGTGACTGACAGCGATTAAATGAGTATATTTTTTTGTATGCGGGTAAGTATGACTTTTTCAAATAGTTTATATATTGCTGTTAATATTGTTATGGCACGATATTTATCAGTTATCCTTTGCTTTATTTTCGCCTTTATGAAGATTGATCATCAAACCTCGTCTGGAGTCCCGGTACTCACATCAAGTTTGTCATCGGAGAAAGAACTGAACGAAAAGCTGCTGTCCAATTCATCGTCACGCTTTAATCTCTTCTGTATCTGGAAAAAACGAAATTAAAGATCTTGTTTCAGGTATACATGTACATATGGCCAATGTGATGTTGACATGTCACTTTATAACTGAATATGAAAAACCGTTAATCGCATCGTTCTAGGTAACCCGTGTATGTTTTTCAGACACATATGGTGCGCACACTCTAGCTGCATTATATCAGACTGCGACAAACATCGTAACATCTCAGATCAGTACAGTCCAGAACTTAATACAATATACTGATTTATTTCCAAGCAACTGAAAGGAGTTATTCGGCCAGGAAATATGCCGGTCTTAGTCAGGGAATAATAATTACCCCTTATTTTGCTACAATGATTATCAAGTACGATCTTTGTTTGTGTTTAGCAAGAGGTATGCCTAGACGGATTGCAGATTCCACTTCCATCAATGATGTAGAGAATTCGTTAAACGAGCACGCACGTTTAAATGTCACAAACTCATGTTTTGTTTCGTTAAATAAAATGATCACATATTGTGTAGAATGGTACTTGAATCTCCAAATCTGACTATACCGAAAACATATGTATCAAGTGCGAGATGCCTTCTCTGGTAAGGGTTACCAGCATCATGTCGTCTACTTGAGTTGTGACAGAACAGTCTTTTCCCTGAATTCGAAGGCCATAATGTTGTTTTTCTAATTTCCGGAGTAGATCATCGATATATAACTTATATAGCAGGGCAGGCAAATTAATACCTTGATTTGTTCCATGGTGAACAGTGAACCATCTGGATGTGAGATGATCAAATATGACGAAGCATTGTATATTGGTAAGAAGTGAGCGTAGACTTTGTCAAATGATTCCACTGATACCTCGTTTATGGAGTTTGTAGAGCAGACGGTTTGTTCAGACGCAATCAAATTCTTTATGAGTATCGAGAAGACATGCAAATAACTTACTACCACGATCCTTTGTGAAGTTGACATATTCGTGAATGAGGTAAGACATCATCATACAACGACCTCTCTGAAACTCGTGCTGCAGGGACAGACAGCGAATACATGAGTATATTGTTTTGTATGCGGGTAAGTATGACTTTTTCAAATAGTTTATATATAGCTGTTAATATGGTTATGGCACGATATTTATCAGTTATCCTTTGCTTTATTTTCGCCTTTATGAAGATTGATCATCAAACCTCGTCTGGAGTCCCGGTACTCACATCAAGTTTGTCATCGGAGAAAGAGAAAGAACCGAACGAAAAGCTGCTGTCCAAATTGTCGTCACGCTTTAATCTCTTCTGTAACTGGAAAAAACGAAATTGAAGATGTTGTTTCAGGTATACATGTACATATGACCAATGTGATGTTAACATGTCAGTATATAACTGAATATGAAAAACCGTTAATCGCATCGTTCTAGGTACCCGTGTATGTTATTCAGACACATATGGTGCGCACACTCTAGCTGCATTATATCAGACTGCGTCAAACATCGTAACATCTCAGATCAGTACAGGCCAGAACTTAATACGATATACTGATTTATTTTCAAGCAACTGAAAGGAGTTATTCGGCCAGGAAATATGCTGGTCTTAGTCAGGGAATAATAATTACCCCTTATTTTGCTACAATGATTATCAATCAAGTTCGATCTTTGTTTGTGTTTAGCAAGAGGTATGCCAAGACGGATTGCAGATTCCACTTCCATCAATGATGTAGATAATTCGTTAAACGAGCACGCACGTTTACATGTCACAAACTCATGTTTTGTTTCGTTAAATAAAATGATCACATATTGTGTAGAATTGTACTTGAATCTCCAAATCTGACTATACCGAAAACATATGTATCAAGTCCGAGATGCCTTCTCTGGTAAGGGTTACCAGCATCATGTCGTCTACTTGAGTTGTGACAGAACAGTCTATTCCCTGAATTTGAAGGCCATAATGTTGTTTTTCTAATTTCCGGAGTAGATCATCGATATATAACTTATATAGCAGGGCAGGCAAATGAGCACCTTGATTTGTTCCATGATGAACAGTGAACCATCTGGGTGTGACATGATCAAATATGACGAAGCATTGTATATTGGTAAGAAGTGAGCGTAGACTTTGCCAAATTATTCCACTGATACCTCGTTTATGGAGTTTGTAGAGCAGACTGTTTGTCCAGACGCAATCAAATTCTTTTTGGGTATCGAGAAGACTTGCAAATAACTTACTACCACGATCCTTTGTGAAGTTGACATATTCGTGAAAGAGGTAAGACATCATCATACAACGACCTCTCTGAAGCTCGTGCTGCAGGGACTGACAGCGATTAAATGTGTATATTTTGTATGCGGGTAAGTATGACTTTTTCAAATAGTTTATATATAGCTGTTAATATGGTTATGGCACGATATCCCGGCACTCACATCAAGTTTGTCATCGGAGAAAGAACTGAACGAAAAGCTGCTGTCCAAATTATCGTCACGCTTTAATCTCTTCTCTAACTGGAAAAACGAAATTGAAGATGTTGTTTCAGGTATACATGTACATATGGCCAATCTGATGTTAACATGTCAGTTTATAACTGAATATGAAAAACCGTTAATCGCATCGTTCTAGGTAATCCGTGTATGTTTTTCAGACACATATGGTGTGCACACTCTAGCTGCATTATACCAGACTGCGACAAACATCGTAACATCTCAGATCAGTACAGGCCAGAACTTAATACGATATACTGATTTATTTTCAAGCAACAGAAAGGAGTTTTTCGGCCAGGAAATATGCCGGTCTTAGTCAGGGAATAATAATTACCCCTTATTTTGCTACAATGATTATCAAGTACGATCTTTGTTTGTGTTTAGCAAGAGGTATGCCTAGACGGATTGCAGATTCCACTTCCATCAATGATGTAGAGAATTCGTTAAACGAGCACGCACGTTTAAATGTCACAAACTCATGTTTTGATTCGTTAAATAAAATGATCACATATTGTGTAGAATTGTACTTGAATCTCCAAATCTGACTATACCGAAAAGATATGTATCAAGTCCGAGATGCCTTCTCTGGTAAGGGTTACCAGCATCATGTCGTCTACTTGAGTTGTGGCAGAACAGTCTATTCCCTGAATTTGAAGGCCATAATGTTGTTTTTCTAATTTCCGGAGTAGATCATCGATATATAACTTATATAGCAGGGCAGGCAAATTAATACCTTGATTTGTTCCATGGTGAACAGTGAACCATCTGGATGTGAGATGATCAAATATGACGAAGCATTGTATATTGGTAAGAAGTGAGCGTAGACTTTGCCAAATTATTCCACTGATACCTCGTTTATGGAGTTTGTAGAGCAGACTGTTTGTCCAAATGCAATCACATTATTTTTGAGTATCGTGAAGATATGCAAATAACTTAATACCACGGTCCTTTGTGAAGTTGACATATTCGTGAACGAGGTAAGACATCATCATACAACGACCTCTCTGAAACTCGTGCAGCAGGGACTGACAGCGATTAAATGAGTATATTGTTTTATATGCGGGTAAGTATGACTTTTTCAAATTGTTTATATATAGCTGATAATATGGTTATGGCACGATATTTATCAGTTATCCTTTGCTTTATTTTCGCCTTTATGAAGTTTGATCATCAAACCTCGTCTGGAGTCCCGGTACTCACATCAAGTTTGTCATCGGAGAAAGAGAAAGAACCGAACGAAAAGCTGCTGTCCAAATTGTCGTCACGCTTTAATCTCTTCTGTAACTGGAAAAAACGAAATTGAAGATGTTGTTTCAGGTATACATGTACATATGGCCAATGTGATGTTAACATGTCAGTATATAACTGAATATGAAAAACCGTTAATCGCATCGTTCTAGGTAACCCGTGTATGTTATTCAGACACATATGGTGCGCACACTCTAGCTGCATTATATCAGACTGCGTCAAACATCGTAACATCTCAGATCAGTACAGGCCAGAACTTAATACGATATACTGATTTATTTACAAGCAACTGAAAGGAGTTATTCGGCCAGGAAATATGCTGGTCTTAGTCAGGGAATAATAATTACCCCTTATTTTGCTACAATGATTATCAATCAAGTTCGATCTTTGTTTGTGTTTAGCAAGAGGTATGCCAAGACGGATTGCAGATTCCACTTCCATCAATGATGTAGATAATTCGTTAAACGAGCACGCACGTTTACATGTCACAAACTCATGTTTTGTTTCGTTAAATAAAATGATCACATATTGTGTAGAATTGTACTTGAATCTCCAAATCTGACTATACCGAAAACATATGTATCAAGTCCGAGATGCCTTCTCTGGTAAGGGTTACCAGCATCATGTCGTCTACTTGAGTTGTGACAGAACAGTCTATTCCCTGAATTTGAAGGCCATAATGTTGTTTTTCTAATTTCCGGAGTAGATCATCGATATATAACTTATATAGCAGGGCAGGCAAATGAGCACCTTGATTTGTTCCATGATGAACAGTGAACCATCTGGGTGTGACATGATTAAATATGACGAAGCATTGTATATTGGTAAGAAGTGAGCATAGACTTTGCCAAATTATTCCACTGATACCTCGTTTATAGAGTTTGTAGAGCAGACTGTTTGTCCAGACGCAATCAAATTCTTTTTGGGTATCGAGAAGACATGCAAATAACTTACTACCACGATCCTTTGTGAAGTTGACATATTCGTGAAAGAGGTAAGACATCATCATACAACGACCTCTCTGAAGCTCGTGCTGCAGGGACTGACAGCGATTAAATGTGTATATTTTGTATGCGGGTAAGTATGACTTTTTCAAATAGTTTATATATAGCTGTTAATATGGTTATGGCACGATATCCCGGTACTCACATCAAGTTTGTCATCGGAGAAAGAACTGAACGAAAAGCTGCTGTCCAAATTATCGTCACGCTTTAATCTCTTCTCTAACTGGAAAAACGAAATTGAAGATGTTGTTTCAGGTATACATGTACATATGGCCAATCTGATGTTAACATGTCAGTTTATAACTGAATATGAAAAACCGTTAATCGCATCGTTCTAGGTAATCCGTGTATGTTTTTCAGACACATATGGTGTGCACACTCTAGCTGCATTATACCAGACTGCGACAAACATCGTAACATCTCAGATCAGTACAGGCCAGAACTTAATACGATATACTGATTTATTTTCAAGCAACAGAAAGGAGTTTTTCGGCCAGGAAATATGCCGGTCTTAGTCAGGGAATAATAATTACCCCTTATTTTGCTACAATGATTATCAAGTACGATCTTTGTTTGTGTTTAGCAAGAGGTATGCCTAGACGGATTGCAGATTCCACTTCCATCAATGATGTAGAGAATTCGTTAAACGAGCACGAACGTTTAAATGTCACAAACTCATGTTTTGTTTCGTTAAATAAAATGATCACATATTGTGTAGAATTGTACTTGAATCTCCAAATCTGACTATACCGAAAAGATATGTATCAAGTCCGAGATGCCTTCTCTGGTAAGGGTTACTAGCATCATGTCGTCTACTTGAGTTGTGGCAGAACAGTCTATTCCCTGAATTTGAAGGCCATAATGTTGTTTTTCTAATTTCCGGAGTAGATCATCGATATATAACTTATATAGCAGGGCAGGCAAATTAATACCTTGATTTGTTCCATGGTGAACAGTGAACCATCTGGATGTGAGATGATCAAATATGACGAAGCATTGTATATTGGTAAGAAGTGAGCGTAGACTTTGCCAAATTATTCCACTGATACCTCGTTTATGGAGTTTGTAGAGCAGACTGTTTGTCCAAATGCAATCACATTATTTTTGAGTATCGTGAAGACATGCAAATAACTTAATACCACGGTCCTTTGTGAAGTTGACATATTCGTGAACGAGGTAAGACATCATCATACAACGACCTCTCTGAAACTCGTGCAGCAGGGACTGACAGCGATTAAATGAGTATATTGTTTTATATGCGGGTAAGTATGACTTTTTCAAATTGTTTATATATAGCTGTTAATATGGTTATGGCACGATATTTATCAGTTTTCCTTTGCTTTATTTTCGCCTTAATGAAGTTTGATCATCAAACCTCGTCTGGAGTCCCGGTACTCACATCAAGTTTGTCATCGGAGAAAGAGAAAGAACCGAACGAAAAGCTGCTGTCCAAATTGTCGTCACGCTTTAATCTCTTCTGTAACTGGAAAAAACGAAATTGAAGATGTTGTTTCAGGTATACATGTACATATGGCCAATGTGATGTTAACATGTCAGTATATAACTGAATATGAAAAACCGTTAATCGCATCGTTCTAGGTAACCCGTGTATGTTATTCAGACACATATGGTGCGCACACTCTAGCTGCATTATATCAGACTGCGTCAAACATCGTAACATCTCAGATCAGTACAGGCCAGAACTTAATACGATATACTGATTTATTTACAAGCAACTGAAAGGAGTTATTCGGCCAGGAAATATGCTGGTCTTAGTCAGGGAATAATAATTACCCCTTATTTTGCTACAATGATTATCAATCAAGTTCGATCTTTGTTTGTGTTTAGCAAGAGGTATGCCAAGACGGATTGCAGATTCCACTTCCATCAATGATGTAGATAATTCGTTAAACGAGCACGCACGTTTACATGTCACAAACTCATGTTTTGTTTCGTTAAATAAAATGATCACATATTGTGTAGAATTGTACTTGAATCTCCAAATCTGACTATACCGAAAACATATGTATCAAGTCCGAGATGCCTTCTCTGGTAAGGGTTACCAGCATCATGTCGTCTACTTGAGTTGTGACAGAACAGTCTATTCCCTGAATTTGAAGGCCATAATGTTGTTTTTCTAATTTCCGGAGTAGATCATCGATATATAACTTATATAGCAGGGCAGGCAAATGAGCACCTTGATTTGTTCCATGATGAACAGTGAACCATCTGGGTGTGACATGATTAAATATGACGAAGCATTGTATATTGGTAAGAAGTGAGCATAGACTTTGCCAAATTATTCCACTGATACCTCGTTTATAGAGTTTGTAGAGCAGACTGTTTGTCCAGACGCAATCAAATTCTTTTTGGGTATCGAGAAGACATGCAAATAACTTACTACCACGATCCTTTGTGAAGTTGACATATTCGTGAAAGAGGTAAGACATCATCATACAACGACCTCTCTGAAGCTCGTGCTGCAGGGACTGACAGCGATTAAATGTGTATATTTTGTATGCGGGTAAGTATGACTTTTTCAAATAGTTTATATATAGCTGTTAATATGGTTATGGCACGATATCCCGGTACTCACATCAAGTTTGTCATCGGAGAAAGAACTGAACGAAAAGCTGCTGTCCAAATTATCGTCACGCTTTAATCTCTTCTCTAACTGGAAAAGCGAAATTGAAGATGTTGTTTCAGGTATACATGAACATATGGCCAATCTGATGTTAACATGTCAGTTTATAACTGAATATGAAAAACCGTTAATCGCATCGTTCTAGGTAATCGGTGTATGTTTTTCAGACACATATGGTGTGCACACTCTAGCTGCATTATACCAGACTGCGACAAACATCGTAACATCTCAGATCAGTACAGGCCAGAACTTAATACGATATACTGATTTATTTACAAGCAACTGAAAGGAGTTATTCGGCCAGGAAATATGCTGGTCTTAGTGAGGGAATAATAATTACCCCTTATTTTGCTACAATGATTATCAATCAAGTTCGATCTTTGTTTGTGTTTAACAAGAGGTATGCCAAGACGGATTGCAGATTCCACTTCCATCAATGATGTAGATAATTCGTTAAACGAGCACGCACGTTTACATGTCACAAACTCATGTTTTGTTTCGTTAAATAAAATGATCACATATTGTGTAGAATTGTACTTGAATCTCCAAATCTGACTATACCGAAAAGATATGTATGAAGTCCGAGATATTTTCTCTGGTAAGGGTTACCAGCATCATGTCGTCTACTTGAGTTGTGGCAGAACAGTCTATTCCCTGAATTTGAAGGCCATAATGTTGTTTTTCTAATTTTCGGAGTAGATCATCGATATATAACTTATATAGCAGGGCAGGCAAATGGCACCTTGATTTGTTCCATGATGAACAGTGAACCATCTGGGTGTGACATGATAAAATATGACGAAGCATTGTATATTGGTAAAAAGTGAGCATAGACTTTGCCAAATTATTCCACTGATACCTCGTTTATAGAGTTTGTAGAGCAGACTGTTTGTCCAGACGCAATCAAATTCTTTTTGGGTATCGGGAAGACATGCAAATAACTTACTACCACGATCCTTTGTGAAGTTGACATATTCGTGAAAGAGGTAAGACATCATCATACAACGACCTCTCTGAAGCTCGTGCTGCAGGGACTGACAGCGATTGAATGAGTATATTTTGTATGCGGGTAAGTATGACTTTTTCAAATAGTTTATATATAGCTGTTAATATGGTTATGGCACGATATCCCGGTACTCACATCAAGTTTGTCATCGGAGAAAGAACTGAACGAAAAGCTGCTGTCCAAATTATCGTCACGCTTTAATCTCTTCTCTAACTGGAAAAACGAAATTGAAGATGTTGTTTCAGGTATACATGTACATATGGCCAATCTGATGTTAACATGTCAGTTTATAACTGAATATGAAAAACCGTTAATCGCATCGTTCTAGGTAATCCGTGTATGTTTTTCAGACACATATGGTGTGCACACTCTAGCTGCATTATACCAGACTGCGACAAACATCGTAACATCTCAGATCAGTACAGGCCAGAACTTAATACGATATACTGATTTATTTTCAAGCAACAGAAAGGAGTTTTTCGACCAGGAAATATGCCGGTCTTAGTCAGGGAATAATAATTACCCCTCATTTTGCTACAATGATTATCAATCAAGTTCGATCTTTATTTACATGTCACAAACTCATGTTTTGTTTCGCTAAATAAAATGATCACATATTGTGTAGAATTGTACTTGAATCTCCAAATCTGACTATACCGAAAAGATATGTATCAAGTCCGAGATATTTTCTCTGGTAAGGGTTACCAGCATCATGTCGTCTACTTGAGTTGTGGCAGAACAGTCTATTCCCTGAATTTGAAGGCCATAATGTTGTTTTTCTAATTTTCGGAGTAGATCCTCGATATATAACTTATATAGCAGGGCAGGCAAATGGCACCTTGATTTGTTCCATGATGAACAGTGAACCATCTGGGTGTGACATGATTAAATATGACGAAGCATTGTATATTGGTAAGAAGTGAGCATAGACTTTGCCAAATTATTCCACTGATACCTCGTTTATAGAGTTTGTAGAGCAGACTGTTTGTCCAGACGCAATCAAATTCTTTTTGGGTATCGAGAAGACATGCAAATAACTTACTACCACGATCCTTTGTGAAGTTGACATATTCGTGAAAGAGGTAAGACATCATCATACAACGACCTCTCTGAAGCTCGTGCTGCATGGACTGACAGCGATTGAATGAGTATATTTTGTATGCGGGTAAGTATGACTTTTTCAAATAGTTTATATATAGCTGTTAATATGGTTATGGCACGATATCCCGGTACTCACATCAAGTTTGTCATCGGAGAAAGAACTGAACGAAAAGCTGCTGTCCAAATTATCGTCACGCTTTAATCTCTTCTCTAACTGGAAAAACGAAATTGAAGATGTTGTTTCAGGTATACATGTAGATATGGCCAATCTGATGTTAACATGTCAGTTTATAACTGAATATGAAAAACCGTTAATCGCATCGTTCTAGGTAATCCGTGTATGTTTTTCAGACACACATGGTGTGCACACTCTAGCTGCATTATATCAGACTGCGACAAACATCGTAACATCTCAGATCAGTACAGGCCAGAACTTAATACGATATACTGATTTATTTTCAAGCAACTGAAAGGAGTTTTTGCGGCCAGGAAATATGCCGGTCTTAGTCAGGGAATAATAATTACCCCTTATTTTGCTACAATGATTATCAAGTACGATCTTTGTTTGTGTTTAGCAAGAGGTATGCTAGACGGATTGCAGATTCCACTTCCATCAATGATGTATATAATTCGTTAAACGAGCACGCACGTTTACATGTCACAAACTCATGTTCTGTTTCGTTAAATAATATGATCACATATTGTGTAGAATTGTACTTGAATCACCAAATCTGACTGTACCGAAAACATATGTATCAAGTCCGAGATGCCTTCTCTGGTAAGGGTTACCAGCATCATGTCGTCTACTTGAGTTGTGGCAGAACAGTCTATTCCCTGAATTTGAAGGCCGGTCTTAGTCAGGGAATAATAATTACCCCTTATTTTGCTACAATGATTATCTATCAAGTACGATCTTTGTTTGTGTTTAGCAAGAGGTATGCCAAGACGGATTGCAGATTCCACTTCCATCAATGATGTAGATAATTCGTTAAACGAGCACGCACGTTTACATGTCACAAACCCATGTTTTGTTTCGTTAAATAAAATGATGACATATTGTGTAGAATTGTATTTGAATCTCCAAATCTGACTATACCAAAAAGATATGTATCAAGTCCGAGATGCCTTCTCTGGTAAGGGTTACCAGCATCATGTCGTCTACTTGAGTTGTGGCAGAACAGTCTATTCCCTGAATTTGAAGGCCGGTCTTAGTCAGGGAATAATAATTACCCCTTATTTTGCTACAATGATTATCTATCAAGTACGATCTTTGTTTGTGTTTAGCAAGAGGTATGCTAGACGGATTGCAGATTCCACTTCCATCAATGATGTAGATAATTCGTTAAACGATCACGCACGTTTACATGTCACAAACCCATGTTTTGTTTCGTTAAATAAAATGATCACATATTGTGTAGAATTGTATTTGAATCTCCAAATCTGACTATACCAAAAAGATATGTATCAAGTCCGAGATGCCTTCTCTGGTAAGGGTTACCAGCATCATGTCGTCTACTTTTGTTGTGACAGAACAGTCTATTCCCTGAATTTGAAGGCCATAATGTTGTTTTTTCTAATTTCCGGAGTAGATCATCGATATATAACTTATATAGCAGGGCAGGCAAATTATTACCTTGATTTGTTCCATGGTGAACAGTGAACCATCTGGATGCGAGATGATCAAATATGACGAAGCATTGTATATTGGTAAGAAGTGAGCGTAGACTTTGCCAAATTATTCCACTGATACATCGTTTATGGAGTTTGTAGAGCAGACTGTTTGTCCAGACGCAATCAAATTATTTTTGAGTATCGAGAAGACATGCAAATAACTTACTACAACGATCATTTGTGAAGTTGACATATTCGTGAAAGAGGTAAGACATCATCATACAACGACCTCTCTGACACTCGTGCTGCAGGGACCGACAGCGATTAAATGAGTATATTGTTTTGTATGCGCGTAAGTATGACTTTATCAAATAGTTTATATATTGCTGTTAATATTGTTATGGGACGATATTTAACAGTTATCCTTTGCTTTATTTTCGCCTTTATGAAGATTGATCATCAAACCTCGTCTGGAGTCCCGGTACTCACATCAAGTTTGTCATCGGAGAAAGAACTGAACGAAAAGCTGCTGTCCAATTCATCGTCACGCTTTAATCTCTTCTGTAACTGGAAAAAACGAAATTGAAGATCTTGTTTCAGGTATACATGTACATATGGCCAATGTAATGTTGACATGTCACTTTATAACTGAATATGAAAAACCGTTAATCGCATCGTTCTAGGTAACCCGTGTATGTTTTTCAGACACATATGGTGCGCACACTCTAGCTGCATTATATCAGACTGCGACAAACATCGTAACATCTCAGATCAGTACAGGCCAGAACTTAATACAATATACTGATTTATTTTCAAGCAACTGAAAGGAGTTATTCGGCCAGGAAATATGCCGGTCTTAGTCAGGGAATAATAATTACCCCTTATTTTGCTACAATGATTATCTACCAATTACGATCTTTGTTTGTGTGTAGCAAGAGGTATGCTAGACGGATTGCAGATTCCACTTCCATCAATGATGTAGATAATTCGTTAAACGAGCACCCACGTTTACATGTCACAAACTCATGTTTTGTTTCGTTAAATAAAATGATCACATATTGTGTAGAATTGTACTTGAATCTCCAAATCTGACTATACCAAAAAGATATGTATCAAGTCCGAGATGCCTTCTCTGGTAACATATTGTGTAGAATGCCTTCTCTGGTAAGGGTTACCAGCATCATGTCGTCTACTTGAGTTGTGACAGAACAGTCTATTCCCTGAATTTGAAGGCCATAATGTTGTTTTTTCTAATTTCCGGAGTAGATCATCGATATATAACTTATATAGCAGGGCAGGCAAATAATTACCTTGATTTGTTCCATGGAGAACAGTGAACCATCTGGATGCGAGATGATCAAATATGACGAAGCATTGTATATTGGTAAGAAGTGAGCGTAGACTTTGCCAAATTATTCCACTGATACCTCGTTTATGGAGTTTGTAGAGCAGACTGTTTGTCCAGACGCAATCAAATTATTTTTGAGTATCGAGAAGACATGCAAATAACTTACTACAACGATCATTTGTTAAGTTGACATATTCGCGAAAGAGGTAAGACATCATCATACAACGACCTCTCTGAAACTCGTGCTGCAGGGACTGACAGCGATTAAATGAGTATATTGTTTTGTATGCGGGTAAGTATGACTTTTTCAAATAGTTTATATATAGCTGTTAATATGGTTATGGCACGATATTTATCAGTTATCCTTTGCTTTATTTTCGCCTTTATGAAGTTTGATCATCAAACCTCGTCTGGAGTCCCGGTACTCACATCAAGTTTGTCATCGGAAAAAGAGAAAGAACCGAACGAAAAGCTGCTGTCCAAATTGTCGTCACGCTTTAATCTCTTCTGTAACTGGAAAAAACGAAATTGAAGATGTTGTTTCAGGTATACATGTACATATGGCCAATGTGATGTTAACATGTCAGTATATAACTGAATATGAAAAACCGTTAATCGTATCGTTCTAGGTAACCCGTGTATGTTATTCAGACACATATGGTGCGCACACTCTAGCTGCATTATATCAGACTGCGTCAAACATCGTAACATCTCAGATCAGTACAGGCCAGAACTTAATACGATATACTGATTTATTTACAAGCAACTGAAAGGAGTTATTCGGCCAGGAAATATGCTGGTCTTAGTCAGGGAATAATAATTACCCCTTATTTTGCTACAATGATTATCAATCAAGTTCGATCTTTGTTTGTGTTTAGCAAGAGGTATGCCAAGACGGATTGCAGATTCCACTTCCATCAATGATGTAGATAATTCGTTAAACGAGCACGCACGTTTACATGTCACAAACTCATGTTTTGTTTCGTTAAATAAAATGATCACATATTGTGTAGAATTGTACTTGAATCTCCAAATCTGACTATACCGAAAACATATGTATCAAGTCCGAGATGCCTTCTCTGGTAAGGGTTACCAGCATCATGTCGTCTACACCCCAATGTGTCTGCAGTTGGAAAAATAAATGTGGACACCCCGTATACACTCTCTGGTTACGTTCCTGTGTCCGAATATGTTGATACTAGTTCATCTGAGGGGAGGGTGTCCACATCAAAAATTACAGGTGCACCCGATGTGATACCGAGTGTTTGGGGATATTTATATCTTTGATTGGGCGAGATGGGGATACACCTAACACGTGGAACAAAACCAGTATTGACAGCCAGTGTTGTCTGAATCCATAGTTCAAATGAGACGATCATGCCGACTATAAAATTACTGACACAACATTAATATAGGGATAGTTACAATGCGCGCTATCATTTTGTGATTGGTGTCAAAAGCAAATATCGCCGTAAAAAGTACCAGAATCCCAGTTTTGCGAACCTCGGCCACCCCCACCCAGTCCATATTGAGTTTGAAGTTGTGCCTCAACCCAGCAACCCCAATTGTTACCCTCCTCCCTATTTTCAACCCTTCTGATTGGCCCATGTCCTGTCACGTGCCGGGCGACAAATCACACTGTCGCCCGCTGAGCCGGGAGACATTGTTTTTGTCGCCCGCTTGATGTTATATTGCAAGAATATCTCCAAGCACACACTGCAGTAACTCATCTATTTCACATCACTGTAACGTACTAAAATCATAGTTCTTATATACCCCACGCATTCGCAAAACACACCAGTTGTGGTGTTTGCTAATTTGCATATATTTAGTGAACACTAATATTCGAACTTTTAAGTTGATTCTTTTATCGGACAAGCGTTATTATGTACTTTTAATATCGAAACATCTCGGTGATTCAATATGTTCATGTCGACATTATGGTGCAAGATTGAAAGAGTGGATCCCTTGAGGTTGGTTGGTTGTAAATGTCTGCTGGTAGACAACGTAATGCATACGTTCGTCGCGAATGAATGGTACTGTAAGCTTATCCATGACATCAGACCTCTCCGCGATGTCTGCACTGTGATCATAGAAGTATTTTTGTGTGATGATCGCCATGTACTTGGGAGCACTGACACATATGAATGTACATTAATGAAATTGACAACTTCCCAATAGCTTTCGGGGAAGACCTTTATGATATGAACATCGCGAGTAAATTCCGCGCAGAAGACGACATTGAATATGCCACATTTCAGAAGGCCATAACATACCTATATGGCTTATTGGTTTACATTGCATGGACCGATATTGACGATTTAACCACCAAAATGATCGTAAATAAACGCTGATTATCAAACGCTTGACTATCTTTATGGAACAGAAATCCTATAGGACGATAAGTAGTTACTGAACATATACATAATCGGGAAATAAATTTAAGCACTCGTGACTCAGTGCAACATCGTGCGTGTGGATGGCAAGGATGTTTTCTGTGGTATAGTCGGATAACAAAACAGTTGTTGCCCTTCTTCTCGGGAGACATCGAGATTTGTCACCCGCTCGAGAACGGAATGTCTCCCTCGGAGCTGCGCTCCTCGGGAGACATTCCGTTCTCGAGCGGGTGACAAATCTCAATGTCTCCCTCGACAGCGGGCGACAACTGTATAATGTCACCCACCCCGTCGCCGGATCCCTATTCGGACGAAATGGTATGGTCGAGAGACTATGGATCTTTGCTGTTATATTATTAATAATATGTTTGAAAATTCCTAATTTAGTGTACGATTAATACAGCGCGTTCTCCCGAAACCCCGCACATTATATGATCGTGAAGAACTTGTTTTATGTAGATAATCTGCTTAGAATCGCGACATTTTGAGTCGATAATGTGCTGAAAACGAGAGCATTTTTGTCACATTATCGACTCAAAATGAGGCGATTCTGAGCAGATTATGCGCGGACTATGACACAAATAAGCCGACCCACGACTTCGCATGAGTACGCTCTTAACATGTGTTTTCACTGTGGCCCGCGGAAATTGTCTGATTATTTAAGAATCAGATAATCACATTTATACCTGCTTCACATTATAGGTCGATTATGTGCATATTTGCGTGAGGATATGTTGAATAATAATATCGCTGTACTATGAAACCGCTATGATATTTAACACAAATATGTTCTTACAAATTAGTAAATACTATTTCTATTTACAGGTATAAAATTATTAAAATAGTATTGACCCTTTGTTGCATAATATTATGGCCACGGGACTGGGAACATTTTCTTGATACCAATCAATACCATCATACATTATATCATGGTTCTGTTATTATCATAAATTGTTTTGTCCGAAAGGGAGTCATGATTGACAAATAACTATCGTATCGTACGCCAACAGCTAGTAAAAGCGGAACGCTCTAGCCACAAGACCACCGATAGCAATGCACCATCAGGTAATGTACTCACATCTTCATCTTCACTCTCGTCTGATTCGTCAGCTAGCACAAGCTGGCCCAGCAGGACAGCAACCAGAGCAACAACGAACAGCTTCAGCATCTTGTCTACAGGTTAATTTTGTGATCTACAAAACGATGACACATGACGATCGACATAGATGTGTTAAAGGGACTCAATGCATTCGAAGTGCGCCCGTATATACAGAATAACATAAAAGTATTTAAAGGTACTCAATCCGTTTCGAGTGTCCCCATACCATCAGATGCCAACAACAACAACAACAACAACATGTTTTTAAAATGCCGCTTCAGTTATCAGAATCGATTAATTGCCCAACAATAATGCTAACCACAGTCAACTATAGTTTAAAATTTCCTAGTAAGTGCCAGGCCGCCAAATATTACATATCTCGGGAAATAAAAAATTTCAAAATCGATATCTGACCACTCTGAGCTTCGATGGGTCGGTTCCTCGACTTGAATCGAATAGTTTCTATCCCCGAAGCCAAAGAAATTGTAATTTGGGAGCGTTAATTCGGATTGTGTATCTTTAACCCTTTGAGTGCCAGGTCCGATTTTTGTATCAACCCATATACCCTGTGCCAATGCATTCTCTTATATATGCGAGTCGACCATAGGTCGCCTCGCATATATAAGAGAATGCATTGGCCTAACAATTTTTCATCATTTGTTATTATTTTTTACAATTTTAATATTTTTAAAAAAATCTAAAAAAACAAAACAAAGTTTTTTATTTTTTTAGGGCCGATTTTACAGACCGTAAAGGGTTAACACAACTATTACCAACAAGTAGGCTACATGGGAAAATAGATTGATTTACTCTTATTCTCGGTATTAATAACTCTCCAATACAGACATTTCGCATGTCAAAACCACGGTAATCCAGGCATGACTGTTACGATGCAGTTACAAGTCAAATTAGTCCAACAAGACACCAAATTGTAATCAAAACTTGATGGTCCAGGTATTGAAAATGATTCTGAAAAACACATTCAGACTGAAATATTTAAACATACTACACGTTTTGTTCACATAGCAATGGTTACAAGACGCGAAATTATTGAGGAACTATCAATAATGAATATAATAATAAAGTTGATCTTTAAGCGGATTATAATAAGTTTGTTATTCGTCCACTGATCGATCTATAGGCCAATAGATCAACCGAAAAACGACGTCGATGGCTTATAATTACAACACTTTATTTTCAACTACTACTCTTAATCCATCTCAGAAAATAAATTGCCACAACAGGATTTTCCGTTGGACGATCTCCGAATTTGGTTGATAGGCCAAAACTAAATTGGCCGAAATTGTCAACGACCAAGCAAACTTTCAGAAAATTTTCAGCAATAATTTATCAATTATAAAAAAATTACTTGTTTGGTTTCGATTTATATATAAAATGACTCAATAACGACCTAATAATTATCAACACACACATAGTCGAATCCGAAGCGACTGGATAGCGATCTTCGGTAAAATTATTAACTCCAGACTCCAGTTTCGATGTAATTTGTAAACAAATGCCCTGATCACATCACAGGAGCTTGGAATTTGGTCAAAACCCTCTTTTATTGGCGGAACCAACTCCCGGGACCATAGGTCACGGAAGGAACGAAGCAAGAAATTGTTGCCACCCATTTTGAACTCAACTGTATTCCTACAAAAAATATTTTTTCACTAAAAACTGTTGGTACCTCTTACACCTTAGATGCCAATCTACAACATTCCATAGGTATATTTGTCCAGTTCTTCGAAAACCTCACTTTATTTCGATAATGTATTGTAAATTCACCAACGAACACAAATCCGCGACACTCCATCACCTGTTTTTAGAATCGGAATGACAAACGGCACAAAACCATTTTTCCGGAATAACAAAGTCGGAACGAAATAAAATCAAAACCTAAATTTAAAGCCCGCGAAATTCAAAAATATTTGAAAGTGCGTGCGGTTTTCGAACTTAGGCGCCAGAAAACTTAAATCAGTTTATGTTTGGGTCATACTATGCGCGTTTTTGAAGATCTAATCCTGATGTTTTGTGCATTTTCCTGAAAATTTCTGTATTTGTCTGTGTCTGCTGTTATCATCTCATGAAAATGACGACTACCCAAGAAGATATTCTTCATTTGACTGAATGGTAATTAGTACAAATATTTTACATATAATTTATTTCTATTTATGGCTCGACCACGTGGTATTGTTTTCTTCTTCTTGTTTTATGTTCGTTATGTATCGGTAGGCCTATGTACTACTTGACTTTGTAACGCTACTGGTTGCAATGCTTGGTCATAAGGGGACCAAAACTCTCTAGCTCTCTCTCTCTCTCTCTCTATCTCTCATAGGAGCTTGTGTCGCGTTCCGTTGTATAGGCCTAAAATATCCATCATATAATAGTAATAGTAATCAACCCACTGATTACTGGTCGAATATCATGAAGTAGAAGAAAAAGAAGATATATAGACTCACTGGAGGCCTGGTATATATGCCTATGCATGAAGCGATTCCTTTGTGCGTGTTGGTGCAGATTCGTTGCCAGAATATCTTAATTATTTCCACATAAAATGCTGTTTTTTACTAGTTCTGACGAACAAATATATGTCTTAGTTGATGAGAGAAGACATTTGTCTTGAGTTAGGTAACGATATTGGTCATGCATATATAGAACGAGTGTTTACTATCGCGAAATTCAAAATTGTCAATGTAGGGTACAAAAACTCGCCATTAATATGCCAAATACAGTAACAAAATGTAATAAGATTCTTTAATGTAAGAGCACAAAATTATCCTGCGTATTCTTTACAGTATTCGTTTTATTTGTGCGTTTGCAAGTTGTAATGCAAACTGATTTACCGAATAACTAGTTTATAAATATGAGTTAGTGATAAACTCGCTAACATAAATTTTATTTAATAAGCAACTATAAGTATAAGTAACTTTCGTTTTCGATTCACCAACATCGGCCGCTTCAGAGTGCATCAAATCGGAATGTAGCACGGTCAAATTTCATCGGCGCAGAACGAGTAGCGAAACAAGCACACCCACGCGTTTGTTATCTATAGATACCGTTCACCGGCCGCTTCAGCGTGCATCAAATCCGAATGTGGCACGGTAAAATTTCATCGGCGCAGAACGGGGTAGCGAAACGAGCCAACCCGCCCCACAGGAAATGGTTACGGAGCAGTGTTCCAAGTAACGCAATGAACAAACCCAATGATTTGTGCACGGTGACAACGGCGAAATGAAAGTCTCGATTCGTGTCATGAAAATGACTCAATGATACTTTTTATACAGTTTTTTTGCAAATTCCTTGCTAGCTTGAATTACAATGGAGATAAACGTACCCTGTTTCGTTGTACATTCTGGGATTCGAGCATGAAAACAGTTTGTGAACTTGCCGGCAAGCCGGCTCGTTCACAAACTGTTTTCATGCTCGAATCCCAGAATGTACAACTCAACAGGGTATATTTATCTCCTAAATATAAGTTGATAAACGAAGTCAGTTTTGGAGCATGACGTCGACATTTTAGTCATGAACGTGATGACGTCATATTTCGGGCAATATAAACCACGAATTAGAAAAGCTGACTACGAATGTGATCGCCGGTGAAATAAGCTGGCTACACTGGCTACGAATGTGACCGGGGCCTTGTGATAATGACCCCATCGGCGTAACTTTCATGGTCGATGAAACGAGCGGCTGAAATCCGACGGCGACCATGTTTCTACGACTAATTTCACGACGATCGCACCAATGTTACAGTCTCTATATCAATGATTCGTTCTCATTTTGATACCAATGTCAGGACCCATGAACAATTTCACGATGATCGGTGCATCGCCATAGGCCTAGGCTCCAGGCAGTATTATTGTTTTAATTATATATGCGGTGTTGTCGCTGAAATCCGACGGCGGCCATGTTTCTTTGAGAATTCACACCAAAATGACTCGTTCCCATCTACATGTCAATGTCAACCTCCGTGACAAATTTAATTATGATCGGACCAACACTGCGACATCTTGCCCGTGTTAAATGATGCAATTTTGAAATCCAAGATGGCTGTTGGCGGCCATGTTTTTCATGCAATTAAGCCCAAAATGACTCGGTGTCGTCTATATATCAATGTCATGATCGATGAAAAATTTCGTGATGATAGCAGCATCGACACAGGCTCTAGGCTGTGTTATTGATTCAGATTTATCTAGTGTTATCATTTAAATCCAAGATGGCTGCCAGCGGCCATGTTTTTATGCAAATGAGCCCAAAATGATTCGTTCCCATCTAGACGCCAATGTTATATCATCCATCAAAAAGTTCATGATGATCAGTGCATCGATATGGTCATGTAATAAACATGTAATCAGCAGCTATGTTCGAAATTATAAACGGTACTTTTATGCTTTCCGTCTCCGGATCATAGTTTTGAAGTTTCCGCATATTTCGGTACTAGTTCCGCTACTTCGATTTTAAAACAGGTGATGGAGATGTCGCGGATTTGTGTTCGTTGGTGAATTTACAATACATTACCGAAATAAAGTGTGGTTTTCGAAAAACTGGACAAATATACCTATGGAATGTTGTAGATTGGCATCTAAGGTGTAAGAGGTACCAACAGTTTTTAGTGAAAATATATTTTTTGTAGGAATACAGTTGAGTTCAAAATGGGTGGCAACAATTTCTTGTTTCGTTCCTTCCGTGACCTATGGTCCCGGGAGGTGGTTCCGCCAATAAAAGAGGGGTTTTGACCAAATTTCAAGCTCCTGTGATCACATGTAATGTTCTCGTGAACAAATCATGTCATTACCATTGGTATGAAGCATACAAATGTTAAAGGTACGGTTGGCCTTGGCGGTGGGTATCCTGTGAAAATATTTCCACCCGTCAAAAAACGCCACAAACAGAAAGAAAAACAAAATGTAGACATACTTTGTCCGTATACAAATAAGAAATATCGCATAAACAGTATATTATTGTCATATCTTTGACCATTGTTATGTAAACAAAAGAATAAAAAGTTACTTTTCTGGTATTTGTTTATATTATGATGGTAAACATAAAGAGCGTTCTTTGTTGGTGAATTCCTGATATGGTACGAATAAAGAGCGTTTATGCCATTTGTGTATGATTAGCCAGCAGCATTGTGCTGTCTTCTGTAACACAATCAGGCTCTTGCTTGGGTAAAATATAGTAAATCTTTATGATAACATGCTGTTTATGCGATGGTCATGGTATATATGAACGAAACTGTATGCGTTTTAATGTTTTTCTGTTTACGGTGATTGGAACAAATATAAATATTTTCAACAACTAAGGCCTCACGTGCCTTTAATAGGGTTGTAATCGGGTTACACATTTTATTTAGTTCCAATCAAATTATCCATGTTCATCAGCCTGTTGATCAGTCTGATTCATGATAATTTGTGTTCACGGTAACTATACACGTTGTCACTCTTTCGAAAATTGGACAAATGAAAAACGCGGCGGCACGAAATTTAAGTGTTGAGTCGAGCGTTACAAAAACATGAATACGACTGAAATGCACAGACATAAGTATAGTACAGTGTCCGTAAGAAACAGAAACATGCAATATAGTCATCAACTACTTTTAAAAATGTTTCTAGCATTGAATTTTCGAGTTGTTTTTTCACTGAGATTCTTATTGAATTCTCGTTCCGCGCTTTCGCGTCAAACGGGGACGTCGTGTGGGGCGCCGGTTTAGACTCGCCCATTTTTCTTAAAGTGTCACTACGCGATGTGACTCGTCTACTTCAACATCTATGCACTGATAGATCAAGTCGCCCGCTAGCCTCTCGACCAATCAAATTCCCGCATTTCATTGAAAACGAAAGTAGTTGTAATTATATTTAATTACACACACAAAAGCATACATTGTAGTGATGTCTTTAATTGCATGTGCAAAATGTAAATGTGACAAACTTACTGATCTTAGAACTAAATATATACCGGAATATAGTTGGAATCCACCGATAAGAGAAAAGTTTTACAAGCTTATGACTGTCCAAAATATACCAATTTTAACACGATTGTGTGAGCTTATAAAGCTTGGATTCAAAAGTTTGGAAACTTGATAAGTAAATGTATAGACATGATATTTTAATCATTACTTTGGAATAATTCATAAACTGTGCTCGCTCAATGACTGAGGAACAATTGGTCAATTTGTAAATACGTGTAAATAGCTCTTTTTGTTAATGTTCATACTTTCGTGCGTGGTTGTGTGCGCATGTAATGTATATTTTGTGCACACATCTGTGTTGTATGTTGTCCTTTTGCATTTATGTTGTTTATCATATGGCAGGTTCCATGTTAATTTATGACTGATTTGTTAATAAATGCTATACCAATATACTTAAATATAATTTTCCTAAAGCTATGGAAGACGGTCTCGGTGGGTAATTTAAAGCTAAAAAATAGTACAAGCTTGTCAAACAATTATCATAACGAAGATTGTGAAAAAATAGATCTTATTTGCATTATCAATTATCCCCAATTGACGAGATACAGCGTGTTGTGTTCTTTAGTTATGAGAACCCACTGTAGCAGTACAGCATAACATGTCAAACACCGATTACAAGATATATCGTCCGATATTGATGTGCAACAACCAACAATAACCCAATCTATTAAAATGATGCTATAGTATAAATTTTATCATAAGCACGTGTAGGGCGAGCTGCATATTTCCTCATTAACTCGTCCATATACATGTAGATTTACTCAGATCACTATACGCTATTTGTGTTTTAATTAAAACAGAAGATCTTACTTGCAACATTTTACATAAACTTTCTGGTAAATACCACCATGAGTAAAAATTTCACACACCGAGGAGCCAAATATAATTTATGGTATATATACGTACATACAACGTTTGATCGGTTTTTAATTTCAGAAATGACAAACCGATGAAACGTTATAATTATGCAAAAATTCATTACCGCCAGAGAAATGAAAATGAGAATATAACTGAAGCGATATAAATTTATATTATTGAAAAAAAAAACAGTGCCAATTTCAGTCCAGATGACAAACCACATAAAAATATATCACCGATCATATAACTGGGTGACTAGCTTCCTTGCCAATAAACAGAAATTTCTTATGAAAATAAACGCACTCGTCAAACGCGAATCAACTCTTGAATTCCGACCGCAAACCACGACATCGAAATTATTTTGAATTAAGATAGCCAATTTTGAGAAAAATATTGTTGATTTTAATTCGATCGTTTTTGTTGTATGGAATAATTGTTAGTACTTTGATATTTTACAATATTTATGTTCATATTTTTTCATAAATTTTTGCGGCGATTTTTGGAAGAAAGAACTGTACCCTATCACTTTAAGTGAAGTAAATAAAGTAGCATCTGGAAAACTGAAACGTAGCCGTCATGTGATGTTTAAATAACACATTTTCCGTCACGCAGTATATGGGAACAACTAATAACTAAAGGAACTTAATAATGTATAATTAAATATATTTGTATGCACAGTATTTTGAGATACTTTGTTCACCGAATTTTTTTATTTTTGTGCGCAGTATTTGCAAAAAAACACCACAATCGATGTGATAAATAAATATTAAAACAACAGTGTGTTGATTAGTGTCGTAGTATCACTACGAGTTGAGGTGGGCAGATTGCCCACTCAAACGACCTGCCGCAGGCAGAGAGTTTGATCCGGCAATTTGCCCACCTCAACGAGATGTGATGCGACGTCACGGATCAACTCACTGCTGTGATAAAAGGTTTATTATATGACGCCCACTTTACAATAATAACCATTTAATTACATATTGTTTTCACTTCAGCAGTTAATTGTTTTTATTTTCAACGGATAAATAGCCCGTCGTCGTTAATCGGCACATCTCGGGCAATTTCCGTAGGAGTGTGATCTGATTTGATCCGGGGAAATCTCACTCAGTGTTGTCCGACGATTTGGATTAGATCGTCAAACAATAGTGGTATTTAGGGAAGAATAGTCATAGTCATATAATAAATGCTTATTATGTCGCATTCCATACACCTGTCTAAATCAGCGTGATTCATGCATCATCGCTAAAACTGGCCAATCATATGTACCAATTACTTCTTTGAGGAATATTCTCTGAAAGTTAAAAACTTACAATCTTGTAAAGATTGCTTTTTTTTCTCTCTGCAATTATCGCAACTGAAACGTAGCATTTTCAAAAATGCGGCGCAGTATTTATCGCAAAACCGGCCATTCTTGAGTAGCGGATGAACCCTGTGTTAATATTTAACATGACGTCTGTTGTCTACTTGCACCCCACCCTTGTTCAAAAACCAACACACACCAGTAATGTCATATATTATATTTAGATTTATATATAATTATCATTGAAAGCGTGCATCCGCCATACCAAATAGATTATGTTGTTACACGTTGTTATACACATGGTGTATTGTTTGGAGCTGAGGTATATCTAAGTTGCATGAACTTGTCCTCCAATCCCCTAGTCTCTGTATTAAAATATGTTTAAATAAAATTCATGATTGTATGAGAATAAATCTAGTTTCTAATATAACTCACCTGCCACGAGTCCAGATCAAGATGATTCTTCGTTCTTAAATGCGTTACTTTTATAGGATTTATCGCGATATTGCTGATAACAACAATATACTGAATTTAAATAAATTTGAGTACTCGCTCTAAATTTAGTCGAACGTTGAATATTTTCAAGTGTGCTTCGAGTTGTTATGAGCGGAAAAGTTCGTTTTAAATATCACGATCTTGATGAGTCGTCAATATTTGTGTTAGTTCGCCAGGCCTTCAGTGAGAATACCACGTAAACAACATGTGCGAGGGCATTGTTCGGGATGATATGGTGGGTGGACAAGATTGTCGATATTCACGTGTGTGTTATTAAGTATTTTAAAATATAACACGTATACTATATAGTCTGAAATTTTCCCAAACGTGTTGACACCAGATTAATCAAACTGTCCGAATATGAGCCAACGTTCCGTCAACCAGGCGAATAAAACATGAATATTAAAGAACCGTTGTGACTGGTTGAAGTCTGATATTTTTTTGTTATGTGTAAATACTATCGGAGAGAGATAAATAAATATATATATATAAATATTCGTTATTACTCCATAGTAACGGAGTTACATATAATACAAATATACCACAAAATAATCTTACAAATAATTTGTTAATACAAGCTCAGAAGCTAGGCGCGTAATATAAATTTGCTGAATTTTAGTTTAATTATACTGCCAGTGTAGTGAACAATGCTAAACACAGATGCAATTTTGGTATTTAACGCCAAAATACATAATGGGACGAATGTATAGTGGGTAAGATACGTGAAAAACGGCTAGAATATGTTTATCCGCAATAAAATGACGGGTACACAAAAACGCCCAACGCAGAAGGGAAATTACTGTTGGGTAGAATGTTTACCCTGCGTTCAGGGGGTGGTCGGAAAAAAATTTCAGGCACGTATGGCATTTTTTCCCTTTCGATCATTTTTTGTACCCACCCACCCCCACCGCCAATTTTTTTTCCGTTTTCGGCAGTTTTTTCCAACCATTTTTTTTACCCCCACCCCCCCTTTTAACACTAAAACAGAGATTTGCGGGGGGAAATTCACTGTAAACAGCTGTATATGAATTTTTGTGCATACTATTTATCATGGATGTTAGCATGGACATGTAAATAGGAATGAGTCATTTTGAGGTCATTCGGCCAAAAAAACATGGCTGCCAGCGGCCATCTTGGATTTCAAAATTTGCAACAAAATACAACACGATAACTGCCTGCAGTCAGTTTACAGTTAGAATTACATTATTTCTCTCATTCAAAGTGGTTTTGAAGCCCAACTCATTGCCAAAACACTAAAAAACAAGCAGGAAATTTTGTTTTTAGTTGCGGAAAAAATTGCTTGTTGGTGGCTTTGACCACCCACCCACCCCGCATATGTGCCGGAATTTTTTTTTTCACCCCCCCCTGCTGCGTTGAGTAAAAACATTTACCCAACGTTCGCATGGTGCTGTATGCACTATTGTACTCGGTAAAAGTTTGCCCAACGCGATTCAGAGTGAACGTATCGCTTTAATAAGATATTCTCGTTGCAGAGAAGATGGGTCTGTAGTGGGATACACCCACCAAAGTAGTACGCAAGAATGTTTTGCTGAGGGTATCTATATAGGAGCGCGAATATTTCAATCCCGTGTATGTCGATTATTGCATACCAAAATGCATTCCTTGTCAAAATCTGACATGCAATCATGATACATATGGGTACACTGAAAATGTTGTTGATTAAAGTCTCTACCCAACACGTTGAGTGATAAGTTGTTGAGCGGTTTGTATTCAACGGTTCAGTAACGAGTACTCAACGACGACAAACCATGATATCTGATTCTGATTTATTCACCACGTTGATTAAAACTTTTAGGAACAATTTTGATGCACACGATATAATAATTGGGTACATTGCGACACAGTTCCCATGCAGTATCCACGATGAGTGAACATCCGTGATATAACCGCGGGGATGCTCGACGTATGCCGATAAGTTGATCGACCGGGCGATTTCGCGGAAATATTATGTGTCAATCACAAAACTGCGAACTGTGTGTAGTGTGACTTTACTCTCTCACAATCACAATCCACTAATTTAATTAACAATTTAAAGATGTACTTTATATTAATCCGGCCATTTATGGGACCATATCCTATTATATATCCAACAGAATATATGCAACAAATAAATGCATTTCAGCCATGGGTGAGTGCAAAATACACTCATGTGCTCAATGTGTACGATGTAAAAACCATGGTAATTATAATGAACACAAGCTAATGACTCGAGTCATAAACCCATGTTCATAAAAATTATCATGTTGTTTTACATCCTTCATAAAGTAAATGAGTCTATCTGCGGTCATCCATGGCTCAAATTATTTCATTTGTTGCGTATATATTCTGTGGAGTATAATAGGGGATGGTCCCATAAATGGTCGGATTTAGTGTACAATACCACTTTAAGTGTCCGTGCTTCCATCGCAAAAAGCGGTAGATAATATAAAGATGTTCTCAATTATGAGCTTTTGTGGCGGTTTCGACGTACGGCATGATATATTTTGTGGATTTTAGCAGTATACCTCTAATACGTATTAAGATCCACGATTCGCAAAACGAGTTAAAGCGATGTTCACACGAGGGTTTATATGTGTGATTTTGAGGTAATTGTTTTAGGCTCAACCAATTTGACTATTGAAGTGTGTTTCGTTCATATTTAAAAGCTACCATCTAGACTCGGAGATGATCCTGAACATGCGTGTATGTATATAGTTGTTAATTCCAAGAAATGTGGACTGCAGTGTGTGCCGATGGATGCAATAATAAATATACGATAATAGCATTCTAACTCGGCAGAGCCACGCGAAAAATCATACTTCTAACTCATTGAGATAAAACACATCTCAAAACACACTGTGCTATTGTTGTATTTATCTTATGCCAACTGACACTATCACTTTTGGTCATATTAAGCCAAATTTATGACTGTTTTCAGACAAAAAACAACCTACATTTTGGTCATATAGAAGAGTAATTTGGTAATTTCGAAGCGCAATTCCCGTTACGCATGAATTCGCAGTTACAGTACATGTGATGAGCTCGCGAATTTATGGAACATTGGGGTGATTTGTCAGCAATAAACAAGATATAAGTCCCGATTTAATATGAATCCATGTACAGAAATCGGAACTGTGAAATTCTTTCATTAAAATATCAATGTTTTCAAACAAAAAGCAAATTCATTCAAACTGTTAGAGTTCAGAATTCGCTAGATTGAAAATAACCATGCAAGTTCTGAGAAAAGTGTACATCGTAAATTTTGTGCGGTGCAAGCTGTATAAAATGATGGGAACAGAATAGTGTAAGCTAAAATGTAGTCCTATTAGGGAAATTTAATCATGTTTCATCGAATATGTAGCTACATTACTATTTTATTCCACTTGTATGCATTAATTTATTCGTTTAAACCATCCGAAACGCTAAAGTAGATGTGACCCAATTTCGAGGAGAGAGTTTTTGTTGATACGTCGCCAAGGCAGCAACGTCGTGAGGTGAAAGGTCACGTTGCGCATATTCCTTTCTTGGAGTATAATACACATATGTAAGATATAGCTAAAATTTAATACACAGTATAACATCAAACCGGTATAAGATAATAATAATTCCATCATGAGGCCATCCGAAGAACGGTATAAATCTTCGTGACGATTGGTCAAGGGTGTGGCCTATCTGTGCCGAATGAAACGGACGGACGGTTCGCGGATACCAACCCAAGCGGCAATAACTAAAAATTTACTGGTTGATCTAACTAGTTGTATAACAGCCCATTTAAATTAGTGTGTTAAAGACACGGTTGGCCTTGGCGGTGGGTATCCTGTGAAAACATCTCCACCCGTCAAAAACCGCCACAAACAGAAAGAACATCAAAATGTAGATAGACTTTGTCCGTATACAAATAAGAAATATCGCGTAAACAGTATGTTATGGTCATATGTTTGACCATTGTTATGTAAACAAAAGCATAACAAGTTACTTTTCTGGTGTTTGTTTATATTATGATGATAAACATAAAGAGCGTTCTTTGTTGGTGAATACCTGATATGGAACTAATAAAGAGCGTTTATGCCATTTGTGTGTGATTAGACAGTAGCATTGTGCTGTCTTCTGTAACACAATCAGGCTCTTGCTTGGGTAAAATATAGTAGGTCTTTATGATAACATGCTGTGTACGCGATGGTCATGGTATATATGAACGGAACTGTATGCGTTTTAATGTTTTTATGTTTACGGTGTTTGGAACAAATATGAATATTTTCGACAATTAAGGCCGCACGTGCCTTTAAAGACACGGTTGGCCTTGGCGATGGGTATCCTGTGAAAATATCTCCACCCGTCAAAAACCGCCACAAACAGAAAGAACATCAAAATGTAGATAGACTTTGTCCGTATACAAATAAGTAAAATCGCATAAACAGTATGTTATGGTCATATGTTTTACCATTGTTATGTAAACAAAAGCATAAAAAGTTACTTTTCTGGTGTTTGTTTATATTATGATGGTAAACATAAAGAGCGTTCTTTGTTGGTGAATACCTGATATGTAACTAATAAAGAGCGTTTATGCCATTTCTGTGTGATTAGCCAGTAGCATTGTGCTGTCTTCTGTAACATTATCAGGCTCTTGCTTAGGTAAAATATAGTAGGCCTTTATGATAACATGCTGTTTACGCGATGGTCATGGTATATATGAACGGAACTGTATGCGTTTTAATGTTTTTCTGTTTACGGTGTTTGGAACAAATGTGAATATTTTCGACAATTAAGGCCGCACGTGCCTTTAACTAAGATGTCTTCAGAAATTTAATGCATCATGAAAACAATCGGAACAGACGCTGGTCGGCAGAACTTATCTGCTAATAATTATGTGATTGACAGGAAATATTCATTGATCTCCATGTTAAACAATTGTTTTAAATGTTCTCATTGCTTGTTTATCGTCCTCCTTTTAGCCGCTTGGCCTTATTGCGACGGTTATAGTTTTATGAGTTGTGGGAAGAACGCACAAATGCTTAATTTCACTAGGCGTTGAAACCACCAAAGCCTGGTATGCAAATGTTAAGCATGCCCTCGTGATCAGGTCCCCTATGAATGGATCACATATCCGT
This sequence comes from Siphonodentalium dalli, assembly GCA_032622095.1. Taxonomy (NCBI): domain Eukaryota; kingdom Metazoa; phylum Mollusca; class Scaphopoda; order Gadilida; family Siphonodentaliidae; genus Siphonodentalium; species Siphonodentalium dalli. The sequence goes on from CP136063.1 coordinate 183,778,403, forward strand.
GAGTATTTGAGTTAGAACCAGGTCCGACATCGCTGGGCGGCTTATGATGGCATAATGCTACGTACCTATATTATTACTATTATTATATTATATATACGTACAGTCGTACATGCTGACTTCATGGTAGTATACATGAGAACATTTTATATATTTTGTTCATGGACACCAAAAAGGAGTCCTCTACGTGCTGCATTCCTCGATATATCGGCCGTTCCACGCAATTTCTAATTCTGTTCCGCAGATTTTCATTCTATTCCACATTCTATCCCATCCCGCAGATTGTCATTCTCTATCGGGGAGGATTTATCTTGCCGGCCGTTTTGACTCAACGAGATATTGCAAACGTGTAACATATATGCCCCAAATTGTCAGTTTGTAATATAAGTATATGGGGAAGTGCTATGGGTCCTAAATATTATACTAATTGAGCACAGCAAGCTTTAACTTTAAAGGGGTACTGTACGCCATTTCCAGTTCCCGGTGATAACAATGATCTAATATCGACAACGCATAGAAAAGTAATTTGAGTCGAAGATGTATACTGTAAACGTTCAGGTTAATAGGTATCTGAAAATCAATGTTAATAATTTGATATAAATTTAATATATGGCTGGAGTAATAAATTAAATTACGAATTTCCGTGTACAAGACGTAATCAAAATAATTACGGATAGTGGATTGGGCAAAGCATGGCACACATGATCGTGTAAACAATTATGTTGACACTGGGCGTAAACTCAAGCCACTCACTGACTTGTGACTATACAATGACTTAATGAGATTATGGGACTAATATGCATATAATATAATATTTATTTGATACATTTGCTGAAAACTGTCCAAAAATTACTCGACAACGAACATTGGTATTTTCGCATTCCGGTTAATTTGCCACCCGTATCATTACTTCGTACTCAACAGACTGTCAAATCATGGAAATCTGGTTACCTTATTCTACAACTCAGAGAATAAAGAAACCAACAACAACATTTGGGTACAGTATCCCTTTAACCTGACCTAATAATATTTTGATTCGTTTTAATGCGCAAAGCGATGCTGATCCGATCGCCTAACAATGTTCAAAATTGTATGGAAAATCGCAATTGTTTTGATTTGTTCTTGCAGATTTCCGATCATACCATAACACGTTCTGTATCCCCCGAAAGACTGAACAGATGTTCACCTCCAAACACATAAAGCAAGAATACTTCGTCAAAAAAAATGTTCAAGGAATTTCTTCAGAATGTGACATGCCGGTCATTTGTATTTATAGTCATATGTCTAGCCATACACTACAAGTTGCATACCCGTAAGCTCGTTCCAAGTGCGAACAACGAACGGGAACTGCAAGTCACTGACTGTGAATTCGAACAACGAAATTAGTGACGTTTTGCCCCTATTTACATAAATATTTGGAACTTGTAGTTCGCAACCTGGCTACTATGTGTATGTCTCCACCGGATGCACAGCGGCACGGGTGGATAGACAATCAGGCGAAGGTCTCACAGCAAAGCATTGAATGGTACCGATAATAGTGTGACGTACATGCCACGCCTCCTAAGTCGACGTGAACCTCCAAACAATGTCGTCCCCATATGCACGGCCAGTAAAACTTGGTTTTGCAGCAGATAGGTTAAACTAATTCCAAATTGGATCGAGCTGCAAATTCGTACCTTGTATTTTGATTTGGGGATAATATTGATTTCTGAATAATCGTATGCATAATCTTTTGTTATACAATACAAACAAAAACTGAACATCCACTTGCGCGTCTTTTTTCTAGTTAGAATAAGAATAAGAGTGGGCGATTCATATCTTACTCAGCTTAAACTGGATGTGTTTACACCATGTTAAATGAGATACGGACATGTGTACCAAGAATGTATGCCCTCGACTACTAGATAATGTACGTTCACGCAATGGAAAATTTGGACTGTAAACAAATGTCATTAAAGATGGTCATTTATGGGGGATAAATCCAGCCAAAACTGGCAAGAGATTTTCAACAAAGAATTTCTCTGGATCTATCTGGCAAAAATATCTTCATTGTTTAAAGAATCTAGCAATTATTGAGAAACAACAAAAACAATGAATTTTAAAATGGATTGAAAATATTAATTTATGTTCTGTCCCTTACTAAGAACTGCCAGAATAATTAATAATTTCACACAAAACTCCATTCACCAAATAGCTTACTGTATGAGAGGAGGCCTCATTTGTATCATAACGTTGAGTTTTTGAGATTTTTAATTGCATAACATAGCATCATACCCCCATATATTATAATGAAGAATAAAGCAGTCACGAATATTCCAGCCAAATGAAAACAAATTTTGAGCAATCAACTGACACTAGGCCACAGTTTTCAGAGATATGAAGGTCAACTTTAACTTGGTTATGAACCCATCACCCACAACTCATCTCAGCCCAATTTTCCATTGATCAACAGGCATGACATGAAAATTAAAGAACAAAGAAAATTATTTATGGGTAGTTGCCTTTCTAAGTGAAAATAATCATTAAATTTCAAGAATCAAGAATAATTAAGTGTCCTCTCGTGATACTGAGATATGATATCATGGATATATGAACTGCACTTTTGAAAAAATATATTTTACAAACGTGCTTGGTACCTGAAAACACTGAACTTTTAAATTAAAACGAGGTTATAATATCGAATGGTTCGGTGTTCTTAAATATTGTGTCACAGTAATGGCTCGTACCAAATTTCACAAAGACATTCCTGGCAGATATTGAGAAAATCCGTTCTGAAATACCAGGAAATATTGGCAAAACTTGCGGCTGACCCTTAATTAGCTGGCACATATGCAGACTTTCCACTAGCTCCTCGACATAATCATCAATGAGTAATATAAATGACTAGTAGGGTTACCTGGTGAGCCCAAGTTAAAGGTACGGTTGGCCTTGGCGGTGGGTATCCTGTGAAAATATTTCCACCCATCAAAAACCACCACAAACAGAAAGAACATCAAAATGTAGACATACTTTGTCCGTATACAAATAAGATATATCGCATAAACAGTATGTTATTGTCATTTGTTTGACCATTGTTATATAAACAAAAGCATAAAAAGTTAGTTTTCTGGTGTTTGTTTATATTATGATGGTAAACATAAAGAGGGTTTTTTTTTTGCTGAATTCCTGATATGGAACTAATAAAGAGCGTTTATATCATTTGTGTGTGATTAGCCAGTGACACTGTGCTGTCTTCTGTAACACAATCAGACTCTTGCTTATGTAAAATATAGTAAGTCTTTATGATAGCATGCTGTTTACGCGATGGTCATGGTATATATGAACGAAACTGTATGCGTTTTAATGTTTTCTGTGTTGTGGAGAATTAGTGGGAATGGAGACTACTCTTGCTCAGTGTTACACATTCTCATAAATTGTCACATATGGAGTGTATACCCAAGTGTCATCACAAAACGTCATTCTTACGTGGATTATAAGTAGCGGCTCACCTTTTGAGTTAATGTCATTTTGTTTATCGCGATTAATTCGTCTGACCAATAAAGAAGTACTTATTTATTTACAGCTACGCGTACTTTAGAGGTTATCATTTTTTTAACCGTACAGTCCACCTGGTTGGAATTGACGTTTGTTTGTTAGTTTTTAAATATTGTTGTTGGCATCATAAACACATTAGTTCGTAAAAATAAAAGATGACAATTGGGTTTTACATAGATACCAATCTACCATTTTGAGGACGACTAGTTATGATATCTCCATGAATATACAGACATTTTAAAGAAATGACCAGGTGCTCCTCTGTCCATTGTGCTATTATACTGGCTAATATTTTTCAATTTAAAATAAATGTTGCTATATATATTTTGCAAGAATAGAATGATAAATGTACGTTTAATGCTGTCTTCTGTTTATCTGTTTTAGTTTCCCCCACAATTTCTCACACAAGAGGCACCAATGTGGCGTTCTCGTGTCAAGGTATCAATTTGGTGGAAATCGGCTCAAACATTTTTTTATTATCAATATTTGGTGTTTCTGTCCCCCCACGTGCACACACGACTCGAACGGCGCCATATCTTGGGGATGATTATGTATGTTTGATGGAAATCGGTGACAATTGTATTTTATGTTTTGCTGACCCTCTCCTTTTCTCCCCCTAACACCAACAGCGTCACTTTAGACAATTTTAACACGCACCATTATCTTCCTAGTTAAAAGTTACCATGTTAGACCCTTTGGTGATCTAGATGGTCCCCTGTGAAGTTATATATAACAGACAGACATGCACATATATAGGCTTTAACCCACATGATTTGATTCCTGGTATCGTTGGAGAAGAACATGTATGAATTTGGTGGAAATTGGCGCAAAACATATTTTATCAGTCCCCTCCCTATCCGTGACTCAAGTGGCGTCACCTTTGACATCTTTAAACCACACATAACAGTTATATTCATTATATTGATGATGACTTTATATCAAGTTGGTGGAAATCTGCATATAAACAAATTTCTATCAAATCCAGTGCCCCCATCTCTCACTTACAACGGCATCAATTTGCATATTTAAACCGTACAATCAGATTCCTCGTATTACGGAGAAGAATATATATCAATTTTGTGGAAATCGGCGCTATAATATTTTTTGATCAATTTTGGTGTCCATCTACCCTCCACTCCTGACTCGAACGACCACTGTTGACACCTTCAAGCCACACAATTAGACTACTGGTATCGTGGAGATGATCATGTATAAGTTGGGTGGTAATAGGCGACTAAACAAATTATTATCAAATATAGTGCCCAATCTCTCGTCCAAAAGGCACCAAGTTGGCGTCTTTAAACCACACGATTAGATTCATGTATCATGGAGAATAATGTATCAGTTTGGTAGAAATCGGCGCTAAAATATTGTTGTCAATTTTGGTTCCCCTTTCCCTTTCAGTGGCTCCCCTGACTCAAATGACGCAACTTTTGGCAGCTTTAAGTTACACCGTTAGACTCCTGGCAGCATGGATATGGTTATGTATAAGTCTGGTGGTAATCGGCGACTGAACACATTCTTATCAAATCTAGGGTGTTCCCCATCTCTGGTTCAAACGGCACACATTTGGCGCCTTTAAATGACATGATTAGATTCCTTGTATCGTGGAGAAAAATATGTATCAATTTGGTGGAAAGTGGCGCTAAAATATTGTTATCACACCACCCCCTTCCGTGCACCCCTGACTAAAACAGCGCCACTTTTAACATATTTAAACCAAACCATTAGATATCATAAATCATGGAGATAGTTATGTTTAAGTTTGGTGGAAATCGGCGACAATAGATTTTGCTATCACTCCTCCTTTTCTGGCCCTGGTAACAACAGCGTCACTTTATACACTTCTAACCCGCACCATTTATCTTCCTCGTAAACAGTTACCCATACTAGATCCATTTTGTGCCATCTAGGTGGTTCCCCGTGAGTTTCTATAGAACACAAACAGACAGACATTCGCAAATATAGATATACTAGAGGATGGACCCGGCGATGCTCGAGATTTTAACAAATAAAGATAGGCTACTTCATGTAAGAACACAAAAATTATTTTGGGCGTTATATTTTATAAAGGTACATTATAAGAGGGTGTCCATAACCTCCCTCGAACTTATCCACCCCGCGTGTTTATTTTAAAATACATTTGACAGAAGGTGAACTCATGTGGTGTCATTAAAACACACGTTATTCAGATGAGTAACGATAATTCGAATACAATTTGCCGAAAATGTCAAAAACACTATTACTCGGTCATGTCAAACTCTATGGAGCCCCTGAGGTGACATAAATGTGACATAAAGTCGTGGCCACGAGACTATGAAGACGTGGCCACGAGATTATGAAGTCGTGGCCACGAGATTATGAAGTCGTGGCCACGAGAATAAAGTCGTGGCCACGAGAATAAGGTCGTGGCCACGAGAATAAGGTCGTGGCCACGACTTCATATTCTCGTGGCCACGACTTTATTGTCGTGGCCACGACTTAAAAAAAACATTCGGATGTCACCTCCGGGGCTCCATAAAACTCAAACATTCCATTCTTCCGTTAACTAATCCTTTAATAGTGCTGGAGTATCGATTACGGTCTTTTGGGTTTTCGAGTGACGTGTTGACGTGAGACGTTACATTTGTGTGACAACGGAATACTGTCAATCTGTGAAGTGAACGCTTCAAGTTAAGTTGGTAAATTCGAATATTTTAGGTTAGTATTATGGGTATTTTATATTTTATGCACTTGCTTGTGTCAGTTTCTCCATAAACATAATGACATATTGAAAACCACACTCACCAACAATAATTATTTGTTCAAAAAGTTTTGTAATGAATGTTAAAGTACCCAACCCCTTTGAAATCTAACTCACGGTACAGGTTGAAATTCTAACCCAAAATCCCATGTAGTGCGGATCAATGCCAAACCCCATGTATGTTGCGATGTGACCACTTAGTTAAATCTGCACTCAGGCAAGTTAATTTGTGTTTCATGATGTTCAAAGGTTTGTAATGAAGGTTACTGTACCCACCCCCTTTGAAAATCTAACTCCCGGTATAAATTTAAATTTAACCCAAACCCCATATAGTGCGGATCAATGCCAACCCCCATGTATGTTGCGATCTGACCCCTTAGTTAAATCTGCACTCATGTATGTTAATATCTGTTTCATGATGTTTTGTTCCGTATAGTCAAAACTAAGCCCCACCCACTGATTGTTAATTGCACATTGATTTGCACCTTGTGTTGTCTTGCAGAAATGAATTCAGAAGAAGATTACTCGAAAGCTGTCAAGTCACAGTCCCTCGCTATAGTGGGACTGTTTGCCCGATTCAACGCAGGAAGATGCACCCCTGATCAGGCCATGCAGTATGCGATGCAATCAACCAATAAGATGGATGAGAACGCTAAAGCTTTGGAGAATAAAATTGTTACTATGAGGAACAAATATAAACAATTAAAAAGGAAGTATGCAGAGTCTATGAAACAGCAATATGAGATGTCGCATTTGCTCAAGCAAAAAGATGAGAAAATATGTAAACTGGACATGGAACTATCTTTCTCTGAACCGTTTGATTTTGACATCAATTCATCTCAGGATTGTCTGCAGAGTTCTGTCGAGCCGTCACACGACACGGGTGTTCTACAGAGTTCTGTGGAGCCATCACAGGACACGGGTACGACCGATGAAGATGCTCCGGTAAATTTGCAGTGATATCAATGATAAATGAAGACTGCATTTTGCTTTTCATCTGATAAATGATATGTGATATTATATATTTGTGATTAAACATTAACATATTCTGACGATGTATGTTTTGAAACATAACTCAGTTTTCCAAATGAATTATTAAAACGAATTTAATTTACGAAGGCCAAATCCTGACCTTCAGACATGAACGTATTCCGAGTTTGTGCAAACGTGATAGAGTTACGCCTCATTGATATGTCGCAGACAAAAGCATGACAATAATATTTCTGATTAATGAGTTTCACCCTTTTTATCCTGAATGGTATCACATTGCGTACTAAAGGTACACATTCGAATAATCCATTGTTCATTTGCAAGTATGTTCTGTTAATTGAGCAGGCGCATGAGAGAAAAAAAATACTGAATTTTATAAATTGGATTCTCATTGATTCATTTGTAATGATGATCAAATAATAAGTTCTAATAACCGTTTGTTGAAATTATTATCTGAACATCCTTGTAAATGAATTAATGAGCGATTGGTCGAGAAACCATAAAGTGTATAGCGGTCATATATACACGCACACACTCGCATTTATATATTAAGAAGAAGACTATACGCTATATTTAATCACGATCTATTCTGCTCCTATTAATTCTGGGGCATTGAAAACAACTCATAGATAACATATAAATCTTAATATATAAATGCGAAATTTCCATTGTTCATTTGTAAGGATGTTCTGTTAATTGAGTAGGCGCCTGAGAGAGAAAAAATGCTGAATTTTCTAAATTGTATTCTCATTGATTCATTTGTAATGATTATCAAATAATAAGTTATAACCGTTTGTTGAAATTATTATCTGAACATCCTTGTAAATGAATCAATGAGCGATTGATAGAGTTACGCCTCATTGATATGTCGCAGACAAAAGCATGACAATAATATTTCTGATTAATGAGTTTAACCCTTTTTATCCTGAATGGGATCTTACATTGTGTACTAAATGTACACATTGGAATATTCCATTGTTCATTTGCAAGGAAGTTCTGAGAGAGAAAAAATGCTGAATTTTCTAAATTGGATTCTCATTGATTCATTTGTAATGATGATCAAATAATAAGTTCTAATAACCGTTTGTTGAAATTGTTACCTGAACATCCTTGTAAATGAATCATTGAGCGATTGGTCGAGAAACGATAAAGTGTATAATGGTCAGATATACACACACATTCGCATTTATATATTAAGAAGAAGAAGACTATACGCTATATTTAATCACGATCTATTCTGCTCATTAATTCTGGGGCATTGAAAACAACTCATAAATAGAATATAAATATTTTATATTTGCGTGTTGTTCTATGACAGCACGGCTTCTTTGTACACAACGTTTTTGGTTCTGGAATTTGGAGCATAGAAGAAAAGACCTTCTTCGGAGCCAATTCTCGAGCATCCAACATAAAACTGGCCATGTGCGAAGCAGGGTGTTTCGAGGTGAAGACCAACGACTTTAAGTGTTTGACCCTGGGCCTTATTGATGGTCATTGAGAAGCTCAGTTTCACTGTGAACTGGATCCGTTTGAATGATACAGGCGTGTCTGTTGGTATCAAGGGAATTCTTGGAATTAGAACTTCTTCGCCTGTATAAGGACCTGACATTATGATGGCCTCCAGGATATTTGGTTGCATAGACTTTACTGCTAGGCGTGTACAGTTGCAAAGCTTTGGTGGGTCCATGTTCCCCAAAAGTACTATGGGTGCACATACCTTGACAGTCAATATATGTGGGGGAAATCCACATGGTTGCAAGGAGTTAAGAAATTATGTTGGGTATTGCACCAATTCAGTAATATCAGGCATTGTGTCGACAGATGTGTATATGTGAACATCTCCAGGAATTAGACGAAGCATTTGAATGTTGATTTGGTCGACGTCCATATTCTTAGGTGCAAGAATTTCTCGTTCGCTAAGCCAATTCAAATGGCCATAATTGTCCTTTACGCCAGGGAATACCTTTTCCTGTAACAGTGCAATGCTATCGGTGTTCTGTCCGCATGGTAAAGGCACCAAGCCGTCTGAATATTCCTGCAATTCTCCACTCCCAATCTGCAAGTATGTCAGCGCAAATTCCACAGTCTTCAATTTAAGGCACGTGAGGCCTTAATTGCCGAAAATATTCATATTTGTTCCAAACACTGTAAACAGAAAAACATTAAAACGCATACAGTTTCGTTCATATATACCATGACCATCGCGCAAACAGCATGTTATCGTAAAGACCTACTGTATTTTACCTAAGAAAGAGCCTGATTGTGTTACAGAAGACCGCACGATGCTACTGGCTAATCACACACAAATGGCATAAACGCTCTTTATTATTTCCATATAAGGAATTCACCAACAAAGAACGCTCTTTATGTTTACCATCATAATATAAACAAACGCCAGAAAAGTAACTTTTTATGCTCTTGTTTACATAACAATGGTCAAACATATGACAATAACATACTGTTTATGCGATATTTCTTATTTGTATACGGACAAAGTCTATCTACATTTTGATGTTCTTTCTTTTTGTAGCGGTTTTTGACGGGTGAAAATATGTTCACAGGATACCCACCGCCAAGGCCAACCGTACCTTTAAGTGTGTGAACACCTTGCCATAAATATGAAGCTTTGATGCTAGCATTAAGTTCATCTGCCTTGGTGCCTCTTGGGATGACTGGCAAAATTTGGCGGAAGTCACCAGCCATTATAATGGTTACTCCACCCATTGGTGCATTGTTTCCTCTGATATCTTTTAGTAATTTGTCTACAGATTCAAAGTCTGTTTTGTGAGACATAGTACGCTCATCCCACACAATTAGCTTACATTGCCGGAGCAGTTGTGCTTTACTGGTTCCCTTTGCGATATTGCACTTTGGGTTTTCTTTATTAAGACTTAGCTTAAATGTTGAGTGAGCTGTCCTCCAACCATTCAATAGTGTCGCTGCTATTCCGGATGACGCAACAGCAAGTGCTATTCCACCATCGTTTCTAATTTGGGCAAGCAGGAGATTGACCAAGAAATGTTTTTCCAGCACCACCTGGTGCGTCCAAAAATACCAGCCCACCAATGTTGTCATTTACACGATCTATCACGTGTTGCTGTTGTGTGTTGAGTTTAGGGATATTTTCTTGGAGTCAACTTCTCCTTGTTGTATGATGTTTCTCTCAAAATATCGCCACCTAGGTGGTCAATGTATGTTCTTATGGTACCTGGTAACCCATACTCATCCAGATGTTTCCCGCCAAGTTCCACAACCTTGTTCTCTATTTGTATCAATGCTTCATTGAACATGTCATCGGAGGAGGTGCAACCCGGGTGAAATTGTTTGGCTCTATGGAGAACGTCCTCGGTCATTGGCTCTCTGTGAGCTATCCACAAATCCATAAGGTCACTTAATGTGCAAAAATACAGCATTATAGCAAACATATTTCTGATATGGAATGGCGACCTTGTGATGGTTGCTTCACTCAGAGCTGCATTCCAATGTACGTCGTCTTCAAGAAGTCCCCGCTTGTGCATGCTTGACGGAAAGTATGAAATGTCGTTCCCTCGACAGTTTTGATATCCTTGTACAATATGGAGCAGCAGACGGAGACAGAAGCATTCTAATTGGTTTGGATGAATCGTGTACACTCGCCCTATTGCATCTGATGAATAAACACCTAGATAACCATCTACGGATCGGCCCTGTTTTCTACGATGCCACTGGTTGTTCGCCCATGTGAAGAACTTTGGAACTTCCGTGTAAAGCAGAGTTCCTGCGAAATCGTCAGTCTCGCATAGGGCGAAGAATGCCGTAAGTTTCGTTTCTTTCGGTGATATAACTCTGGCTTCAGCAGTAATCTCTGTGAAATAAACCCTCTGTAAGTTATCTAGGTGTACATCTAAGTGAACGACAGTTGGATATCGTTCGTGTATCGGGAATTTAAATAGCCTCCAAGCTGCTTCGTTCGAACTCACATATCTTGCCATCTGATAGCATGTTATCTCATCATGTGTATTTAATTTAGTTCCGAAGACAGCCATGTCTGATCCTTTATGTACATACTTGCATATATATTTGATAGACTTCGCGGAATTGCAGAATTCAATGTTAATGTGTGCTTTGAGTAGTCTGCTCAGTAAAGGACAATAAGGCACGACCCATCTGTTGTCTATCGTTTGTTCCGTACCGTTGACCTTTGTTCTGAATGATATTCCTCCGTCGTATGGGTGCCTTCGCCTATATTGTGTATATCCGCCTTCTCCGGTAATTGTCTCTCTAATGAAACTTCTGGGATATTTCTTCGTACATTTTCCACCGTGCATGCATGGGGAACCTGGATTTATCAATCCGCATGGTCCATGGATCATGTGGTGCTTAATAATTTCAAACAGCTCCCCATCTTCTTCTGGATCAGGCAGTTCGGCCGATATTATCAAGTCGATGACATCAGCATGGATCTTATCTTTGAGCCAGAACAGAATGTGTGCATGTGGCAGGCCTCTTTTCTGCCATTATATTCTATAAAGAAAGCATTGCATTGGATCAAATATGTTGCTGTCCTTGATGAGCTGTTTCAATTTTAGTATCTTTAGTCGAAAAACGAGTGCAATAATGTCATGTCTGTGTTGAGGCTGCTGTCCAGGGTTGAGTTCTCTTGTTATCTCTTCCAATTTCGAATTACATGTCATCGGAATGAATAGGTCTGGTCTTCCATATGTTCGCACGTACGTCAGTGCATATTTGGTCTGTTCATGCATCTCTCTCGGGCCACCTATGTAACTTGATGGTAGTATAACCAGTTCACCAACATTCTCCACATTCCCATCACTAAGGACAGCATCTTTTAAATGTGCATAATTATCGATTCTGAGTTTCTTTTGGTTAAGTCGAATGTACAACGATCGTTCGGCTTCAACTTTGGCATACATATCCACGAAGTATTGACTGAGAAGATCACGATATTGTAATACATGGTTTGAATCTCCTTCCCTTTTCATCATCATGTATGCGTAATAATCAGCCGCACCAACTTTTTTGTTTTGAACTTGTTGTGGAATGTTGAAATGATACCCATCATCACCTTCCCAGAACATAAGTGGATACTGTAGAGCATCATATGACCTGTGCGTTTCTGATATCCGCATCAAGCAAGTGTCTCTCCCTTTAATGATTATGTCTCGCTTTCCAACGTCAGCATTACTAAGCAGGATAGCAACTTCGTTGACAGATGGAACATTGAATCTCCGGGGATGTTCACCAGTTGGCCGTTTGTCAGCTGTTATGACTACTCTTGCTCTGATGCAACATGCCTTGTAATGATTGGATTATTTCTCTGTTTACACCTGGAATTACACCACATCGTTGATCACACTCAGCATCCTGGTTGCCCATAAAATATATTTGGAGAAATTTAGGTTCAGCGCCCGCCACTGGGTACACAGATCCAATGCGGTGATATACCTGGCCTTGTATTTTGAATGTTGAAGCCCAACCTACAGGAGAGACATCTTTGGAACACCCGAAAGACGTCATCTGGAAGCAGAAGTTATATTTCTAATATTGTCAAGAAATTCTGCGTTTCCTCCCAATAATGATCTGAGTGGTTCTGGAGGCGGCTGGACTGCATACAGTTTTACTTTGCCATTGGAACAACACAAATCACCTGGCTCTCCCGTAAATTTCAAAGCTCTGCAATGCTGGTATACTATGTCCATTCGTCTAACACATACTTTTTCAACATTTTCGTAATTTATTTTCGGGTCATAAGTGAATGCCGATTTGCTCCAGTCCACCTGGTCTTGCCTAAATCTTGCAGTACGTGTTCTATCGGCAGGTTTTCCCATGTCGAATCGTGCCTTTGTGAGGAGTTTCAGAATATTTTTCGGTTGCCGTTTGCTCATCAAAATATCGTCAGACTTGACTAAATCCCTCATCTTGGGACTCTTGTGTAGTATTGGTATTAGCGAACGAGCTGTTTGTACGATGTTCGGATGATTCGGAATGTGGTGATAACATAAGGAATTAGTTCATTTTTTTCCGGGTGTTATTTTATCTTGTAACAATTCCGCTTTGTTTATGCCTACGTCAACAATATTTCTGGGATACTGCAGATGTTTCAGATACTTCTCCAGTTCTGCCAAACGTTTGTCGCGCAGGTCACAGTCGTCCATAATCGTGCATAGCCTCCGAGCCAAAAAATATGGTATGTTGAGTTTGCTGTGTGAAGGGTGACACGAATTTAAAATTAGATACTGGTGTGCATGTGTCTGTGGTTTTATAAAACACGTCTGTTGATATTTTTGTTCATTGTTTTAAAACTAACACATCCAGGAATGGTAATTTATCGTTGTCCACTTCCGTTGTGTATTGAATGGCTGGATGGATGGAATTTATGAAGTGATGAAATAATTTTAGTTCAGCTTCAGATTGTTCCCAGATGATAAAGCAGTCATCTAAGAATCTTTTCCATGATGTCCTCACATTTGTCACCGTTTCATCGTTGAATGATTTTGGGAGTTCTTTGTGCATAATTGTTTCAAGGTAGCCCACAACTAAGTTGGCATATGTTGGGGCTACCTTAGTTCCCATTGCTGTTCCTATTAATTGAAGAAAATATATCCCGTTAAAATATAAGGTGTTATTTTCTAAAATTAATCTAAGTCCTTCTACGATGAAATCTCTACTAAACCTCCTGTCAGTAGAATTGATCTAACCAGTATGTGATTGCTTCAATTCCTAACTATTTTGGAATGATGCTATGTAAACCGGTCACACCAAACTGGCCATGATAGAGTACTCCGGTACTTCCTTAGGAAGATGTCGAATGAAGTCAATGTCATCCCGCAGTAAACTTGGTATAAATGTAGAATTACATATCAGTTTAAGTATGATCGCTAGTAGATTACTGAGTCCATGAGTCGGGCACGCTGGTCCTGCAATTATCGGCCTCAGTTTTAGATAATCTGGGCACTTCACTCGGATATACGCGGAATTCTGTTCTTTAATTTAATTGCCTTTTTGATTGTGGTACTTGCGGGTAATCCGTAAAAGTTGCTGCATTTCATCTCAAATTTTGTGAGATATTCGGCTTCTTTATCAGTTAAGCATTTAGAGAACTTTGTGACAAACTTCTTTATTTTATTCATCACGGATTTCTCCTCATTTGTAGGAAGTTTCTTATAAAAACGATCCCGATTTTTTGGCATAGTCGGTCGCTTCCATAATCACCAGTGCACCTCCTTTGTCTGTTTTTTTTACAAACAATAGTGTTGTCAGAACAAAGGCGATCTAGCGCTTTTCTTTCTGCTCTGATGATGTTAGATCGAACTGATTTTCCAGAATTATCAAGTGGGAAATTACTAAGAATGTCTATATAACTGTCCAAGTGGTTATCCCTCCCTCTCACCGGGTTGAAGTTCGACTTATTGCGCACAAGCGAGCAATCATTGTCGGATTCTTTGTCCTAAAAAAACTCTAGCAAACGGAGCTTTCTGCAGTGTCAGCTGGTAGTTCTTGTGCATGTTTTCGTGGTGTGGGGGTGAATTTTAATCCGCGTTGTTACAGTTGTTGTTCACATTCAGTCAATTCCCTTTTCGATAAATTAATAATTTTGGGGTCTATGCGATCGGATCCGCAACCAAATCCACTAATGTCCTGTCTTTGGTTGGGTTTGGCTGTCCCACACCTAAAAAACGAATACTTTTCACAGATTTATTGTTTTGGCTGTCCCCATGTTTGTCTGCGTTCAATCTGACTTTTAGGTGGGAATACATTTTTAGTTGTAGCACGGAGTGGTTTCTTGAATCCTCTGTTATTTTGTCTGTTCAGAGAGTTACTTCCTTTATTATTATGTGAGCTAACAGAACGGTATCTACTGCCTTGTTTTGACTGTGATCTACCCCTTCCATTCGCAGAGGGACTTCGTTTTCGTCGTGGTCCTGTGTAAGGTTTTCGTCAGTCCACATTGTTGGCGATTACATTGTCCTTCCTTATGGGCTTCTGTCTTTTATCTCTATTTGTCCGTTTCGGTTTCGGCTTTATTTGAGTTGGTCGATTTCCAATCAGAATCTCAGTTACCTCCGTTTCTTCTTGGGTGTCTGTCCCATAATTATTTTTATAATCAAGAAGGTACCGACCTTTTGGTTCCCACATCTTAATAGATGTCAACTCTTGCGCAGAAACTTCCTTCGTCCACATTTCTTTAATTTTTCAGCCACTCGGTTTGAACTAATTTTATCAATCTCCGTTTCTATCATGGCATCACTCTGTTGGTAGATAGTCTCATATCTACCTTGTTTTTTCTTAGTGATTTTAATTTCCGTCTGGAATTTTTCAATTGCCAAGTTAAATCGGAGCTGTGTTTCGTCTTCTGGTTCTCCAGGAATTTCATTAATAAGAAATCGCTTTGGTGTAACAGGATGTTCACGATTGATCCAGTCATCGTATGCTTGTGCATACTGCTCACATTTGAACGCATTGAAGAATGTTGTGTTTCTTTTGTTCAATGATTGTGTCCAAAGTTGTCTGATCGTTTTCTTTTTCTTGTATGTTTCCTCTTCCAGATGTATCTCATTCAATTCATTCCAAAGTCCATGTTCTACGGCTGAAGGTTGAGAATTGTTCGTGTCCACGGGTACATATGGCTTCGCCATTGCAATAATGGCGTCCTTAATTTCCACTTGTACCTTTTTGTTTTCCTGCATTTGGATTTCCAAATTGTGCAGAATTAGTTGAATGTTCCTCAATACTCTGGCACAGGTCGCACAATCGTCCAACATCATACTTAAACCGATATGTAATTCTACATTTATACCAAGTTTACTGCGGGATGACATTGACTTCATTCGACATCTTCCTAAGGAAGTACCGGAGAACTCTACCATGGCCAGTTTTGGTGTGACCGGTTTATATAGCAACATTCCAAAAGAGTTAAGAATTGAATCAATCACATACTGGTTAGATCAACACGGCAATTCTATTGACAGGAGGTTTAGTAGAGATTTCATCGTAGAAGGACAGATTAATTTTAGAAAATAACACCTTATATTTTAACGGGATATATTTTCTTCAATTAATAGGAACAGCAATGGGAACTAAGGTAGCCCCAACATATATGCCAACTTAGTTATGAGCTACCTTGAAACAATTATGCCCAAAGAACTCCTAAAATCATTCAGCGATGAAACGGTGAATTCTAGTACAAAGTTCAAACAGTAAATATGACCAGACAAGACATAGGAGGGTATCACCACCCCTTTTCAGTACGCAGGATTCAGGGTGTTTTGAAGCCGTACGCGGGATTCATACCCCCGAATTAACTGGTATTCAGGTTCAAGCAAAACATCTTGGACGCAGGTTTTGATGGCGCAAAATAATATCTTTGTGCTAGTTATCTGTATGAATGAGTAGTTAGAATAGTTTCTTGGGCATATTCGACCACTATGCCATCATAAAGTATCATTAATCGCATCATAACGGCCTCATAATAGTCAAGTTCGAAAATCTAAAAAAGCTTCTAGAAACAAAGGTGCGGGCATTTTTCTTTCAAAAGCTTTTGATTCAACTTCGTTCATATATGGGTTGTCTAAACGATCCGCATGGAAGATTTACCTGGAATTTTGTGAACTCTTAAAGGGTATATGTAATATTGCAATATACACTGAAACAATTGAAAGTGCTGAACATTTTGTATGCAAGTTGTATGGAGTTTCCGATACAAAACTCAATGCAAGATTCAGGATGTTCACTCGGACTGAATCTCACGAAAAGCTTCCACTAACCAGTGACTCATTTAATTACCACCTTTTGAGAACAAACTACCAGGTTTTAGTTTGGAAACAAGTAACCATTCTTTTGCAAACATTACCGGATCCTTCGTCATTGGGATGGAAAGAAGAAAATGGTCGATTAGATCCAACCTTGATGTCACTAGAACCCATTCCAAAATCATGTCTCGAAATAATCAAATGTGGGTGCAAGAAGGGGTGTGTAACAGCAAGGTGTACATGCAGAATATCAGAGTTACCTGCACACCACTCTGCAATTGTGGAACTGACTGCAATAACTATGATAAAGGCTTTTGTGTGACCATTTTTGGCTATATGATGGCAAATTGTGTCGCATTGGCCATTTTGAATTGTCATTTTAGGTCAGAAATAATTATTTGTCGAGTTGCCAACATTGTTTTTTGGAATCAGAATACAAATTACATTTAGACACAACTGTCTGAACCATTTGAATGATATATTTCCGGCATACTTCACTTTCTGCCGTTTAAGACCCCAATAATTTATAAATTTCGCATTTTTTTGTCATTTTTGGGCATACATTGGGTTAAATGTCAAACATATTCACTTTAAATTACCACGTATGTTCTGTGTATTGTGTCTCTTGTCACAATTCGTTCGAAAGTACGGTAATGCATAATATTCAAAGGTCTTAGAACAACATATAACAGTAAACGAAAATCCAGACTTTGTTCTGATGGCGGCCATTTTGAATTGTCTTTTAGGTCAGAAATAATTATTTGTTGAGTTGCCACCATTGTTTTTTTGGAATCAGAATACAAATTACATTTAGACACAACTGTCTAAACCATTTGAAGGATATATTTCCGGCATACTTCGCTTTCTGTCTTTTAAAACCGCAATAATTTATAAAATTCGCATTTTTTTGTCATTTTGGGCATAAATTTGGTTAAATGTCAAACATATTCATTTTAAATTACCAAATATGTTCTGTGTATTGTGTCTGTTGTGTCACAATTCGTTCGGAAGTACGGAAATGCATAATATTCAAAGGTCTTAGAACATATAACAGTAAACGAAAATCCAGACTTTGTTCTGATGGCGGCCATTTTGAATTGTCTTTTAGGTCAGAAATAATTATTTGTCGAGTTACCAACATTGTTTTTTTGGAATCAGAATACAAATTTCATTTAGACACAACTGTCTAAACTATGTGAAGGATATATTTCCGGCATACTTCACTTTCTGCCTTTTAAGACCGCAATAATTTATAAAATTCGCATTTTTTTGTCATTTTTGGGCATACATTGGGTTAAATGTCAAACATATTCACTTTAAATTACCACGTATGTTCTGTGTATTGTGTCTCTTGTCACAATTCGTTCGAAAGTACGGAAATGCATAATATTCAAATGTCTTAGAACAACATATAACAGTAAACGAAAATCCAGACTTTGTTCTGATGGCGGCCATTTTGAATTGTCTTTTAGGTCAGAAATAATTATTTGTTGAGTTGCCACCATTGTTTTTTTGGAATCAGAATACAAATTACATTTAGACACAACTGTCTAAACCATTTGAAGGATATATTTCCGGCATACTTCGCTTTCTGTCTTTTAAAACCGCAATAATTTATAAAATTCGCATTTTTTTGTCATTTTGGGCATAAATTTGGTTAAATGTCAAACATATTCATTTTAAATTACCAAATATGTTCTGTGTATTGTGTCTGTTGTGTCACAATTCGTTCGGAAGTACGGAAATGCATAATATTCAAAGGTCTTAGAACATATAACAGTAAACGAAAATCCAGACTTTGTTCTGATGGCGGCCATTTTGAATTGTCTTTTAGGTCAGAAATAATTATTTGTCGAGTTACCAACATTGTTTTTTTGGAATCAGAATACAAATTTCATTTAGACACAACTGTCTAAACTATGTGAAGGATATATTTCCGGCATACTTCACTTTCTTTAATTTATAAAATTCGCGTTTTTTTGTCATTTTTGGGCATAAATTGGGTTAAATGTCAAACATGTTCACTTTAAGTTACCATTTATGTTCTGTGTATAGTGTCTCTTGTCACAATTCGTTCGAAAATACGGAAATGCATAATATTCAAATGTCTTAGAACAACATATAACAGTAAACGAAAATCTTGACTTGTTCTGATGGCGGCCATTTTGAATTGTCATTTTGGGTCCGAAATAATTATTTGTCGACTTGCCAACATTGGTTTTTGAAATCAGCATAAAACATACCATTAGAAACAATTCTCAAAAGCTTTTGAAAGAAAAATGCCCGCACCTTTCACTTTCACTTTTATTCCATTTCGAACCTGACTATAACGCCCATAACGTGACCGGCGTCAATTTGTATGTCATTTATCGCATATTATTTCTTAACATGTATTCAGGATTCACCCCCCAAAATTAACTGGTATTCAGGATTCAGGGGGAGAGGGTGATACCATCACATAGAAACCGCTGATCTCATTACCAATCTAACAACACCAGTTGAACATGATTACCTTTCAAAGCAATAACACCGGGCACCAAGTTACGGACAACCACAGGCACACACACCGTGGATAAATACACTGTCAAAAGCACGGCGCTTTTTTGTTGTATACACTGTTATATTTGGCATATACCCATGATTATACATACACGGGCTATGTTCACAGTTGGCTTTTATTTATATTTTGTCTCGCATCAACTCAGGTAGTGAGCTCGTTCGATAGGTGTGTCGATGTGTCATATCATTCAAGGGGCATGGTGTTTGAGGGCGAAACATTTCCTTAACAACACTTCATAAATATCCCATGGAAATGCATCAAGCTGTCTGTCTGAGATCCAAATTCAAGTTTATAGCGGTTTCATTGTGTCACATGTGCGTATATGTCAGAGTAAGGCCTTCGCTAAGTCCAAATATACGCGAAATTGGACGAACTGCAAACTTTATCATGAAATTACAAAGTGCACTGTTGGTTACTTGAAGCAGCAATGTCGTCAATGTCCATGCCAGATATATCTAGAATAACAATATATATAGAGCATTAGATTTAAATGCAACAATAACAACCATAAGTTATCAGGTTTTGTTTACATGTGTTCTAGATCTTATCGACAACGTGTCTGTTCAATTTCCCCCAGAATATAGAATATATATATAAATGTAAGGTGTTCACCCACTGCTAGTGCATGCATATATAAGGTCCCTTTAACCCTTTACCCAACAAACCGGCCAAAAACGCAAAAGCTTCAACAGCCTAAAATATCTTCGGTCTGTCTCACTAACACCATACAAATATGGATATCATTGGAACCGGTTCATTGACCACATTGTGATGGTTACAGTTATGCCCTGTGCCAATGCATTCTCTTATATATGCGAGTCGACCATAGGTCGCCTCGCATATATAAGAGAATGCATTGGCTTAAAAAAAATATTTTTTTAACACTTTTTACCATTTTTTCTTATAATATCTTCTACATTCTTTGACAATTTGATCATTTTTAATATGTGTTAAGCCAATGCATTCTCTTATATATGCGAGGCGACCTATGGTCGACTCGCATATATAAGAGAATGCATTGGCACAGGGCCGTTCTGTTGGGTAAAGGGTTAAAATAAGACGATCAGTTCGTGTATATATATACACGCAACATAAAATATTCGCGTGGTTCGATTATGCGGTGTGATGTGAGCATAAACTGTATATCAATAGATAGAAGTGCGACCCCCGAAACGGAATCACGCCGTCATTTGTAATAAGTGTCTGGTCCACGAGCCTGTTGTATGCTCCCCATTATCTACATGAATCGATATATCCCAACAGAATGATGAAAACCGATTTCATAACTCGCCGCAGAATATAGCGAAGTCGCATCAATTCAAACTGATTTGTTTGTAGGTATACTTCCTGGGATGGCGGGTCCCAACAGTTAAAAACCAAAACAACAAAAATCAACATTGTATCCGTACATTTTTTAATCCTGAAAAGTCGTTTATTTTCATAGTTTTTTTAATATTTAAATGGTTATCGGTCGGGGGGGGGGGGGGGTCAGGACATAGCTCCAGGATATTTATTTTTTAGACCCACCACCCCGGGAACGCAAGTTTTGTTCCCATCCGATAATCGGACACACACCCTTCCAACGCAAGTTTGTTTCCAAGGGCAATTGGGGACCCACCTTCAAGGTTCGATGAAAAATTGTTTTAAATAACCATGCAGATGAAATGCCAATCATGGAAGCTTAATAAAAAGCACACGAAAATCGTTCAGCCTTGAAAATTTCTGTTTTTATTTTGTTTAAACCGGGGGGGGGGGGGGGGGGGTAAAAATGCATACACAATGTTGATTTTTTTTTTTTTCCGAATTTTGGGACTAACCCACCCTTCCGTGTTATAAACTTTTATCCATCAAATTATATACATCCACCATTAACCATCTCCAAATTAGGTCCATTTAAGCGCCCGCCTCATATTCCAACCAGGTTCTTTTTATTATCCGCAATTATTGTTACGTCCTGTTTAATTCCAAACAAAGAACTGATAAGATTGCAAATTTAATCACCATGATCACTGTTTCAATGACGGTTATCTTCTCAATTTACAGAAATTTAGACTTATGAATCTATATGGTTAGCAATAATTGACTAGCTAATATAATAATAGATATAAAACAACATAAATAAGTGTTATGTCTGTTTAAACAGGTTTTAGCTGGTATAAAATACAATTTTTTTGTAATTTCCTAGACATGCGCAACTACCTGCCCACACTAAAGTCTAAAAAAAACAAGACACTGATTTACAAGAACTGAGACAAAATGACTGGACTTTCGTGTTCTTTTGATATGATTAACAATTTTGATCAACCTAATTATTTCTATAAATATAAAAGATCCACTCATGTCCTGGCATAATCTTACAATATAGCATCGAATGTTGAAAACAACATCGCAAGCATCATAGTGACATGTTTGCAAGCATAATAGGTGATAGTTATGGGAGAAATAACCACAAAATAACCGTATTTGGTGTACATATCTTGATCAAAGATAATTATTACATAGCATTTTTTTCCGTTCACAGAAAGACACATAGCTTCCCCCTTTCAACGTTAGTTTTTAGTGAATTTTACCAATGTTATCACCTATCAGGGGGTGAAAACTACTTTAAGTGCTTCATTTCTAGTCAACAGAGAAAACTAGAACACATGCGAGTAATTATAGTATTTGAATAAAAATTGCATGATCTAGGAGAATACTTGTTTTGGCCTCCGGACACCCAACCACTGGTGGGGGGGGGGGGCGATTGTGTATCGCACTTTTTACCCCCACCCCGTTTAAACCACTTTTTTGTTTACATAATTAGAATGCATCTCCCATATTGTGAGGGTGAACATGTGTTATAGCACTATAGCATACATTGGTAAAAGAGGATAATAATTCCCCCCTTCAAATTATTAGTTTGAAATTGAGATGTTTCGAAAATTCATTTGGGGGGGGGGGGCCCTTCTTAAAATAAGATACTTCCAGAAAAATGTTCACCGACGCTTAGTTCGTATATATACAACATACAGTTTCTCGTATATATACGCCTGATTTCGATTAATATGCGTGTTATAAGTGAGCTCAAACCATACATTGTATCAATAGATTGAAGTGCGACCCCCGAAACGGAATCACGCCGTCTTTTGTGAGAATTGTCGGGCTCCTCATTCGCTATATGAATCGATATATTCCAATACAGGAGAACCGATTTCATAACTCGCCGAATTATATAGCGAGGTCGCATCAATTCAAACTTATTTGTACTTCAGGAAATTATTGTGTTGCCTTCTGTGAGATTTCGTGTCTCAAATGACTGCCGAGAAGTGATTGGGGTGAGTACATTACACACGTTCTTGAAACGGAGGTGTCGTATTAAAGCTGTCGACACCATGCATATGCAATACCTTTATATCTCTCTCCCTCCCTTCCTTCCTCTCTCTCTCTCTCTCTCTCTCTCTCTCTCTGACACACTTTATACAGTTACTCTCTCATTTCTCTCTCTCTCCCTCTAAATATCCACCGCGCTCTCTCTCTACCTTTATCCACCTCTATACCGTTTGCTTAATTTCATTCTCTTTTGCTTAATTTCATTCTTTTTATCTCGTTTTCGTATCAATCTTCCTTCTTTCATACATAACATATGAAACAATCCATCAATTATACTGTTATAATTATATATAGTTGTCATTACTTAATTGTACATAGCAATATTGTTATGACATATTTCCTTGTTCTTGTCACGTTTGATTTGTATATAGAACACTAATTAATTTGAGTTGAAGATGTCTCTTCTGCAAATGCTCAGGTTAACCGGTTATCTTAAAATAAAATTTATTAATTTAATATAAATTTATTTTATGGCTCCAACCATAAACAAAGTTACGAATTTCCATGTACAAGACGTTATTAGTTGACGGATAGTGGCAACGCGCGGCACACATGTAAAATTATATTGATATATACGGGACGTGAACTCAAGCCACTCACTGACTATACAATACAATTAACCCTTTACCCAACAGAACGGCCCTGTGCCAATGCATTCTCTTATATATGCGAGTCGACCATAGGTCGCCTCGCATATATAAGAGAATGCATTGGCTTAACACATATTAAAAATGATAAAAGTGTCAAAGAATGTAGAAAAATATTATAAAAATTGTTAAAAAATGTAAGAAAATATTATAAAATTGTTAAAGAATGTAAGAAAAAATGGTAAAAAGTGTTAAAAAAGATTTTGTTTAGGCCAATGCATTCTCTTATATATGCGAGGCGACCTATGGTCCATAAGAGAATGCATTGGCACAGGGCATAACTGTAACCATCACAATGTGGTCAATGAACCGGTTCCAATGATATCCATATTTGTACGGTGTTATTGAGACAGACCGAAGATATTTTAGGCTGTTGAAGCTTTATTTGGTCGTTTTTGGCCGTTTTATTGGGTAAAGGGTTTATGAGTATCTGCGATTATTATGCATATAATATCATATTTATTTGATACATTTGCCTGAATACTGTATAAAAATTATCTCGATGGCCGGATGACGAGCGTTCTATTTTTGTTTGTTTTGCATTCTGGCTTATCTGCCACCGTAACATAATTCCTGTACTCGGCAGACAGTCAAATAATGGAAATCTTGTTACCTTATGATACGAAGCAGAGAATATAGAAACCAACAACAACATTATTTTGAGTAGAGTATCCCTTTGAGGAAAAATGCATAGTATGTATGGACTATACATCTTTTATTTCAGAATACATATACGTTAAACCACAACGAGTATACATATGGACCGCGCAAACAACAAGAAGTCCCAAAAAAACGAATGGAATTTTGAGTGCGACAGACACGAACATGATCAAGTCAATGCAGAAAGCCGATAACGTAGTCAGATAATATGCTCATTTCTGCATATGCGCAATGATCGACCGACATACTCTAATATGACACAGCCACCCGACATGTGCAATGACGCCAGAAATGACACCATGGATATCCTCATCAAAGACGACAGATGTACCACGGACATAGGATTCTCAAACGTACAGCCAGGCAGTAACCACAGTGCGCTGTCAGTGAGCCCACAACGAAGTCACCATACGTCAAATGAGAGTATTGTTGGCTCCTCTGGCGCAGAATTCGTTCCAAAGGGAGGCGGGTTCGCGTCTTTGAGTGGTGTCGGTTTAATCAGTATTCTGTCGACAATATTGGCCGCCATGTCTTTTCAGTTTATTATATATGGCTATTTATCGAGACCATTGGATTCGGCCGTGGGACCAAGAGTGCCCAACGACATCAAACAGAAACTCGGTCTTTCGCAGGATGACTTTACCAATGTCGTTCTAACGACGATTATGTTCGTATTTATGACGAATTTCTGTTGTGCTATCGTCTGCTCCATGCAGTGCTTCTTCGCTTCGAAATTGCTGGCACCACCTGACGGAGAAGAAAGGTAAGAAATATTGACACTATGTAGGCTACAATAAGGCGTATTAAGAGATAGACAGGCCCTAATCAGATTTGATTATACCCACGCCGTTCCATGTACCTCTGAGTATCTTATGGTTACCCCTAGTTATAAACAACTCAACCAGTCACTAATTCTGAATAGGTCATCGTCGCATGGTATTGTGCAAAAAGACAACCAGGATCTCTCAAATGTGCAAAAAGACACCAATGATCTCCCAATTGTCCCAAAAGTTATTCAGCATATCAAGGTCTCGTTCGACTGCGATAGTCAAATTTCGTTGATATTTCACTCAAAAATCACAGAATAAATATTACTGTGATAATAATTAACATGCAACTAATTTAAAATCGATTTTGATGAGACTAAGATGCTAGGAGACTTTTTGCACATTTGGGAGATTATGTATATCTTTTAATTTGCACATATAGCCACGCGACAATGGCCGATTCAGCGTCACTAATGTTCCTATGAAGTTGAACTGGGCCCTTTCTATAATTCTCTACAATTAACATGTATGTACACCAAATGCTCAAACATATTTACGTGATTTCCACTTCCCGTCGATACGGGCCATTAAAATATAGTTAAAGGTTCGCGTACATGCCGAAACTGTCTATTAACGGTGTCCATGCAGAACAAATAATATAACATATTACACAAATATAAATGAAACAACCGGCATGTTTACGGAAGTAAATGCGTTCATGCAAGTCACACGCGTCACATGGTGACAGTTCAATAATCGAAATTATATCACAGTTCTCACCCGTGCGATTCCCGATTGGCTATTAGCACATTTCACTTTACGATGTTCGTGGTGTTTAGTAAAATGGTTACACGATCGACACACGGTTGCCCTTGTGTAATTGACGTAATCCCCAGGTAATTTGGGCATATTCAGGATTTTCCTATAATTTTCTGTAAATAAGTGCAGGTATTTGGATATATACAGATGTAGTCTTTTTAGACACGAGTAGCTCTACTGATAGACCGCGTTCGGAACGTGGTTCGAAACTATGTTCTTTTATTGAATATAACTTTCGATCACGTAAATATAAGGCCCAGATTTTAATTGACGGACTGTCTATATAAGGATCGATATGCCACATTTGTAGTGAGTACACACCGTATAGAAGAGTGGCAATGTAAAATGTTCAGCTTCGGATATTTCTACAGATTAGATGAACATAAATACAATGTATATCGTGAAAGCCAAAATGCACGACACACCCATGCCGAGAATCGTGGAAAAGATGATATATTAATCCAAGAACAGGGGGGTCTTAATTTGGACAATTACAACAGTTGGAAATCTTGAGATACCAGTTTGGAAATTTAGTATGGTTCAAGAGGGGTGGGGTGCAATTAGAAACTCCAAGTTAGTTTAAACAGTATTTATTTTTCCCTCTGTGGACATTCAAATATATAATTACAATAGGTAAAAGTTAAGAAGAAAACTGGGTTTAGGCAACAAGCCATAGGCTTATTTTAAGCCCTCTCCGGTGACTATGGCGCAGCCCTACTTGACTGTAAGTCAAGTAGGGGTAAATGGTAGAGGCAGAAAAAGATCCATAGAAAGAAGAAACATATTTAATAATAACTGGAGGATGAGACAGAGGGACAACAGAGGATGTCAGAATTTAGACAGATAAGAAAGTACAGAGTGTGAGGTGTAATTATATATGTGAACATGCATAATAATTAATTTCAAAGGAGCCAACTAATATATAGAATAACAAATATCAAGGAAATAGAAAGTACTTACACATATTTATAAGCGAGAAAATAACCATGTGAAAATCTGCAGTGGTCCGTCGACCCGTCGACCTACACTGAAGAGATCGGGGGCATCTCGGTATGATCTACCATGCAAATTCAATATTGCAATTGTTTTGAAACAGCTTAAGAAAAGCGTCATTGAAAGCGATTACTAGCTATTATAAATTTCTGATCTACAATGAATATTTGCTTATTATCTTCATAGGACAATTCGTCAGATCCCCATAGTAATAATTCACTAGTTATTGTTACTGTTACATCAGATAAGGAAGTAAGAAGTTTCTCTGTAAGAGGTATAATGTGAGCATTCCAGAAAAAAATGTCTAGCAGTTGCAATACATCCACACATGCAATAAGGCAAGTCACTGAGGTGGTATTCTTTTAGATCGCTGTTAAGATTGCTACATCTTAATCTCAGTCTGGTGTGGTCTGTCCTATAATAGCTAGAACATTAGTATTTAGGCTTTGATATCAGGTTTGAGCTTGCGTTTGAAATCGCCTATTGGCGTTGCATCTTTAACAGAGTATGGTAGTACATTCCACGAGCGGACAGGATGCGTGGTGTGATCGTTATGGTGGCGCGTGCGTGATGTATATTATATTTTGATTTTGTATTTTGTATTTTGTCTTGTATGTCATAAATTTTCTTGACGAAGGCAATAAAACTATTGAATATTGACAGTCGACGGAAGAAAAGATTGCATATAGTATAAACACAATCACAATTCAAGTTGCATGGACACCCGCGATTGGAGACCATAGCTAGCTCTAGCCCCCCTGAGTATAAATTATTGCAAGACGACGCGAATTGATCCATTTTGATAATGCAATTAGTCGGAAGATACTCTGCATATTCAACCAAAACATTTTGAGCGACAATTGACAATATTTAGACCGATAACTTCTAACTTCAAATGTTAGACTCTGTCACCTGCAAACGGTCATCGGGTGATCCATTCATGTGATCTTCGGACGTTTTCTCATGTCGATAAAGATAAATGGTATTATTATTATTATCTGTAAAATATATATACTGGCGATGGGGTCAATCAGTTGACAGTGACTGTCGTTTGAAGTTCCCGTTCAAACGGCTAACGCCAAACACACGCAGGGTGGGGAATCACGTGGTTTCGAGTTGATGACTATCACGCATTCAAAATGGCCGAGGCGATCTAATACGCGACGTATATTACATATTACATATTATTTTGACAGCTACGAGCAGATGCTATAATATTTTTCAAACAAACTGATACCTCATTTATGTCCAAATTCATATTTGTTTGCTCTAACATTCTGACCAAAGTTGTCAGTCGAAGGATTCTCCAAGATGTATGGACTGGTGTATTCCACGCACCTCCGACTGGCAACTTTGATTAGACTGTTATAGAAAACCACTAAGTATTTCCGAACAAATAAGGTATCAACTTGTTTCAAATATAAACTAGCATATGCTTGTAACAGTCCAACTGCTAAGTATTGTGTCAGTTCCTCGTGTATTATGTGTTTGTGCGTTTGAAAATTTTGAATGCCAAATGAAAATTAGTCTGCGCCAGTAAATCTCTGACTGCACGGTACTGATCGGTCATTCGATAAGAAAAACATTGAATTATTCCTATTCACTGGACATTTCGTAGAGATAGACGTTGACATAAAACTTCTGAACGGATTGACCGTGTACCTGTAGGTGTCACGTGAGTCAGGTGACTTTCGTTGGCAATGACAACACACGTTACAAGTTATCTGATCCTGGTTATTGTCGCGATGCTGTTATGCGAGCCGATCGTCGCACAATTAAATGTATGGAAGATCGAAACTGTTTTATTGTGTTTTATTGCAGCGGCGCAGGTTCCGTATACCCCGAAGGACATAGCAGATATTCAGCCCTGAACATATAAGTAAGGCATTCTTCATAAAAGAAATGAACATACGAGTACAAATGATCATAGTTGAAAACGCTCTTTATTGTCCACCGCTTTTGGGGCGACAAAAGCATAGACGCTCTTCATAAGAGCTGATCATTGGACATTGTGCTATATATTCTGACAAAAAAGCGTTACATTTTCTTTATTAACATCATCACTTTTCCTCACCGACATCATAGCTAAATCAACAGGACCGGCATACGAACATCATAACATTAAAGATTGTTTACTTGCAAAGCCAGCATTTAAACTGGAACATAGCTATATATAGGGGATATCCAACGAAATATGTTGGGATATAATATTTTATGAAACGAGTTTGTTTAATTTGTTTCACAACGAGTCGTAGACGAGTTGTGAATCACATTTATCAAATGAGTTTCATAAAATCTTATATCCCAACATAACGAGTTGAAGATCTTGAAAAAAAAATCTAGAGCTTTATGTCTTTTTAACAAATCAAAATCTTTAAAAGAAGCTGAAAAATTCATGCAAAATGCATTTACGGCGTTGGCTGAGACGCCTCACATCCGTATACGACAGTATTGCGCGCTCTGGCTAACGACGAAAAATATAGTTCCCCAATTTGCCTCGTTTTTTGTGTGCCTATTTTCGTTAGTGCAACGAAGTTGGACAATAATGGAAGTTTAATAAACAAACAAATCATTTTTGCAATGCCTGGTGCTGGTGTCATGCGTAGCATCTTGTCGAAATAGCATTAATCCGCGCGTTAATTGTGTTGGCGCGATGCCAAGTATCCAGGGAAGAACGCGCATATTCATCACTTGTGGGTTATAAGGAAATATGTAATGGCTTTTTAATGATATAATAGGGGTTTCATGAAACAATTTATACGTTAACAATTACTAGTATCATATAATATTTCATTAACAAATTGACCATATATACTATTATAACTAGACACAAAGTACAATCTATTAACAAGTACCTTGCATAATTATGTAATTTCAAATTTAGGGATGCGTCGCATTAGATAGATATAAATATACGTTTCATCTCATTTATATCTAATATTATCTCAAGTAATCTTTTTTCAATGCTAATTTAATAAATATGCTCAGTCTTTTCAGAACGCTCATCTTTTAAAGAGAAAGTAGTCCATGGAATTTATTGCGGTTCGGATTATCCCAATACTAATTAGTAAATATAAGCTTCACAGGACCACTTAACCCGTTCTATACTAAAACATCATTGATGAGTAATTATCATTAGGAGACACGGGCATTTTCTCCAGACCAAATATTGCGTAACTATTTGAGTCGGGTTTACCCAGAACTGAACATTTCCCACCAATTAATATGAATCATTTTGCTCTTGTTTTTCTGTTAGTCGTCTGCTATAATTATTACCTGAACATCCCTCCAAATGAGTAATATACCATTCCAAAAGTGGACTTTTGTAACTGAATGGGATAATCCATTATAGTACAGAAAGGGTTATATAACCAGGGGTATACGTGAGACAAGGAAAAACACATAAATAAACTCACTGATTGACATCAGCGACATTCACCAGTTAGATAAACGCAGAACGAATTCATATACGATCGACATCCGGGTTATTTATCGCCGGTGAGAACAGTGAGGTCACGCGGCCAGTTTGGTCACTGAACGGAAACGCGATATTCGCAGCGAGTTTGACTACCATCGATTTAACTATGGCATCATCCGTCATAATTTGACGTCGTGTGATCGAATTGGCCGCTTTCCAAACACCAACGTATCATTCTGCCGCGCCCGCTCTATAAATCTTGCTTACAATATATTACGATTTGATCACTGACAATATAGCAGACAAATTTGAGTCAACATCGAAATTGAGGTTAGTGTTTCCAATCAGACTGAGACGCAATCGATCTTTATCGAATAAATGATCAACCCAGTGTTCCAATGCTTCGCTGCATCATCAAAGAACAAGGGCGAGTTGAATTTTTAAATAAAAACAGATATGATATATAGAGATGATTTCGGATTGAATAACCCATTCTATACTAAATGGATTCTCCCAGTCAGTTAAAAAAGTGTACATAGGAATGGTCTATTATTCATTTGGAGGGATGTTAAGGTGATAAATGCATTAACATGTGATAAACATTTCCCTCTGTACTTTTATTTATCTGTCGTCTGTTTTACCACCTCAACATCCCTCCGAGTGAACAATAGCTAGCGCTAGACCAATCATATGTACACTTTTTAATTGACTGGGAGAATCCATTTAGTATAGAAATTGTTAAATTCGTATTATATAGTTCAACATCATATATCACTTTCTTTTGGTTCCGCGCACGCCGCCAGGGAGGCACATAGGATATGTTTAGGGCGTATCGGGGGGGGGGGGGGGTGACGATCGGCGTGCTCCGAATATGCCCAAAGTTCTGCACCCCTTGCAATGTTGCGAGTAGTGATGGTTGAATCGATTCATTAATTGGGTGCATTTCCTCAATCGATTTGTTCATTGCTAAATCGTCTGGATGTTTATAATTCTGATCAACTGGAAAGAAAGAGGCAGTTTTCTTTATTAGAAATTACACACCATGTAATCACTTCAATGCGGTTCGGTAAACAAAAACCCATTCTCGGTAACTATACGTTCGCTCTCGGTGTGCATCTGTAAGAGACGTGCTAATAAAGTAATAATGTCAGACCCTTTGATCCTCATTTCTCTTCTGTCAGAGCCAGTGACTATCTCAAAGGCCCACTTAATTTTCGATTATTTTCAATGGAGGGGGAATAACTCTATATTCTAAATATAGTTATTCCCCTTCCATTGAAAATACATCTTTAGTTTGAATTATGTTACATTCTGGGGGTAATCTTTCAATGATTTCAGCTGTATTCTATTTCTCTGTGGGCATCTTCTGAGACACAGACATTTCGAATGGTGATAAATTATAGTATTTTAATCATATTTTATGGCATAGATTGTTATTAAAACCGTATATCAAGTCACTATACAAAAATAATTGGTGACTCGAAAATTAAGTGGGCCTTTAAGACACACTAAGCTTGTTAACCAGTTGATCCCGATTCATTTTCTCTTACATATTCAGGTAGTATACACATAATCCACAATATTGATGTCGTAAGAAACTTGCTAAGTCTGCTCTATATAACCGTTTGATCCCGATTCATGTTCTCTTACAAAACTTTAGGGAGTATTTCCGAGACTTGTTACACGTTTGCCTCTCAAACCGTTTGATCCCAATATCTCTTCTCTCACAGAGCTAGAGAGAATTGCAGTCTGTCTTATGATACTTAGTGTAAACAATATTTTAGTCTCAAGAACTAGCACATATAAGACATAATATAAAGACATAAACAATTCAATATTAGAGAAAAGGATATGGCAGTAAGCCAAAGGATTACAGGCGGCCATTTCCTTGGTAAATATATATATACATAATATATATATACATATATTGCATCATGGTTTGATTGCGTCTCAATGAAGAATTGCCCGTTCCAGAAGCACCCACAATCCGCTATCCCGTGGGATACTTGCTACATGTAAGCTTGTCATATCATATGACCCACATCTCTCCTTTCTTCTCTTACCGCAGATCAATATCAGTATCTCCGAAACTTGCTAAAACGTTTGGTCTGATTTCCCTTATATTATAATTACAGCCATGGAGTAACTCCCAGGCTGTCTTATAACCTGCGTTGTCACACTTGACCCTCTGACAATGCATTCTCTTATATATGCGAGTCGACCATAGGTCGCCTCGCATATATAAGAGAATGCATTGGCCTAACAATTTTTTATCATTTTTTTCTTACATTCTATAACAATTTTTATCATTTTTTTTTTTTAATATTATCTTACATTCTATAGCAATTTTTTTTATCATTGTGTCTTATATTCTTTAATAATTTTGTCATTTTTATTTTTTTTTCTTACATTCTTTAACAATTTTATGATATATTTTATCATTTTTTCTTACATTGTTTTTAAATTTTTATCATTTTTTCTTACATTCTTTAACAACTAAATTTTTTTTATCAATATTTCGGAAACGTAAGCATGGACGCTATTTGCCAGAGACGATCATTGGATGTACTGCCCTATCAGATATTTAAAACGTCTTAAAAGCCTACCTATAGTACTCGAAAATGGTAACAAGATGTCTCATATCTAAGTGATTATTCAGCGTTTTTTTCAACAGAAATAACTAACTAAAGAGATAGCGAATTAACTATATAGCATCTTTGGTGAGCGCACTATGAATCCCGTCCCCATATAAGCATGTTCAGATGATATAAGTGTTCACGTAACTTCAGTCACAATTTTCGAGGTTGTGAAATTTAAATAATTAAAATCTCTGATTTGATAGTATTATTACCTATTTAGTGATATCAATAATTCATTTTCTGATACCACTAAATGAATATATGATATAACGAAATCGAATATATAATATCATTATTTTTTATGATATGTAATTATTTTTATATTCTGTAACGTATGTTACACGGATCTGGCGACAGCTGCTTCCGGTGCTATATTTTTCGTGGTAAAGATAGCAAATGGTCTTAATGACGTGCAACGAAGACAACAAACACTCGCCCAGCTGCAACTGAAAAACTGGCCTCGATCGTCCGACATTATACCTTTGTGAGCCATTCTTCGTAGAATATTGGCTCGGCGACAGTAACGTATGTTACATATGCGCATACATAGGAGCAGCTTCCGGCACAAACATTCTACAACCAGTTTACATGTGTAGTGTTCCAGTTGCGCCATGACATTAAGGTCTTCCCGCGCATGGAATTTTTGCATCTCTGTCGTCGGTATTCTAACGGCGACACACATGCACGTTTTACTGAGAATGCGCGCTGGACCTCTAATTGTGTAGCGGGAACTTCCACCAAATTCATACACATTCTTCTCCAATGATACGAGAAATCAAATCGTGTGGTTTAAAGAGGCCACATTTGGTGCCTATATTTGCGATGTCTGTCTGTGTTCTATATAACTTCACGGGGGGGGGGGGCATATAGATTGCACCAAAGGGTATCATGGGGTAACGTTTTATGAGGATGATAATGGTGCGGGCTAACATTTTCTAAAATGACGCAGTTGGTGCCAATGGAAGATGAGAGAGATGGGCAGCAAAAATGATGAAATATTTTTGTCGCCCATTTCCAGGAAATAATCATCTCCATGAAATGCCGCCGTTCGAGTCAGTGGTGCACAGAAGGGGAGAGGGGCAAACAGATTGATAAAAACTATTTTAGCGCCGATTTCCACCAAAATTGATACATATTATTATGGATGATATATGAGTAATCTAATCGTATGATTTTAAAACTTGGTATACCGTTTGGGTGAAAGATGGGGGGGTGGCACTAAATTTGATAAGAATTTGCTTATTTGACGATTACCACAAAACCTATACATAAGCATCCCCATGATACCATGAGTCTAATGAAAATGGTTTAAACATGTCAAAATTGGCGCCGTTCGACTCATGAATGGGGAGGGGAGGGGTACAAATAGCTGATTCAAATATGTTTAGCACTAATGTCCACCAACTGTATACACGTTCTTCTCCAATGATACGCAGAATCATATCATTTGGGTTCAAGACGCCACATTTGATGCCATTTGGGTCAGTGGCTGTGCTGAGATTTTGGTCCAGTAGACTCCAAGCATTTAAGACACTTTTCCATAAAGGGTTCACCCTTTTCCCCAAAACATTTAAGGCTTCGGTGTGAAGATGCCAAATTGTATTGCCACCAAACTGCTCTAAATCATCCATGATAATACTTTTCCAGCTTGCCAGGTTGGATGGATCAAGTAGTTGTTTTAACCCAGGATATTTCCAAAGCATTTGAGAAAGAATCTACATGGGGAAACTTCAAACCACCATCCTCAATACGACTGATAATAACTTTGCGTTTGCTTTTAACATTCTTTCCCGACCACAGAAGCGAAAGAAAGCTTGCTGTATTTTTTCTGTGGCATCGCTGGAGAGGGAGGTAATACGGATGGACAATGTGTTAGCATAGGAAGTGCTATGGTCTTTATTACAGTTGTTTTACCAATGAGAGATAACTGCCTGAATGACTAGTCATTCAGAAGATTTTCCATTTTTTGCAAATCCATAGTGCTTGTGTTTTTTTTCAAAATTAGCCTTTAGACCTGATATTTGTGAGAGTTTTCGAATTATATTAAGCGCTTCGTTCAAGGATTGTGAGTCATCCCCAAGGAACAGGGTCATATCATCTGCATATTGTGATATTACGAATTCCGATCCATTGACTTGTATGCCTTTTATGTTTGGGTTGTGTTTATTTGATGCGCTAAGAGTCTCCACTGCCATGATGAACAGATACGGTGATAAAGGGGCTCCCTGTCTCACACCTCTGTGTATATCTAATCTTTCTGATACATTCCCATTGTTAATAGTATAACTAAAACTGTCTGTGTAGAATGTTTTAACCCAACCAATAATATCTGGTCCGAATTTAAAGAATTTCAAACATTTTTCCATATTTAAAAAATGATAATGTCTGAAGTACGCGCAGTTGTAAATAAATAAATACTTATTTATTGATGGACCGAATTAATCGTGATAAACAAAATGACAATCACCCCGACAATGTGAGCCACTACATATAATCCATGTATAAGAATGACGTTTTGTGTTGCAATTTGGATATACAATTTGTGAGAATACGTCTGACACGTTGAGCAAGAATATTCTATATTCCCACCAAATGCCCACAGCAGAAGGATTCACATCACTTTAACCTGGGCAACTCCGGGTAACACTGCTAGTAGGTAATAAATAGAAGAACGGCACCCCATATGATATGGCACAAGCCAAATGGATTTCTGATATCTTTGGAATATATAGAAAACGAAAACAACGAAACGGCCAGGCGTCACATCTTGCCGCCATTTTGGAGCAAATTATGACGTAGGTTCCCGGCCCGTCGCTACAAGTATAAGCTCCACAAACCATATGATCCCGATTTATTTTCTCTTACAGGGCCAGGGAATACCTCCGAGACTGCTCGAGCAGCAGATTCATCGTCGTCACCGGATTCTTCTTGTCTATACCAGCATTTTTATTTGGTAAGTTAAAAGTACTCAATCCGATTCGATGGTCACCATATCATCAGATTCCAACAACAACATTTTTTTTGAAGTTATCAGAATCGATTAATTGCCCAAAAATAATGCTAACCACAGTCAACTATATATAGTATAAAATTGCCCAAAACCTGTTATTTATCAACATTTTGTTCAACGAAATTTTGCCGGTTTGTCAAATATCTGACACAAAAAAAGGCTCTTGATTTTAGAGTTATCCATCTTCATCCGCAATTTGGTCTTCTCCTCGACTTTTACTGGGCCGCTAAATATTCCAGGTAGTAAAAAATAATAGATTTTAAAAATCGATATCTGATCACTCTGAGCTTTAATGGGTGGGTGCCTCGACTCGAATCAAATATTGTTTACCCCCGAAGCCAAATCAATAGTAATTGAGGGGCGCTTAATCGGATTGAGTACCTTTAACATCGTTTAACCATTTATATACTGAATGGTTTATCATATTAAGATATACAAGTATACATTGTAATGGTATATTATTCATCTGTAGGGATGTTCAGTTAATAAAAGCAGACGGCATATATATGTACAGACGAAAAGATGATATAATTGCAGAAGGATTTATATTCTTTGGTGGGATATATTCAGAAAGTAATTTCAACGAACGACTTGCCGTTTGCTTTTCCTCGGGTTGTAATTTTTATCGCTTAAAGATACATAATCCATAATTAACGCTCCCAAATTACTATTTCTTTGGCTTCGGTGGTAAACAAATATGTTATTCGAGTCGAGGAACCCACCCATCAAATCTCGAAGCCTGGCAAATATTCGTCAATCCGACGGTCTCGGACCAAATTGCGGATGAAGATGGATAACTCTAAAATCAAGTGGCTTTGGGTGTTAGATATTTGACCATCCGGCCAAATTTCGTTGAATAAAATGTTGATACATAACGCGTTTTGGAGAACTTTATGCTATAGTTAACTGTGGTTAGCGTTATTATTGGGCATTAATCTATTCTGATAACTGAAGCGGCATTTAAAAAAAAAATTGTGTTGTTGGAATTTGATGATATAGGAACTATCCAATCGGATTGACTACCTTTAAAGAAAATTTTCCCGGAGGGGAAGACTTTAAAGGAGTTAACAGTACATACACGCAGCGTGCATGTTGTCCATTCCTCGTTACGAATCTACGTATATATGTGTATCAATGCGTGGATGCAATAGTCTGTTGGTTTGGAATAATATGTTGATTAGCAGGATACACTATACAAATCACACATAGTACACAGGAGATTGAAAATTACAACTAAATCAGCGACTAGCGACCATTTGGTTATATATTGGGGACTATTCACCACGCTAGAGAAAGCCCTGCGGCACACACACATCACTATATACTGTATGGTGATGCAGGTAGTCTGTTGGTATGGATGCTGAACGGTCATTGAGTTTTGATAGGAAAATACATTGCCGTTTCCATTGTGGTGGGTCTCAAAAATAAAAAACCCCAGAAATTTCAACCTTGTATCCTCAAGTATTTTTGCTGACACACCCCCGGCTTCTTGTTTGCCTATTTGAGAAGCAAGAAGTTTCTGTATCCCTATCAACTTTCGGAGCGAGAATCTTGTCAGATATATGCCGATATATAGTTAAGACCACACATCTTTCTATTTTCAGCTATATTAGTTATTCTCGTCATGGCGTTGCCATCATCGAAATCGGTGATAACATCCATAGTTCTCGGTGTAGGAATACTGTTCTGTGGTTTGAGCACGGTACAGAATGTCCACCAATGGCGAGTCGAGAAGTCGCGTGCAGACGAAGGACTACCACTGTTTGACCCCCGGCTCACACAACTGCGGAATGTGGAATCTGGGAATGAGCTCTCGACGTCTGTATAGCGCTAATTTCGTGGCAACAAGGGCTCGATCGGTTCGTCATTTCGAGTTTAAACCCGGCACAATGTTTAAAGGCCTTTGCAGTGGGTAAATGTGCATAAAACGATATAAAAGTCTATAAAACATAGCCAACATTGTAATACCATTTGACCCATATCTCTCCTTTCTTCTCTTACTACAGAGCCATGGGGTATCTCCGAATATATCAGTAATTCATTTTATGATATCACTAAATGAATATATGATATCAAAATATCGAATAAATGATACCATTATATACATTTTTTATGATATCATTAAATATTAAGAGGATATTACTTGTTGGAATCTGGGAATGAGTCAAATGGTATTATAAGCTTACCACCGTTTGACCCCCGACTCACATGGCTACGACAGGGACGTAACGGCAGGGGTGTGTGTGGGTGTTTCTCACCAACCCAATGAGGACCATATTTTCAATAATTGGAAATTTCATGACTCAAATTCCAATAGTTGTACTTATACTTATACATTTAGTTCCTCTCGTAGCAGTATATTAATCAGTCTATTTAAATTTGTCCTGCAATGTAACAATGCAATGTCAATTTTACAAGTTGAATAAATGAATTCCAGTAATACTCATTACTTGAACACATATATGAAATTGAAAGCAAAGCATTTCCTTCGAGTTCAGACTGGTATGTTTTACCAACCATAGATTCATGGTCACTAGTCTATTAGTAATGCCACACCTCCATATATTTCAGAGGATAGCTTTAACAATATCACAATTATTCAGCATGCATACTCGTTACCATTGTGTGAGTTAGAACTTGTGACTCCTTGGAATTTGAATACATGTATTTAAACTCGTCAGTACTCGTTCCACAACCATATTCTGATTAATATCATGTATAATATACTGCATGCATAGTGTACGCAATACATAAACATGGATCAATGCTATATGTCATTCTTATTACAAGGGCCAGTTGCTTTATTTACACAGTGCATACTCTTAAAAAGAACATATAGAAACCCAAATTATTAAACCATTAAGCCAATATTGGAATTTTGCATTACTCAAAACCAAATCATATATAGTTGTAAATGTCACCCCCCCCCCAGTTGGAACAGCCCTAGTA
Organism: Siphonodentalium dalli; assembly: GCA_032622095.1. Classification (NCBI taxonomy): domain Eukaryota; kingdom Metazoa; phylum Mollusca; class Scaphopoda; order Gadilida; family Siphonodentaliidae; genus Siphonodentalium; species Siphonodentalium dalli. The sequence continues at coordinate 183,817,247 of CP136063.1, forward strand.
ACGTCCCTGACTGCTCACTATGCCCATTTGACCTAATTCGAAGACATGCAGGTAAGATAACTTCAGCCCAATGGTTCTGGACGTAAATTCTGTCATAGAAGAGTAACGGGACGGGACTCGGTCCAAAACAGTATGAACCCACCAGATAACCCAAGCTGTTGCGGATGAGAAGACTTGGTCTATGGGTAAATGTGCAAAAATTATAAAAGTCTGTAAAAACATAACCACTAAGAAGAAAATGGAGAAATAGATAAGCTGTGTCTTTATATTCATTATTGGCAGCTCTTCAATAACGAAATGTTTTGTGTTGAAACCAGATAGTTAGGTACCGTAAACAAAACTGTTACAGTGGAATTTGGTGGATTGTCAACAAAAATAGCCGATCGCGTAGTAAGTTAAAATATATTACTCTATAAGTAAGATTTACTTTGACCTTTTGCAATGTTTACCATCAAGTTTTGATTAAAGATGGTCTATCTCTTTGTAAACATGTGTTATGTAGTTACCGGGTATAAAAATGGTCTATTTCTTGTAAACATGTGTTATATAATTACCGGGGTATAAAATATTAGATATGAATCGAAGACCCACTGTCCGGAAATGCTTCTATCGATTAATATTCATTATATTTCGTTACGGATCAGTTGTGATTCGTCTGTGTCTGCTTTGCTTATCTTCTAAGCCAGGGGCACGGGCAGGTCACAACTGCTTCGACGTCGATGGAGTCGCGCGTGGGCAGCCTCTGTCTTGGTGTCGGTTCACATCCAGATCCATATTTCTTGGAGAGACTCTCATGCGATAACTGACAATATATATGTTGACACATTGAATTTTTCTACAGATACATGCCAATGAGTTCACATGGAGACAAATTATTGTATTATAAATGTCTTATTTTCAGGTAGGTGTGTACCACACATTGTGGTTCAATTGTATGTAGTGCTAATTTAATATTCATGTTTGCCAATCTTCATTTATGGAGGAAATAAAGATGTAATAATAATAATTAGATTCATTATAGCTTATAACTATGTAATAACACAATACAAACACTCAATCTGGGACATTTGACGTTCGGAGCATAACAATGTTACTTTTATTTCACTTTTATGTGATCACCTCTGCTTTACGGTATCGCCTGAGTTGATCAAACAATAGAACAATAAAGTGTCCCACTCAATCATCTCATTTTATAATAAAATATTCGAAATAAAATAAATATTAATTGACAGAAGCGTTTCCGGACATGGGTCTTCAATTCATATTTATAATTTTATACCCACGAAACTGTTTCAAAATTATTATATAAAGAGACAATCCATCTTTAAACTTTGGTATCTATATAAGCGGACTTTGATCGGCAATGTCACTGTAATAAAAAAAAGTTTACATAACAACGGGAGAGCTATTAATAATGAAAATAAGAACGAAATCTCCATTTTTAGATTTTTATAAAGTTTATGTTATTTCACACGAATCTACGTCCAATGCTCTGAGTTCCTTTAAATCATGAAACTTATCATGTATGATTATACAATCGGTAACTTTATTGTCATGGGAATGAAATTTATATTGACATTGAATCTGATGTCGGCAGACCATGTATCTCAACTCCGGCTACGCCAGCAGAGATCAAATTTAAATTCAAACTCAGTTTATTTCTATAACCATTATACATGCATTCAAGAACAATACAACATATATGCACTGGCCACCCACATCTGGGCACCAAATGCGACTATATATATACACACACATGCATGCGCCGGCCAACCATACTCACCCAGTTCAAAACATGAGAACGTTTTGATGTTCTGACAGGGAAGTTTATTCAGGTATATATTTCTTAATTGATACATGTTGCTTAATAATGTATTTCAGAGTAGTTTAATGCTCCAGCTCGAGATTGCACGATTAAGTGACTTTGGTGAGCCGATTTTGCTCTGCGTTGCTTGCTAAGGCGTGTCCAAATGAAATTAAAACATTAACTAGAATGCACTCAGAGAGATGCCAACGTGCGCAAAAATGTAATAAACAATCATTTAAAAAATAATTTCACTGTATTTTACTTAATTTATTTAATTTAATTTAATTTTAGAAAAAAAAGACAATTACCATTTCTCATTTCATCACAGATAAAAGGCAAATTACTATATTAATCATTTAAGTAATTAAAACCAATTCCATGTTGCCGAAAGGATGAGACTTTAATATCGATTACATTTTTTTCAGCGGCATATTTTCATTTTCATTTTCCGATAGTCCAAGTTGACCAAAGGAGCAATTATAAGAAATAATTAATACCATTTGTGTAAATATTGATAGCAGCCAATATGAAACAATACATATCAATAATTAATCAATAATTAATCAATAACGATCATTTTATGTAATAATAAACTCTTCAAACGGTGTTTGTGTCAACAAATGCGTTTTGTTTTGTGTTACGTCATTCGTCGTATTTGACCCGGAAATCGGCTGAAGGTTATATATATAGCTATTCAGCCTATTGCGTCGAATTACGAAATCGCGTTTTGAATGTCTCTCTTTTCCCGCACGATAAAAAGAGGTCTTCGCACGAACCAAAAATGATAAAACTTCCCAATTATAAGTAAAAATACCCAAATGAAGGAGTCTATGTAGGTCCCGAAGGAGTCTATAGACTCTTTGGTGTAGAGTTCTGATGGAGAAAATGTAGGTCGATCTATTTTTGTCATAACTCTGACGTATTTTGACCTGGGAGAAAAAATCGAAATCGAGGCTCACTACGAGCATGCCAGTTTTAAATATAGAAACATGGAATCCCGACAAATGACGATATCGGCGACAAACAAATAATCGAAAACAACACATAAAATAAACATAGCAAAAACGCGGCACAGTAAAAATGTCAGAACGCCACGAGGTTTTACGTCGTTTTTGGTGACGTCATGGAGTGAAACGGAGTAGGTTGACACCAACCTACGAATATGTCTGATCGCCATACTGTTGCGCTAGCGCACGTAATGATTACACTTTTGTCACAGGAACGACGTCAACTTGCGAACTGACAACATCCGGTTGAATTCACCTTGTAGAGTATACAGTTTCCGATTTTCGTGAATTAAAAACAAAACCTAAATACTGCGCGTTTCGGTTTATTGAACTATATTTCAACACGGTTTATTGAACTATATTTCAACACATTCATGCGACGATTATGTTGCTCTTAAAATGTTTATCGCTAAGTGGATACTCATATTTGTTCTCAGTAAGACGAGTTGATATCTCTTAACGCATTATGAAGGGAATTTGAACATTCCAACGGTTGGTGTTGGCAGGATACGGTTATGCATTATGCATGCTACAAGTCGGAATTGTTCGGTGAGATATAATAAATAGAGCATGTCTTGTCGTTGACTACGCACGCGGGTATGTTGCTTCGTGTCGTGAACTATACAACCCAACTGGCCACTATACCCGCATATAGTAAACTCCAAGCCATGATCTATTTATTAAATATTTTCATACATGTGCGATATGAACAACGCTCCCGTTAAACAATTGCAATGAAGGTTTGGGCACGCACAAGTGTGATACAATAATAAATTATATTGCATTCGAAATAGTATATGTCAATGCCTGCCATTTTGAGTTTACAATAGAGTTACTTCTCTTCATTTGATCAGCCAGTGGCACGTCTCATCAGTAGGGAAAATTATATTGTTTTAGTATAACCTGCCAGTGGTTTTGACACCATGCATGTGGTATATTGAGATTAATTGAGATGGATATGAATTTGTGGAATTTTATAAGGCGTCTTAGACTTTTGAAAAAATTAAGTATAAGTGACCTTGACTCCATCCGTTGTTAGTTGAGTGTTTTCTGCGAAACAGTGACTCTAGATACTGGTTCAATTTTTTTTACCACCCATAATTTGTCATCTGCATTAACATCTATTTTCTGGAATTGTGAACTGCCAAAGTTTGAAATTTGTCAAATGTATTTTGGATAGGTGGTCATGCTCGAACAATGCAATATTTTGGTAATTTTTTGCATAAAGATCACATTCGCTGTCACAAAATCAAGGGCCATAACCATAGGTACCATACATAATATGGACATTACGTACCAAATTCTGAGAGCCTATTATGGTCTATTCTCAGGGATACAAATATATTGTTCATATAGTTTTGTTTCATATTTCAGTGTTGCTAAATATAGATTTTATTGATGACAACATTGACTTTTTTTCAATTTGTACGCATTAGTTAGAGTATATTAGAGTAATATTTTGAATAATTGTAAGTGTATGAAAAGTGTCACATAGGATCACAGCAAGCACGTTTTAACCCTTTCATGTTGGGAGCTGCGCTGGTGCAACATTGAAGATCCTGTACCAGGCATTCTTTTATATATGCGAGGCTCCCATTGGGAGCCCGGCATAAAATGCACTGGCTTACAAGGTCAAGGTAAATATTGTTAGGTCAATGTATTCTCTTATATATGCGAGGCGCCCTATATAAGAGAATGCGTTATTGGCACATGGTTTTCGAAAAATTTGAAGAAGCTCAAGTCATGAAACGGTGACATCATGTTTTGACGCAGCGGCACTCACCTTTTCGCTATAATTTCCATGAAATGTCCAGCCAATACCCACTATTTCCAGCGAAGACATCTTCCTGAGTAGTTTGCCCATATCAATTATTGTTGATTTCAGTATAAATACTACACACAATTTCAACACTTTGGACGATCTCTTTTCTGGCACGCGTTTGTGTAAATTTGACTGCGTCTGATCTGGGATGTTATGACAACTCATATTCACCCAATATTACGCGTGTCATTTTTATGACGACAAGGGGTGCTGAGATCGCCGAGACTCTAAACATCGGACGCAACTTTCTTAACTAAATAGTTATGGAAATGAAATTATTTAACACATAGCATAATATAATGTAACATAATAAACCCTTTGGCGACGAAATAGTTGTAAAATGTGATATTTTATCGCTTTATATACATACTCGCAAGTTTGCCTAGTAATGTTTGCATGCATTTCGTCATAGAAAGTCATATGGCACCATGCATGGCTTAACCCTTTCGTTATGGGAGTTGCGCTGCTGGTGTATTAAATACCACATGACAGTGCATTCTCTTCTATATGCGAGGATATACAAGATAATTCACTGGCTTACAATGTCAAGGTAAATATTGTTAGGCCAATTTATGCTATTATATATGCATGCGAGGCGCCATATGGGCGACTGGATTATGTAAGAGAATGCACATGGTTTTCGCAGAATTTCAGGAACCTCCAGTCATCACCAAAGCTAACGACACGAGAAGTAAATTTGATGTAGTTCCGCATGTAACGGTGCTACTAGCATTTACCATAAAACACCTCTATATATATGAATGATTCTTGAGAGATGATTGTATGCGATTTACAGGCATCGCTACAGGTGGACCAACTGAGTTTTAACTGCTCGTGTAGTTATATGTGCTACAGACATTTCATAAGTATAGTTTTGGATTCGTTTTTTTTTAGCATACTCTTAGTAGAATTGTGGCCAAAGAACCAGTTGAATTTCCATTTTAAGAGTGTGATGAATATAACATCAAGTTATAACTACTGCAGATTATGAACTTCCACTATAAAGGTACATAATCCGATTCGATGGTCTCCGTATCAGCCAGTCACAACAACGGAATTTTTCCCAAATCCGATTTAGTTACCCAATTTTATCTATTATATATTATTGAAAACTTATGTCTGTGTGTATGCATGTATGCATGTGTGTTATAGACTGTAGGCCTATACCTTGATCCCGGGAACAATATGGGCTGGTCCTATTTGTGTCCTTGACTGACCTTAACCTATCATATACGCTCATGTAGGCATGTTTCTGGACCGATCGAACAATATGTTTTACTTTCTTCTAATACCTTTCAACGTTGTCTATAATGAGGCATTGAATTAAGCAATCATTTCAAACTCGCAATTCCCCATCAGACTCAATTTGCAATGTCCACAAACAAGTCCAGACGCTGTATATTCTGCCCAGGCCCCAGACGGAGGCGATCACAAAGTAATCCCCAAATAGCCCGGACGAAGTCTGGCACATCAGCTAGTTACCAACAAATATACACACAACAATACCAATCACGATATCAGATTTGCCGAAAAAGTCCTCTAATAACTGATTTTACTTGGCAGTTTGGAGATGGGCGAGTGTGGTATACAACTTCCACATATGGTGATTTTCACGTGTACCCACACTTCGATTTGACGGCTCTCTTGTCGGCACAGCCACCCCTTGGCTGTACTGCGCCTATTTGGCTATAACACTGTTTATTTTAGAGGACCCTATATGTTTATGGAGGATAAACTATAGAACAAATATGGGAATACGCCATACCAATACATTTACCCTGGACTATGATTATGGCCTGACCGTATACATATGATTCCCAAGAGAGGAAATACCTTTTAAGATTAAAGAAAGTGCACCACACAGAGTATTCCCCGCAAATGTGGCTTTCCGCTGAAGTATATTAAGTTTTTGGTGAGGCTTAATTCGAAATATGTCTTAATCTGGACTCTGGTGACTGAACAAAACATGTATGAAGTATCCATCCACCCCATCGTTAATATCATTCACATACAGTCCAATATGATACATATTTACATCATTTTGAATTTGTCCCGGTATCGAAATAGGTCGATATAGGTACTTCAACTACCTTTCTGCGAGATTATATGTCACAGAAAGACGCATTGGTTTAGTACAAAATACAACTTTGAACACGATATTGGGACCCAAATGCAGAAGAATAGAAGAATAACTTTATTTGCCAATCATATATAGGCGTCTTCACAGGCAGTTAATTAGGGTGACATATAGTATATACACAGTATACCAAATAAAAAACAGTTATGATTTCGATGATTGAGAGTTAAGTACTACTTATACAATTGGAAACAATGGGACATAGTCATCACAATTTCAGTGTAATACGGAACAGTGTACGGTATAATAACATATATATGTATAAGGAAACAATTTATAAAATAATAAAGGTTTGCAGCGTGTGTATGCCAAGGTAATGGTTTACTCAAACTTTGCTTGCAGGAGTCTCAGTCAGAATTAGGGACCTAGCAAAAAATAGCGATATCAGTAGATGAACTAGCCATTTAAATACGGATGTGTCCTCGGAGCTCATGGACCATGTGCACTTATTGCTATCATCTAATACCTTGATATTGGGATATTTATTTATTATTTGATTCAAAAGAGGCTTTCGCACATTCTCCAGCATTGGACATTTCATCTTGAAGTGTTGCTCGTCTCCAACTTCTAGTTTACATAATTCGCACAATCTTTTATCTGCATCAATACCTAAATATCTACCCTTCTCGATTTCCAAGCTGTGTGAACTAGCCCTAAAACGAGCTAGCACCTACCTCTCCATTTTATTCAGGTTATGTATAGGGCTCTGGGCCAAATTGTGGCTTAAACGTCCTGTAAGTTCTTAATTTGTTTTTCTGACTTTTTTTTACTTCTATTGTCGTTGAACACTTCCTGATTCCATATAATATTGTATATATTATATATAGATTAGTTTGGTCAGAGCTTTTGAACTCTCCTTGTGCTTTACTACAGATTTATCCTTATTGTTCATCTCTAGAAATTCCAGCAATGTGGTTACAAATCCTACCCAAGATTTTTAACCATTTTAGCTAGTTCTGATGATTCATTATAAGCACACTTAAGAAGAAGATCATCAGTATTCTTAATAGTCTGGTAGTATTTAATCATATTGTGGACTGTGGTCAGCATAAGTGGATAGCTGCCGGTATCTCCCATAGCTGCCAGATTTGATGATTTTTGTCTGTGTCCAAGAAAATATTTGCACACCTTCACTTGTATTCGTTCTGGTTTGAATGTATCACATAGTCGTAGTTAAAATATCGCATATGGTCCGTAATATTACATGATTTTTTCATGAGTAGATAATTTTCCGAGTAACCACAAATCTCAGATCCGTACATATTGACTGGCTAAAATGTATGATCAAAGACATGACAAATTGTACTGAATTTTGGCTTACTATCATTGAATGATTTACTAAATTGGAAATAAGCTCTAACACCCTTGGCATACACATCCTGCTTAGCCCTTGCAACCCCCTCCCATTACAATTATATGTTGTTCCCAGTTATGTATATGTCTGATAATTGTCAACAGTCTCGCCCTTATAATAAAATTTAGTTTTATACAAAAACAGCCATTTGCACGGCATGGAACAGAAAAGAGCATTCCCTGTTGGTCCATTCTTGATATGGCAGAAATAAAGAGCCTTTATTTCATTTCTGTGCGGAAAATTGGACAGAGCTGGAAAATGGCTGTGACCGAGGGAAGTATTGGTCAGAGCATATCAAGCCGGTATATCAATATTTCGTGTATTTGTCAACCAATCTTATACCTCCTTCCGAATCATATAGACATAGGTTGGAAACTCCTATGAGCCATGTCCGTTTAAATAAAAAGAGGTTTGTGTTTTTTGTGGCATTTATTTTCAACGAGATCTGAAATGTGTCAGTTGAATAAGAGAAACGGGGCTTTCAAACGGGCAGTGGGCGTGAAAAAGACACATATGTCCGCTTTATGGAGCCCAATATGTTCATTTGAAAGCTATCTATGTTGCGTGTGTACAGTCAGGCGATATAATCGCAGCATAGGGCGAATCCGTTAATAAGTAATCACACCTGTCCATTCTCCTTTAACTTTTCGAAACACCGGCGGCCTCTTTTTCTAAAAAAAAAAAAGTTTTCGCCTGATTGAAAAGGCGGCCGTGCATGCCAGAGGCGGCTGTGTCGACAAGAGAGGCGTCAGATCGAATGGTATAGGTGCACAGGGGAGTGTCGTTTTGTTTAAAGCCCACAATTTTTGAACCCCCAGATCATTTCACTACATTGTATTATTACCTTATTCGGTGTAATAAACTGTGAACATGTTGTTTTTGTTGAGATACCGACTTGGTGTTCTGTGCTCAAGTTTCATTATTTCCAATGGAAGGAGAATAACTCTATATCTTAAGATAGAGTTATTCCCCTTCCATTGAAAATATTTGTTTTAGTTTGAATTATGTTGCATTCTTGGAGCCATAACGGGGGAAATCGTTCTATGATTTCATCTTCTGAGACACAGACGTTTCAAATGGTGATGAATTCTAGTATTTTAATCATATTTTATGGCATATATTGTTATTAAAACCGTTTATCAAGGCACAATAAAAAAGTAATCGGTGACTCGAAAATTAAGTGGGCCTTTAATCGATAATTATAGTTTTTACTTCATACGCATGTTTTCATTCGGTTTCTGACACATTGTAACTTTCTATATCGAGATATCTGCAAAAGAATGTCTGGTAAACTTCCGAGTATATGAACGTACCATAAGGGGCAAATTAAGGGTACGTTCATACACCCGCAAATTGCAAGGCTTATAAAGGCAATGTGTTAGTAGCACCGTTACATGTGGAATTACCGAAATTTTACTTCTCATGTCGTTCATGCATTTTATATATATGCTTGTTTCCGTTCCATATCGTTTTATACTACGACGAAATGTCTGGGGAAACATGGCGTGCAAACGTGGGAGTGCATGAACGTACCCTAAGGGTGTACAACCACACAGCCTATAATTGCGGTATGTCATACGTTTAAAGCGTCCAATAATGCAATCGAATTTAATCTGACCTGTCACTAAAAATCTATTATGACTTGGATTCCCGGTTGTTTTCCCCACAATACGAGGTTAGATACAATGCACGTGTTAATTATCAATTGGAACGAATCTCAATTTAATTGATGCATCGCTGTGAACTATCGAATTTAGACGCACACACGGCGGAAAGCCGAGCGTTTAAGCGTTAATTGGTTCCACGTGTGCAATTTTCTCGGTAAGAGCTGATGGGTGAATGCAAAATTATGTGAGGATAATCCATACGAAATTGATAGCAGGCTTTTATGCGAAGGATCACAGCATGCAGTTTCAAGATGTGTGTACTAAATATAACGCGCATGCATAGCGAAAAAACCGTATTGACGTGTTACGTCTGGTCGCACTTTTGATCGAGTGTGTACGATAAAGCATGCATTTGTGTTGAGTTCCAACAGAAGGTTATGATAGTCATCAAACGTATGATTCGACAACTACCTTGGTGAATACATATTGCATTACCCCAATTTACCTGCGCGCGGTCTGGCGCGGCATTCCCTTGTGGCTGATCCCCGCCAATTAGTGTACTTCCCCTCCAAATAACTTCAAGGTACCATTGCACGCAGTGGTTATGATGAATTTAAAGAGCCACGGTCGGATTTTACACCAAATAATGCAGAATTTCATAAACCAATCTCCCTCTTACATAGATCATGCCACGAATCTCTACTCTGGCTAACGCCCGTAGAGATCATATTCCACAGCACAAAACATGGCAACTTTTTGAAGTTTTGACAGGGAGCCTTATATAGTCGAAAACAATAACACAGGGAACATATATTATCTGTTCCTTAATAGTGTACTTCACTATATGTGAAGATCCCAAGTCGAAATTGCATATTCAATTAATTACCCAGGAAAAATTCCATAATTGTAAGAAACGCAAAGAAAAATCGGTCACAAGGTCACATAAATCGTGAAATTTCGAGTTGGGATCTTCAGATACAGTGAAGTACATTATTATGGAACAGATAATATATGTTCCCTGTGTTATTGTTTTCGTTTGTATAAGGTTCCCTGTCAAAACAAAATCGCTCATTAGTAATACGTCGAAAACGATTAAAAAAACTCGTAATTGACAACGCTCTTTACTATTAACCGTTTTTGGGGAACGGAAACATGGACGCTCTTTTTAAGAGGCGCTCGTTCAAATTTGTGCTAGCCTGACAACAAATCAAAACGTTTTAAAACGTCTTCTTTTTAAAGTCGATATGTGATATCGAGATCTTGCCATGAATCTCTACTCTGGCTAACGCCCGTAGACATCATATTCCACCAGTAATCATGGAGCCTGCTGGGTTATATTTTCACAATCGCGTACGAAAGGTTTGATCCCCCAGATTTGTTCCATCCCAGGAACGTTCAAAGAAATCCGATTTCTTAAGTTCCGCATTCCTGGCGTTTAGGGGCCAGAGACCCCACAAAACCCCAAAAATGACTTCTATTTGGACTTTTGAGTACAAAGCTGATTTTTATATTAATAGTGCTCCAGCAATCACTGATCAACAATACACAATTTCTGAAACGAAATTTCCTGGCGTTTTCATTTCAGAAGGGTTTTTTTTTAAAGTACCCCCAAAAACCCCGAAATGACTTTTATTTGCACTTTCGAGTACTACTCTGATTTTCATATAATAGTGGTCTAGTCATAACTGATCAATAATACACAATTTCTGAAACGAAATTCCCGGGCGTTTTCATTTCAGAATGGGTTTCTTTAAAGTTTCCGAAAATTTACTTTTATTTGCACATATTGTTGAAGACACGGCTGATTTTTTTTCCGCTATAGCTGGTCATAAAAACCTCGTTTAAGAAACGAAATTTCGTGACGTTTTCATTTAAGAAGCACAGGTCCCCCAGAATAAAATACTTAATTATACTTAATTGTATAGGAGAAAGTATAATGGGGTAGGGTAAAACAACTTTCTGGGGACGTGTGTTAAAAAGGGGATGGTTAATTGGTTTGAATTAACGTACCCATACACAACTCGAAAAAATAGTTCTATTTGCACTGCCATACGCACATATGGTATCTGTTCTTAATACTATATATATCACTCTTAAAACAATAGGTACTCTTAAGAGTACCTACGTAGATACTAAGCTTTGTCCCATATTTAGGTTCTCTGGAGTACCTATATATTTTGGTTATCTGGAGTAACTATATATTTAGGTTCTCTGGAGTACCTATATTTTTAGGTTCTCTGGAGTACCTATATTTAGGTTATGTGGAGTACCTATATGTTTCCGGGTTTTATGCATATAATAGCCACCCCGCATTTATGTCACCGAAGCCATGACGCACCCAATATGAAGTGCCAAGAAATAGATGCTTTCTTGACGCGTCCATTATATTATCTGAAGTACCAAAATATCAAGACAGGTCTCTGAAGTATTTAGGTACTACGCATAGATCCAGCAATTTGGTACTCCAGAGAACAAAACAGCCCAGATACCAATCACTTAAAATTACGAAACATGGCCGACGGCAAATTTAACAATGTGGCATGTTAGATTCCAAATGATGCTACCGCGTTTAAACATCGAATTAATTACAAATCCACATGGACTCCCTTGCATAGTGATAAATGAAATAATCCGATAGATCCATGATCGCGAGTCGATGAGCGTCCATCTTTTCACTTTAATTTCAAGTTGATCACTTGCATACGGCACGCGATATCGACACACCTACGGTCTCGCCCAATCAGCTTGGAGCCACACGGCACGCGATATCGACACACCCAAGGTCTCACCAAATCAGCTTGGAGCCAACGATTGGCACTCTGTGGAGTACCAACTCATTTGGGTTCTATAGCGCTAGTACCTATATTTTTAGGTTCTCTGGAGTACCTATATTTAGGATATGTGGCAGTGGAGTACCTATATGTATCCGGGCTTTATGCATATAACAGCCACCCCGCATTTATGTCACCGAAGTCATGACGCACACGATATGAAGTGCCAAGAAATAGATGCTTTCTATACACGCCCATTATATTATCTGAAGCACCAAAATATCAAGACAGGTACTCTGAAGTATGTAGGTACTACGTATAGATCCAGCAATTTGGTACTCCAGAAATAAAAACAGCACAGATACCAAGCACTCGAAATTACGAAACATGGCCGACGGCAAATTTAACAATGTGGCATGTTAGATTCCAAATGATGCTACCGCGTTTAAACATCGAATTAAGTACAAAACCACATGGACTCCCTTGCATAGTGGTAAATGAAATATTCCGATAGATCTATGATCGCGAGTCGATGAGCGTCCATCTTTTCACCTTAATTTAATCATTTGCACACGGCACGCGATATCGACACACCACGGTCTCATCCAATCAGCTTGGAGCCAACGATTGGCACTCTGTGGAGTACCAACTCATTTGGGTTCTATAGCGCTAAATAGGCACTAAAGGCTTATAGTACCAAACTGGTTGGCACTATCGCGGCTTTTGGTTCTATGAGGGACCTAAATCAATTGCTTTATTTAAGTCACTGCATGCAAAGCGAGATTTATAAAATATAAATGTTGCATAAATTTAGGACCCTGAATTTATGCATGCATTTATACATATTAAATTCGCCTTTATACAAAAATATAATCTCTCATTTATATTTTTAAATCTCGCATAAATGTTGCATAAATTTAGGACCCTGAATTTATGCATGCATTTATACATATTAAATTCGCCTTTCTTGGAACAGTGCCGGAGGTCAGTAGAGCTATTATGTCGGCAGTGAACATTTATAGCAATGTGGTAAACATTTGATGTCACTTTAACACTATTCAGTCAAATGACATGCTGACAACGTTTACCCACAAAAAGCCCATGACTGAAGACATTTCGCATCAGGTATCCGGACAAAACGCCCTACAGATAAATGTGATATAGATGTTATACCTTTATATACACATGTCGTGTTTCTCACGTAAATGAATTAAAATGATTACAAATAAAGCATATTTGAGGTCAGGAATGGGGAATGGGGGTGTCCACTTCGGATATTCCAACTGCACCCCCCCCCCCAATTGGGGCTAAAGTTTCCAATCAACTTTGCAGAAATTGTCCTAAATTTTCCAATTTCGGAAATTCTGTAGATCTTCCGACTGAATAATCCCGAAATTCCAAAACATTTAAAATAGTCACCCACCTAGGAGTCAAATTTGCCAACTAAAACATTAAAATTATACAAAATTACAGGTAGAAATTTAACAATTCCTACCAAATTCTACCTGGTCTGAAATTTCCAAAATTTCGATTTTTGACCTCCGAATTTCCAAATGTCGAAAATTGAGGCAAAAATTGTCGGGGGTGTCACACCCCACATACCCCTGTAGCGTTGTCCTTGTCCACACCACCCCACACACAAATTCAAAACGTCCCTGACAATTTTGTCGGCACCGCTCTGTATGAGAAATGTATAGAATGCTGCATATATATTGAAGAAACATATGGAAATAAAATATTTCAGTTGTCTTTTTTTCCATGACACTTGTATTCTGAACGGCGAACATTTTTCGAGTTAACTGCGCATATATATCCATATATGGCGACACTGATGTGTATATCTAACTATACATATACACATGTGTCGCCCTGATTCTGGTATCTCCATGTGCAGTAATTTGCCAACAAAATGCTGCCTATTGTTGGTTATACCAGTCACAAATATAGCATGAACTACTTGGACATGGCACTTTGTGTCATAGTTGTATCTTGCCGTCGTCAATTTTCCTAGTCTCGGCAATAAAGAATAAAAATTAAATAATTAAGTGATCGCATCGAAAATAAGTATAAACAATAAAATATTAAAACTAAAATAAGAATTTTTGTTTCTGCTAAAGAGTGATATCGCCCTTCAAGGACCACAATTTTACAGGATTCAAACTTCAAAATTGTGTTACATCCTGGATTTATTGTACAATGAATTTATATGCGATATGGCAAAGCGTTATATCACCCTTCCATCACCACAATTTTACTCGATTCAAACTTCAAAACGGGATTACATCATGGACTTACTGTACAATGGATTTATATGTTATATGGCAAAGAGTGATATCGCCCTTCCATGACCACAATTTTACGCGATTCTAACTTCAAGACGGGATTACATCATGTATATATTGTACAGTGAATATATATGTGATACTTGCAAAGGATGATATCACCCTTCCATGACCACAATGCCAATTTTACGAGATTCAAACTTCAAAACGGGATTGCATCATGGAATTACTGTACAATGGATTTATATGTGATATGGCAAAGGGTGACACTGACATCACCCTTCCATGACCACAATTTTACGCGATTAAAACTTCAAAACGGGATTACATCATGGATATATTGTACAATGAATTTATATGTGAAATGGCAAAGGGTGATATCAACCTTCCATGACCACAATTGCAATTTTACGCGATTCAAACTTCAAAACGGGATTACATCATGGACTTACTATACAATGGAAATATGTGATATGGCAAAGGGTGATATCACCCTTCCATGATCACTATTTTACGCGCTTCTAACTTCAAAACGGGATTACATCATGGATATATTGTACAATGAATTTATATGTGATACTGGCAAAGGATGATATCAACCTTCCATGACCACAATTGCAATTTTACGCGATTAAAACTTAAAAACGGGATTACATCATGGATATATTATACAATGAATTTATATGTGACATAGCCAAGGGTGAAATCACGCTTCCAATTCCATATTTTACGCGATATAATAGCCTGTTTAGCAAAATATTTAATTGTAATGTACGGCTTTTATTTGTGATCTGGCTAAGGGTGAAATCACTCTCACAAAACCACATTTTCACGCGATAGAATAACCTTATTCCGACGTCTCTGTATAATAAAAGATTTAAAGTAAATTAGTGATCAAGGCAAGCTATGTCTATATTTAATGCGCACATATATGTAATCTTTGTTACAATTTCATGAATGATGTGGTATTCAGAATAAATTTTGACATGATTGTGTCGATCACGGTGCGAATTGATGAAAGAATGAATCTGCAACATAAATTGTGAAATACCTTTGTTTCATATTCACATATGTGCTAACTTACCCTTGGTAAAATTTATAATTAGAAAGTGAATTTAAAAACTGAAATGATGTGGCGATCATGTTCTAACCCAAGCAAATATACCCCCACCAATACCCCCCCCCCCGCTACACGAACACCCTCTCCTACCCGCCTTGGTCCCTCCTGCATGCATTGCTACATTACTGTCCACAACATTAATCTACCATTGCAAAATATGCCTTAGTTTAGACAGAACATGCGAAAACAAACGTATTTGTATATACATAATCCGTCTAAATAGTGAATACTCGCCTCAGAGTTCTCATCTCTCATTCACACCCATGGAACACGTCTGCGCAGTGGCGTTGTTCAGAGACAAAGAAAGCAATATCCGGCCGCTAGCTTGTGTTATCTGATACAGGTCTCACATATGCATGCTTGCTGTTGGCATAGCATCATGAGCATGGACGCCGTGGATGCGATCCTGGTAATAATTAAATTATGGGCTAAGAATGAAACCCGGCGCCGGTTACAGAAATAAGCGAAATTAATGCAGGCCATCTATAAGTTATTCGGTATATGTACATCGCCGGGCCAACATTGAAATTCTCGATTTATTTAGTATGATACCTGATTTGGTATAGCTGAATGTTTGCATACAGAGCGGTGCCGACACAATTGTCAGGGACGTTTTGAATGTGTGTGTGGGGGTGGTGGGTGGGGTGGTGCGGACAGGGACAACGCTACAGGGGTATGTGGGGTGTGACACCCCCACAGTTTTTGCCTCAATTTTCAACATTTGAAAGTGTCTCTTGGTTTGGTAAACCCACTGGATAGTTTGGAACACTCATTTGGTTATCTTAACCATTTAATGACTGGAGCTTCTTGAAATTTTGCGATGTGCCAATGCATTCTCGAATATATGTGAGTCGTCCATAAGATAATGCATTGGCCTAACAATACATACATTGGCCATGTAAACCAGTGCATTCTCTTATATACGCGAGACTCCCTATGGGAGACTCGCATATATGAGAGAATGCATGGCACAGGGTCATTAATGCTGCATCAGCACACCACCAGTCATAAAGGATTAATTACTCGATGCAGGGTTTTGTACACTATTTTGGATGTTTGAGGTGCCAGTTAGTATATGGTTTGTGAAACCATTTGGATAGATTGGGAACTCAACGGTTGGTTTGTAATACTAGTTTTGTGGTTTGGGTCACTCGCTGGTGGTTTGTGACACCCATTGGATGGTTTGAGACACCAATTTTGTGGTTTTGGACACTCGATGTGGATATGGGACAGACGTGTGGTGAATGAGACACTAATGTGTTGATTTGTTCACTGATTGGGCCAATGGATAGATTGAGACGACTTCTGGTGGTTTGTGAATCTGTTATATGACATAGGACTCTCCTCGGATGGCTTGGGGAGTTGTGAGGTATTGGGTGCATATTAGACACACTTTTCCCTTCGAACACTTGCTGGATGGTTTGGGACACTCATTGTGTGGTTTGTGGCAACCATTGGATGGTTTGGGACACTCGTTGTGTGGTTTGTGGCAATCATTGGATGGATTGACCCAATCGTTGTATGAAATGGAGCACATTTGGTAGTTTGGGACAAATATGTGTGGTTTGTGATCAAACCTATGTGATTTGGAAAACCAGTTGCATTGCACTGCCATGCACTGTGGTTTGGAACAATCATGCAGGGTTGCGACACTAATCGGGTGAATTGAGACACTCATTGGATGGCTTGTGACGCTCATTGTGTGGGTTAGGACACTAGATGCATGCTTTGGGGGACTATCTCGTGGGTTGGGAATCAGGTGCATATGGTTTTGGGCACTACCTAATTGTTTGTGACACCCATTGGATGTTTGTGGTTTGAGCCACCTGTTGTATGATTTAGGAATCTCCTCGCATAGCTTGGGGCACTATTTGTGAGGTATTTGGTGCATATTAGACACTCACTTCCTTTCGAACACTCGCTGAATGGTTTGGGACACTCATTTTGGGTGGCTGGGGCAATCATTGGGCGGATTGACCCACTCGTATGATTTGGAGCACTCGTTGGATGGTTAGAGACACTCATTTTTTTGTAGTTTGGGACAAAATCTATGTGTAGTTTGGAACATCAGTTGTTTGGGCACTATCATGCACTATGGTTTGGAACATGCGTTGCATGGTTGCAACAATAGTCAGGTGAATTTAGATGGCTTGTGATGGCTTGTAACACTCATTGCGTGGGCTAGGACACCAGATGCATGGCTTTGGTGACTATCTGTGTGGTTTGGGAACCAGTTCATATGGTTTGGGGCACTACTTGGTTGTTTGGGAAACTGGATTATTTACGATGATTTACTCGGGACAATATTTGAATTTGGGGCACCAGACGAATGGATCGGGATATTAATAGATTGGTTTTGGATACTAGGTAGGTGACTCAGTATACGGTTTGGTACAGTCGTTAGGTGGTTTGGGACACTCATTTAATGTATTCTGAAACTAGTTGGTGGTTTTGGAAAGTCGTATGATGTAATATATACCACTACTAATTGGCTATATAGTTATCCGATATTTGAAGTTTTAGTTAAAAAAATTAAAAAGTTAGAAAATTAAAAAAGCACTTCAATTGTTGATTTCCGATTGCCATATTCGTCGTCATTTAAAAAAACTCGGGTTATGACTTATTATTATCGGATTAGGATTGGACATCATGTATAGTGGCACAACTGGCACCTATGGTAAAAGTTACCGTAAAATGCTCTTTTTATTACTTCCGGTTGTCATTTTGTCCATTTTTACAATCAAGTTATGCTTGAAATGACAAGCATATGACATGGAAACAAGAACAATGGGTTTTTGTTTTAAACTTATGTAGAGAGTGCTGGGTGTATACTCCCTGAAATGGCCGCCATATTGCCCGGTGCATACACTGTCACCTTTTAACGTCAAGTTTGAGCAGACATCCCTACGGACAAAACAATGAGTGAAGTTTAATCCTGGGGTGGGGGGGGGGGGGGGGTGCAAGTTGACCGACCTGGTTCCCGGACTAATATTTCAATTTTCATTTTCTTACACGTTTTTACACAAATATAACGAATTTTCCTCCTGAAACGCACGGGAATTGTGGCTGTTTGGTCAAATTTAGCAGATAGGGAACGTTTGTGGTCAGCAGATTTGTATTATTTACAGAGTATACACAAAAACAGCTTATTATAATTTTATTCCGGGTTCACCTCAAAATTGTGCTTTGCATTCCACAGTATGTGCAAATAAAAGTAAATTTCGGATTTTTGGGGGTACATTACAAAACCCCTTCTGAAATGAAAACGCCAGGGAATTTTGTTTCAGAAATTGTAAACGCAAAAATCAGCTTTGTTCTCGAAAGTGCAAATAGAAGTAATTTTTGGGGTTTTGTGGGGTCTCTGGTCCCTAAACGCCAGGAATGCGGAACTTAATAAATCGGATTTCTTTGAACGTTCCTGGGTGGAACAAATCTGGGGCACCAAACCTTTCGTACGCGATTGTGCAAATAGAACCCAGCAGGCTCTCCGATTACAGTACAAAACCTTGGTACTTTTTGGAAGTTTTGACAGGGAACCTTATAAACAAAACTAAAAATAACGTGGGAATATATTTCTTAGTTATTATCTGTTATATATCTGCTAGTAATGTACTTCAACGTAGGTGAATGTCCCAACTCAAAATTTCATGATTTTCTCTGACTTTTGTGAGCCGATATCGCAATAAACATTGAATTAATTACCCAGTAGATATTCGGAAATTGTAAGCGACGCAAAGCAAAATCGCTCACAGATTTACTCAAATCGTGAAAATTTTAGTTGGGACCTTAGTTCATCTACAATGAAGTACATTATTAAGGAACAGATAAAAAATATATAAATATAAATATATTCCCCGCGTTATTTTTTCGACTTTATAAGGTTCCCTGTCAAAACTTCAAAAAGTTCCAAGGTTTTGTACTGATGGAATATGATCTCGACGGGCGTTAGCCAGAGTAAAGATTCATGGCATGATCTAGTGCCCATCAAGACGTCCCAGTCATAGGTCCATGGGTCCGATCTAATTATGTTATGGTATAGAACACGTACAGATGGAGGCATCTTTAAGATGATACGCCAGATTGGACATTATCAAATCATTATCCGTGACCAGGAACCTACGTCACCAATAAAGTCTCTTACCCAAAGTGGTTTTTATTTTAAATTTGTTTAAAGCCAGTTGGAGATTTGCGCTCCAAAATACACCTAACTCGCTTTCGAATTTTCCCCGGTATCGAAATAGGTCGAAAATAATTGAACTGCCTTTCTACGAGCTTCATATGTATACATGTCCCAGGAAGACGCATTGCAGCCATACAAAATACAACTTTGAACACGATCTTTGTGTCCCCCCCCCCCCCCCGCCAAAAAAACAAAACAAAAAAACAACAACAGCCATTTACACGGCATGGAACAGATAAGAGCGTTCTGTGTTTGTCTATTCCTGATATGGTGGAAATAAAGAGGGTTTACTTCACTTTTGTGCGAAGCAATTGAAAACAGCTGGAAAATGGCTGTGACCATGAAAAGTATTTTTCAGAGCATATGAAGCGGTAAATCAATCTTTCGTGTATTTGACAACCTATCTTATACCTCCTTCCATAATACGTAGACACAATTTGGAAGAACAAAAACAGGTTTCATGGTTTGTCCCAGTAGGGGAACCAGACGAACTACCAAACACACATGTTTTGGTTCTTTCGAAAAACCAAAATAAAGAACTAAACGAAGAATCAAACATGTTTTTGTTCTTCGAAGAATCAAATTAAAGAACCAAATCAAGTAGAAAATAGACATTCTGGTTCCACATGGGACCAAACTTGTTTCTAAATTTTGTCCTGAGGGGACAAACCAATGTGACCTATTTTGGTTATCTATCTGGTTCCCAGGATAGAACCAGAACATGGAATCAAATAGTTCCTTTGGGTTCATTTGGTTCATTAACTGCCTAGTAGGAAACAATTATGAATGTGGATATAATGTCCCGTGACACTATGTGCGGGGTATAAGCATGCTTAGGGTGCCTTTGTTTCTGAAAGATATTGTTAAATTTTAGACTATAAAACATTTAAGCTAGATCTGTTTTCACACAAACCTTGAATTCGGAGGGTTTGAAGAACCAAACAGGAACCAAAGCAGTGTGGAACCAAACTGTTTGGTTCTATATTGGTACTTGGTTCCCCTGGGAACCAAATTGGGAGCTGTTTTCTTAGAGTGTTTGCAGGTACGTCGGTTTCATTTTCGAAGACATAAAAATGCCCTTCCCCTTACAAGCGATTTTACTTAATACTTCTTTTTGATGTCTTGATTGCCTTGATCTGCCGAACCTTATATAGGAGTACTTTCCCTATCCAAATTCTCATTTTCGAAAGTCTATTACGTCAAGTACCGCGAAATTAAGTTTTTGATGCATTATCCCCCCCCCCCCGTAAAAACGGGAACAAGTTCTGGTACACAATGGGTACAACCAGTATCAGACGAATAAGGATACGAAGGAGAAAACCTATATTGGCGATGTTGTAGAAAGGATTGCAGCACCATTTTGGTCACAAACCTGTTTGACGTAACGAGACCCATTCTGAAAGAGAACCAACGCTATCAACGTCAATCAAAGGTCGGCACGCGGAGAACCCCGCCGTTACACCACAACACATTCGGAGTATCGGACCTTCGGTTTAGCCTTCGGAATACTGGACCTTCGTAGTATTGAAACTTCGGAATATTGGGTCTTCGGAATAAAGGAGATAACCGCAGAAATATGGTCGACACAGTTGATTCTGTTCCTCCCTCAGGCTATAGTGATCACAATATTACTGATCCATTTAGAATAGACTACCATCCGGGACAGTAAGGGAACATTTGCGACAGAATCAAAACCCAAAGAGGGGAGGGTGCATATATAATTATTTAACCTGGTTTTGTCTGGCTCAAGAAGGGGAGGGTGCAGCCAACTTCCAATGTGAACACCCCCAATGGAGACCACTGTATGGCTACGTCCCTGATATCGGTATTGAACCATTTGGAGGAATCAAATAAATCCCCGTTATCTGAATTTTGTAAGACTGAAAGCAGGCAGAAAATTAAACACAATGAAGTCACAATCAACACCGTTCCATATATATGACTGGGATGTAAATGCCTTCAACAGTATATAAGTGCATATAGCATATGTTTTCTAATAATTACATACCTATAGCTTATATTTGATTGCTTCATAATTCGTTTCATTTCATTTGATCATATATATGCACATACAATGTATGGCTTGTGCCGAATGTTTACTGCCAAGTCATATTTGAAGATTATTTCTTTCAACTTAAGTATAGTAATGAGACATCTATTTCCTCGCGGATTCATCATCCAAAATCAAGCGGCCGCCGTATATATCACGATAACGTATGTTACAGACAGAAAAGTTACTATCATAAAATATCTAAAACAGATAAACTGTTCAGTTTTATGGCCAACGTCGACGAAAGTTTCATATAAATTCATTTGCATTTAGATGATCATTACATCTCTACATAGGAAGTCAGACCTGTATAGTGCTATTGTGGATGATTACGGGTATATTGAGCACTAATATAGGGCTCTATATACCCTATGCTGGACATGCACATAGTCGTGCGAATTAATGGTTTAAACACGTTCACGAATGTATATCATATTCTGAACTACGATTGACAGCACAGCGGAATAATTCTGTGTTAGTCAACTTGAATGATTCAAGATAAACATTTTTATACACTTGATCGTGACTGCGTGGTTTCCGGCCTCCGGGTACATGACATCTCACCACATCCCACTCAGCGGAGCAATGTCACATTAATTGTGTAGACATTGATAGAGAGTAAAACGACAAGCATATACATTCTTGTGGTGCCCATACTATCAGCAGTTCACAGTGGATATAGTTAGTTAGTTAATTGGGGTTTATCGCAATTTCAGTCACTATAGGCTATATCACGACGTCTTCAGTTTTACGGGTGGATAAAAGACCACGAAGACACGAGGCCGAACTTATTTCCCGACAAGGTACCCACTCCCCCCCCCCCCCACTTACAAAACAAAATTCATCGGCAAAATTTGGGACCCATCCCCCCCTTATCCTATATTGCGGTGCGTGAAACTGACAAGTTAGTAGTCAGGCGCTATGTCAACTGGAGGAATGCAGGATTCTACTAACATCACCGAAAATCTCAAGCAAATCAATCATACCACATCATAGAAAACATCATCCGAACTACGCTTAATTGTACATATTTACTTCTCGATTCTGGACGCAACACTCGGAGGTAAACTAACGAAAACTATTTGGCCATCGCGAGTCACTGAATTTAATTAATATATAAGAATGACGTCGTGTGTTGTCAATTTGGATATACTATTTGTAAATATTACTACTTTGAGCAAGATTATTCTCCATTTATATTTGATCACCCTAGATACCGGAGTGTTTCGCATCACTTTAATAAAAATATAAATAAAATATAAAGGTTCATGGCCTGACTGTAATCTTATTATTATTAATGGGATATAAAATATAATTAAATTTTGTATTGTTAGCATGGAGTCCAACGACTGATATCAACCCAACCTAGACAAGATAATGCCGACCCAAAATATCCACATGAGAAAAAGTTCTCCAATAAAAGCTGGCTGTAGGGTGCGCCAATTGATTCAAATTCGAAATTTAGCAGGGTGTACTGCTTGTGGCCATGTTTTCCCCGCAAATTTGATAGACTGATGGACAAAACCACTGAATCCGTTGAATCAATATACATGTATACATGGATTAATTTATATGCATTGTTATACACAGTACTGGTATATAAAGGTACTGAAAATAACTATATTACTAGTATACATAAAATAAACCATATATCATGGCTATGGGTTCATGACAGCTGAGAACTTGGTGTGAATTAAAGAGTGGTGGTTTCTCCTCCTCATCATCATCATCATCATAATCATCATCATCATCATCATCATCACCATCATCGTCTTCATCGTCGTCATAATGTAACATTTAGGATTTTGTATTTTTTTGTTTTCATTTATGTATTATCTGGTGGTGGGATTGTTGATTGTGTTGATTATATATAAGATATAATTATATATGTAACTCTTCAGTTATGGAGGAAAATAAAGATATATATATATATATATAAAACCCCCCTTAATTCAACCAGGTCCTCGCGCGATGTATGGTCGATCACATGATGATCTAGGGGGGATTAGAATTGTTGTATAAAAACAGCACTGCGTGTAAATATAAAATAAAATAGTGCTACATCTTATTACAGATTATTGCCATATATAATCAGTGATTATACAGACAGTCTGACAAAATAAAGTTTCAGTGACACTCTATCCGAAGAGGGGAATAATTTCATCTGTTACAGTCAATGGAGCAATTATGAATCTGGAAAGGTGAAATTTCTAAGTAATACTAGATATCGACATAACGCGATAACATATAACGTAAATGCAATATGGCCGCTGGCGACCATTTTTTCCTATGAAATTAAAAAAATATTTGATGGCTCTCATCTGATAGATCAATATCAAGATAAATATGAAGTTTGGTGATGATCGGATGAGTGAAGTGGACTGTGGTCTGTGCTAAACGGTTTGGTAATGCTTAAAAAGATTCTTACCTTATTATTTTTATGTTCACTTTATAAACTTCACTGAGTCATCTTTGTCATGTATTGAGTTTGATATCTTTTGTTAACAGTTTATAAATTATGTATGTCTCATGTTTGTTATTTTAATTTATGTGTTTATTATCATTAAATAAAGTTGCATTCCTTAAAAAGATTCTTACCTCAATGTTTTTATGTTCACTTTATAAACTCCACTGAGTCATCTTTGTCATGTATTGAATTTGATATCTTTTGTTAACAGTTTATAAATTATGTATGTCTCGTGTTCGTTATTATATTATATACACTTTATAGTGTGTTTTCAGAACGAAAAAAAAATGAATAAAATCAACAAATTTGTAAATTTAAAAACAATTCAAACGTTGTTGTATTCCATGTCCCAGCCCGGACATATACACCAAATTTCAATAATATTCATTGAGAAACAACGGACAAAACGCTATATAACACCCGTATACATATTTTATTTCGAGCCAGACTCATCCTCGGGTACATGTTATAGTAGGTACCGAATTGACACACGTCGATTGGGGCGAGTTGGCCCTGGGGCGATTAGGCCGATTCGGCACCTTCTATAATTTACCGTATGTATCCGTTTACGCGTAGTTTACTTTAGAAAGTTCCGCAATTAATACCGTAAATAGAGCGACCATATTTGACAGAGAATGCCTCTGTTATTGATTATCAAGTTGCTATACATTAATCGACAAATTCACATGCTCGTTCAAGCGCAGTAGTCTATTTTCCCCATTATCCACAAATACTAAATAACGCTAACCTACTGCCGAATGTTTTACACGACAACTGTTAACATATTTGGCTGAATTCATCTGACGCGGTATTATTCCTCAAAATAAACAACAAAACCATCGTTACTTGGAAATGTAGTTTGGGCTAACATTTACATAAATCCTCCACATCATTTATTCGACACACACGTCAGATGAAAAACAGACATGAAGTAACCGGCCAAATTGGCCGAAATAATCTGTGTTGATGACCTGTACGCAACAGTAAATGTAACACCCAAGTAATGGTTAGAGCACACGAATAGTTCTTTACCAGAATCAATCGAGTCGAAGACGAGATTTATTCTGGTAAAGAACTATTCACGTGCTCTGACCGACTTAGAGCACAATTGACCCCGCATAATGCAATTAACTGGAAATGCGCCGTTGAGCGTTTGTTGACCACGACGCGAAATCCGTGCGCTCGCCGAGATTCAACACAATAGCTCGTTAGCAACGCCTAACAATCCGATTAACCATGCAATGATCGCCGTTGAATGTGAATAAATATGTCCGAAACAACACGGACTGATTAACGGGTGACCCGTTTTCACAAACCAAGTCATTCGCAGATGTGTTTGGAAAGTCAAATGTGGCAGTCGCATGATTGTGTCTTACTATTATATTATATACATTGTATAAGTGGATCATGAATTCCGAAGAATTCTGTCTGCCAGAATGATGATAAGGAATTTGTACATGTAACCAACAACCACATCATTATTATGTGACAAACGTGTCGCGTTTACAAGAAAACTGTTTCTAAATTACTACTAATAGTCAATTGTTTCCTCCAGATTCTCCAGATACAAGTTATGGTGTTAGTTATATCGGATAGGTGGAGCGCTATATAGTGAAGTTCTGATTCTGTTGGATTATTGGATATATCACTATTTAGTGGTTCTAAATGCAAATGTTAATTCGTTTAGTTTCATTGTTGGATTAGTGGTCCTGAGTACCTGTGAATATATTCGGAACTGGATTAGTTTTGTGGAATAATTATAATAAATGTAATTATTCTACTAGTTAATAAATATTTCAACCAATGCATGTGTTACTATTGCCATCGCCTTCCGTTCGCCCTGTTGATGTATATATATTGTATTTTTCGTAAGTCACACCAATTCCCATGGCTGGCAAACTAATATTTCAGTGATATCCCATTGTTCGACAAACGCCACTCATAAACAAATCGCGCGGTCGTTTCAATATAGCTTTCAGCAATACTGAGCATTACAAAAAGTCATTTCCCCCCTCAACCATAAAAGCCTGGAACGACATGCCTTCCGCAATAACAGAAGCTCCGACGATTTTCGATTTTAAAGATTATCTTAGAATAATTGATCCTACCACTAGACCCCCAGTATATTTCTATACAAGAAGTAGGAAATATAATATATTGCACGCCAGTCTACGAAACTATTGTAGTGATCTTCATTCTGACAAATTCCAAAACTATGTCTCAGGAAGTCCACGTTGTACGTGCGGCAACCAGTGTGAAGATGCCTATCATTACTTCTTTATGTGTCCCCACTACCATTCAGAACGAACAGAGATGTTTAACGTGCTACACAGAGAAGAAATTATGAACATATGAACAATCTACTTGTTGGCATCCCGAATACTCCTAACAAACAAAATGTGAAACTGTTCAAATTAGTCCAACATTTTATCGCGGAGACTAAACGTTTCCAGTAAAATTTTACGATAATAAATTAGTTTATCAATTAACACATATGTTTTTCCCCCGCCTCAGCATAGCATTCACACTCGGCGTTGGCACCCCCCCCCCCCCCAACCAATCATTCTCATTCTCAGCCTTCCTCAATAAATGTTACAATCTTCCATCATCATCTTTTCCATTCACCACGTGCAGCTGTAAATAAGATACTTATTGTGCCACTTTGTTAAACAAATTGTTTGTACCAATGTATACCGGAGAGGGGCTCATTAAGTTTTGTAACTTGTGCCCCAATCCATTTTGTATTATACTACAAATAAAATATGTTTAAAAAAAAAACAAACAAACAAACAAACAAACAAACAAATGTAGCTTCAATTGTTATACTAGAGGACATGAACCTACACCCGCACTCCCCTTATACGCCGTCCCTATATATGTGCCTGCTTAGTATAATATAGAGGTGCGTAAATAGTAACGGCGTATAATGGCAGTGTGTTTGGGGGGGGGGGGCAGAGCACAGTTCGTGCCCCTGTGGCCTCTGGTAATTGAAGCTACTTTGAAGCGCCCGTGCGATTTGTCTGTTGTGAGTTGCGTGTGCCTAACAATGGGATAATCATTGAACTATTCCTTCGCCATGCAGCCTTGGGAGAATTGGTGTGCTTTACCAAAAATCAGGGAACGATTGCAACAATGGGATTGTGCTCTAATCATATTTACAATAGAACGGCATAATAATAGCACGGAAAAGTATTGATCCCTGGCATCGCGAAAAAGAAAAGGGTCATTATTTCAAGACAACGTGCATGGGTTGCACACAAGATTGACTATATATATATAACCTCGTAAATTATCACGATAGCAGCTAGTTACCCACACATTTGGATCACTGGTGTCATATTCTCACGTTGTTAATACTATAAATTGAGATGTCTTGGTCTAAAAAATCTTAATTTTACTGTGTAGCGAATGTTACAGTAACGTATGTTACATCGCTGTCTTAGAATCAAATTTTGACTTCATACATGCATGTATGCCACGGAAAGATTCATTCGAGTGATGTAATCTAACGCATCAGAAAGAAAACAAGACCACAAGTGGAAAGTTTAGATGGACCTACACAGAAAACTACTTAATTGTTAAGTTATAATACACCAAAATGAAGGAAGCTATGCTATCTGAAGACCAGGGTCCGCGCTGGACCAAAATTTACTTTTTCCAAATAATTTGTCAAATGAAAATATGTTTTGCCAAATTCTTTTAGAATTTGCCAACTGCTATTCCTGATAGTATCATTTTCTGCAACATTGAGTCTTATTTTGCGGTTTATCATACAACAATAAACCAATCACAGAATAATAAAATTGTAGAAGGGTTGCTTCGTCAGAATGGCACACTACAAGAGGATTAGGTATGTAAACACCACCACCACACTAAATACTGGTAATCCCTCATCCATCAATGCTAATGCTATCAGATTAACTGCATTTTAATAAAGATGTTAACTTTTCCTAGACCTTATAAAACACAACTAATATAATTATATTGTGATAGTTTCCTGAAATAAATGGGATTGATCGGCCAATATTTTTCAAATTTCTTGAGGAATTAAAAAGTGACTTGCCAAAACTTATTTTTTGCCAAATTTGAATTAATTTTGCCATTGGCAAATTTGGCAAGTGGCAGCGCGAACCCTGCTGAAGACCACAACAAGCATATTATATCACAATAAAATGTCAAAAAGATGACTTTAATCATATTATTATAAGGGAAATTTTGGGAAGAGCGTTCTCAGAAAGTATAACGAATCAATGGCAATTAATAACTGCCATAAAAAATACACGATCTGAACTAGTAAAAGGCTCGAATGACAATTTAATTGAGATCAATACTGCTTCAAAACTGTTAAAAGATTGTTAGCTTGTGCTGAACAGTGTAAGCATCAATTTTACAAGAACTGTTACATTCAAGAACCAGCCCAATTAATACAAATGTTAGTATGCAGTTTATTCACCCAATCAGGGAGCAATCAACCGTATATTGGCCACAATATTAGGGATTTGGACATATGACCTAAACTCATCCCAGCCCAAACGTTTATATTAGTTCTTGCAAAATGGATTCTACAATTTTTCAACACAAACTGACATTCTTTTAACCGACTTGAAGCAGTATTGCTTTCTATTAAATTGTCATTCGAGCATTTTACTAGTTCAGATCATGTACTTTTTATGGTTATTCATTCCCAATAATTTGTTATTCTTGCTGAGAACGCCCTTCCCAAAATTTCCCTTATAATAATATTATTTCGGGGTAACAAATATTTGATTCGAGTTGAGGAACCTACCCATTAACGCTCAAAGTGATCAGATATAGATTTTTCGACGACGAGCGTTATATTTTTGCATTCCAGCTTATCTGGCATCTGTAAAATTACGTCGTATACTCAGCAACAAGTCATATAATATTCTACGAAGCATATAGAATATAGTAACAACAACACCATTTGAATACAGTACCCCTTTAAGGAGCGTTGGATTCAATTCTGTGTGAAACATTGAATCAGCTGATGAGCTTCGATCTTCGTGTTATATATACACATGTATCCAAATATTGAATATTTCGGCCAAAGTTAGGGGCAGTGCCCCAAAAATGTTGAACATTTTGACAAAAGTTTATGCGATACACCCCGATTGATGCGCTATATACGTGTATAGGGTGAATTTTTATCCGACTTCGTGTAGAATAATTGCACGTGATTCACTTTGGCGAAGTAATATAGGAGTGACTGTACAGTTAAACACACAGCGCACCACGTTTTTATAAATTTACATAGGTGCTTTGAATTCGATCGTATATGATTTAATGTTTCATGAAACGAATTTCTGAATGATGTAATCAGGACGTTCATTTGACGTTTGAAGTGGATATTTTAGCCAAGAATACATGAGATCGAGTGATTTTATCTCGGGTCACGCTGCGCAAAAGGCCAGTGGTATATATCTCACTTCACACACTGGAGTTCAGATCGACACGCTCCTGTAAACGCCTCTATATATCGTACACTGCTGAATGATGGGAACGTTTTATATTTTAACACTTGGCCACATGTCGGTTTGGAGTCGCAAGTTATACATCAGTCTCCTTAAAAAGACGACGATAATCCTAACGGATGTATACGTCTCTAGATGTGTCCACTTTATTTCATTTTTACAACGACGCGGCATTCACATCATGACGTAATAAACAATTTACAAATATGTAGTGCATTTCCGTGCAGAGACGTCAATATTGTAAAATGTTCGTCAGTTTTTTTAAAGAGACTGGTTATATATGTACATCGTGGATCGCGCATGATTCCTATTCCGGCCCGGATCCCCGGATCCGGCGTCTGACATACGTACGTGATCGAAATATGTCGATAAATGCGCGAAATACTTAAAAGGACCCCGGTTGCAGCATGAATCAACAAGTAGCGTTAAAATTAGTATATTCCTGATATGGTATGAATAAAGAGCTCGAATTTTTTTTCAGAGTACATACGGTCTATACATTATGTACATCGTATTTCTTGTAATTAAAAAAAAATGTCTCTGTGTAGATAACCATGCATGCTTTCAATACATTCAACACGCGAAATTTCGTTATTGGAGAACTATCAATAATGAATTTAAGAACAAATAATTTGATCTATTTCTCCATGTTCTACTTAGTGCATGGTGATGTTTTTACAGACTTATATATATTTGTTCACATTTATCAACTGCGAGTGCATTGTGTCCCTTTAAAATCGCATAGCAATCGGGTCCCGATTTCTTCATGAAACAACAATGAACGTACATTGCTAGTATATTCCGGATATGGTATGCATACAGAGCGTTTGTTCTTACTTCTGTGCGTCAAATTGAAATTACATGCTTGCTACGTTTTTTCAGAACACGTCTATATATATCGATCTTTCGTGTATTTATGAACCTATATTGTACCAACTTATTTCTATGTTATATGAGCCACGTACGTTTAATGTGACATAACATGCATTTAGGAAACAAAGACATTAAGATTGTTCATTCTTGGACTGATAGTATATAGTTTTGCGATTTTGAGATCCTCTGGATTCAAACTTAGAACTTTTAGTATATAAAGACTTATATATATACTACATGTATATATATGTGCGCGAGAAGAGTCATTTATTAGAGAGAAGGCTATACAATTTATAAACAGCAGTCATGCAACCAGTTCTTTATATAGTTGACAGTGAAGTCTGAAACGCACCGACTTATAGCCCGTGGTATATTCACCAGCACTATACCCCTATACATGACAATACAAGTTTCAGTACTGAGCAAGAGTTAACAGTCGATTGTTATGCGGCTCCTTATCACCCATATATATGTATAGATTATTAACCCTTTACCCAACAGAACGGCCCTGTGCCAATGCATTCTCTTATATATGCGAGTCGACCATAGGTCGCCTCGCATATATAAGAGAATGCATTGGCTTAACACATTAAAAATTATAAAATTGTTAAAGAATGTAAGAAAAAATGGTAAAAAGTGTTAAAAAAAGATTTTTTTTAGGCCAATGCATTCTCTTATATATGCGAGGCGACCTATGGTCGACTCGCATATATAAGAGAATGCATTGGCACAGGGTATAACTGTAACTATCACACTGTGGTCAAGGAGTCGGTTCCAATGATATCCATATTTGTATGGTTCTATTGAGACAGACCGAAGATATTTTAGGCTGTTGAAGCTTTATTTGGCTGGTTTTGGCCGGTTTGTTGGGTAAAGGGTTAAATTCAGGGATACTGAGCCTCGCCATTATTTCTATGACGACATACCATTCGACACTTTCTCTATAATGTTATTTGTAGTCATGTGTGTATATACGGACAGGGACGGTGCCAGCTATATAACTTCCACACATACCGTGTTCGTCTGTGTATAAACCCACATGGTCCTAAAACTACACGGGATAAACGAGAACCACCCATGCATGGTTAAGTGGTCCTTCTTATTTGATATGATGTTGGTGCGTCCTGCTGAATTGATAAGTTGCTGGTAGGACCAACTGACGCTGTTACGAAAAAGTACCGCCATTGTTTCTAAAGGTTGTTTTGCTAATCCAAGTGAATTGAGAAAAAACCCGTGTTTGTATGAAACATCCAAAAACATATATTCCTGTATTTTATAAATAATATGATCATGATCATGATAGCGTAATTAACGAACCAAAGTAAAACCACTCACACGAGGGTAGCTGTGGCTTTTTTTCTTCTTTTTTTTTATCAAATTCAGTTTATAGAATCCCTGGTATTCCCTCCAAATAAGATTTCGTTTCGCACAGTACTGCACCGTTCCAAGTGCTGTACATTAAATGCCCAGTAGAACGGTAAATTCGTGATGACATTCTTATTATATTTCACATCAGGAATTTCGATCACTTTTCACTCGCCCCGATGTGTGTAGACTGTAGTTACAATAGTGTCGTTACTTATTTTCTCAATAAAAGGTAAACTAACGCATGAATGAACTTACATTGTAATTCAATATTCATAATTCTCATTTGCAATACCAGTAATCGGAAGACACAGTAACAAGATTTCCCGATTACGGCATTAATACTTTAAGCCCACCTATCTACTGTGCGACAAAAGCGCTCGCGAAATTCAAAACAGCTGCGTCGTAATTTTAGATAATAATTGGTGACATCACAAAATCAGATATAGTCTATATATATACGACCCAAAGCGTCCGGCTTTGGTTCGTTAATAATTATTGCTGGGTGGTGCTTGCAAAACGCAGGGAATAGCCACCTTGATTATGGTCGGTTTGCAGCAACGAACACAGCCATTGTTAAAGGTACTCAATCCGATCAGACGGTCCCATATCATCAAGTTACAACAACAACAACATTTCTTCAAAATATGCTTTAGTTATCAGAATCGATTAATTACAACAAAATAATGCTAGCCGCTGTCAACTATGGTATAACATTTTCCAAAACGTGGTATTTATCAACATGTTGTTCAACGAAATATGCCCATATTATCACTTGAGGATGACGAAATTTGCCATATTACTACTTGATTTTAGAGCTATCCATCTTCATGGGCAATTTTGTCGGACATCGGACATCACCCTGAGCTTTGATGGGTGGGTTCGTCGACTCGAATCAAATATTGTTTACCCCCGAAGCCAAATAAATAGTAATTTGGGAGCGTTAATTCGGATAATGCATCTTTAAACGAATTTACCATGCATTCATATACTTTTGAATGCAGTGTTTATACACATACTGGATGTATGTATTCATATTATCCGAACACCGCGAAAACGACAACTTTATAAAAAAAATTACATAATATTTTCTCAACAGCATCAGTTGTCCTACCAGCATCATAGCAAATCAGCAGGACCCACCGACATAATATCAAACTATTAGGACAACTTAAACATGAGTGTGAACACATGTTGAATTACTAAACATCAATATCCATGGATTCCATGTGGAAGCCATGACGATTCACGGACCAAAGGATATGTCTACCATTTCATAAATATTTCACGTTCCTATTAATGCAATTCGCAGTAATTATCTAAATGAAAAAAGAACTGCGAATCATCCACTTCTATGCATGAAGAATCAATATATAGTATGCAGGCGCATTATTGATAACAATGAAACATGTGAAAGCCTATATGCATTATATATTACGCACGTATTGAAGTTTAGAAAGTGGACAATACTAAACGTTTGAAAAGATGAAAGATCTTGCTCTTTTTCTAAGTCCACCAAGGACAAACCCAGTGGTATGGTGGCGGGTCCACAGACAGCCAATCTGAGAAACTATGGCGGTGTAGCGTGCAGCGGGTTTGATATTTCAAACTAGTACGGTTATGTGTATATGTCTGGCTTCAAGTTTTCGCGTACACGCTTGGTCATCGCAAACTGTTTTACGCGTAGAATTATGCCCATCCACTGGTAGTGTATGGCGAGTCAAATGGGCCGAAATTGGTATATGATGTAGAGATATTGTAATTCGCCTTCAATTTAATCATGGCCAGCAATCTATGTCATTAATTTAAGGGTCAGATGCTCGTTTTGCCGAAATTTCCTGGTATTTCAAAATGGATTTTATCGAAATCTGCCAGGAATTTCTTTGTGAAATTTGGTATACAAGCGATTATTGTGACACAGTATTTAAGAACCATCGACCCATTAGATATTATAACTTCATTTACTTTACTTTTATGATATGAAAAATAATTAAATCTACACTGTTTTCAGAAGAACTTCTGTAAAATATATTTTTTTCTAAAGTGCAGTTCTTGATTAGTTAAATTTAATGATTATTTTCTTGTAGAAAGGCAACTGCCCATAAATAATTTTCTAATATTTGAGAATTTTCATGTCATGCCTCTTGATCAATGAAATATTGGGCTGAGATGAGTTGTGGGTCATGGGTTCATAACCAAGTTAAACCTGACCGCCATATCTCTTAACACTGAGGCCTATTTCAAGTTGATTAATCTCTGCTTTAGTGGACCACACTACATATACGCATTTGTTTTCATTGGGCTGGACTATTTGTAACTGCTTTATTCTTCATTATAATATATGGGGGTATGATGCTATATTATACAATTAAAAATCTAACTCAACATTATGATAAAAATGAAGCCTCCTCCCATGGAGCCAAGACAATAAGCTATTTGGTAGTTTTGTGTGAAATGATTATTATTCGAGCAGTTCTTGGTACCAAAAGGGACAAAATATTAAATAATGTTTTTAACCTCTCAAACAGGCCGGGGGGGGGGGGGGGCGATTTTTTTTTACGAGACATGAGGTGGGGGGGGGTGGGTGGGTACCCGAGGCCGGAAACAGTTTTTGACCACCTTTTTTGCATTTTTTTTTCATTGACATATTTTCAACTGTTTTAAACATATTTGTTTATATGTTGTGGCTTGTTGCAATATGAGAAGCACTAATACATTCAATATTGTTATAATTACCCCCATAAGTTGATATAAAATGGAAAAATAGTGAATATTGGGGGGGGGGGGGTGGGTCCCAAATGTTTGTTCATTGATTTTTTTTTGCGCGCAATTTTTTTTTATTGTGTCTGTTTCAGCTTGCTTGGCAGTTTTTATATTGAAAATTGTCTAGTTCACGGTGTAGATTAATAAAAAAAAATATTTCAGATAGCTCTAGGGTAGGATGAACTTAATGCAGTCTGACAATATCAGCTAACAACTCATGACAGAATATTACAATAATTCTTATACTTCATGACAGTCTCTTTACTCATACAGTTAGTTGATGCATGAGTGTAATGTATGAACTAAATAAATTGTATCAGTGTTTGTATACTAAATTGATTTTTAAATATACTTTTGTCAAATAATTATTTGAATTGTCAAATTATTTGTTTCAGTGTTGTTGACAACCATCAATAAGTAAATAAGTAGACATGAAATAAAGTTTTAATAACATTTATTGAAAGAAACAAAAATATAACCTTCCTTGGATAGTCTTCTGAAAAGTATAAAAATATTATTTAAATAGATGTGAAGAGGGGCCAGGACACATTACAGTTTTGTTCACATTGTAATTATTATATCCCATAATTACCTGCATATACTAGTATGTAAATGACACTTAATGTCTAATTCAGGCTAATTTGAAAATTATCAAAGAAGAAAAATTAATTTACTTAATTAGTGTATATTTATAAGATGATGTGCATGCAAGGTGGTCTAGTTTGAAGGCACACATAAAGGTCATGTACAGAATGTGTGTGAATTTCTTATTGCACATGAACTCCATCCAGTACATGACCGAAGTTCAGCTCTGATTGTCCAAATGAATCTCAGTAATATACATCCGTGTATATGGATTTGGCACTAAATTGACCATCAACGTTCAAACTCAAAGGGTTAAGCATTATGTTAGGCCTAGTTCTAAGTCGTAATGCGAGGTCGGGTCAGTGGTCATGCATGCATACATAAAAGTTAATTCGTACACTGGTTCATATGCACATTTTCCTTTTTGGTATTACTATAGGCTCTAGGCCTACTAGTTGATGCTGGTTGATGTCTGAAAAAAAGATAAATTTAAGTTTGTGTAATTTTTTATTCTACTGTAGGCCCTAACACTGGCCCTAGTTATTTTTTGTTGTAATTCCAGGGGATTCAACATATTTTTCATCTACTCACCAGCTGTACTCACACAGATGAATAGGCTGGGTTATAAATTTACCAATATAATCACATAATATTCTACCTTTGTTGATTGCTTAGAGTTCAATTTTGCACATGTTTGTTAACAGGAAGTAACATTTAATTTGGTCTTTCAAAAAAGGGACCAATATAGAGCGGTTGGTCGTTTTTACAGAGGGGACCAACATAAAGCTTTGATGTTTTGGGGTGGGTGTCTAAAATTTTATGAAAAAAAAATGCAAGAAAGGGTGGGTGGGTGTAAAAAAAATGGAAATGTTAAAAAAAGACCCCCACGTCTCGCAACTTTTTTACGCCCCCCCCCTGTCTCAAATGTATTAATATCCATTGTTTTTGTTGTCTCTTCATAATTGCTCATATTCAGACTATGAAGATGATGATATGAGAAACTCAAGAATTTTTCCAGATAGGTCCAGAGAAATACTTTGTTGAAAATCTCTTTCCATTTTTGGCTGGATTTATGCAAAACGTGCGTCTTCCCCTTAAACCCTAAATCGTCGCCTCAGACGTTCGGACAGCTGCTATCTGGAGCACATGCACCGGATGAGCGAGATCATTTTGTTGCAGGAGTAATTGTACTATAGATACGAATGGAAGGAATTATGTGCATTTTACGAACATTTATTAAATGGTTAAAGGCACGTGCGGCCTTAATTGTCGAAAATATTCATATTTGTTCCAAACACCGTAAACAGAAAAACATTAAAACGCATACAGTTCCGTTCATATATACCATGACCATCGCGTAAACAGCATGTTATCATAAAGGCCTACTATATTTTACCTAAGCAAGAGCCTGATAATGTTACAGAAGACAGCACAATGCTACTGGCTAATCACACATAAATGGCATAAACGCTCTTTATTATTTCCATATCAGGTATTCACCAACAAAGAACGCTCTTTATGTTTACCATCATAATATAAACAAACACAAGAAAAGTAACTTTTTATGCTTTTGTTTACATAACAATGGTAAAACATATGACCATAACATACTGTTTATCAGTTTATCCCGTCAGACGAATGTTTATGTTTTAAATCAATTTAAAATCAAAACTGCTTTGAGTTTGAAACTTGATTTGTGACATAACATGTTGCTGGTCTTGTTATTGGGCGACGTTGTTCTGGCCGTCATCATGGAGATTGTGAGCGTCTGTAATCAGTTACATTCATCGGGGAGGCGACAGTTGTGATAAGGAAATCAATATTAATTTGTTTTTAACCCCAGCCGTTTCGAGATCCTTTTCCCTTGCTAATGCACCCATGCAAGGCCGATTAGGTTCGATGGGCCGTTCATACTGCCCTGAGCTGTACAGCAAGTTTCTTCAACGGTTCTCTGCGCCATTTCTCGTCAGAGCTGATGCTCTGTTATATATTGGTTTAGTTGCGATTAGGCAATCTGCATGACAAACTTGTAATCATTCGACGTGCATGAACGCTGAGATAATAACCCACTCATCTGTTTGTGTAACTTAATATCCAATGCCGACAGAGAGTGCTCTATGTAGTGCCTTGACATTAGATACAATGGTAGGGCTGGTACTGGCGGGTGGGGTGCCTAGGACCGAAGTCCCGGTCTCACTGTCCGCACATAAAATGTGATTATGTATTTAAATGGATCTCAAATCTGTCGCAATTAATTCTATACTAAATTTATTAACCCTTTACCCAACAAACCGGCCAAAACCGGCCAAATAAAGCTTCAACAGCCTAAAATATCTTTGGTCTGTCTCAATAACACCATACAAATATGGATATCATTGGAACCGGCTCCTTGACCACATTGTGATAGTTACAGTTAGCCCTGTGCCAATGCATTCTCTTATGTATGCGAGTCGACCATAGGTCGCCTCGCATATATAAGAGAATGCATTGGCCTAAACAAAATCTTTTTTTAACACTTTTTACCATTTTTTCTTACATTCTTTAACAATTTTATAATTTTTAATGTGTTAAGCCAATGCATTCTCTTATATATGCGAGGCGACCTATGGTCGACTCGCATATATAAGAGAATGCATTGGCACAGGGCCCTTCTGTTGGGTAAAGGGTTAACCTCGTCCACTAAATTCGATTCGAGCGTCGCTAAACGTTCACATTTATGAGTAAGTGGTATATCACAATATCGTTCAGTTGTAATGTTAATTATGACATCTGTAGAAACGTGACGAATATATTGTTTTATTCCCAATTAGTTGATCATTGTTGTTCAACTCTAACATCCATTGCAATTGCTCCCAATGTCAGACTAACAAAAATATCGAGATAAATTGGTGTCCCTGATTTACATCACATGTAAGATTTCTCCCAGTATGCATATCGGGATGGCTACATGTAAGCTATTCTGTTGTATCTAGAATGGTGTGGGGGTAGCTATCCCGTTTCTTTCTCCGGCGCCCCTGATTGCCATCAAATGCGATTTCAGCATTAGCACTCCGAGACTTCCATCCTCACTTGATAGACAATGTATATATATGGGAGATTATATCTACTTCCTCTTTGATATATAAAACTAGACCTTTTCGTTGATAATTGGATGAACGTAACCCCAAACATCACAAACACAACACACCAAACACATTTAACGCACGCACAGATATCCAGGTACTTCTCTTCGCTGCAGCCACTTCGTCATATAATATATACCTGGCTGTTAATATTTTTCAATTTCGTCGGTAAAAAAGCAAGGTGTATATCAGCATCTGCTGCGGCATTCGTCTTGCGATAAGTGTGAGGTGCGATCAGGACGAGGCACGGGCCTCGGTGTAAACACATCGATGGAGAAATCAGTTTGACCTCGTCCCTGACCATGATTTCCGGATGGGGATGTAATGCGGGGTGAAGGGAATCGCATGATTAAGGCTATCTGTGATCGTTTGTATCTGAGGTGAGTACTCATTAGCGTAATTGTCAGCATGATACTGGTGAAAGCTTAACGTCTATTTTTTGCTTTCGCTCGTGTTGTTTTGTATTGATTATTAGCTGGCGATTATTATCGGTTTCCCTATACTAATTTGAGTGCGATGCATGTTTCATATAGCTGCAAGGGTTGTTATCGGGCTCTCAATAACAATTTTACTATGTGTGCATGACGCTTCATGTAGTTGGAACAGGCATTGTTTTCTGTGGCAAGGTGTTTTGTGTATTATTTCATGAATCGGACATACTCAAGTTGTTTGACTACCGGTACTTAAAACAGTAGCCCTGCATGCACGGTAAGTATTTCTAATGTCAGTGCGATGCATGTTTCAAAGCTGCAGGGTTGGTATCTATTTCTCAATAAAAAAATTACTGTATCTGCATGACGATTCGTGTAGTTGGATAAGGCATTGTTGTGTGGCAATTTCTTTTGGTGTATTATTTGGTGAATGGGACATAACTATAGTTGTTAAAAACCTGAAAGAAGCAACGGTAAGTTTTTCATGCACACATATAATTCACTGGGACAAGCAAATTTAAAGTGAAAATATGCGCCTATTCTTAGTGGGAGTTCATAGCTCAGTTTAAACCGTATCGGACACTCTTGTTGTTGAATGCGTTTGCCCCCACACATGTACGAGCATGTGAAACATGAGGGTATATTAATGACCCTTGAACTGGCAGTTTCCACCTATCGTGACGTTTTATCTATCATGCCGAGTTTGACGTCACCTGATGCCTGATCCATATATATTCAACCCATATTCCATAACTATATACTATAATTAATTTAGTAATTTGAGTGATGCATGTAGTTTCATACATGCAACGATTGTTAACGGTTGGAAGTCATTGTTTTCTATGGCAATGTGTTTTTGTGTATTATGCGTATCGGACACTCTTGTTGTTAAATGCGTTTGCCCCCACACATGTACGAGCATGTGAAACATGGGGGTATATTAATGACCCTTGAACTGGCAGTTTCCACCTATCGTGACGTTTCAGCTATCATGCCGAGTTTGACGTCACCTGATGCCTGATCCATACGTCGGCTACTGAATTATTCTTATTGATATGAACGAATGAAAACCACACTTAAATTGAGACTGCGTTGCTATTTGTTGTGTGGACAAATTCGTTATCTCCGCTATTAACACAGTGAGGTATACATGGAAATTAATACCTTGAAGTCTATTTTTTCGCGCATCCAGGTATTAAAGCAACTTGGCGGTTTGCGCTCCAAAATACATCTAATAATATTCGCTTTTAAATTTGTCCCGGTATCGAAATAGGCCGATAAATACGTGAACTACTTTTCTACTAGCATGTTATGTCCCATGCAGCTGTTGAAGTCATAACAAATAGAACTTTGAACTCGATATTTGAGTCCCATACAAAAAAAACGCCAGTCATTTGCACGGCATTGAACAGAAAAAGTGCGGTCCGTGTTAGTCTATTCCTGATATGGTACAATATAAAGAGCGTTTGTTTCTCTTGTGTGCATAAAATTTAAAACAGCTGGAAAATGGCTGCGACCATGCATGGCAAGTATTTTCCAAAGCATATGAGACCGGCATGTCAATATTTCGTGTATTTGTCAACCTATCCGATACCGCCTTCGAAATTACGTAGACACAATTTGGAAGCTCGAATGAGCCATGTCCGTTTTAATATCTATGTACCCAGGGACGTGGCGAGGGTGGGGGAGGGTGGAGTGTCCCATAACTTTGGTTAAAATATTCAACAGTTGGAAATGTCATACCTGACATAACAATATTTGAAAATTTCAAACCAGCAATAGGATGAAAGTGTTCTCGTAGTTTGATTTTCCAACGAATTATTAGTGGGAATTTTTTTTTTTTTTATACCAACACTAATATATGTTCCTGTTTTTAGTCAAAAATCTTGGACTGAAACGGCCATCATTTGGAAATGTCCAATACTTGGTACCCGAGAAGTTGGAGAGCTTGTTGCCAGCCTAGATGCTAGGATTTTGCAGTTTTCATGTTTAGATATCACAATGTTCTCCCACTGTGTTGAGTTGTCCTGATCCCGTCTCGGTGCTGCGATGTTTCATTGTTATTCCAGTAATCAGTGAGAACATAACCACCCGAAGGACGCCATATTCAAATTTATACCTGAAATTACTCCAATGTAATTTGCTCAACCATTTTACATATATAGAACAATATAAAAAACACAGCGTCTTAACTGCGCTCAAGAGGAAATATTGACTGCAGATACACACATGCATGAACCAACCGCGATGAGAGCAACAGTTTTTAAATTATCCATATGAATGACGTTTTCTTTCGAAATATTCCCCAATGTGACCTATTGGTGATTTATGTCCTTGCATTCGACTAATTCGACGGAATCAAACGAAGTGATACCGAGATATAGTATCGGAAAATCGCGAAAACTACCGGAAAAAGTGCCTCTCCACTAATAACCTTATACGTTCTATAAATTTTTATCAGAAGCACCCTCAAACTGTGTCTTGGCACAGGGGCTTGTAACGCGCTTCGCTGCCCGCCCCCTTTTGCGCTGCCCATATACGCTGCCTCTATATACGCGCCTGCTTCACGTTAATGGTAGTATCATAGAGACAAGGGGAACTGTATGTATTCCCCGTATTACCATCGCTCGGGAATCGGACAAATTTAGCCCATTTACACGAGTAATGCTATCGATATAGCCACGGATGTATCGGCGAAGGATTCATCTTTCAAGCAATACCACAAGCTCCCCTCAGAACCATTTATTACGCCACACAGTGGTGTAAGCTGGTGTAGAGTTTTTCATATTCTGTGGTCGATCGATAATCCACTGGGCTAATGTATTATGGTTATTTCGTACTTGAGTATAAACCGTACCGAAAGAGTCATGATATTACGACAAAGATTAGCACGTGTGTTTACGTCACCGGTGTAATTGTGGGGACATGTTTCTGTTACGAAGGTTCGCTATCCCGAAGGTCCGCTATTCCGTAGGTTCTCTATTCCGAAGGTTTTTGTTATTTTTAGGTTAATTCTATATTGTAAAGTATTGAGACTAATTTGAGAGGGTTCATTATCACAAAGATTCTTTTTATGGAGTGTGCGCTCACATCCGAACTGACCCTGTGCGCATACCGATACAGATACAGGAGGAAATAACTTAACTTAGAACATTAAATGTGATTTTGTTTTGTTTTCGCGGGTTTTCTTGAGATTTAATGTGATTACGTGGGCCCATACCTTTGAATTCTTGGCATATAATATGAATGTTGTGGTATATATGGACCATCCCGCATTGGGACATGACACAGGTACAGTTGACTTAAGCGATGTTCTGTGTGGGCTCCAATTTGGAGTTCAATATTTTAAGGGCCTAATTTAGAATTTTATGGGCCCATACCTTTGAACTCTGGGCATATAATATGAATATTGGGGGGCATGTCTCTATTCCGAAGGTTCACTATCCCGAAGGTCCACTATTCCGAAATTTCTCTGAATGTTCGCTATTCCGAAGGTTCACCAATCCGAAGGTTCGTTATTCCGAAGGTTCACCAATCCGAAGGTTTATGTTATTTTAAGGTTAATTCTATATTCTAAAGTATTGAGAGGGTTCATTATCACGAAGATTCTTTTTATGAAGGAAATAACTTAAAACATTAAATGTGATTTTGTTTTGTTTTCGCGGGTTTTCTTGAGTTTAATGTCATTACGTATGACCTTATTTCTCATTACATATTCACGCCAAGCAGCCCACACAATTGCTATGTTTCCATGCGATTTAATGTCATTACGTGTGACATAATATCTCAATAATCTGAGGCAAGAGTACGCCTGCTAAAGGCGAATTATAACAGTGGGGCTATAACGCTCAATAAATACTGGAGGCTATAACAAACTGCGCAGCAGAATATCG
The DNA here is from genome assembly GCA_032622095.1 of Siphonodentalium dalli. Taxonomy (NCBI): domain Eukaryota; kingdom Metazoa; phylum Mollusca; class Scaphopoda; order Gadilida; family Siphonodentaliidae; genus Siphonodentalium; species Siphonodentalium dalli. The sequence continues at coordinate 183,860,375 of CP136063.1, forward strand.
CTGAATAGACGAGTATGAGATGAGCCTAACTGCAATTGTGACTTTGTTTAAAGGCCCACTTAATTTTCGAGTCATTCATTTGTTTATAGTATATACGGTTTTAATAACAAGTTATGCCATAACATTTGAATAAAATACTATAATTCATCACCATTTGAAACGCAGATTACTTCTATCTCCTAGTTTGAAACACCTTTAAAATACCGCGACAAGTCGTGCGTCGTATATCTAGCAATTAGCAACTAACATGTCCTCTTCGGCTTTCCATAGATTTCAACGTAATTTGATACTTATGGGTATTTGTGTCCGGGAAGTGTTTTGGACGGGTCAAATCGTGACCCTGACCTGACCTTGACCTTTAAAACTGTCAATGCAAGGTCAATTTGGGTAAAACGGACAAATTTCGGCGAAATTTGATACCTAGGGTTACTTTTGTCCCGGGAGTGTTTTGAACGGGTCAAATCGTGACATCGGCGTGACCTTGACCTTCAATCTGGTCAATCAAAGGTCAAATCGGGTAAAACGGATGGATTTCGACGAAATTTGATACCTATGGATACTTGTGTCGGGGGAGTGTTTTGGACGGGTCAAATCATGACTCCGACCTTACCTTGACCTTCAAAATTGTTAATTAAAGGTCAAGTGGGGTCAAACGGACGGATTTCGACGAAATTTGATACCTAGGGGTGCTTTTCTCCGGGTGGGAGTGTTTTGGACGGGTCAAATCATGACCCTGACCTGACCTTGACTTTCGAAATAGTCAATTGAAGGTCAAATCGCGCCTTTCGCCGGAAATCAGATGGGAAACAGCCCGGACGAAGTCGGGCCCATCAGCTTGTGTAATAAAGTAGACAGTTTGAAGAAAGTAATGTATAACACGAGAAACGGGAAAACTTGAAATATGGAAGTATGCAAATTTCCCACATAAAATTTGAAAGCTAGTTTATAGTATAATTGTATTATAATTTATATTTATGGCTAATAATATGATATTGGTGGCGTTACCATTTCTGACTATGGTTTTCTTGTATACATAGCATTTGATAATTTTTTTACCACCGAATATTGTCCCCGGAGAGCGTAAATTTTCGGATTGATCCGTCTCAGAGAACAATGGCCGCTATGTTCCTCTAAATTCACCCCCGTACAGCTTATTATAATTAAAAATCGGCCAAACGATCAACTAAACATCTAGCGCTCAGTGATTTCTTCTCGGCTAATAATTTATTTACTCATACAAATCAACACATCGTCAGTAAACAATTTTTATAGAGGAGAAATCTGTCGATAATTCTAATTTTTTTTTTACCATTCACGCAGCTCCTCATTTTAATATTCATATACGACCTGACTTCGATTATAATACTGCGCGCTGATTGGCTGTTTCTACTATGGCAGTCATGGAAAGGTCAGGTCGTAATGAATAAATGAATAAATCGAGTATGTTGTGTGTGACAGAGAACACTGACCAGTGTAAATAGTGGTAAATATGTCAGGGGTTCCACAATTATTTGTAGATGACCAAAGAACTCTTTTAAGTCTTCTCCACCGGGTGGGGTGGGGAGGGGAATTGTTTTTGGTTAGGTTTACACATAGGTATATGGTTATTATACCGCCCAATATTAGTCGGTGGTATATAGTTGACGTCTCGAGCCGTCCGTCCGTACAATCATTTTGCATTATAACTCAAGAGTCGGTTGTCATATTTGTATGCCCTATGGCATGGTGACCGACCAGAAATGGGGAACGAATATGCATAATATCACGGGTTGTGACTATTAATGCCTACCAGAGTTATGGGCCCTGTTCGACTTCATGAAATTCAGTCCGTACAAAGCTTTTGCAATATAAGTTAAGTGTCGGTTGTCAAATTTTGATGTGGTTTGGTATGGTGATAGACCAGAATGAAGAATTGAATGTCATTTCTTAATGCATCTGAATGCATCACTTTATTTCAGTTCATCTATTTGTAAGTGATAACAGTATACAATTAGTATTTTAGTTTAGTCTTGTTGATTAGTAAATCTCCAAGATGAAGTTCGGAAATTTAATGAGAATAGCGTCACCTTCAGTTGGGATTGTCTGAGCAGTAAACAGTTAACGCGCGGTCATTCATCATGACCAATTCAGTTTTATTTGGATAATTGTTGCAAATTAACATTACTTGCAATCATTCAAGATGAGAAATAACCAGAAGGAATGAATTTGATTACATGCCAGGACAAGAAAATATTTCAGACATTATAAATTTATGAGATACCCTTTTCAATTTCATGTTATGCAACAATCATGTTAATGATATATATTTATCATTGAGTATTCACCATGTAGTATCCTATTTTATGTTTTATTACTTTTATTCAAGTAATACAACTGGGTAATATATTAATTGTGTTACTAAATATTTCTTCCGCTGATAATAAGTTTCCTGAACGCTATTACGGTGGTCCACTGTGAAGTGGTCCGGGATCCTGTGACATCCAGAATGTTGCTAAATCTGAGGCTAAAGTGTCACTATAGCTGCTATATATTGCTATATAGAAAAAAATTACGATTTTTTTCCGCCTCTGGACCACCCACCCACCCGGCCCTATATACGGAATTTCTTTTGTAGACCCCCCATCTTAGACGACACAACAAGCCTCTTTTTGTTGTAATTTGTTCTTCTATTCAACTTTAAGTTAGTTTTTTTCCTTGTATATATATCATTTTTGTATGCAAAAGTATTCAATAAACGGAATATCCAGTTCATATAACATTTTGAAATATACAATGTCAAACATAACCAAAATAAATGAATATGCAGCCACAGGAACCATATTATGTTCACAATTCACTATAATATTATAACCTGCTATAGTTAATATATATGTGACCAATTAGTTTTTGGGACTTGAGTACCTAAACATACTTTATGATTATTGACTGATGAAGGGACAGGGTGTTTGAAATATTCAATAAACGGAATATCCAGTTCATATAACATTTTGAAATATACAATGTCAAACATAACCAAAATAAATGAATATGCCGCCACAGGAACCATATTATGTTCACAATTCACTATAATATTATAACCTGCTATAGTTAATATATATGTGACCAATTAGTTTTTGGGACTTGAGTACCTAAACATACTTTATGATTATTGACTGATGAAGGGACAGGGTGTTTGAAAATGTATGTATCCGTTACATATATCCCGATGTTTTGGTTTTGGATTGCGAATATAATTGATACGTGACCAGATTAATTGTTTGACAACGAAGGTTCCTGGACCGAATAACACATTCAATTCATTATCAATAAACATGGGTAAACAATGAATGTTAGTAATAGAATATAATTAAAGAAATCTTTATTGCATGATAATGTTTTAACGACAACTATCAGACGAACTGGAAATATGAACAAATTAACATGGATTCAAACAACGGAAATAGACTGGATAACAAAGTAATACTACAATGAATATGGAATAAGAGAACGAATGACATAACACACACTTAATTAAACTACCGAATATACACCGAGAACATAAAAACTATGATTATCCCTGATTATGCCATGAATTTATGTTCGTCTTTATATATAGTACTAGCAGGTTAGCCCGCCACCGGCGGCTTGTCCGAAACATGACATTTTTATATATATATTTTTTAATTTTTAGCTCCACGCGTTTCAATAAGAAAAATTTGTACCCGGTAGCTCCACCAGTTTCCGAGATCCGGTCTGCGCATGAAAATTTGTACCCGGCGCAAGATACATTCACATGCCAAATTTCAAGTCGATAGCTCCACCGTTTCCGAGATCTCGTCTGCGCATGCGCTGCACGGGCGTCGCACGGGCGTCGCACGGGCTCGGCGACCCGATCAAATTTGTACCCGGCGCAAGATACATTCACATAGCAAATTTCAAGTCGATAGCTCCACCCGTTTCCGAGATCTCGTCTGCGCATGCGCTGCACGGGTGTCGCACGGGCTCGGCGACCCGATAAAATTTGTACCCGGCGCAAGATACATTCACATAGCAAATTTCAAGTCGATAGCTCCACCCGTTTCCGAGATCTCGTCTGCGCATGCGCTGCACGGGCGTCGCACGGGCTCGCCAATACGACAACGACCACCGCCTGGTCAAACTACACATACGTACCAAGTTTCGTCTCGATCGGTCGAGAATCGTAGATTTGTATGAAGTACAACACACACACAAACATAAATATATAAGAGAGATATGTAAATTAGATAGATTGTATCAAAATATATAGGAGAGATATGTAAATGATCTACACACCAGTACTGGTGTTTGTCAAAGTTTAGTGGGGTATATCAATACTCATTCACGATCATATCATTGAGGTCCGGAGGGTGTGGGCTATCTCTCGAATACAAGGAGTTCTCAAAATATATAGAAGAGATTATCAAATAGTATATTGACATCCCTATAACAGCCATTTGTGTATTGTAACGCATTCAACAGAGTGTGTATATGTGAACACGATCGTTAATTGTTCATCTACCGGATTATACGGATGGTGACTCAATTGTTAGTGCAAACAGGCCAATATTATGTTAGCGTCAACGCGATGTGGGCGTTACCATTAATAGACAAATTCATAAAAATTATTTGTGTCTTTAAGAAATTTACAAACAAACCACGGAGAAGTTATTTTTTTGTTATTGATTCAAATTTTAGCATTTATAATAAACCGAAACTCAATGTATACGGTTTTAAATTGAGTTTAGGGCGCGGAGAACATGAAATGTTGGCGTTAACACCTGCACGAAAATAGGAAATCGGACGCGATTTTGAATTGCGAACGCGAAATTCTCATTATAAGCAATTCTTTCCGATTTTCGGTTTCTGTATTTGTTGAGATTTGCAGGTCGCATAGCTCCTTTGCTTATAATACTACATCGAAATCGATTGTATTTATTTAAAAAACGATGTCAAAGTAGCGAGTCGAACTTTATTTACAGTTATTTTGATGTAGGGTTACCCTTCCGGTGACGTAGGTTCCAGGCCCTGTTAAACGTTCGTTGCATAACAGGAACTAGTGCCAGTTGACATTTGACTTCCGGTTTGTCGCCTGTTTACATTCCGTACGCTACGTCTCAAAATACTATGGCTTCCAATATTTTTCCAACAATCTCTAATGAATGAAGAGTTTGAAAAGTTATTTAATTAAATTTACACCATTAAATACATCAACAAGTCTTTATTTATCTGGGACTATTTCTTTACGCGGGCAAACAACGCATAGTTTCATGAAACGTCATCGCAGGTCTTTTTGAGGCCGATGTTGGTTTCACATCCCATTCGTTCATTTAAGTATGTTTATCGAGATTTTGGATCATGTAATAAAAAGAATATACAATTCGTCCCCAGTTTATAGCGGAATTTACAAAACTTGTCCAGTAAATTAGGTCTGAATCTCGCGCCAAAGGCTCGGCCCAGACCTAATTTACTGGACTCGTTGTAGATCCGCTGTATATTACTGGAATAATTAAACGAAGTAAAGCCCAGATATCGCGAAATCACATTTTTACAATTGATTTGATATCAGGGTGAAAGGCCATTTAAGGGGGAGGGGGCTCTTTTTGTGGTTGATTTCGCACGTTCCCGGTACACTGCCTCGAATAGACTCCCATTAGTCCCTTCGAGTTATATGTCAATGAAATGAAAGTTTATATGGCCAATCCAATAATACAAACTTGCGATCGAATTTATCAATTGTGATAATTTATGAGGGATATGACAGTTTGTGTGTTATCCTTTCGTGAAGGGAGCTGGGCTGGTGTAGCATTGAAGATCACGCGCCAGTGTATTCTCTTAAGGGGCCTCACATATATATGATAATGCACTTGCTTACAAGGTCAATGTAAATATTGTTAGGCCAATGTATTCTCTTATATGTGCGAGGATCCCAAATTGGAGAATCGCATATATAGATCATGCATTTGCACAGGGTTTTCGCAAACGTTCATGAAGCTCCGTCGTGGAAGGATTAAAGGCATAGTCTGGTTATTTTCAAGTGACATAAATTTTGCCAATTTTTCAAGAGTCACTTGACTTTCACTAATGTGAACCATCGTCAATTCAATTGAGAGAGAAAAAGGCTATAGATCCATCATAACACACCAAATATGTTTATTATCTGCGACTCGACTGAACTTTTCTGTCATTTTTATATCCATAACCAATCGTCACCGCTATATTTATAGAACTCAATGAAAGTAGAATTCAACAAAGATGAATTCACTGTGAAGGTCACTCTTTAACGCATTTATGACAGTAGCTGCGCTGGTAAAGATCATGTGTCAGTGCATTCTCTTATATGCGAGTCTCACATAGGCATCCTCGCATATATAAGAGGATGCACTGGCTTACACGGTCAAGGTAAATCAAGTTAAGCCAACGCATTCTCTTATATATGCGAGAGACTCACATATAAAAGACAATGCTTTGGCCCAGGATTTTCGCAAAATATCAGGAAGCTCCAGTCATCGAAGGGTTATTATCCTTGTACATTATTTAGACTGAAAAGTGGTAGTCCTCATGTTGTGCTTCTTTGTGGTTTGGCTCAGATCAAACTGGTATAGAAAACTTAATAAACGCAACAGTTGGGGTACGTCCATACGCTGGCAAAACTGCAAACTGCAAAAATGCCATGCCAGATGGTCGTTTTGTTAGCTGGCATTTTTGCAGGTTGCCGACTAGCTCGTGCTCCGTCGTGGCTGGTTGACAACAATCAACGACGTCTATACCTCTTTGCCCGTGCCCATAACACGAGGTCACAAACAATAATTACAAGTATCCGTGTTGTCCTTGATTCGCATTGTGTATCGGGAAGAGGCATTGATATAACAGTTTGTTCTCAGCTATTGTCATATTCTTACTTAACTATACATGTATACGCGAGGAATCTCATGACGTGGTATAAAGAGTTCCGAAAGTGGTACTTTTCAGAAATGTTGGAGCTAGGGGAAGGGGGCTGGCAAAATGGACACAAACTGTCGCCAACTTCACCAAAGATATATCATGTGGGGGTCTTGACAGTTGTGATAATGGTTCGTCTTTGGCATTCATAAAGCATATATATATGTATATGTATACAACTATGCAGTCAATTATTATGTATATATGTATAAGCTATTATATGTAAATTTAGTACATGTACTGACATAAATCATATAAACATACATTCTAACTCGCATTGACAACGCCAGATAGCCAAAATTAGTTGATACATTTATGAACATTTTCAAGTATTTTCATAAACCTATATTTCAAACAAGGCAATATTTACCACCATGGATGTGTGTCAGGGGTGGACCCCCAAAAGTACAACAGTTGGACATTTGATGCGTGCCACAACATTAGTTTGAAATTTCCCACTAAAATAGTGTGAATTTTGTGCTGGATGATAATTTGATATACCAAACAGTATTAAGTGTGATATTTGTTGTTTTTAGACCGCCTTTTTTTTTACTGAATGTGGCTATCAGTTGAGAGTTATCATCCATATAGGTGATGTTACGATGGGAATTTCCAATAGTTGGAAACTTTGATAACATAGATTCAGATTAAATAATGTACGTATGTTACAAGGATGACTTTGCATTGCATCCAGAGTAAATTGCCAATCATGGATGTTAGGTTAGGAATTACCACCGACAGGTTGAACGCTTGTGGTACCAGTTAAAAAACACCAATACAAGGCGGGTACCAATGGGATTTCTCGTGAGTCGGAAAGTCGTCGGTATTCTTCGTTGAACTAAGTGGGGACCAACCATCTCTCTGGGTGACATTTATGGTACTCATATATCAGCAGCATCCCATTGATGGAGATGGCCGTGGCGACCTCACATTCCAACATATCAAGTAACATTATTTTGACTAGCCTAAGAATAACAACACGCACTGTGTTCTTAATATATTGCAAACAGCTCAGCGATATTACCAATCACGCAAACAACCTATGTCGTACATGATTACTACCAACGCTGATTTGTTGACAACTGGCAGAAATTAATCCGTTTTGGCAATTTTGCAGCTGGCATTTTTGCACTTTGCGGTGCAATATTGCCAGCGTATGAACATACCCTTAACTCTTCTCCCATGAGATGCAAGGATTGTTATACCAACATGACCGAAGGAAATGGCGTGATACTGGATTACATGCATCTAATCATCCATCTGTCTGTCTATCCATCTGGGCAGATATATCAACCACCGGTTGCCGGATCTCGATGAAAATTGGTATGGATGTTCACTACCAGTCACGGAAGGGTTAAGCGAAAGTGACTACATGTAAAACATTTTGCAAACTTTATCCCACCTGATACCAAACGGACTATATGCCTTTAATAAAATCCTGTTGTGAACATTGTCTATCGTATATAATTAAATTATTCTGGCAACACCATGTGCATGTAAGCTTGAATCTTACTTATGGTACATGTGCATAGCCTATAATTAAGCGCGACATACAGTCGCTGGCAGGGACGCGGTTAGAGGGTATCCATTTGGAGTGTGTGAGGGTGAAAAAAGACTCCCAAGTTCCAACTGGTATACATGTACCTCAAGCTTTCCAACTTGGTAATTTACAACTGACGGTCAATTCAGTCCAAATTTTTTTTCGAAAGTCTGCGAAAGTAGGAAAATATGCGACTGTTTGGTCTTAAAACAACACATTTCACACTAAATACTGATTGGAAAATCAAACGATCAGAAACTGTTCTAAATAATTGGATCTAAAAATGTTGTGTCATTCATGAAATTTCTAACTGTTGAACATTTTGGCCACCTCCACGTTCCTGCTCACAAGACGGATTTCGTGAACAAAAAAAATGCACCATTTCTTGTAATGCGAAAGATAACCTCTTATTTCAAACTTTCGGAAGGCGCGTGTGGGTGGGACTCACAATTAATCCCTGGACTAAAGCAAGGACCGACTTGCGAGATGTATGAATCACATCATCCAACATACATTAGTTTCTGATCGCATGTCTGTACCCGATGCAATACCCGAGACTCGAGTCTTATCTTCCCAGACATTCATGGTATAATGAGTAGTCTGGAATCTCAGTTGAGAGCGGATGTATAACTGTGATATAGCCAATACGAAGATATAGTCTCTCTTCTCGGATGAATTTACAAAGAAAATATATCGCAGTGTTGTGTTGTCTCCTGTGTAGATTCCAGTTTATAAAATAAGTTTGAGCCAAGTCATTTGAAAATTCTTTAGTCATGATGCTCGGTCAATTATATCTGTTCGTGGCAAGGCGTTTTCTCAATTGATATTTTCGTTTGAGATGCGTCTGAGAATTCCGAATCCGATTTGACATCAAATTCTTCAAAATCTCCTAAGCCATATATCCGCTCACCACACAAATAATGAAAATGTCAATGACACTGTAGCTCAATTTGGAGAATAAGGAAAGTCAGATAGTTTTAATGACTGGATTTTATTGTAGATGTTTTCATTTAGATTATTTCTCGATCGAATGAAAAACGCAGTTTCTATGGAGCCAAGAAGGAGTTAGTCATGCAAAGAGTAAATTTCAAGATGGCTGCCAGCAATGTGTTCAGGGTTACAAACATCAAAACAAAACAACGTGCATACTCCGGTATGGTGATCAAATAGAAATGGAGAACTTTGGAGTAATTTTTACAAATAGTATATGCAAATTGACACCACACACCGTCATTCTTCTATATGAATTAAATGCAATGACTTTCGATGGCGAAATCGTTTTCGTTAGTTTATCGCCGATAGATGCGTCCCGACTCCCGAATCGAGTTGTAATAAATATTTACAATTGAGCGTAGTTCTGACGATGTTTTCTATGGACTGGTGCAGTCGATTTGCTTCAAATTTTCGGCGATGTTAGTAGAATGTTACATTCCTCCAGTTGGCATACTGGCTGAATACTAACTAATCAGTTTCATCCGAACAAGTACATAATATGTCTTTAACGTCACTCTTGGCATTGTCCCACGGACAATAATGTTAAAACAATACGCGACACATAAACTAGACAAACATATACCAAACGAAACCATTCTGTGATCGACACGTTAAAGCGGTAATTATTACTATTCCTCTAAAACAATCTAAATTAGATATCAATTAAGATCGTGTCTCTTATGTGACCCTTCATGGTCAAATGGATAGATATTGATGACGATGACGACGGCCACGATAATACATTATTTACTTAGATTTAACTATTTAGAGATAATGAACCTGCCTCTGTGCCGAAGTATACTAACTTAACCGCCATTGTGTCTGAAGGGGTCACTCTCACCACAAAAAGTGCTGAAGGGTACACAGGTTTTGAAAATGTGCGAAAGGGTACACATATTTTGAAATCTCGTTCGTTCTAAATGACTTTTCGTTTGTGTCTGTCATGATTTCTGTTAGAGAATAAATGTATATGTTCCAAGGAAACTTAAAATGAACCAATAACGAACTGATGATGGGGCGCCATAATTCCAAGAACTCAGTTAAAGTAATTGCATTAGTGTTGTGCTATTTGAGTATTTAATCAATCAACCAGTGTTATTTATAATGTTCTGTTCTCGTATCATCTATCATGCATGGTTGATATATATCGAAACATGCTATATTATACACTAGCATTTAACGAAAAAGCAAACAATATCTTCCGTAAGCCTGAATACATCGTATTACAGTATTGAAGTATGGAATATGTAATGTATACAACCAATTATTGTAGACCAGTATTTGCATCGATAGTTATTTTCCGAATTATCTCAGAACAAAACCGGAGACAAAAATCATTAGTAATATATGTCAGAGCCCCGCCTCTCGCGGCCGGTGTATATAATATTGATTGAAACGACAATTTCTACATTTGAATTGAGAAACCCCGCGGGGAAGCCAGATTCAACAGATGTCAGGACAATAATTAAAAAACATAGATCGATCAGTTTTAATATGTTTTTGCTATTCGTGCGAGTTGGTATACAATGGTTGGTCGCGTGACCCCAGCATCGGGCATGATAATATACACGCTCCGCAATCTGCTCATCCGGAACCTATATTAACAACCTGCCAAGGGTGCGTGTGGCTTAATATTATTGAGAGTTACGTTTAAGACCGGTAAACATGAACATATATTTAAGCCGATCATAGCTGAGTACTCACTACTGAGTGAGTAATCGAGCCCCATTGATTGTGTATACCATCATGCAGCTGGCAAAATTACCAGGCATGAATTTTTTATAGACATATTATGGACTTATAATGCCCCAAATAATCGACTCCTTAACTACAGCAGAATTATGGGTAATTTTTCAGGATTTAGTCGGAAATATCGTTTGTTGCCATTCATCGGAAAGCTATCAGTCTTTTCCGATGAATGGCAACAAACCATATTTCCGACTAAATCCTGAAAAATTACCCATAATTATTCTGTTGTTAAGGAGTCGATTATTTATGGCATTACTGTACTTCGGTGAATACAACCGACAAGTTAGTAAATAACACTATCTCCGCTGGAAGAATGTAGCAATCAGCTAAGAGTATCGAATATTCCAACCAAATCGACTGTGCCATTTCAGAGAACACAACATTTGAACTATACCCACAAACGTAAATATTTACTACTCTATTCGGGACGCCGTATTTGGGGATAATATTACGGCAATGATTCCGCCAACATTAGTCACTTCGTGCATTTCGTTTATAACAAAGACGCTGTGTTCTGCCTATTTTGATGTTAAATTTGTGAAAATAACTTAATATTTTGACATGATTCTTTGTTATTCCCTTCTGAACACCTCAGCCGAGTGTTTCACATCACTTTAAATCTTAAAGGGGTACTGTAACCCAAATCCGGCCATTTATGGGACCATCTATTTTTATACTCAATAGAATATATGCAACAAATGAATGCACTTGAGCCATGGGTTAGTGGAAAATCCACTGATGTGCTCTCTGAACGATGCAAACAACATGGTAATTATAATGAAAATCAATTTATGGCTGGAGTCATAAAATCATTTTCATTATAATTACCATGTTGTTTGCATCGTTCGTAGAGCACATGGGTGGATTTTCCACTCATCAATGGTTCAAATTCATTCAGTTGTTGCATATATTCTGTTGAGTATAAAAGGAGGTGGTCCCGTAATTGGCCGGATTTAGTGTACAGTACCCCTTTAACGATGCCCTGTCCGAATTGACACCATTAAACCACCAGCTCTACGTCTTCGAAGACGTTGATCTATATCTGTAAATATTGTCAGCCATTTCCACCAAACTTATATAGGCTCATCTCAACGATACATTTTCAGGTTCAGATTTGACACACCAGTATCATATGCTCTTGTAAATACTTGACATGGTCACAGCCATTTTCCAGCTGTTTTAAATTTTTCGCAATAAGTTAAAAAACGCTCTTTATTTCTACCATACCGGGAATATACTAACGAGGAACGCTCTGTTCGGTTCCATGCCGTGCAAGTGGTTTTATTTTTGGTGGGGGGGGGGGGGGGGGGGCAAAAACATCGAGTTCAAAGTTATATTTTGTATATGAATTCAATGTGTTTTCCTGGGGCATAAATGCTCGTAACAAAGTATAGTTCACGTATTTATCGACCTATTTCGGTGTCGGGGAAAAAATTCAAAAGCGAATATTATTAGGTGTATGTTGTGTAGTTAAGAGAGTCGCGCGTGTGTTGTATTATTAAGTAATCAACGGACAATAATTCGAGCGTCTGCACAACTCGCACCCAATTGTCTGTTGTTTAATGCTCGAATGTTGGTTCGTTGTTATCTTAGTAAGAAACACAAGCGAAGTGTCTTCTTGGTAAGAAACACAAGCGAAGTGTCTTAGCCATTAAGAACCACATATAGAACAAAAGAACATGGGTATGTATCGTATAATACTGATAAAAATTACGAATAGAGTACTTATATTCGCTACAAAATATGTTCTTTCTATCACTGAGTATGGTCGCCTTGCTATATCTGTAGTTACGATTACAGGCACGCTTTGCAAACAGTCATTGAGCCTACCACCGACTATGACCTGACAACAACATAACTAAGTGCAAAATGATCGCGGCAAACATAACAATATCACCTTACTGTGAGTAGAAAAAGTTTGAAGGACATTATTTACAAGAAAACCAATGTCAGAAATGGTAACGCGCTCAAGATCATATATTATTATATACCCATGATTGTATTTATAGAATATAAAATATATTGGTTTCGCGAATGACCAACTCAGAATTTCGTTAAAATAACAATAACAACCAGCACCTAATTAACGAACCGGCGGCCGACTCGACCGTCTCCGACCACAACCCCCAGTGGGCTGTAGAACGAAAAATGTCTATAAAAGTTGAAATATAAGACTTACAAATTATCTTTTTCATTTCTTTTATTTGTAATTGACATAGCTTGTCACAAACAAAAAATCAACATTATTGACATAATAATGTAAAGGACAAAAAACGAAATTGAAATTCCCCACTACACTTTTCACCGGACTCGGCATCCGGTTCGCAGTTCGACTTTTAATCCTCCCAAAAATTCCCATTATCTATAAATAAAACGCCCAGCGAACCATAGCTATCTAGAATCTCTTGGATAGTATACACGCGGCGCGCGTAATAACAAACTAACTCGTACTCGTCAATTCTGCGGAATGTTTTTGACTGTCCGTAAAATGTACGTCTACTTTTATTTATTCGAAATTGTTTATTATGCGAAAGGTTCCCATTAATAACATACACGTGTGTATCCACCTTACGGTTCTGGATATCTGGCATACAATTACATTAATTGTTTATTGAGACATATAGATTTATTTATCGTTTACTACAAGTCATGAACTGTCGATAATAGCGATATAAATTGGCGCTGTCCCATATGATTGTGTGGCTCCACCCTTCAGCTGCCATGCATGTATATAATTGGAGGAAGTAGCTGTCCTTGTTTTGCCGCCAGCTTTGCTGACGTGGTTGCATCAGTCAGGTCCGTCAGATGAGACAGCTGCTCTTCTTTATAACGACCGGACGTCCCGTGGTGTTATGCACAAACGCATATGAGAGAAGAAAAAACGATGATACACATCTGTGTGTATACGTAAGCGCATTTAGCACACAAGTTCGGCTCAAACCAGATAATGTGCTATCTATCATCCAAATCTTTATTGCATAACTCCACAGAAGACATAATGATATCTGACCGTTAAACGGGTGTATCTCATTTGAATCTAAAACATATATTTGGCAGGGACAATGCACGTGCATGCAGGTAACTGCTCGGCATGCCGGTGTAGATACATTATATTCTAATCTAAAAGAAACAAGAGATATAATAGTAATTTTCCATTTCAAAATATTTAGCACAGATGAGACAAGTTTACGCTCTTTATTCGTACCGTAACATGAATAGACTAACGCTGAATACTATTTATTACTGCATGCTGAAACAAAATATTGGAATCCATTTTTTCTCAATTCGATGACTCGCATATACAGTAATGCCCTAATTAAATTAATCGACTCCTTTAACCACAGCAGAATTATGGGTAACTTTTCAGGATTTAGTCGGAAATATGGCTTGTTGCCATTCATCGGAAAGCTCTCGGGGGAGAGCTTTCCGATGAATGGCAACAAGCCATATTTCCGACTTAATCCTGAAAAGTTACCCATAATTCTGCTGTGGTTAAAGGAGTCGATTAATTAGGGCATTACATATAAGTATTCCCGCAGTGTACAAAGTGGGTATAAAAGTATAGTTAGCATATTTTCGGCCGGAATGTTACCTAGAGCGACAATTTATTAGATATAATAAGTTGCATGGGACTTAAAACCGACACGTATCTTTGAAGTGAATCGTAGCTTTCAGCACGTTTAGATCAAACATATATATGTATCTGTATTTTAATGTTTTAGTGATAAATACATGAACAACTTACATAGTACGTGGTCTATATACATGTATTTCTCGGAAAACAAAACACACTGAAGTAATAATTTATTTCCTATAAGAATAAAACAAGGATTAATGTTTTGCATCGGCGTGGAACTATAAAGAATGTTCAGTGTCAGTCTTGTCCTGATATAGTAAAACAATGAGTGTTCATGGGAGGAAGAACAAAATTCCGTACACTTGGGCGGGATGGGTGGGTCATCATCAACTCAAAAATGATTATTTTTTTCGCAAACTGAATCCCCCTCATGCATTTTTATTCAAAACGAATCGTCAATTCTGACCCAGAAATGGCAATAAACATACTGACATACATATATATATATATATATATATATATATATATATATATATACTAGAAGGTGACCCGACTACGTCCGGGCTTTGACCTTGAATTGTCCATTTTGAAGGTCAAGGTCAAGTGGGGTCACGATTTGACCAGTCCAAAACACTGCCCGGACAAAAGTACCCGACAAACGTGCCCGTCGAAATCCATCCGGTTTTACCCGATTTGACCTTGAATTGATAATTTTGAAGGTCAAGGTCAGGTCGGGGTCACGATTTGACCCGTCCAAAACACTCAGTGGACAAAATTAACCCTATGTATAAAATTTCGTCGAAATCCCATCAAAATTGGCGATTTGACCTCGAATTGACCCGATTTCAAGGTCACGTTCACGTCGCACGGGCAAATGAATATGCTTATGATACTCCCCATACGAAAGTACCCCCACGTACCAAGTTTCATCGAAATCCCGTGATATTCGGGCTACATTGTCCGGGCTATTCAAAAACCAAATCTGGTCTGCGCATGCGCGAAGCTGGCGTCGCACGGGCTCGGCGACCCGATAAAATTCGTATCCGGGGCAAGATACAATCACATACCAAATTTCAAGTCGATAGCTCCACCCGTTTCGGAGATCTCGTCTGCGCATGCACGAAGCTGGCGTCGCACGGGCTCGGCGACCCGATAAAATTCGTATCCGGGGCAAGATACATTCACATAGCAAATTTCAAGTCGATAGCTCCACCCGTTTCCGAGATCTCGTCTGCGCATGCGCTGCACGGGCGTCGCACGGGCTCGCCAATACGACAACGACGACCGCCTGGTCAAACTACACACACGTACCAAGTTTCGTCCCGATCGGTCGAGAATCGTAGATTTGTATAAATGACATACATACAAACATACAGACAAACAAACAGACAGAGGTCTTCAAAATATATATGAGACTAGCCGATGAGCCCGACGTTGTCCGGGCTATTCAAAAACCAAATTTCAAGTCGATAGCTCCACCCGTTTCCGAGATTTGGTCTGCGCATGCGCGAAGCTGGCGTCGCACGGGCTCGGCGACCCGATAAAATTCGTATCCGGGGAAAGAAACATTCACGTAGCAAATTTCAAGTCGATAGCTGCACCCGTTTCCGAGATATGGTCTTCGCATGCGCGAAGCTTGCGTCGCACGGGCTCGGCGACCCGATAAAATTCGTAACCGGGGCAAGATAAATTCACATAGCAAATTTCAAGTAGATAGCTCCACCCGTTTCCGAGATCTCGTCTGCGCATGCGCGAAGCAGGCGCCGCACCACCCGTTTCCGAGATCTGATCTGCGCATGCGCGAAGCTGGCGTCGCACGGGCTCGGCCATCCGATAAAATTCGTATCCGGGGCAAGATACATTCACATAGCAAATTTCAAGTCGATAGCTCCACCCGTTTCCGAGATCTCGTCTGTGCATGCGCGAAGCGGGCGCCACACGGGCTCGCCAACACGACAACGACGACCGCCTGGTCAAACTACAAACACGTACCAAGTTTCGTCCCGATCGGTCGAGAATCGTAGATTTGTATAAATGACATACATACATACATACATACATACATACAGACATACAGACAGACAGACAGAGGTCTTCAAAATATATAGGAGACTAGCCGATGAGCCCGACGTTGTCCGGGCTATTCAAAAACCAAATTTCAAGTCGATAGCTCCACCCGTTTCCGAGATCTGGTCTGCGCATGCGCGAAGCTGGCGTCGCACGGGCTCGGCGACCCGATAAAATTCGTAACCGGCGCAAGATAAATTCACATAGCAAATTTCAAGTAGATAGCTCCACCCGTTTCCGAGATCTCGTCTGCGCATGCGCGAAGCAGGCGCCGCACCACCCGTTTCCGAGATCTGGTCTGCGCATGCGCGAAGCTGGCGTCGCACGGGCTCGGCCATCCGATAAAATTCGTATCCGGGGCAAGATACATTCACATAGCAAATTTCAAGTCGATAGCTCCACCCGTTTCCGAGATCTCGTCTGTGCATGCGCGAAGCGGGCGCCACACGGGCTCGCCAACACGACAACGACGACCGCCTGGTCAAACTACAAACACGTACCAAGTTTCGTCCCGATCGGTCGAGAATCGTAGATTTGTATAAATGACATACATACATACATACATACATACATACATACAGACATACAGACAGACAGACAGAGGTCTTCAAAATATATAGGAGACTAGCCGATGAGCCCGACGTTGTCCGGGCTATTCAAAAACCAAATTTCAAGTCGATAGCTCCACCCGTTTCCGAGATCTGGTCTGCGCATGCGCGAAGCTGGCGTCGCACGGGCTCGGCGACCCGATAAAATTCGTATCCGTGCAAGATACATTCACATAGCAAATTTCAAGTCGATAGCTCCACCCGTTTCCGAGATATCGTCTGCGCATGCGCGAAGCTTGCGTCGCACGGGCTCGGCGACCCGATAAAATTCGTATCCGGGGCGAGATACATTCACATAGCAAATTTCAAGTCGATAGCTCCACCCTTTTCCGATATCTTGTCTGCGCATGCACGTAGCGGGCGCCGCACGGTCGCCAATACGACAACGACGACCGCCTGGTCAAACTACACACACGTACCAAGTTTCGTCCCGATCGGTCGAGAATCGTAGATTTGTATAAATGACATACATACATACAGACATACAGACAGACAGAGGTCTTCAAAATATATAGGAGATAGTGTTGTATACGAGTTGGTTACCCCTCTGTTGGTGCATAGAATTCATCACTGTTCCAGATTGTGACCCGTAAAATATGTGTCATTCAAGACTTCACCAGTGACTCTTGGTGACTTACATTACTTGACCAGTTCTAATAATATGAATTTAATCAAACAAAACAAACTGAAAATAATAAAATAAACTATCAATTAAACAGAATAAATTAAACTAAATTTGGCACTACCTGCTGGGAATCATAAAAAGCATTTTGCAAAAATAAAATTGAAAATAATAAAAATGGAAACCAAAAAATATTGCCTGCCACTGCACTGCATATATGGACAGCAAATTACATGTATTCAATGTTATCAACTTGTTTGGTGTTCTATACCGCAACTTTATTTATGATGTGCCACACCATACACAGAACGAGACCGCAAATGCACTCAAATTCATATCAACGGTTGTGTACATGATACTATTAGTCAACATTTATGTATAGGAGTCAATTGACTTCCAAAAGTATAACTCTGTAACAAAGCAGTGCAAGTATCAATAAAAAACATATGTGATACTAAGTAGGGTTATGTTATCGTGCAGATATTTGTCACAAATCTTCGCAATAGGGGGGGGGGGGAGTGTACGGGTCTCTGAACAGACACCGGAAAACAAATTGGAAAAAAGGGGTGGTGGGTGCCAAGATAGTCAAAATGAGAAAAAAAACCGCATATATGTCTGGAACTTTTCCCCACTCGAGTGTTTGGTAAGTTTTTATTAGGCTGCCCAGGTAACTCTTCAGAATATGTAGGAGGGTGTTACCCCCCCCCCCATATTCTGGCACGCGGGATTCTTGTGATTTTGATGTGGACGGCCGGTTCCATACCCATATGTTAACTGCATGGTACTCGGGATTCATATGCTCATTGTAACAGGTATTCGGGATTCGACCACAATGCCGGTCCGAAGCTTTTGTAGCCTCAACTTGTTCAAATTGTTATTATTTCTGAACCAAAATGGTATGTTGATGCAACCACGCAACTTGATGTGATGAAGTTATGGACATTACTTCAGTAAATGGGTGTAAATGTGCCTACGTATAGTGTGAAATGCTATATTTTCTTGACCAGTACGCAGGATTCACCCCTTTTAACTGGTATTTAGGATTCATGTCGGGGGGGGGGGGGGGGGGTTGACACCCGCATGTATAGTATGAATAAAAGTATTTAGTGTATTTATTGAAATCTATTTTGGTTGCCAAACCATGACAAATGTGAGTCAAATTTAGGTCAAATTTTAAGCATGGAAATTGCGAGCCTCTTTAAAACTTCCATGAAATTGAATGCATGTACACGTATGTCCGATCTGATTAGATATGGATTATCTCTTCAGATAACATATTTTAAATAGTTTCGTGCATGGGTATAAATTGACCCCTATTCGGAAATGCTTCTATCAATTAATACTGAATTTATTTCGAATATTTTCTGATATATAATGCGATGATTAAAAGGGACATATTTATTCTATTTTTAGAACAGACCATTCAGGCGATATCAGATAGATAGCGAAATATATTATTAGAGTGCTCCCATTGCTACGCACTGAACGTCAAAGGTATCAGACTGATTGTTTTATTGTTATATTATATAGTTACAAGCGATAATGAGTATAACTGAAGTTTATTTGTGACAAAATTGTACAATAAAATTTCTGGTCTCTGTTAACAGTAACTACTATCGGTCGTTAGCTAAATGATCACCCATGTTTATACCAGAACATATTCGAAATATAAACAATATTAATCGATAAAAGCGTTTCCGGACAGGGTTCTTCGATTCATATCTAATATTTTATACCCATGAAACTAGATTAAACGTTTTTACAAAGAGATAGACCATCTTTAATTACATAAAATGTACGTGTAGTACATTATGATCTAAAATAGCATTAGGCAAATTTAAAGATGCATAATCCGATTAAGCGCCCCTCAATTGCTATTTATTTGGATTCTGGGGTAAACATATTTGATTCGAGTCGAGGAACCCAACAATTAAAGCTCAGAGTTATTAGATATCGATTTTTGAAATCCATTATTTTTGACCATCGAGACTTATTAGTGGCCCAGTAAAAAGTCGACGAGCCGACGGTCTGAAGATTGATAACTCTAAAATCAGGAGGATTTGTGATGATAATAAGGCCAAATTTCGTCGAACAACATGTTGATAAATAACACGTTTCGGACAATTTTATACTATAGTTGGCAGGGGTTAGCATTATTTTTGGGCAATTAATCGATTCTGATAACTGAAGCGGCATTTCTATAAATGTTGTTGTTGTTGGAATCTGATAATATTGGGACAATCGATTCGGATTGAGTACCTTTAAAGATCCATGTCCGATTTGGCACCATGAACGTTTTGAATGTCACATATCGACTTTCAAATCAGTTGTGTTCAAATAAGAAATTTTAACCAGGTTTGGAATATTTGTCATGCCAGCAAAATTCACAATGATCGTCCCCCATCAGGAGGGCCTATGCTTTCATTTCCAATAAGTGACTAGACGGGCATAAAGTGACTATCACCGGTATCAAAGCTATTCTTTTTGGCATACCCCACAACAGCGATACCTCGAATAGGCGATTATTCGAAATCCACATACCGATTATAGCAATCACTATAATTATATTCCCATCGATGTGAGACTTCGCTCACAGTGACTGCCGCAGCCACACAACAACAACAACAACAACAACAACAACAACAACAATCTGCATGATTTGATTGGGTGATGGTGCTCCTATATACACGTAGCCGCCCGCGATCACCCGGGACACCGCCCCCCATGCATACAAATAACAAACAAAAGTTCTCATCATATTATTTCCTAAACATCATCGATTTTACTCACCGCAGCTGAATTCCAGGGGAGAGGAGTCTCACTATAAGTTTGGTAACTTGTGCTCCGATCCTCTGTGCACCCACACCATTGTGTATACAGTTATGCGTTATATTCCATGTACATGTAGATATGTGGGTCACAATACATATGTTCAAACAAACATACAAATAAGCGTCAGGTAGTAAAGAGCGTTTTCAATTGTGATCTTTTGTAGCTATTTTCAACGTATTACTGACGTTTGTGTATGTTGGCCATATGAAAGATCGCGATTGCAAGTATATTTCATTGTTTATTTGACTGGTATATATGTTGACTTATATAGGAAAATTTATCTAATTTGGTGTCAAATTGCGCATCTTTAAAACTGCCTAGGTACAAACAAAACAATCATATTTCTACACATGCTTTAGAAATTTACATTGAACGCTCTCCGTTATATTTTCAGATGCATACGGAGAAGACGAGACCCATCACAGTGTTTCTGTACCCCGGGTTGACAGAGAAGGCATTGGAATTATTTCTGGTGCTGAAAAGGGCAAGCCTATGTAGCAAAAAACATGCAGTTTCGTGTCTTAAAAGATATAAATCGCTGAAATTCTGCCCCGTCGGAGCGGAAGGAGTCAGTGCCGACATTTTCGACATATCAGAATCAGACAGTTGTAGTTGAGGAGAGCTTCTCTCCAGTCAGTTATGAGGAAATAGAATCTCAACCGCCGCCCGCATGCACCAAAAGCTCAACTTCGATAGAACAGGACGGAAAAGTAACAAAACGGACTAATGCCAATACCGGCGTTTCCAGAAAAATATCACGATTTTTGCGTTCCATGAGGAATTTCTTTGATAATAAAAATACTTAGGTTTCTCCATATGATATTAATTGTTTTGAAGATCAGGGCAGGGACCATATAGGTCATACTTGCTCGAAAATGCAGAAGACCAGCAAGCTGTTAGACTAATGAGTTATCATCAACAACTCACCCCTGATACTGTTAAACCCGGTGGCATATCGAACACAGTTAATTGATTTAAAGTAATGTCGTTCATATACATATATTTACATACACCTATAATATCGCTTCCTAATTCCCTATAGCGTTACGGTAGACACCTGAATTGAACCTGAGTCAATGTGTTCATTTTAGAAATGAGAGGGGGTTTCAATGTGGTCATGGGATTTTTACCGCGAGAAAACTTGAGCAAAGGGGTTCATGCGGAGTTTGCTCAATTTGTATCGCGGTCAAAACCCATGACCACGTTGAATCCGCCATTTGTTATTTATATTTATATACTTAACTTCACTATCAACTAAGATTGCCTGTCTTTCCCACTACTTATTCAACTTTAAATTAACGAATGGAGTTCAGTTCGGACAGTTCGAATCCTCGCTTTTATAAAACCAAACATTGTGAGAATCCGTTGACGGAGAGCGGAAAAACGCATTTTCACAGTAAAGTATACACACATGACGAAATGTCTTGTTTAGCTTGTAATTAATGTAGACGTGTTGATTTCAAGAATGATAATATCTGAAACTAACGATTAAATTTCGGTTGTGGATGATAAGAAACTGACAACACGCCGTTCTACCATAATGATATATTTGTGAGGTCGTGGGTTGTGTAATAAGCAGTCGACGTAAACATCTCCGTAATAATTATAATATGAATTTATTTCGGCCAATTTGGCCGGTTACTTCATGTCTGTTTTTCATCTGACGTGTGTGTCGAATAAATGATGTGGAGGATTTATGTAAATGTTAGCCCAAACTACATTTCCAAGTAACGATGGTTTTGTTGTTTATTTTGAGGAATAATACCGCGTCAGATGAATTCAGCCCAAATATGTTAACAATTGTCGTGTAAAACATTCGGCAGTAGGTTAGCGTTATTTAGTATTTGTGGATGTCCTTTAACATGGGGAAAATAGACTACTGCGCTTGAACGAGCATGTGAATTTGTCGTTTTTAATGTATAGCATTGATAATCAATAACAGAGGCATTCTCTGTCAAATATGGTCGCTCTATTTACGGTATTAATTGCGGAACTTTCTAAAGTAAACTACGCGTAAACGGATACATACGGTAAATTATAGAATGTGCCGGAATCGGCCTAATCGCCCCAGGGCCAACTCGCACCAGTCGACGTGTGTCAATTCGGTACCTACTATAAAATGTACACGAGGATGAGTCTGGCTCGGAATAAAATATGTATACGGGTGTTATATAGCATTTTGTCCGTTGTTTCTCAATGAATATTATTGAAATTTGGTGTATATGTCCGGGCTGGGACATGGAATACAACAACGTTTGAATTGTTTTTAAATTTACAAATTTGGTGATTTTATTCATTTTTTTTTTCGTTCTGAAAACACAATATAAAGTGTATATAATATAATAACGAACACGAGACATACATAATTTATAAACTGTTAACAAAAGATATCAAATTCAATACATGACAAAGATGACTCAGTGGAGTTTATAAAGTGAACATAAAAACATTGAGGTAAGAATCTTTTTAAGGAATGCAACTTTATTTAATGATAATAAACACATAAATTAAAATAACAAACATGAGACATACATAATTTATAACTGTTAACAAAAGATATCAAACTCAATACATGACAAAGATGACTCAGTGAAGTTTATAAAGTGAACATAAAAATATTAAGGTAAGAATCTTTTTAAGCATTACCAAACCGTTTAGCACAGACCACAGTCAACTTCACTCATCCGATCATCACCAAACTTCATATTTATCTTGATATTGATCTATCAGATGAGAGCCATAAAATATTTTTTTAATTTCATAGGAAAAAATGGTCGCCAGCGGCCATATTGCATTTACGTTATATGTTATCACGTTATGTCGATATCTAGTATTACTTAGAAATTTCACCTTTCCAGATTCATAATTGCTCCATTGACTGTAACAGATTAAATTATGCCCCTCTTCGGATAGAGTGTCACTCAAACTTTATTTTGTCAGACTGTCTGTATAATCACTGATTATATATGGCAATAATCTGTAATAAGATGTAGCACTATTTTATTTTATATTTACACGCAGTGCTGTTTTTATACAACAATTCTAATCCCCCCTAGATCATCATGTGGTCGACCATACATCGCGCGAGGACCTGTTGAATTAAGGGGGGTTTTATGGATCACTTCTGTCCTCAAGCTAGATTATACTTATGACATTTAATGGCATGTTTCTAACGTGGAGGGTTAGATATGCTTGAGAAACAACCACTCTTGAATTCACACCAAGTTCTCAGCTGTCATGAACCCATAGCCATGATATATGGTTTATTTTATGTATACTAGTACTATAGTTATTTTCAGTACCTTTATATACCAGTACTGTGTATAACAATGCATATAAATTAATCCATGTATATTGATTCAACGGATTCAGTGGTTTTGTCCATCAGTCTATAAAATTTGCGGGGAAAACATGGCCACAAGCAGTACACCCTGCTAAATTTCGAATTTGAATCAATTGGCGCACCCTGCAGCCAGCTTTTATTGGAGAACTTTTTCTCATGTGGATATTTTGGGTCACCGCTAGATGTGAGCCATATTTTGTTCTCAAACTGTCCTTGTGAAGACATCACTGCCAGCGGTGATCTTCAATTTTACTGTTTTTTATGGCTAAATAATTTGGTTGATCCTACAGACGACACCCCTTGTCCGATCTTCTGGATAACCAGCGTGAGAGTAATCTAATTTTCCCGAATTTCGTTAAAAAACATTACCACAGGCAGCAATTTGGTATCTTACTCTTTGATCCTCTTTTGCATGACTGAATTGTTTAGCAACTGTACAGACATATCCCTCATCTGATAGTCACCAAACTTCATATTGATCTTCGGGCTGACAACTAGATGGGAGCTATCGAATGCTTTGAATTTTTTTTGGAAAACATTGTCGCCAGCAGTCATCTTCTATTTTGGTTTTTATATACATGTATATCTCTTCATGCGGATAGCCAGTATTACGTAGGTACTTCAACTTTCCGCATTCCTGTCATCATTTGAAATATAAAAATTTACCTGATACATGCACCCTTCAATTTTTTTTTCGTCGTATCTATTTTAATGACCCGCATGCTAATATTGATACAGATATTATATTTGTCAAACATTTATTTGTACAATATACAGGTACCGGTATTTAGTTTGTAACTAAATCTAGAAATATATAATAGTAGCTGGTGGACCCGACTTCGTCCGGGATGTTCCCCTCTGATTTTCGGAGAATTGCGCGATTTATCCTTGAATTGACTATTTTAAAGGTGAAGGTCATGTCGGGGTCACGATTTGACCCGTCCAAAACACTCCCCGGACAAAAGTCACGACAAAAGTACCCGTCGAAATCCGCCCGGCTTTACCCGATTTGACCTTGAATTGACAATTTTGAATGTCAAGATCAGGTCAGGGTCATGATTTGACCCACCCGAAACACTTCTGGGACAAAAGTAACAGTAGGTATCAAATTTCGTTGAAATACTTCCGTTTTACCAGATTTGACCTTGAATTGATCTTTTTGAATGTCAAAGTCAGGTCGGGATCAAGATTTGACCCGTCCAAAATACTTCCTGGAAATAATTTCCCCTAGGTATCAAATTTCGTCAAATCTGTCAGGCAGTTTTCCCGGCCATAGCTAACAGACAAACAGACAGACAAATGTCCAAAATATATATTAGACTAGCTGATGTACTCGACTTCGTTCGGGCTAGTTAGGGATTTTTTTGTGATCGCCTCCATCTGGACAGTACCCAGTATATACAGCGTCTGGCCAAACTATTGTTCAATTGGTCCAGAAACATGCCTATATCAGCACGTTCGAGAACATGGTCCCACGTGAAATGGACCCGTCCATATTGCTCCCGGATCGAAGTAGTCCTACACACAAATTTTTAGTCGGGTCGGTCAAGGTCCAGAAACATGCCTATGAGCGAGGTCAAGTTGACACGTTAAATACCAAATTCGAGCAGTGTTAGAGTCTATAACACGTACACACATGCATTCATGCATACACACATACATACATACAGACAGGTGTTTCAAAATGTATAATCGATAGCTACAACAATTCTATGGTAGATAGTTCACGGCCGACCTGATGCATGCATCTTAGTTTTCTTGTATGATATACTGAGTCGAAATTTATGTCGACTGTGTAATAAGAGGAGATTAATTTTAGGTGCAGGGTAACAACGCAGATTGTAATACGACCCTGCCTAACTATGCTTAAAAGCCATGTCCTGATTGGCCAGTGGCCCGAGTTACCATGGCTATCTCGTTCCAGTTTTGTGGTACAATTCTACTTTTTCCAATTGTACCACGAAAAAAAATCGGTTTATTCAGATTGCCGCACGCGACTTTTCCCATCTTTTCTAACTCCGCGCAAACGGGGCATCAACGGAGTACACCTGCACCCGTAACCCTTTGAATTTTGCTACATCTTGACAATCTTGCGAATTTTCTAGCGATTTGTCGCTTGAAACCAGTTTGGTTGCCAATGAATATGGTCCAAATGATGTTATGTTATATTGATATATGTTACGACCAAAGAAAGTTACTTAATAAGTATATTAAATGACAAAATAAATCCACGGGGCCGGGCTGTGCATTCGTCGATTCGAATCTCGATCATATTCGATATTTCGGAATCAAGTTGAAAATGAAATCGTGTGTTCACCAGTACAGAAGGGGAATAAGATTAGTTTAGTAAACTAGATCACTTAGATCGCTTAGATGATCATATTCATGTCCCAACAACGTTCAAAACAGAAATGACGGCAATCGTATTTCCTGTACAATTTAAATGAAACGCACGGGCGCCGCTGAAAACACATCGTTTTTTAGCCAATCACAACGATTATTTCTAGAAGAGGTGCCTCGAAAAGTCAACGGGGGAATTTCATAACAAGACAAGACATTACCAGAGTACTCCATGCAAAGAAATCGAGTACGCCCAATACGAATTACACCACGAAATGTTTTCTCACCTGAGACCGAAAAAGCGCAGTATTTCGTTGACTATTCAGTCGAATTGTGACCATAAACTTTCAGTCGTATTACAAAAGAAATAAATACACGGTGTATCGGTGTGTATGGTCAAGTTGTACCACAAAAAAACTGATTGTAGGACTCCGCTACGCGTCGTCCTACAATCAGTTTTTTGTGGTACAACTTGACCATACACACCGATACACCGTGTATTTATTTCTTAATTATATACCAAAACAAATTGCTTGCCAAATCCGGACGTGCTGAATAGTCAAGAAGTCGTTCATGTCCGACAATCCCCGGTGATTTCCGGGATTATTGCGTTCATAAACTTATGAACGACATTGAACATAACGTCACGTTATGTTCATAGGTTTATGAATACATTGACTCAGGGCGCGTGTCTACCGTAACGCTATGGGGAAATCGGAAGCGATATTAGGTGTATTATATGTAAATATAAACATATGAACGTAACGTGACGTCACTTTCAATGTCGTTCATGGGTTTATGAACACATTGATCCCGGAAACCACCGGGATATTATCATTCTTGAAATCAACACGTCTACGTTGATTACAAGCTAAACAAGACATGTCATCATATGTGTATACTTTACTGCGAAGTTACGTTTTTCCGCTCTCCGTTAACGGATTCTCACAAATGTTTGGTTTTCTAAAAAGCGAGGATTCGAACTGTCCGAACTGAACTTCACGCGTTCATTTCAAGTTGAATAAATAGTGGAAAAGACAGACAATCCTAGTTCATAATGAATTTAAGTATATAAATATCAATAATAAACGGCGGATTCAACGTGGTCATAGGTTTTGACCGCGATAAAAATTCAGCAAACTCCGCCTAAACCCCTTCGGGGTTCATGCAGTTTGCTGAATGTTTCTCGCGGTCAAAATCCCATGACCACATTGAAACCGCCGTTCATTTCTTATGTATTACAACCGTAAAAATGGCGACCAAAGTCAAATGAACGCTTATTATATAAAGTAGAGGGAGTAGTTGGACGCGAAGCGCCGGGGTTAGTCGTACAGATTGAGTGATATTCTATTCCACCCCACATAACGCTAAAATATTCTCAGCGGCCATGTTTATATGGTGACGGGAATAATACAGTGAGCTACCAAACATTGATACATTGTACATTTTCATGAGTTATGTATATACACGAAGGTTAGAAAATGATGCTTACTTACTTCGATGTGAGACTCTTGTCGTCATATTCGAGCAAATTATGACGTCGGTTCATTGACCTGAAGTTGGTAGCTCACATCAATATAATTTGTGCTCATTCTCGCATTATGAACTACAACTGATAAGAATTGAGAATAGGGTACTACGTCATTGGAATGTGTGGATATTCTCGCATTATGGACTATAACTGATAAGAATTACGAATAGGCTAATGCGTCCATGTATTTTGTGTTCATTCTCGCATTATAAACTATACAACTGATAAGAAATAAAGACATAGTATGGACTTGTTGGGGTAGAAGAAACTGATCAGATAGTATTCAGACACTGTGCCAACTGGGGGAATGTGGCATTCTATTAACATTGTCGAAAATCTCAAGCAAATCGACCATACCATGCATACAACTCCATAGAAAACATCGTCTGAAATTGTAAATATTTACTTCTCAATTCCGGGACAAAACTATCGGCGACAAACAAACGAAAACAGTTTCGTCATGAGAGTCACTGCATTTAATTGATATATAAGAATGACGGTGTGCGTTGTCGATTTAGATATAATATTTGTAACAATAACTACTTTGAACAAGATTATTCTCCATTTCTATTTGATCACTCTACCGGAGTGTTTCACATCACTTTAAGAATAGGTGCATATATAGTCCGTACTAGCAGGGTTACCCGGCGTTGTTCAGGTTAATGCGATGAGAAACCCTCTGTATGCTGTGGATATTTGTTGGGGATAGAGAATGCTTTTGCTTAAAAGTGTTACACGTTTTCTCATAAATGGTATATTCAAATAGCATCATAAAGCATGATTATAACAGTCATGGGATATAAGTAGTGGCTCACCTTGTCAATTGTCATTCTGTTTGTCGCGATTAATCTGTTTCAACAATAATGAGGTATGTATTTTTATACATCTGCGTATACATTATACGTTATAATATGATACATGAACATCACAAACACATTAGTTCGATAAAGGATGATAATTGGGTTTTAAATATTAAGATGTATCAATCAATTTAGTGGGTTGGACTAAGTTCTCGAGGACACTGGGCTATCTACATGAAGATACAGATGTTTCAAAAAACATTTCCAGGTGCTCCTCTGTTCATGGTGCTATGTATGGCTAAATATCCTCTGTTTAAACGAAATGTTGTTGCGCATAAATATTAGCTACATGTGCCAGGCACAGACCGAGTTGTTTATGTCAGTCGAGGAATCTGTTATAAAACCCTTGTCAGATGTGCAGTATTGGGAGGATCCTGAAAAGTCTAATGCTACTAACTGCATTTTCTTGTATATCAGAAGAAACTATATTTGACTGCACACTGTGACCACTATTTTTGAACAGGCCTTCCATATCTCTTGACAAATTGTAACTTTTTGTAGAAACTGTGTTGAATGGAACAGACTCAATTTTATTAAAATATATGTGCAATCATCTGACGGTTCGGGGTCTCTCAGTTTGCACGAATATATGTATCTCTTCAATAGAATGATAAATATACGTTTAATGCTTCTTCTATGAATCTCTTTTTGTTAGCTCATTTTGTGAATGCCCTGATTGCTATTCCCATATAAATATGACAGTTAAGAAAATATAATTGTTCAAGTGACTTAAGTGGGTCACCATATGTCGGGATTGTGAAATGTGAACGTCCAAAACTACTTAAAATGATATGGAGATGGCCTGGGTGACTGTATGTAACTTATATGTGGATAAAGGCGAATAGCAATCTTATCAATGAAAGTGCATATCCGCTCGCCATCCGCGACGCAAACAACACCAAATGTGATTTAATTCATGGTATATCATCAGAGAAAAACGTGTATGAATTCGGTGGAAATTGGTGCCAAATAAATTTGTACCAGCGTTTGCCTCTTTTGACATATTTAAACCACTCCCATTAGACTCATGGATGCATGATATACTGGCGATGATTATATATATGTTTGGTGCAATCAGCAACTAAACAAATTCTGAGAATAGTCATGACCCATATCTCTCACCCAACCGACACCAATTTGACGTCTTTAAATCACACGATGATATTCCTCGTAGCATAGAGAAGAATAATATATCAAATAGTTTATTAAATCAATTGTTGATGCAACGCTAACTCGAACAACGCCATATTGCGAAAGTGATTATGTATTCGTTTGGTGGAAATCGGCGACAAAACTATTTCGCGATATATTTTTAATTTTGCCGACCTCCCCATTTTCTTTCCCTGACACCAGCAGCGTCATTTTAGAAAAAAATTACCCTCACCGTTATCTTCCTTGTAAACATTTACCCCTCTTAGAACACCTTGGTGCCATCTCGATTGTACCGCGTGAAGTTATATATAGAACGCACACGGACAGACAGAAAGACAGACAGGCAGCACGATTTGATTTCTTGTATCATTTGAGAAGAACGTGTCTGAATTTTATGGTAATTAGTACTAAACATATTTTGTATCAGTCTTGATGACCCTCCCGTCCCTATTTCAGTCTCAAGTTGCACACACTAAGTTTCATTAGAGATTAGAGATGCATATATATGAAATTGGTGAAAATTGGCGAGTATACAAATTCGTATCAAATTTAAGGTCCCATATCTCTCACCCATAGGGCACAAATTTTTTGTATCACAGAGAAGAATATGTATCAATCTGGTGGAAATCGGCACTAAACATATAGATATAATTTGTTGTGTCCCTCTTATCTCTATACACCACTGACTCGAATGGCCCAACTTATGACATCCTTAAACCACACGATTATACTCGTGATATCATGGATATGATTGTTTATAAGTTTGGTAATAATCGGCGACTAAACAATTTTTTTTATCAAATTTGAATGCAATCCACACCCCATCTCTCAACCAAACAGCACCACTATGGCGTCTTTAAATCACACGATTAGATTCGTCGTACCTTGGATAAGAACGTGCAATTTGGTGGAAATTGGCGCAGAAAAATTGAGCATCAATTTTGGTGCCCCTGTCCCTTTCAATGCAACCCTGACTCGAGTGAGGCCACATTTGACAGATATAAGCAACACCATTAGACTCCTCATACCATGGGGATGATTTTGTATAAGTGTGGTGGCATTCGGCGACTAAACCAATTATTATCAAATTTAGTGCCCACCCATCCCAATCTCTCAACCAAAAGACAACAATTTGGAGTTGTTAAAGCGTACAATTTGATTCCTTGTATAATGAAGAAGAATATATATCAATTTGGTGGTGATCGGCGCTAAAATTAGTTTTTCAATTTTGGTGCCCCTCTCCCCTTCCGTGAATCCCTGACTCGAACGACGCCACTTTTAAACCACACCGTTGTTTTTTTCATATCATGGGTTTGGCGTTGTTAAATCGCACAATTAGATTCCTTATATCATGAAGAAGAATATATATCAATTTGGTGGAGATCGGCGCTAAAATTAGTTTTTCAAATTTTGGTGCCCCTCTCCCCTTCCGTGCATCCCTGACTCGAACGACACCACTTTTAAACCACACCGTTGGTTTTTTCATATCATGGGGGTGATTATATATAAGTTTGGTGAAAATCGGTGACAGAAAACAATTCTGCCCCTCCCCCTTCCGGACACCCCTGACGCAAACGGCGCGACTTTTGCCATATTTAAACCACACCATTAAATTCCTCATATCATGGGGATCAGTATATATAAGTTTGGTGACCATCGGCGACAATTTTGTTTCTGCCCCTCCCCCTTTTCTGCACCTGACAACAACGGCGTCACTTTAGAAAATTCTAACCCCGACCATTATCTTTCTCGTAAAAAGCTACTCCTAGTAGACCCCTTTGGCATCATCTAGATGGTCCCCTGTGAATTTCTATAGAACACAGACAGACAGACAGACAGACAGATATTCGCAAATATAGATATAGATATACGTAAATCGTGTATGTATAGATCAATTTTGATCCCCGGTACTTGCAAACACATACAATTTGCGGCCTGAACATTATGGCCGGATTCGTCATCTCCAGTTTAAACCTCGCAGTTTAACCTGCACTGCCGGTCCAGCCAAACCGGGTCTAAGTGAGCGTTTGTGGTCGTTCAGTGGCTATATAGACGAGATGATCTTGCAATCAAACTACCTATTTACCAGGCGGACCACAAGCAGGCCAGTAGAATGATTTGTGTCACACCCTCAATTATCGCGAACAAGCAAATGCACGCTCGTGTGAGAATGAATCAATTGTGACATGATATTACCATATACCATGCAAGCCGCTACTGTATATACATATTATATACTGTCACCTTATGTATAAGTATATGATGCGCCGTACACGTCTCCAGGATGGATAATACAAATAAGATTGCAACACCTTTTAGACTTGTTGTGAAATTTTATTCACGAGCTTCCGACACTTTTAATGGTCTTTCCTTATATACTTGAACTACTTTGAGCGTAGGATTATACTTAAAGGCACGTGCGGCCTTAATTGTCTAAAATATTCATATTTGTTCCAAACACCGTAAACAGAAAAACATTAAAACGCACACAGTTCCGTTCATATGTACCATGACCATCGCGTACACAGCATGTTATCATAAAGACCTACTATATTTTACCCAAGCAAGAGCCTGACTGTGTTACAGAAGACAGCACAATGCTACTGGCTAATCACACACAAATGGCATAAACGCTCTTTATTAGTTCCATATCAGGTATTTACCAACAAAGAACGCTCTTTATGTTTACCATCATAATATAAACAAACACCAGAAAAGTAACTTTTTATGCTTTTGTTTACACAACAATGGTCAAACATATGACCATAACATACTGTTTATGCGATATTTCTTATTTGTATACGGACAAAGTCTATCTACATTTTGATGTTCTTTCTGTTTGTGGCGGTTTTTGACGGGTGGAGATATTTTCACAGGATACCCACCGCCAAGGCCAACCGTGTCTTTAAGAAAGACCGTTAGACGTGTCGGAAGCCCGGGAATAGAATTTCACAACAAGTCTATATATATAAATCTGATTTATATTATCGCCTTATGGACACGCCACCAATCGATATTATGTACAGCTGCACCATGTAAACCGCGGTCCAGAAAAGACGGAATCGTCATCTCATGACTAGCCTCCCTAAACGGGGTTTAGCTGGACCGTCGATTTATATGGTTTAGTTGTCGGTTTAAGGTTATAAAACGAAAAAAGCCATCGCAATTGACAAAAAACTTGTCCCCACACACTTGACAGGCATGAGTGCTTCTCGCTTATAATTTCCAATCAAAATATGCTCGTTGTAGTAATTATCGATTTTAGCTGCCGATAGAACGCGGCGGTCCATATTAGGCAAGTCCGGTTAATTATACCGACGATACACAGACACTACTACTAATCCATGGGTCTGGCTGGACCAGGTTTAAACCAGAGACGATGAATGCGTCACTTAGAACTGCAGTCTCGCGTTCAAACCAAAGATTCAGCTGTCAAACGGCGTTTAAACCTAGAGGTATACGTAGACCAGGTTTAAACCGGAAATGACTATACTCCGGCCTTAGAGTCGCTTTAATTGCTGCAGTTGAAGCTCCACTTGCAGGGCAGCCATGGTTAAGCCCACGATCTACTGTGAAACAAAAGCGCTCGCGAAATTCAAAACAGCTGCGTCGTATTAGATAATAATTGATGACGTCACAAAATCAGATATAGTCTATATACGGGAATTGAAAGAACAAGTTAGGATACCTATATATATATATCTTTCCCCACCAAATATAACTGACCCAATAAAGCCTTCGCTCATGCTGGCTCATATTGAATTTTCAATCTGTCCGACAATCTTCCCACGAATGCTGACCACGATATCGAGCCTGGTTCACATATACCTCAACCTTTCAAAACATCAAAGCATAGTTAAGGTGCAGCAAAAATTGTTTCCGTATATATTTTTTATATATTTTTATAGTTATGTCAGATGGTTATCAAGTCAGGACAACTATATTTTTTGGAGTTCTATATTTTGCATTACTTTTATCACAAAATCTCATTCCATACATGATAACCACACTAGTATAATTTAAATTTGGTCTCAAACAACATATTTAAATATTTCGCAGACAATATATAGACCCCATACAGGGAGCTAAATGTGTTCTAAATGATATAATCGTGTAGTTAAGGGTCTATAGAAGGTTAATAGAGGACAAGCATGTATATGAGTAAATTTCAGTGTAGGAATACAATTGCATTACTCATTTTTCCGGCCCCAACATACCCACCCACCTCCGCCTTGTGTCTGGAAAAAAAGTTATGACCATATAGTTCTAACATAAATATAAATTTTCAGGCTTACTATAAACTGGACCAAAATTGAGCATTAATCAAGAGCTGTATACCAGTTTCAGAATTTACCCAATATTTCTTCTTTTATAACACAATATAATAAAGGGTGGGTCTGGATTCTGCCGAGGAAAATAATTGACTAAACAGTTAACATTTTCATCAGTTCTCACAGGTTTGTTATTGTTTTTGGCCCTTAGTTATCCCTGTCAGCTCATGTAATTCTTCCAGTACTTTAAAGGGTATGGATATTGAAATATTTCCTGTAATACTGCATGATGTTCATCTTTGGGTGTATAGGTATTGCATTTATGGGACCTACTAATGTATTTTGTCGGTGTGTTTTTCGATAGTCTGTTTGTTATTGGTAATTGGAACAGACTGCAGATGGAAAATTAATACAATTAAAACAGAGATCGGGCGTCCGTTTTGCTCATCAAGTCGGGGATAGACACCCACATTAAATAATGCGCGCTGTGTACATACACATCTTTGTATTTATATACCGGTGATTCAAGTAACCTGTGGGTATGGATGCTGAACTTTTTTGACTAGTTTAATTAGTTAGTGATTCGAGTGATATTTCTGGTGATTTTCATTGAAGATACAGGCGGTCTTCGCGGTGTGTATTGCTGTTAAAATAGTCACATCCGCTAAAACCGTCACGATATTATATAATAGACATATTGTGTTCTTACACCATAAACAATATACGCATGTTTGATATATAATATTTGGGAAAGACTACCATCTATGTTCATATATTGACCTAATCCGAAGACATACAAACAAGATAACCCCCGCACACGATTATGTGCGTAACGTTTGTTATATAAAGAGTAACGGGACGGGACCTGTCCAAAAAACAGCATCAACCCAACCTATATATCCAAAGCTGTTGTGGACCGAGAAGATTTGGTCAACTATATACTTATGTTGCAGTTGACACCCCCATGGTAACACCAATTATGTTATGTCTTTTGTCGTAGTATGACCATGGTTGCATTTTATATGGTACTATGGAATTCTACCATGCTACAATTATCATATAACATGACACATGTATATCGTGCCACCACTGTTGTGGCATTGTGCTACCTTCTCTAATTTACTATAGCTGTAATTATATTACTACGGTATACCATAGCTAACGTAACAACATGCTAATAAAATTAGTTAACTTTGTCAGGGAATTTAAAACATCCTTTATAAAAACTACCATATTACTACCGTATGGCACAGCCTGGTATTACATCACCTCATTCAAAATCACAGGATGTGATATTAGCAGTCACATAACAATAATACTATAGGTAATGTAAAACTCAGTTACCTGTATTCACACAATCCATCTCTGAATGGAACCAACCCATATAACTTTGGTAATCACACGTCTCAGCATTGACTTCCAATCTGTTGTCTTATAATTTAAAGCTTCAAATCTAAAAGCTTGCCATGGTACTACCATGGTAAAGTAATACCACAATAAACTACCATGCTATATATTATACCATGGCAAAAGCATGGTATATTTTAGCATGGTAAAAATATCATGGTAAGTTGCACAGTAAATTTTACCATGCTGCCAAAACTTTAAGAATGGTAAAATCATGTTACATTTCACCATGGTAATAAAATACCATGGTAAGTTTCACAGTAAATTTCACCATGCAGCCAACATACCACGGTAAACTTTACCATGGTGAAAGCATGCTACATTTTACCATGGTAAAATACCATGGTAAGTTGCACAGTAACTTTTAGCATGCGCCAAAATATCACGGTAAACTTTACCATGGTATTTTGGCATGGTAACAGCACGATGGTACTTTTGTTTATATTGGTTCAGGATGCATCTCGGCAGAATATCTAGATTACAAACAAAGCGTGTTCTCGACACAATATCTAGATTACATTCTAGATTACATGTAGAGCGTGGCGCTTTCGGGTGATACGTAAAGAGTTTTGTTAGTTTCTGTTCGGTATGTGATTGCACACATATAAAGAGCGTTCATGTCGTGAGAGAGATGAGAGAGATAGAGAGAGAGATTCACATTTATATACAAGATATCTAAAATATCTAAAATCTCATAGTTGTATTAGTCAGTAGGTAGTTATTCAAAGTCTCTTTCTTCAAAATTGTGACGTATCTGAACGTTTGGGGCAGTTACATGTACAACATTGCTTGATTGTACCGTGATTTTGTATGATATAAATTACAATATATTATTGTTACGCCGTCAAAATATCAAAGGGGACACAAGTTTATAGTGGACAATAAGTACGAAAGGATACACATGCCACTCCATGAATAATTCTGTCGTAGGTGTGAATATTTCTCGAAACCACGTTCTGTTGGAAAATTATTATTATTGTTGTTGGAATTAACGTGGATTAGATTATAGGCTAATATAATGCACATTAAAATTTAACATTGTGGTCCGATTTGTCATTTCAAATATATACCACGCTAAACCGGGTTTAAACCCACACCATTGGTTGTACACCTAGAAGCTGAGTTTTTCTGTGCAGTTTAATTTCACAATTCACATATACCTGGAAAACTGATATAAACAATCCCAGTCGTGGTAAGATACATGCATATCACATTTTCAAACATGAGTTGTCTTTTAAAAGGTGTGTCGAAACTTTGAAATCGAATTACATTGTGTAAATTTAGAACAAGCAACAACCATTTACCAATTGAAATTGGACGCAAAAGAAAACCTGAGCAACCTGACCGAGTATGCCAACTATGTAACTCCGGAGAGATTGGAAATAAATTTCATTATCTTTTCACTCGAACGACAGCGTGCATGTGAGAGTATCTATGCAATTTGTTTGCATTATTGCACAGCCAATACGCACACGATTGGATAGCGAAAGATACTTAATCTGGGTTCACGATTAGAATAATTAGATAGCGATTGATATTAAGTCGCAATAACACGTGCCCCGCGAGGTTAGGATTGAGGCTACGATTATTGACGGAATATCTAGGTGTTTTAAAGGGACGGGCGGCGTTCGTTGCAGGTTATACATTAGAAATAACACTTATCAAATTATGATAATTTCCTCAAGAATATACTAATAATATAGCATAATGATCTGATGATGATATGGATGCGATATTATTGACAAAACACGCTTTGTGTCAGAGAAAATGCAGATCGAGTGTTGTTTAATTTCACACAAAAAGCACGTTGAATTGTTTATAAGCAGAGTCACGACATTGCGTCATTTTCTTATATTTAGATTCGCGCGCATTATAAAACCCCTAATATAGTGGGTCTACAACTTACAACTCACAATAATGTCATAGAAAATTTCATATTTGGTATGCATTACCATATATAGGTTAGGAGAAAATATGTGACGTAATTACCATATATAGGTTAGGAGAAAATACTAACTGGATTGAGAAATATTCACCTCTTTGCGAGAACAATTATGTATTATATTTCTGTCTGATCATTTCCAAATCATGAAGTAACGTGGATTAGTTGGATTATGAACTGACAGAGGGTAGAATGGGTCGATTAAAATAAAATTTGGTCTGATCTGAATGCGATTGTTGATGGCGCCACTAATTTGATATTCGTGCAACGGAATATTTTCATTCGACGATCCGGTAGTTCCGAGTGTTTGTCTATAAACAAATGGTTCTGTAACGTTTTTGATGTTTGTTTACATAACAAAGCGTGCATACGTGAAAATAACATGCAATGTACGCGATATTTATTATTGGTATAAGAACAAAATATGTTAATTATATAATATTCTTTTGTTAATGGCGGTTTTAGCGGATGTGACTATTTTAACAGCAGCACACAGCGAAGGGCGCCCGTATCTTTAAGAAGTGTTTATAAAGAGCGAAAAACTGTCACTCGAAATAAATATTATAAAGAGCGTTCCATATGAGAATAACGCTCACTGATGTGAAAATTAGTGATTTTCAGAGATTTTTCAATATAGGGGGTCCATTTTGGCCGCCATCTTGAAATCGTGAATATTCCCCAACCCTGGTATAAGATGAATCATATCGCGGCAATATCCTACTCAATTGTTTGCATGGGTGGAGTCATAATAAAAAGAATACCACTGATTCGAAACAGACATTGCGTTATTAGCATCGATTCGGATTTGACCGGATAATACCGGCATTTGAAAACACGTGATGTCGGACAAAAGTATCCGGCCAGGAATGTATATTATGGCCTAATTGTGTGCGTAGATGACTCTTCTATAAGATATTTGTATAAAAGCACGCCAAAATTAATGTCCATTTT
The DNA here is from genome assembly GCA_032622095.1 of Siphonodentalium dalli. Lineage (NCBI taxonomy): Eukaryota > Metazoa > Mollusca > Scaphopoda > Gadilida > Siphonodentaliidae > Siphonodentalium > Siphonodentalium dalli. Next base: position 183,899,099 of record CP136063.1, read on the forward strand.
TCCAAACGACATAGGTGGTGAAATGTCCAACATAGCAAAGTTTCACATTTCGGCCGCCATATTCGATGTTGGTGTCGGATTTTCGGGCTAATTTATAAGGTTTGTATATTAGCATAACAAAACGAGCGGAAAATAAGACCACATGTGCTACTATCTCTACTATAATGGCGATCAAAGATACCTGGGGCATATAACGCAAAATGGCAGCCATGATGGGCGCCATCTTGTATGGAGTCTCTGCGGCCACTTTGTTATCTTGTTAAAGATACGGGCGGCTTTGGCGGTGGGAATGCTGTTAAAATATTCACCTTCGTCAAAAACCGACATAAACATAAAGAATAGTAAAATATATAGACAGACTGTGTTCTTATACCAATCAGAAATATGGCATAAACAGTATGTTATTGTCAATTTGTTTTCCTTTGTTATGTAAACAACAGCAAAAAACGTTACGTTTCCTGGCTTTTGTTTAGATCCGGATATGGTAAACATAAAGAGCGTCATTTGTTACTGTTTTCCTGATATGGAAATAATAAAGAGCGTTTATATAATTTTGTGTCATCAACTAATAGAATTGCGCAGTGTTATGTAAACAGAAGCACAACTTCTGTAACAAGAGCAGGCTCTTGTTTGTGTACACCATTGTACGTCTTGACGACAATACTATTTACGGGCTGATTATGTTTGGCATATGAACAAAACTATATATATTTTAATATTCCTTCTGTTGATGGCGATTTGAACAAATATGACAATTTCTGCAACGAACGATGATATATCTCCTGCGCTATAAGCACCGTGTTCATAGTTCTATTTTTCATTACTTCAATGCGTCTTGTTGGGTCACATAATGCTCGTAGGAAGGTAGTTCAGATAGCTATCGACCTATTTCTAAACCGCAAAAATTCTAAACCGCATAATTTTATGTGTATTTTGGAGTGAAAACCGCCATGTGGCTTTAAACAGTAGTTACTTCAGGAAACGTTCACATAATAAGTTCGGTCGTTTGGTTGACCAATTCGATATAAACAAACCGACAGTCGAGTATCGAAGGAAGAGGAGTAATCCAACATTGAAAGCCGGAAAGTAACCTACCGTCGTGTTCGTTATTTTCGGATAGTCACAATAAGTGATATCACTTACTCGCGGTGAATCCGCCATTTGGTCTCCGGAGGTCAAAGTTAACAAGTAGCATCTATTTTTAGCATATGACTCCAGTCTGGGAATTCCCAAAATAAAATGGCAACAGGTCGTTACATAATCGCGAGAGTGGCTAAAATGCAAGCTTGGCGCCAAGCTTGGCAGTTTTTAAGGCAGGTGACTAAAAGACAAGCTTGGCGTTTTCAAATTTTAAAAAAGCGTTTTAAACGCTGTTTTCGGGTGAATTATGCGGGAATAGCACCAGTTAATTACTTATATGGCCCATTTTCGTAAATTAATCGACAATAGCGGCAGTAATGTCCCCGATTGGTTGGTTAATAGGGGGCGTGGTCACAAAATCAAAACATCGTCTTTTTACGCAGATTTCTTGTCGGTTTTTGGTCGATTTCTCTTTTTAAACATCAGTTGGACTAAGTTTTTTATTCGAAACATGTTGAATGGTTATCATTTATCAATCTCATAGTCGAGCTTGGCGGTTTTGAACATTATATGCGAAGAATTTTTTACTTTTAGATGACCGACCACCGAACCGCCAAGCTCGAATAAAAAATCAAAATATTAAGCTGAATTTTCGCCGATTTCTCGTTTCTAAAACACGTTCCATCTAGTTTTTATGTAAAAACGAGTAAAATGATTATCATTCTTCACAAATATAATCGGGCTTGGCGGTTTTGAACATTATATACAAAGAATTTTTGACATTTTGATGACCGACCACCGAACCGCCAAGCTCGAATAAAAAATCAAAATATTAAGCTGAATTTTCGCCGATTTCTCGTTTCTAAAACACGTTCCAGCTAGTTTTTATGTAAAAACATGTAAAATGATTATCCTTCTTCACAAATATAATCGAGCTTGGCGGTTTTGAGCATTATATACGAAGAATTTTTGACTTTTAGATGACCGACCACCGAACCGCCAAGCTCGAATAAAAAATCAAAATATGAAAGCTGAATTTTCGCCGATTTCTCGTTTCTAAAACACGTTTCAGCTAGTTTTTATGTAAAAACGTGTAAAATGATTATCATTCTTCACAAATATACTCGAGCTTGGCGGTTTTGAACATTATATACGAAGAATTTTTGACTTTTAGATGACCGACCACCGAACCGCCAAGCTCGAATTTTAAATCAAAATATAAAGCTGAATTTCGGCCCATTTCTCGTTTCTAAAACACGTCCCAGCTAGTTTCCATGTAAAAACATGTAAAATGATTATCATTCTTCACAAATATAATCGAGCTTGGCGGTTTTTAATATTTTATATTAAAAATTTTGGACATTTTGATGACCGATGGCTGGTTAATATGGGGTGTGTTAACCGAATGAAAACCTCGCTTTTTTACGCCGATTTCTTGTCGATTTTTGGCCGATTTCTCTTCTTAAACACCATTTACACATAGTTTGCATCTGAAAACACGTTTAATGATTATCATTTATCACTCTCATAGTCGAGCTTGGCGGTTTCGAACATTGTATACTGAGAATTTTTGACTTTTATGTGACCGACCACCGAACCGCCAAGCTCGAATTAAAAATCAAAATATGAAGCTGAATTTCCGTCGATTTCTCGTTTCTAAAACACGTTCCAGCTAGTTTTTATGTAAACACATGTAAAATGATTATCATTCGTCACAAATATACACGAGCTTGGCGGTTTTTAATATTTTATATTGAGAATTTTTGACATTTGATGACCGACCACCGAACCGCCAAGCTCGAATTTTAAATCAAAATATGAAGCTGAATTTCCTGAGATTTCTCGTTTCTAAGACATGTCCCAGCTATTTTTCATGTAAACACATGTAAAATGATTATCGTTCTTCACATATATACTCGAGCTTGGCGGTTTTTAACATTGCGTACTTAGAATTTTCGACTTTTATATGACCGCTCACCGAACCGCCAAGCCAATGCAAAATGATACCCAGACCAAACCGAGGCAAAATGATACCCACCAAATATTGTCAACGTGTACCCATTAATGATCGTCCATGCAACTAATCAAACTTGTTCAATTATGTTCTATTCTTGTTTCGATGTAGCATTGTGATTTAAATGGCACGTATATATAAGATAAGTTAGTCGTGTGTGGAACGGCCACAATGATAATATACATGAATTCCAGAGGGCAAACTGTAATATAATTTAATTCTCCATCCACATTAAATTATTATTTATTATTATTTGTTTTGGGGGGGGGGGGGGGTTTGACACAGGAGGATTTGAAAGGGCCTGAGACGTCATTTTTTCTTTCTTTTTAGTGTAAACATATTTTTATTTCCAACCTAACATAATATACAGATGATACAAAATTAATATGCAAAATAGAAGAGAATCAGAATCAGAATTCAATTAATCTCAAATCGTCGTACATGTTGACATAACAGAGACATATATATGTCACTCACATCAGTGCTATAATAAATAATATTTAGTAAAATGTCCGAAATGTGATCTCGTAAAGTATAGCAAAATAAACCGACTTGACACATATTTTTGGTTTATATTTTCTCCACACTTCCAATCTGCTCGGGGAGAATGTGGGTAGGGCAGAGGACGGTGTGCCTTTGACCGTTTCTGTAAAGTTGTACACTCTTAAACATCTTTGTCTTTAGAACATATGCAATATTATATATTACTCACCATTGCCACTATCTTTCTGCAACTGATGTTGTTCGCTCACCAGCGGGAATTTGTAGCAAGAAGGCGTGTCTAAATCAACTCAAACGAAACCCACACCGTCGCACGTGCGTGTCATCGTTAACACTTCGCATGATCGGCGGCATGTACACAAAAGTGACGAGTGTTCTGCGGGGAAGCAAAAAACCAACCCTATCAAAACAGCGGCACATAGACGTGTCACTGAATAAACAGTTCCACCACTTCACTTACCAATGCACTGTATGGTGTGATTATGAGCGATAACAGTTTGTCCGATTTAGTAAGCGTCATGAATTGTTTTTAAAGCAATTGCTAGTCAATTGAGCTGTGTCAAAAAAACTAAAACAAATCATGAGTTGGGGTTCAGATTCCCACGTTGAACCAACGCGTTTAGTTTGATAATTACGACAGAGGGTATGGATATATTCTGTAACGGAGTATTCGTGTCGATTATAATTCACTTCATCCTGGTGAGTAAACTACTCGAATTGCAACTAACCGGTTCTTGGCTAATCAGTGATATATATAAAATAAATGAAACCTAAATTAATGGGGACGGATGAAAGAAAACTCAAGAAAGCTAAGAAAAATAAACATTATCTCAAGCCTTTCCCATCTGATCGATACCCCTCCCTCACTTATCGGGGAAGTGGCTTGTCGCCAAAGAGGAAAAGACTTCATATAAGCCATCGGGCTTGTTGTCTGGTCCTCATTTCCATACATTATCTCTTCTATTTTGCATATTAATTTTGTATCACCTGTACACGTGCATATTATGTTATGTTGGAAATAAAAATATGTTTACACTAAAAAGAAAGAAAAAATGACGTCTCAGGCCCTTTCAAATCCTCCTGGGTCAAACCCCCCCCCCCCCAAAACAAATAATAATAAATAATAATTTAATGTGGATGGAGAATTAAATTATATTACAGTTTGCCCTCTGGAATTCATGTATATTATCATTGTGGCCGTTCCACACACGACTAACTTATCTTATATATACGTGCCATTTAAATCACAATGCTACATCGAAACAAGAATAGAACATAATTGAACAAGTTTGATTAGTTGCATGGACGATCATTAATGGGTACACGTTGACAATATTTGGTGGGTATCATTTTGCCTCGGTTTGGTCTGGGTATCATTTTGCATTGGCTTGGCGTTCGGTGAGCGGTCATATAAAAGTCGAAAATTCTAAGTACACAATGTTAAAAACCGCCAAGCTCGAGCATATATGTGAAGACCGATAATCATTTTACATGTGTTTACATGAAAAATAGCTGGGACATGTTTTAGAAACGAGAAATATCAGGAAATTCAGCTTTATATTTTGATTTAAAATTCGAGCTTGGCGGTTCGGTGGTCGGTCATCAAATGTCAAAAATTCTTAATATAAAATATTCAAAACCGCCAAGCTCGAGTATATTTGTGAAGAATGATAATCAATTTACACGTTTTTACATAAAAACTAGCTGAAACGTGTTTTAGAAACGAGAAATCGGCGAAAATTCAGCTTCATATTTTGATTTTTTATTCGAGCTTGGCGGTTCGGTGGTCGGTCATCTAAAAGTCAAAAATTCTTCGTATATAATGTTCAATACCGCCAAGCTCGAGTATATTTGTGAAGAATGATAATCATTTTACACGTTTTTACATAAAAACTAGCTGAAACGTGTTTTAGAAACGAGAAATCGGCGAAAATTCAGCTTCATATTTTGATTTTTTATTCGAGCTTGGCGGTTCGGTGGTCGGTCATCTAAAAGTCAAAAATTCTTCGTATATAATGTTCAAAACCGCCAAGCTCGATTATATTTGTGAAGAAGGATAATCATTTTACATGTTTTTACATAAAAACTAGATGGAACGTGTTTTAGAAACGAGAAATCGGCGAACATTCAGCTTAATATTTTGATTTTTTATTGGGGCTTGGCGGTTCGGTGGTCGGTCATCTAAAAGTAAAATATTCTTTGTATATAATGTTCAAAACCGCCAAGCCCGATTATATTTGTGAAGAATGATAATCATTTTACTCGTTTTTACATAAAAACTAGATGGAACGTGTTTTAGAAACGAGAAATCGGCGAAAATTCAGCTTAATATTTTGATTTTTTATTCGAGCTTGGCGGTTCGGTGGTCGGTCATCTAAAAGTCAAAAATTCGTCGCATATAATGTTCAAAACCGCCAAGCTCGACTATGAGAGTGATAAATGATAACCATTCAACATGTTTCGAATAAAAAACTTAGTCCAACTGATGTTTAAAAAGAGAAATCGACCAACAACCGACAAGAAATCTGCGTAAAAAGACGATGTTTTGATTTTGTGACCACGCCCCCTATTAACCAACCAATCGGGGACATTACTGCCACTATTGTCGATTAATTTACGAAAATGGGCCATATAAGTAATTAACTGGTGCTATTCCCGCATAATTCACCCGAAAACAGCGTTTAAAAGGCTTTTTAAAAATTTGAAAACGCCAAGCTTGTCTTTTAGTCACCTGCCTTAAAAACTACCAAGCTTGGCGCCAAGCTTGCATTTTAGCCACTCTCCCGAATCGCAGGTGCGAGAACTTCATAAAACTAATTAAACACTCACAGTGGATACATACAATACGTAGGTTTCGCACAGTAGATGGATTGGATGTATCACGTATGTTTTTGAGTTATTTTTTTAACGCAAGAACTCACTATTTATCAGTAACTTATGGGAAGTTCGTTGTCAAAAAAGGGCGTCTGAGTGTCTGCATCGTCACCAGATCCTAACTCTATAGGTGACATGGCCACAAAACAATTCTTAAACACGTAATTACACTCAGAATAAATGAAATTAAGCCATAAAATGTTGATAAAAAATTCTCGCACTCAGCTGTCGAATGTTTACAAATGGATGCTACTTCTCAACTTTGACCTTTTACCGGCTTTTACTGGTGGGTTGGATAAAAAGCTAGGAATCGGACCATATGGAACCATCGGCCATCTTGAAAATCGCGAACCAGTAATAAGGCTTATAAGATTAGAAGGAACTAAATATTGTCAGTTTCCGCAGGACTCGGTGATTCTGATTGGATTAAGTTACAACGATTCAGGTGACTTCTTCAATTTGGATAAGTATATAATACCAGTCAATGCGCGAAATTGGATAATATCTTGGGATTTGTTTACAAAAGTACACAATGAATAATAGACATTCATCTAAAAGTAGACACAAATGTCTTGCGAATGAACATTGCCACACAAAACCATGGTCTGTCGTTGTTGTGGCTCTTCTGTCGGTTTAACCCTCCCATGACTGGGGCTTCCTGAAATTTTACGAAAACCCTGTGACAATGCATTCGGTATGTCCTTATGGGAAAAAACTTAAATTTATTTGCATGAACGTAACAAAACATACAATATATCAAGCAATATAAAAATATGTAACACGTGATTTAAACATATAGATCTGTCCGAATGTGTATCTGTAAAAATCAATGAAACGCATTGACAACATCCGGCTAATTGGCACCATATATAGCAACCAAAGCTTGTTTGACAAACCTTCCATATGACAAACAAGAACTGGTTGTCGCCAGGTGCATACCACCTAGTGGCATAGTGCCTTGTGTGGTCATGGCTTTATTGTAACAAATTACTGGACCGTGACGATTCTCGATCGCATCAATATGTTCTTTTCAATCCGTCATGCCTCATGTGCCTCATGGTTGCTAACTTCCTTACTAAGTTTTGTCGAGATCCAATAACAAATGGATGAGAAATAAAAAAATATCAACATTTCCAGATGCACAAAGAGAAATAACTCTAGAACCGAAAATGCGATTAACGTAATTGACACATCTACAGTAATGCCCTAAATAATCGAATCCTTAACCACCGCAGAATTATGGGTAATTTTTCCGGATTTAGTCAGGGGGGGGGATTTCCGGGCACGTATGCCGGGGTGGGTGGGTGGTCGATGTGACCAACAAACAATTTTTTCCGCAACAATGTTTTTTCCTGCAAGTTTGGCTTAAAACACCCTTAGAATAAGAGAACTAATGTAATTCTAACTGTTAAACTGACTGCAGACAGTTATCGTGTTGTATTTTGTTGCAAAGATGGCCGCTGGCAGCCATGTTTTTTTGGCCGAATGACCCCAAAATGACTCGTTCCTATTTACATGTCAATGTTAACATCCATGACAAATAATATGCGCTGTTTACAGTGTATTTCCCCCCCGCAAATCTCTGTTTTAGTGTTAAAAGTGGGTGGGTGTCCAAAAATGGTCGGAAACACTGCCGAAAACGGAAACAAATTTGGATGCGGGTGGGTGGGTCCAAACAAGGGTCGAAAGGACAAAATTAGAATACGTGCCTGAACATTTTTTCCGACACCCCCCCCTGATTTAGTCTTGTTGCCATGTTTCCGACTGAATCCTGAAAAATTACCCATAATTCTGCTGTGGTTAAGGAGTCGATTATTTAGGGCATTACTCTATTAACGCCCACCTGATGATCAACATCCTCACAAAATTGAATCGATATTCGATAACTTATGTAAATGGCTATCATAACTGCTCGGCGGGGAAATCAACATTTCCAGATTTACAAAGAGGAATAACTCTAAAACGGAAAATACGAGCAGCTTCAGTTGAAACTTCTCTGAATTTCCTCGTGATTGCAGATGGTCAACATCCTACTAAATTGTATCAAGAGATCAGAAAACTTATGAGGAAACAATGTTGTAGTTCGCCCCAGACAAATTTGTCCGAAGTTTTTCTCAGTCGTTTTTTTTTATCATTTTCTGTGAAACTTGGCACAGACATCAACCCCCAATGGGAACCTGTGCACATGCGATCATATCGGACATTTTTTTGTGGAGTTATCCCCCTTTTTCGACAATTTTCACAACATGTATAATTTTGTCCGAGCTTTTATTCCTACATTTTAAGGTCAATTTATTTAAAACATGGCACAGATATTTAGTACCATGGGAACCTGTGCACCTACGATTATGACGTCTGTTCGACATTTTCTGGTGGAGTTATCCCCCCTTTTTCGACTTATAATTTTTTTTGCAATATGCATAATTTTGTCCGAGCCTTTATTCCTACATTTTTAGGTCAATGTTTTTGAAAGTTGGCACATATACTAGAACCATGGAAACCTGTGCACCTGCGATTATGACGTCTGTCAGAATTTCTTGTGGAGTTATTCCCCTTTTTAGACTTAGAACATTTTCGCAACATGCATAATTTTGTTCGAGCTTTTTTAAAAACACGGGGGGGGGGGGGGTATCATTAGTCCCATTGGGACAGTTACACCTCTGGTTAAATTTGGCACAATCTGACGCAATTCATAAAATATGATATGAACAAAATGTTTAATAGAGAGTTCGTATTGCTAATTCTCAACAAAGTTGATTAATCGAGACAGCTAGGTTGATTATTAATTTGACTTATCAAGATAGTGAGCTGAATTGTCAAGTTAGTAATCTGAATTATCAAGATAGTGAGCCGAATTATCAAGATAGTGAGCTGAATTATCAAGTTAGTAAGTTGACTAATCACGATAACTAAGTTGATTATCAAGTTAGATACGTTGTTTAGTATTGATAATAGCTTGATTAATTAAGATAATTAAGGGGAATATCAACTAAAGTATGCATATCAGTTACATTCTGCCATAACAATCAATCACGTCGTGTTTCATGATGCACAAAAGGGTTCACTTTCTTCCGTTTCATCACGTATACACCTGTTGGGCGCTTGGCTAATTAACAACGTGCTAATAGCTTGCCCGGAGTTTCGAGTCTAGTCGATGCGTAGTTACGTTAACAATATTTGTCGTTGAAATGAATTGACATGTTGCTATAGTAACGGTTCCTATAACACAGCCATGTCTCATTTATACTCAAGATACATTGTAGCTGCATATACAATATATTGATGGAAAATAACAGTGGACGTTTTCGCCCATAACTTCTTATATAACATTATAAACAGCATCTATGGGGACACAATGGTGGTGTCCATTATAACAAACTAACTTAACCATGCATAGCGAAGTATTATATGATCTCAAAATCACAATAAAATAAAACATATTTGGCATAATCTGACGCAATTTACAAAACGTGATATGACCAAAATGTTTAATAAAGAGTTCACATTACTAATGCTCAACCAAATTGATTAATCGAGACAGTTAGGTTGATTATTAAGTTGACTTATCAAGATAGTAAGTTGAATTATCAAGTTACATAAGTTGATTAGTAATGATAATATGCTTAGTAATCAAGATAACTAAGTTGATTAATGGAAATATCAACTAGCGTATCTGCTCAATGCTGCAATAACAAATTGTCAACACTCATCGGTTAGTTCGTATTACATGCTGCATATACAATAATGCCCTAAGGGCATTACTGTTTATAACAGTTCACTTTCTTCCGTTTCTTCATGTATACAGCTGTCCAGCGCTTGGATAATTGGCAACCTGTTCATATGATGGGGGAGGATTAAGTCCCATCGGTGGGTAGTTCTGTTGGAATGTTGTTGTCGTTGAAAATGAACTTGATGTTGCTATAGGAACGGTTCCGATAACGACCGGTACATCGACCCTTTCCCTCAAGTGACACCCAGATGGATTCATTTCTAGCTGAAAAAGTCCATAAATACAAGTTAACAACGGTATGGCTGAACTGTGTGCAAGTTAAGAAAATGTGGAACGTATATATTATTATTTCATCTGTTTCGCATATATATCTGCTAAAGTAACAACGTTGTCTCATATTATTATCGAAAGTTTACATGAAATACATAAATTTTTTCAATTGATGTGATATACATACATTCAACTATGATATATGATGGTAGAAAAAAACCCCAAGGAAAGAAAAACAATGTCAAAATAAAATAGCCACTTGTGTACCGGTTAATCTTATTCAACTACATTAAGATACACTCATATTTCGACCGTTATAAAGGTACATGTATGTGAATTCACTTCAATGTAGTGATTCATATTATGCCATTTTAGATATACATGCATTTGGCATGGCTGATATCAAGTTAGTAAGTTAGTAAGTTATCGTGATAACTCTAAAAGTACATTTCAGATATGGATGTGGTGATGGTGATCTCGAATGAGGTTGGCTAATGTGACCGGATAGATAAAGAAAAGATAAGATATCCAATAGTTCTACAAATACTATTATGGAGACAAGTTTAGTCGGAAATATTTCCAAGTTGATCTATTCCGACTTTCGTTTTACAAACAGGTTTACTATACTGACTATAGATATTGTTATAATTCAAGTGGAGTTAGTTAATTAGCCAGAATGATGCGTCATGATTTGATCAGAAAACATATTTCTAATAAATAAATTAAATTAAAATTTAGTTGAATCGTTATAAAAAATAATTAATTGTTTTAATTATATAAAAACATGTGTTGTAAAAAGTGTGAACGGTTCATTTAAATTATCCTCCGCTGTTGGTACATGTGAATAATCATATAAGTTTGTAAAACCATCACAAGCAAGGACATGGAAAAATGGATCGGCCTTGTTCTAATTTTTATTACTCCGTATTCGCCAATAATGAGTCATTGCTATGTAAACATTTAATTAGTGTTACAGCGACTGCTATGTTTTATCAACAAATATTTCAACGCATTGGTTACAAGGAACTACGTGTAAATAAGTAGAATTACGTCCATTTTGTTCGCATGATATCTCGAATACGAGTTAAAACAATTCTGGCACGCGATTGGCGTATCCTCAGTGTTCCAAATAAATTTACAAATCCAAGAAGTATAATACACATGACATGTAAAAATATGGGTGCTTCCCACAGTCTGAAATGCGTTCTTGTCCAAACAATGGTAGGAGAATGTGGCTGGGTATTGGTTTCTGTCAACCTTTCATATCTTGTGCAAAAAAGTGCGGTAGTGTGGAAAACATTTGTTAAAAAGTTGAAAAAGGCGTGGCTCGAAACTGAGTCGACAGGTATTCATCTGTAGCAAAATATTTCGGAATGGTTGGTCTTCACGACCGTATGACTCATTGACTTCGGAACTCGCAAATTTAGCGTGGGTGCTGCAAAACGTTATGGAAAACATTTAGTTCATTCTTAAAGTACAATAAAAATCGAATTTTTCGCATTTCGAACTATGAATGGGATAATGGGGTAATCGTATTCAGTATTTGTAATGATTAAAATTTTTGAAGTAATTGTAGTGTATTTGTAATCACAATTGGAAAGTATTTTAATTACTTTTTGATTACTTTTGATTATCTCTTACCAAACTATTCTAGATTATTTATTTAGAAAGTTGAGATGAAACCTTATGGGTATAGGTTGCATTGTTGATGACAAAGAAAAACATGAAGAAATGGAGCAAAAGTTACAGAGTTGCACACACTTCTGAGTGTGACTTGATCTGGTATTAGAAATAACAGGTATTCATCTGATGGATTCGCTTGGAACTTGTTCCATTATAATGTTGGTGTATTTTTTTTTTTTGAATTTTATATTGATTTTCAAACGTAGGTCATGTGATGTAATTCCAGAATAAATTCAAAAAATATATTTATTGCAAAATTTTATAATTTACTAGTTCCTAGCGCACCTGCCAGTTAAATATTATGTCTGTTCAATGATATGCCTGTTTTAGTTTTCGGTCAACTGCTTCATACATAACTTTTGCTCCGGAGATTTGCATGGAAATCCCCATTCAAAATTGTTCACTTCACCTCCCTCTTAATAACATAATCTCAGAGTCATCTCCCACATTGAGGATCTGAGAAACGATCGCGAACTTATTACTACATGAAGCATTTGTGAGTTTTGTTGAAAATCCATAATCGTAATCGGATAGGGGAAAACGACAACGAATAGAAAGAACACAAATTCTAGTGACGTAGAACTCTATTCGTGATTATTATCTGTTGTTCACTGTGCAAAAGGTGCCTAATAGTACTCACCCGAACCACATAACTTATATTTATGAGATTACAGTGACGTAGTTCCGAAGTCATTGTAGGCGGAACGGTTATCCGCTCTTGATAATAAGTCCCTTCTTTGCCTGGTTTGAGCTCTTCTTTTGTTATAACCACAATGTCTTCATCTCTGGTGGTGGAGCGGCTGCCGTTCGAAAAGAATTTTTGGATCTGAAAAAAAAGGAGTACTAATCCACTTCACAGCCAGTTTGTTATGTGATTTTGCAGGAAATGCTGAAATGATCCTAGGTATAAATACGAATTATCCCGGGGCAGATCCTCTCGATAACATATGTAGGATCTTCACCTGGAATGGCTATCGAGGTAGGATTCACAGATAAAGCTTAATAGAGGATCTTCCGTTGTATCAGTAGGAAGAGCGATAACTCTAAATAGAACGTACTTTAATAAATAATTGATTAATATTGACTAAATAACCGAGATATTTGAAGAAATGTTTTAACGAAATAACGGAGATATTGTTTTTAAAGTGTTTTTCGTTAACGATTCAATCGTGTGTAAACCACACATCAACAATGTTTTTTGCAGATGCACAATGAACTGTAATGCGAATTAATTGAAATAGTTGTTGGTGTCTATATAAATAATAGGAGTAATGCTTTAACATCGGCATGACATCTCGCTTAAATGAGCAAGTAGATACTCAGTTTGAAATTAAAAATCGGCTGGCTGTGAAGAGGCTGCGGAAATGCGAAACATATTTATTAGTAGGATACAACCCTCGCTTTCAACCCTTGTTGTTCTAGCCGAGGGGGTGGCCGTTAAAAATAATTGCAGACAAGTAGGTTATTGCGGCCACATTCTGTATCCACATCCAGCCATGTCCCTGAGTGGAGGTCTACATAATCCTGAACGCGCGCTCGCCCACCAATAACCAAGCCATTCGTTATCTGAAAAATGTGAACCAACAACAGAAATACTTCTACGTGGGTCATCCGACCTTTCATACGATACAAATTCTATAATCGCCAAAGAAGTTCAAAAGTACATCATGAATACCAATCGTGTCATGAATACCAAACGTTTCTCTAACTGACAATCCCACATACGAGTTTATATATATGGAAAAACAAAACAAAAACAACAAAAAACAAACAAATGTGATTGATAATTGATATGCCTCGAAGAAGAAACCACCACAAGGGTTGTCCGTGCATTGGGGTGACCTCATCAACAGCAAACCATACCATTCCAAATGCTATACTTTCTTTTCCTCCATAAAATCTACAATCTAATTTGATACATCCGTCATACGATTCATGCCTCTTTTCTCTCTGAAACAAATCGCATTTCCTCTGTATCCTCACTAACACATTCAAGTTAATATTACTTTCATATTAACACCACCATCCTCCATAGGTCTACGTTTATACATGAAAACTGACATATCCTATCGTCACCCCTTCCCACCACGCGTGCATATCATATAATCTCTTTCTCGACGAGCTCGTTATCAACACCTGATAACAAAAACACCAACAAAGACTCATCCTTTGATATTGGCTGCTGCCGCGTGGTGGGATGGGGACAATAATCAACGGAAACGACTCATTTTAGAACATACGCTTGCTGTCGGATCCGATCCATGAAATCTTGATGCAACCTATATTTGTAATTGTATATAAAATGAAATTACAGGGAATAAATACTGTTTAAACTAACAATCAATTCGTTTAAGATCAACATATATTCCACAAGAAGTTCAAAAGAAGGCGTGTCATCGCGCTGGTCATCCGTATAACAACGAAACGTAGAATGTTGCTAAAATGCGCGAGACTATACCACTATAAGTGTCGCATTGCAGTAAGACTACCCTTATTTCCTTACTGACCATCGATAAGCAGTCATTTGCATAACCTATACACCCGAATATATTCGTTAACAATCAGTTAAACTGAGGTTTGGAGATTCTGCTGAACTGCTCCATATAAAGTGCTGAACGGGATTTTGAACTGCTGAACTGGGGTGGACTTCTGTTCCTGTTTTCTCTTTTATTTCCTTATTGACCATTGATAAAAAGTCATTTGCACAACATATTCCAGTCTATATTCGTTAAGAATCACGATAGCAATCGTTAGTTTTTTGAACTTGTAGTGTTTATTGTCTGTTTCCCCGTGCTAATAGTTTGAACACCACATCTACAGTATTTATGTAGATTTAGAGGCATACCCACCGGTATGTTCGTATTAGCCGCCATTTTCTGTACAAAAATCACGAGTGAACTGGACACGGATCGATAGTGAACTTTTTTTTTTACCAAATAAAGACTTGCGGTTTTTTAGCATGGTTTACATAAAGTGGTATACCAGAAATGCTGCATATTTACATTCGACTGTGTGTACTATACTCTTCACGCCGATATATCTTACCATTGTAAACAGAATCCTCACTTGGACAATATGGCGGGATCTGTTTCTCACTTCAGAATTCACAATGATTGTTTCCCCAGGAACATATCCTGTCTTATCTCGAACATTCACCTTCCCCACTATCGGACCTGATTTGCAGCAACAACAGCAAGTATATTTTTCACGTTCGGTCTCTGCGCCATTCTGAAACAGAATTACCAAAGCGCGTGAGCACCGATTGTTTCTGACTTTCTACGTGTAGATGCTTGTATCCTGTTTACATTCCAGGTCAAATGGTAATGCCACTTTTATACGATGTTGTTGGGTCCTGATGATTTAGCTACGATGCTGATGGGGCAAAATGATACTGGTGTAACAAAGTAGCGTTGTCTTTCATAGAATGTCATTTTAGGAGTCTTTGGCTAATCCGAACGATTCGAGAAAAAAAACCCATTATCGGTACAAAACAATCAAGAATATACATATTTAAAATATATTTGTATAAACTCTCTACGTTGGTTGTTGTAAAGTTACAATAATAAAGTTGGTTCTCATGATGGGTTTATAGATCATGACATGAATCTCTACTCTGGATATGCATATAGATCATACTCCACCAGTTCAATACCTGGGCACCTTTTGATTTTCTGACAGGAAAGTTTATAACATCGAAAAAGCAATGCAGATATATTTCTTAGCCCGAACTCCATGTGGCTCCAAAACTATCCACGGGTTATGTATGTGGTGTAAAGGTGGTGACAGTGATAACGATGATGCTGATGATGCTGATGATGACAATGAGGAAGAAGATGACGAAGATGACGACGACGATGATGGTGGAGGTGATAATTGCGATGACGATAACTTAAATTATTATATGATCATCAACTTTCTTCTAAAATTCCCTTACTAAATCATACGAAAATGGAGTTGATCAATCACGATATACAGTAATGCTCTAAGTAATCGACTTCTCAACCACAGCAGACGTATGGGTAACTTTTCAGGATTTAATCGGAAATATGGCTTATTGCCATTCATCGGAAAGCTCTCGGGGAGATCTTTCCGATGAATGGCAACAAGCCATATTTCCGACTAACTCCTGAAAAGTTACCCATAATTCTGATTGGTTAAGAAGTCGATTACTTAGAGCATTACTGTATACCGGATTGTCCTATACATAGGAAGCCCACACGACGTCTTGAGTTATTACTAGGAATGTTTCATCATACATGCATTGTGTATTAAATGTTGACTTGTTGATTCACAGTGTTGTGCATTTGATGGATGAATGTACATATATACACGCGGCCTCCGTGTATATTAACTTCATCGGGTTGATAAATCCCCATGTCTACATCGAAACATTGCAATAAATGTAAAATATGAGTCTACCTGAATGACGGCTGTGTCATATGTATTAAGATCCAACCCTGTCGACGCTACATTGAATAACATTTCAGTTTTGTCGTCCAATCTCCATGGTCTGTCTATGTTCGCTTTCAGTTTGTATACGATGTTCCCGGTATAACTTTGGAATGAAGGTGGTATATTTAATGAGAGCTGGAAGCTGAATGGAAACTGATGGTATCCAGGACTCAACGTCTTGTCACCTGAAGGCTGTGGGTCTGTATCAGATAGAACATAAAAACATGACTAAACAGAATTGTGCATATATGCATACAACCTGCATCTGTATATAGAATACACAAAACAAATTTGGAATTCAATTAGTTCTTTCATCAATGCGATCGAGGCAACCATATGTTATGTTAACGATCGTCTTAATTAGTTCGGGTTCCGTCTTCGGTGTATAGTGCATATATACTAGTTAATAATTTGTAGATATTTATTCGAGTATTATGATCCGAGGTGCAACTTCAAAAGTTCTACATGCAGTTTCTATTTCCGTGCAGGCAGGTAACACTCGGATAAGGACCCCTCTATGGTGGATACACACATGCATGTAATATCTGTATGTAAAATACATGTATTTTACATTGCCACACCAATAATTGACAACATTAATCACCTGCGCGCGAGCGGTTCATTGTTAACAGGCCAGACAAGTGAGTAGTCACAAGCGAAGTCAAACTATCTGCTATCAGGACATTTAAGGCCACCCCAAAACATGTCTTCTCTTACGGATGTGGAAATTAGTTAAGTCTGTGTGATATCTGACATTTTATTAATGTACATCACCAGAAGCGACACATATGGTGTATACAGGCTTGATATAGAAAATTTTCGACCATGATGCTTGCTTGGCGTGGGGTTTCGAAAGCTTCAAATCGCTAAGTGACTTAGTTGAATGTATCGGTCGGAATAATCTGGGCAAGAAGGTACAATATATGTTTTACTTAAATAGTTCAGAGTTAGCCACCCCGTCTGGTAGCTTTCGTGATCATATATAGCCCCAAGTCGGGAGTCATATTTAGCTCCTGCGTCAGGAATTCCTGATAATATTGCCCACATGTTGGGGATCATAGCCCATGGGTTGGGGAACTCATGGGGCCACCATCGGTATAAAGATCAAGAGAAGACTAACAATGATTTAAACAGAAAGTCCAACATTTGGGTTATCGCGCGAACAATTAGTCTAAGCGGCCTGACGACTTCGTTCAGTCAACGGTTCTCTGCACGCTCAGAGCTTGGCTCACTGTGGTCAAACATAGCCGCAATGATTGGTTATCAACGGACACATATTACATGGTCTGTATGATCCATGTAAAACGCCAAATACACGATAATTACAGAGATTACATGCATGTGTGTATCCACCCTAACAACTGCAGAACGTGTTAAGGGTATCCTAAACGTGACAAAGATGGCCAAATGAGTTTTTATACCCATCTCTCTGATAAATGCCAGCCATTGCAAGACTATGTTTCCAATTTACATGAAATTTCACATGGATATAGGAATATGATTGAACAATTTTTTGGCATCGCATCCATATTTTTAAAAGATATATTTGACTGAGAAATTTAACTGGAAAGTGAGCGAAATTATGCCAATCACCAGAAGTCAAAACTAATAAAGCAAAGAGTTATAATTATTGTGGCATCCTATAGATTAGGATTCCATGATGAGGAGAGGGACCATCATTTTATAAAATAACTCACTATTTTAGCTACAAATCCATTGAGTTGAAGGCACCCTCCATCAGTTGAACACAAATATGTGGCCATTTGCTTTTTGGGACTATTTTTGGTATGGGAAGCCAAGTTGGCAATGATGTGAGCTGGATCATAAGGATGTATAAGGCTGTCTATTTTGCCCTTATTTCAACAATACCTCATGCACAATTGATAATGTATAACATATTTAAACAAAAAAGTACACTGTAAGCTATATTTCCAATATTCCCTACGAAAATCAGATGCATCATATTTTGTGATACTGGTGCATTTTGACACAAATGGCCTGGCATACATTCATACTGCAGAGATTTTCTAACAGAAATTACCGCAGACAGTTGAAAAACAACATTAAGAAGCTAGCATATATTGTAATTTGATACAATTAGTTTAATTACCCCTAATCTTGTTTTTTAAAATATTTTGAACTCATTTAGTCAGCCATTAAAACGAAATCAAAACTAGATTTCGACATGTTTTTGTTTTTCTGAGAATGTTGATCAAACAATACAACAGCCCTAAAATTAACTTGGATGACCGATTGTGCAGATATCTATACCTGCATGAATTACATACGTTGTTGATTATATCCGCTGTGTATGATGCGTGTAACCTTGTTTTGGTTGCCTTTAATAAGAATAGTTTGCATCTGCAAAGAGGGAAACGCGTGCAACACTAAAAATAGATTTGGGAAAGACCGGGAATCCGTACCCTCTAACAAAATAATACTTGATAGATATACACATTATTTAATAAATTATGTTTATATATGAATACCGTGTTTTTGGTTGTTAATCTAATGCATATTCAGGTGTTTTGCCATGTTTAACAACAAAAATTATTTAAAGAGTGAATTATTTCATACTTGTGAGAAATTTCGTTCGGAGGGTAGGTATTCCAAGTTTTTAGTCACGTGATGTTTACAATCCATTTTGTCAAAGTTTGCCTTCAAATATCATTTTTCTAGGAAATTGTCATTTAAATCAGCGATGTTCTAAGGTTAGTGTTGGTCATAAAGTACTTAAATAGGCTAATTAGTGGTGACTATATATTCTCAGATTTTAGTATCTGTTAACTACAAATTGAAGTTCCCTATTGTTCGAGTGTTGTTGTGGATTTCGCATATCGAGCGGATACGACCACATTTTACCCGGTGAATTTCTGACACAAGAAACATTATAATGAAAAAGCAAGGTCCCTCTCAATATATTGGACTATCAAAGACTATATCGGTAAACTATTATAGAAAAAACATGCAGTAATTTTACAGATATGAGTACTGTAAGAAAGTGTAAAATTTAAAACAACAATTGTTTCATAATTATTTTTATATAGATTCCTGTGAGATGGGACAACATTTTACATTTCAAAATGATCTATGTTTTATAATTATAATATTGTATTGGTTCATTTTGGCCATTTTGCAAACCTTATAGTGAATTTTAGCTCATTAATTAAAAAAATTTCGGCCATATTGGAAGAAATTTCAACTCTGTCACGTTTAGGATACCCTTAAATTAGCACCACGTTATACGACCGTCCACAGAGAAAGTTGCGTCTCGGGTGTTTAAATTGAATATGTGGGGAGGGTGAACTGTCTAGTCGCAACCAATGCTTGCTTTAATTATTACTTGGAATGTGATGTCAATACATTGTACTAGTAATGCACCAAAATATCTTAGTCGGAAAGGACTGCGTGGCATCTGATAAGTCTTAGAGTTGGTTACTTGTTTAGAAGTCAGGAATTATATTTATCAAATTAAATTAAGGTAGATATCAGATCCCATCTTGCTAGAAATATTCTTTGTTTTCTTGTTGCGAAGGAATTTAAAAACAAACTTAATAATTTTGTTTTTAATTCTTGATTATTTCTATTACGCCACTAAAGAACAGAGAAGATGTTTTAAATTTGCAGGCACACACATATCTGTTATAAAGTACGCCGCATAATTTTAGCATGTTATCACAATTTTGTTCATAACATGACTAGTTCTGGTGTTAGTTCAAATTTTATATTCCATTTGTCTGTCAGTTTATCCTGAAACTCTAGCAAAAATGTTTTTGTTGCTGAACATTCAACCGGTGGATGGTAGTTTCTTGTTGTGTATGACAAAAGGAGCATAAGTTAGTTTCTGACAATTTACATTTGATAAGCTTTGCATTCGTATACACAATATCGTGAATTATCATAAATTGAAACGTCACGAGACTGTTGACTACTATTGTATTTTGTCCATCTTTCATGATCAAAGTCTTTTTCTAATCTGCTTTCGGATGTTGTATCGGATATTTTAGGTGTCATTGCTATATTGTTTTTAGATACATTGGATAAAATTATCTACAGGTTTTTGTTCGCACTTCTTAACATTTTCAATTTTGTCAGAAGCTACATTAATGAGTTTCTATGTTTCCTTGTGTTGCCTTTTCCGTGCCTCTGATATCGCAGATATTATTCAATGATAGGTGGTGAATGGAGTTTTTATATCATTTCAATGAGTAAAATCATTTAAGAAATGATTTGCAGATCGATTGGGGTCATTTGATTTTGACCGGCAGAGTACTTTGCAGGTCAAAACCAATGGCACCAATCGATCTGCAAGTCATTCCTTATAATCATTTACCAGAGGATGTCAATAGAACATTAATAATTTGAACCACCTTTCAACTACCACTGTACCACAACAAATGTAAGTAACATATATTGTTCAAATCCAACAAAGTGTCCCAATCATAACAACAATAGCAGCGAGCACGTGCAGACGGTCGGCTTAAAGTGACGTAGGTGTTAATCGCTCTTTATGAAGTGGCCACTTCAATTATTGCCTGATGAACATCGGAAACGTTCGTGTAACCGTATCACGATTTGTACTGATTCTTACGGAAGCTAATTGTGTGAATGCAGATGGTGTGTGATTATTGTGTGATAAGAATCTATTATCTTCTCTCAGAAGGTCACTATTTAAAAACACTCCTTCCCTTTCTGCACTGTTTATTACAAGATATCTTATTTATTTTGATATTTATATTTATGTTGTGTAAACGGAATAAGTTGATATATGTTCACACTATTACCCAATAATAGAAAATTAACAACGCATGCTATAAATGTTGTACGTGTGACTCTCTATTCATCTGCTAAAAGTTGAACCTTCAGATTCATGTACACTTCATCCCCGTAGTAGTCTCTCCTGTTATCCCCGGAGCCTTCGCTCCAATGTACGTCACATCGACCTTCCAACAACAGTCCGATCCCTGAAATGTTCCCCATAAATATGGATGCAACGTTTCCAGCGTTAACGTGGAGTTAACATACTTATATAACAACGAGCATGCCTTTATTCCTTATTTTTTATTTGAAAGAATATCTCTTTCGCCCAATTTTACCCCATGGATGAGTGACCTTCTCCGAATACTTTCTCGAAACACCCCATTCCTGACTCCCCACACTCCCGACCCACATGAACCATGACGTCCAACAGTGGAATGTCTTTCGTCAAAGCAGATTCCCTTTCGTCCATTTGAGTCGCCATTGTCGTCTGTAAAGCCATTTCAATGCCGTTGCATAATTTCAGCATTGTAAACTTGAACTATTCTGTTTAAAATTATTCGTTAAAGCGATCTGAAACACTCCGGTATGGTGATCAAATATAAATGCAGAATAATCTTGTTCAAACTATTAATTTGTACAAATTTCATATCCAAATTGACAACACACACCGTCATTCGTAAATATTAATTAAATTCAGTGACTCCCGATGGCGAAATCGTTTTTGTTAGTTTATCGCCGATAGATGCGTCCCGAATCGAGTAGTAAATATTTACAATTGAGCGTAGTTCAGACTATGCTTTCTATGGAGTGGTATGTTAGTAGAATGCAACATTCCTCCAGGTGGCATAGTGCCGGGATACTAAATGATCAGTTTCACGCACTCGAACAAGTACACAATATGTCTTTAACTCTCTTGTGCTCATTCAAACAATGTTGGGTGATGATATTCCCCGATCAAATGTATTACCAATATAGACTGATGTATTCCCTACACGCCCGAACACACGCCGGTTGAACGTTTCTTTCAGTTGGAAAATTTCAGGTACCACTTGTAAAATTCCAACCCAAAGGGCGTGGGTGTACGTATTGCTGTATATTTGATCAATTGTAGTATATATATGCTGATGATGTGGTACACCTGCTATTTTATCGCCTATATAGTTTCGCGACGACCGTTCCATATTGAGAACATATGTGACCCGCCATATCAAATCATATCAAATACCCTGTGCCAATGCATTCTCTTATATATGCGAGTCGACTATAGGTCGCCTCGCATATATAAGAGAATGCATTGGCCTAATTTTTATCATTTTTAAAAAATAAATGTTTCTTACAATTTTTAGGACATAAAATAAAAAACATCCATTACCCTGCAGGGAGCCCCACACATATATAGAAGCATATAGAAGAGTGTCGTCTGCTCATGTTTGTCTGGGGCTCTGTATGGGTGAAATTATAAAATTGTTAAAGAATACAAGAAAAAATTATTAAAATTGTAAAAAATTGTTAGGCCAATGCATTCTCTTATATATGCGAGGCGACCTATGGTCGACTCGCATATATAAAAGAATGCATTGGCACAGGGTAAAAAAAATCCCGACTTACGACTGGATTTGATATGGCGGGTCATATAACCACAAATAACTCTATAGTTTCTAGACACACAAAATGGAATTGGTTTGCATATTTCTAAATTTCCGTTTATAAAAATCTATAAACAAATTCAAATTGATTTGTTAAGATTTGTAAAACATTATTCATACAAAGGTAGGTTTTTAGCTGAATGAAGACTCGCGATAAAACGTAAAATATACATAGTAATTTACATGTAATGTAGTCCTTCGATCTTCAGTATTACCCGCGATATCAAACTACAAGATCGCCAAATCTCCGATTTTGCACACCGCTCGCACCAATCTGCCATTCAATGTATAATTCTCTGCAAAATCCGAAATATGCCGCATAAATAATTTAATACAAATGCTGAAATGTAAGGGCAAAACTCTCGATGATATTCGTAAATCTATCGTAGAAAGAACTCAGTATCGGTTCGTCGTGTTCATTCAACGGTCGGAAACACAATGGTGTTCTGTCTGTCCGTTAAGTTGACAATGGATTAAGATATCACGCCATCTGTGCAGCCAATGAGCGAGTGGATAGGACCGAACACATGGTACAACTCAGGTGTCTTGACCCAATTTTGGGTTAATCCATTATGATGGACTCGGCCATGTTTTAAGTCAGATAATAGCTTCAAACTGTACATTATTTCAGCGAATGGAATGAACTCGACCTACGGTCTCGATCGATCCATTCCCTGAAATAATGTACATTTTTCAGCAATTATCCTATACTTAACCATGGTGCACCAGACATATTAGTTTCAATGTATATAAGACAAAATAGTAAATTGTGTGCATCAACCACAACTTTTAATATTTTAACCGCCATTTGAGAGAAAGTGACACTTATTGTACCATTGAGTTGGAATATCAATTATAAATGGAATTCATCACTTACTTTTCACAGTTCTTCCCATTCTGTAAAATGGAAATTGTTAGTGATCGGAAGGGATCGGGTCCCCATGAATGGCATATTTAATTGCTTCAATTGTCAGTTAACATGAAACATACAAACATAAAGTCACAATACTCAACCAGTTCCATACAGCAGAAACTTATTTTCAAGATATTAGTAAATAAACGTAAAATTGTACACTTCCAGCCGCCATTTTGTCATAGAACGGTGGCGTTATGCCTTAGCTTCACAAACAATTATATATGTGGATACCCATGTCACGGAATTTAGTGGATTTTTGATAGTTATAGAGGATATAGCCCTCTTCAAAAGGGAGTACAAACCAACTTAGTCCATGCAATGAGTCAGATTGGTATTTTCAAATCAAATTTGTGATGAAGTAAATCCTTATAAGTTTGTGGGTATTTTCTTCGCAATTAATTAGACTACATGTATAGTCCATGTGGGCAATCTACAATCGTTACACGCTAATTGGTTAAAGAATAGTATATGAATAGAAATGATTAAACTCGGCATGTGGAAATTGACTGAATACGATCAGGGCACGATGTAGTATATGAAACCATGCCGACGTGTCTTGTGGTCAACTGTGTGTCACAGACTGAGAGAAATTATGGTGGTATAATATTTATTAGATATATCATTTTTTTTATCAGAAATATCTGGAAATTGTCCATTTGTGTGCGCCATTTTGGCAGTCATCTTGGATTAGGATCGGTGAATTTTGTTGAATACTGTTGTGAATATGAGCCAGCTACTCAGTACATATTAACCATTTTTCACTAAATTGATTCTCCAATTATTTATAAAGGTATACATTGGAATGGTCAATTATACATAAATCAGGAGGGGTGTTCATGAAATATAAGCATACGACAGGTAGACGAACGTATATTACAAGTCCAACGATTCCCATTCCTACATGTGGCCGTTTGTTGAACTTATAATCTTAACATTTCACAAGGGAACTACTAATGAGTATTCAGTAAAGAAAATGTGAAATATCAAAAGAAAACAAAAATGACCCACATGCATGCATGGTGGACATAAAATTGTCTAGTGTGAACAAGTCACTTGTGAAAATAATTAATATATTAATACATATATATATCCAGATTTCCCATCATACAAAACGACACACACATGTACGGCGTAATAGTCTACCTATAGTTTGCTTTTAGTTGATTTACCTTTTAGCGATATCTCCTCGAGGACTTCGACGATTAGTTTCCCGTTAACGAATGCGCCAGGAAGATAGACTACGTTGGTGTTTCCCGTGTCTGCTGCCAATTCGATCGCATACTTTCCTAGTTTGCCCATGTCGATTCAGTTATTGACCAACACGAGTGAATACTCAAATCCTGGCAATATACCATAGTTAATAACAGTTACATACGCACGCTATCACTTAGGATATTATTTAAAGAATCCATTTGACTCCTTATTTTCTCTACAGAAATACAGCGTAGGAAACGTAGTATACCACAACAAAGCGCACCCAATATCAATTGGCAAACTTACATTCATATTTAAAACAGGACGACAGGGTTGGTGCAATGCAATCGATGGTAGTATTGTTAAGAGATGATTTTAATCGATAACGCTTGCGTTATTTTCATTCATGCAGCTTCAGTTTCCATAGTCCGCGTTTGCATCATAAACAAACACTGGGTACAGTACGTTAGTCCGATGGTTCAATAGTCCAAGGGTTCAATAGTCCGAGGGTTCAGTATAGTCCGATGATTCGATAGTCCGATGATTCGATAGTCCGAGGGTTCAATAGTCCGAGGGTTCAATAGTCCGAGGGTTCAATAGTCCGAGGGTTCAGTATAGTCCGATGATTCGATAGTCCCGGGTTCAATAGTCCCAGGGTTCAATAGTCCCAGGGTTCAATAGTCCCAGGGGTCGATATAATAATCGGCCATACACATACAGGCCCCAAACATGCAGCTCAAACACGCCGGTTGAACGTTTCTTTCAGTTGGAAAATTTCAGGTACCACTTGTAAAATTCCAACCCAAAGGGCGTGGGTGTACGTATTGCTGTATATTTGATCAATTGTAGTATATATATGCTGATGATGTGGTACACCTGCTATTTTATCGCCTATATAGTTTCGCGACGACCGTTCCATATTGAGAACATATGTGACCCGCCATATCAAATCATATCAAATACCCTGTGCCAATGCATTCTCTTATATATGCGAGTCGACTATAGGTCGCCTCGCATATATAAGAGAATGCATTGGCCTAATTTTTATCATTTTTAAAAAATAAATGTTTCTTACAATTTTTAGGACATAAAATAAAAAACATCCATTACCCTGCAGGGAGCCCCACACATATATAGAAGCATATAGAAGAGTGTCGTCTGCTCATGTTTGTCTGGGGCTATGTATGGGTGAAATTATAAAATTGTTAAAGAATACAAGAAAAAATTATTAAAATTGTAAAAAATTGTTAGGCCAATGCATTCTCTTATATATGCGAGGCGACCTATGGTCGACTCGCATATATAAAAGAATGCATTGGCACAGGGTAAAAAAAATCCCGACTTACGACTGGATTTGATATGGCGGGTCATATAACCACAAATAACTCTATAGTTTCTAGACACACAAAATGGAATTGGTTTGCATATTTCTAAATTTCCGTTTATAAAAATCTATAAACAAATTCAAATTGATTTGTTAAGATTTGTAAAACATTATTCATACAAAGGTAGGTTTTTAGCTGAATGAAGACTCGCGATAAAACGTAAAATATACATAGTAATTTACATGTAATGTAGTCCTTCGATCTTCAGTATTACCCGCGATCTCAAACTACAAGATCGCCAAATCTCCGATTTTGCACACCGCTCGCACCAATCTGCCATTCAATGTATAATTCTCTGCAAAATCCGAAATATGCCGCATAAATAATTTAATACAAATGCTGAAATGTAAGGGCAAAACTCTCGATGATATTCGTAAATCTATCGTAGAAAGAACTCAGTATCGGTTCGTCGTGTTCATTCAACGGTCGGAAACACAATGGTGTTCTGTCTGTCCGTTAAGTTGACAATGGATTAAGATATCACGCCATCTGTGCAGCCAATGAGCGAGTGGATAGGACCGAACACATGGTACAACTCAGGTGTCTTGACCCAATTTTGGGTTAATCCATTATGATGGACTCGGTCATGTTTTAAGTCAGATAATAGCTTCAAACTGTACATTATTTCAGCGAATGGAATGATCTCGACCTACGGTCTCGATCGATCCATTCCCTGAAATAATGTACATTTTTCAGCAATTATCCTATACTTAACCATGGTGCACCAGACATATTAGTTTCAATGTATATAAGACAAAATAGTAAATTGTGTGCATCAACCACAACTTTTAATATTTTAACCGCCATTTGTGAGAAAGTGACACTTATTGTACCATTGAGTTGGAATATCAATTATAAATGGAATTCATCACTTACTTTTCACAGTTCTTCCCATTCTGTAAAATGGAAATTGTTAGTGATCGGAAGGGATCGGGTCCCCCATGAATGGCATATTTAATTGCTTCAATTGTCAGTTAACATGAAACATACAAACATAAAGTCACAATACTCAACCAGTTCCATACAGTAGAAACTTATTTTCAAGATATTAGTAAATAAACGTAAAATTGTACACTTCCAGCCGCCATTTTGTCATAGAACGGTGGCGTTATGCCTTAGCTTCACAAACAATTATAGATGTGGATACCCATGTCACGGAATTTAGTGGATTTTTGATAGTTATAGAGGATATAGCCCTCTTCAAAAGGGAGTACAAACCAACTTAGTCCATGCAATGAGTCAGATTGGTATTTTCAAATCAAATTTGTGATGAAGTAAATCCTTATAAGTTTGTGGGTATTTTCTTCGCAATTAATTAGACTACATGTATAGTCCATGTGGGCAATCTACAATCGTTACACGCTAATTGGTTAAAGAATAGTATATGAATAGAAATGATTAAACTCGGCATGTGGAAATTGACTGAATACGATCAGGGCACGATGTAGTATATGAAACCATGCCGACGTGTCTTGTGGTCAACTGTGTGTCACAGACTGAGAGAAATTATGGTGGCATAATATTTATTAGATATATCATTTTTTTTATCAGAAATATCTGGAAATTGTCCATTTGTGTGCGCCATTTTGGCAGTCATCTTGGATTAGGATCGGTGAATTTTGTTGAATACTGTTGTGAATATGAGCCAGCTACTCAGTACATATTAACCATTTTTCACTAAATTGATTCTCCAATTATTTATAAAGGTATACATTGGAATGGTAAATTATACATAAATCAGGAGGGGTGTTCATGAAATATAATCATACGACAGGTAGACGAACGTATATTACAAGTCCAACGATTCCCATTCCTACATGTGGCCGTTTGTTGAACTTATAATCTTAACATTTCACAAGGGAACTACTAATGAGTATTCAGTCAAGAAAATGTGAAATATCAAAAGAAAACAAAAATGACCCACATGCATGCATGGTGGACATCAAATTGTCTAGTGTGAACAAGTCACTTGTGAAAATAATTAATATATTAATACATATATATATCCAGATTTCCCATCATACAAAACGACACACACATGTACCGCGTAATAGTCTACCTATAGTTTGCTTTTAGTTGATCTACCTTTTAGCGATATCTCCTCGAGGACTTCGACGATTAGTTTCCCGTTAACGAATGCGCCAGGAAGATAGACTACGTTGGTGTTTCATGTGTCTGCTGCCAATTCGATCGCATACTTTCCTAGTTTGCCCATGTCGATTCAGTTATTGACCAACACGAGTGAATACTCAAATCCTGGCAATATACCATAGTTAATAACAGTTACATACGCACGCTATCACTTAGGATATTATTTAAAGAACCATTTGACTCCTTATTTTCTCTACAGAAATACAGCGTATGAAACGTAGTATACCACACCAAAGCGCACCCAATATCAATTGGCAAACTTACATTCATATTTAAAACAGGACGACAGGGTTGGTGCAATGCAATCGATGGTAGTATTGTTAAGAGATGATTTTAATCGATAACGCTTGCGTTATTTTCATTCATGCAGCTTCAGTTTCCATAGTCCGCGTTTGCATCATAAACAAACACTGGGTACAGTACGTTAGTCCGATGGTTCAATAGTCCAAGGGTTCAATAGTCCGAGGGTTCAGTATAGTCCGATGATTCGATAGTCCGATGATTCGATAGTCCGAGGGTTCAATAGTCCGAGGGTTCAATAGTCCGAGGGTTCAATAGTCCGAGGGTTCAATAGTCCGAGGGTTCAGTATAGTCCGATGATTCGATAGTCCCAGGGTTCAATAGTCCCAGGGTTCAATAGTCCCAGGGTTCAATAGTCCCAGGGGTCGATATAATAGTCGGCCATACACATACAGGCCCCAAACAAGCAGCTCTTTGCACAGGACTCCACCCCAATAGTACTTAATCCTATAGAAAGGTATCTGAGGGCCTAATTTTTTAGTCCACAATCAGGTTCAAAACACACAAAAACTATTTTTGCTACATAACGTCCTCTTATATAATTGGTTTCGAAAAACTCCGGTTATGAGCACAGGTCTGACGTAAACCGGCTGTAAAATTTCACTCGTTCGAGATGCGGAGGTGTTCACTAAACTGGGTCAAAGGGTTGGATTTTACACCGACATGCCCTTCAAAAACACATTCAACTGTAAGTAGACTATATATTATACATCATTAGAAGCGGAATTGTTTACTGCCCAATCCAAACTAATCAGGCCACATGATGGCATCGTATCTCTCGTATTTATTGAACAAATCAGTTTAACCCGGAAGCAAATTAAAATTTTCCAAAACCAGCCATTCCTGTGCCAATGGCTATTATACATATGTGAATTTATAGGGGATATGTGTGATGTATTTATTGTGCTAAAAAGCACACAAATCTATTGACCAATCAGAGCCCAGTGTCTATTTTTATCTCCCAAAAGATCATCACCACATCCGTTTGAGGGCGGTACGAGCCTTAAACCGTTGTAACATTAAGCGATAGCGCGCTTTTTCGCAGAATAACGCCCTATACCTCTTCAGAACTACCTCCAATGGAATAAACGTGTTCAAAAACAAAATCACTTGAAACCTTACACCACACCATTAATTCTTCTTTTCGTGGAAATGTCTATATAGATCTGTAAAATGTGGAAGAAATCGGCGACAAATTAATATTGTTATTAATTAATGTCCTTGCCTTCCACTCCCCATTCCTGGTCCCTACGGTGTCACTTGGTCATCTTCATCCATACTTTTAGATTCATCGTATCATGGAGATGACTATGATAGTTGGTGGGAAACGGCTACACAAACTGGCCGACACAGTTGGATATCTTTTCCATAATTACATGTGTCCGATGATCTATTTGACCGACACAGGCGTTTTTAGGTGTATCGTTTTACCTGGTGTATGACTATCGATGTGTCAGATGACCTGGATTCTGATGAAAAATGTATGTGCCAGATGACACAGAAAAAATTATCAGTGTAATTTTTCGGTTTTGGTGCCCCTCTAGTTCCCGCCTCTGGTGCGAACGGTAACACTTTGTCATCATTAAGGCGCAATTGCGCTTAAATTTCCAAATATCCGTCGAGAAAATGTTAGTGGTACGGATTAAAACCTCACATCTCAGCTAATATTTGAACCCCACGAACGTACCATACACCAAAATGAAGAGTAAGTTCCCTTTTAATCAATACTAATGTATTCGGGGTAATTTTTATTGTGACTGTACACTCAGGGACGTGGCTAGATGGTCTCCGTTGGGGGGACACACCAGGCTGACCATGGTTCTTCGGTCCGGTGTGAGAACATTTTGAAAACTATACAAGAAAATCGCAAATCCTAGCATCTCGACTGGCCTCAACTGAAGCTTTCCTAGTGTTGGAAATATCAAACCTTATACCCCTCCTCAGGCTGGTAAATTCTCCAACTGATGACCATTTCAGTCCACAAGTTTGACCAAATGTAGTAAAATATTGTGTCTTGGCAGGTATGAAATTTCCAACTGTTCAACATATTGACCAAAGTTGAGGGGGGTGAGACATCCCAAACCCTCCTGTCGCCACGTCTCTGTGTACACTGCAAATATCGTACTACAATTCCATTTTCAGAAATAACAAAAAAGTGGATAATTTTATCTTGAAAAGTTGGCACACAACTTTGACCTTTTACTTGCGATCTTTACTCCAAGCAAACTGAATAAAGTATCGCAGATGCCGTAACAGTCCAAGTCGAATTGAGATATATCAATTGTCATGCATTATTCGGCCACGTCGTTATCGTCGTCAATATTATCATCGTCGTCGCTGCCATAATCATCATCATTATCGTCGTCGGCGTCATCGTCGTTGGCATTAATACTCTAGGGACGCGACTCTTTGCTTCCTTGTGTCGTACGGACATGTATGCGGGGGCACCTTATTGAGATTCCACTGCACTCACTGGACGAGACTCAAGTCTTGAAGTCGAGGAATTTCTATTTGCAACCTTTTCCAACCGGCACCTCAGACTGAATAACTGTTGTGAATTTCCAGCAAGCATACATGGCACCCCATAATAACCATTTTAGTCCGAAAACGTTCACCGATAATAAGACAAAATGGGAATTTTGTTCTAAAGTTTCAATAAATACAAGTTTGAAAATCAGCAGTGTCAGGCTTGGACATAATTCTGGACAACTTACTGTTTACTGTTGAACATTTTCACCAAACGCAGTCCCCCCTCCCAAATCACCAGTCGACACTTCCTGTTGGTGTTGTTTGATCATGTCGTGGACGCACTCTTAATCTCTACCTACTTTATGGGGAGTCACCACAACCGCTATCTGCGCCAGACTGCACACGTGTACAATAATGCCCTAAATAATCGATTCC
Source organism: Siphonodentalium dalli (assembly GCA_032622095.1). Lineage (NCBI taxonomy): Eukaryota > Metazoa > Mollusca > Scaphopoda > Gadilida > Siphonodentaliidae > Siphonodentalium > Siphonodentalium dalli. The sequence goes on from CP136063.1 coordinate 183,930,960, forward strand.
TTAACCACAGCAGAATTATGGGTAATTTTTCAGGATTTAGTCGAAAATATGGCTTGTTGCCATTCATCGGAAGGCTCTCAGTGAGAGCTTTCCGATGAATGGCAACAAGCCATATTTCCGACTAAATCCTGAAAAGTTACCCATAATTCTTAGGAGTCGATTATTCAGGGCATTACTGTATGATATCTTCCATATGATATCGTACATTTTCGTAAAGCTCGTTCAGCACCTTCTCGCTATTTTCACACCACGACGATTGTGTTATCCTCGGTTTCGTGAATATTTTGGTTGATATATAGAGGATCTACAAAGAGTCCCCATTTTATAGCGGTATTTACAAAACAAGTCCAGTAAATTAGGTCTGGACCGAGCCTTTGGTGAGGTCCAGACCTAATTTACTGGAATAGTTTTGTAAATTCCGTTATAAACTGGGGACGAGTTGTAGGTTCTATTTATTAAATGATCCAAAACCTCGACAAAACATACTTAAATCAACAAATGGGACGCGAAACTAACATCGGCTTCTATAAGGCACGCAATGACGTTTCACGTAACTATGCTTTGTTTGTCCGCGTAAAAAAATAGTCCCAAATAGATAAAGACTCTTTGTCGTATTTAAGGCGGATATTTAATGACATAACTTTTTAAACTCTTCATTCATTATAGTTTGTTGAAAAAATATTGGAAGCCATACTATTTTGAGACGTAGCGTATGGAATGTAAACAGACGAAAAACCGGAAGTCGAAAGTCACCTGGCACGTTTAACGAACCTGGCACGAACGTTTAATATCACAATTTATAGAATGGGTTTATTGAATGGAATAAGGGTAGGATATTGTAATAAATTGTTATAATGATGTATTATAATATAATAGTTATGTTAAAGTGGGCACAGAAGTCCCAAAATATACATTAGACTAGCTGGTGAACCCGACTTCGTCCGGGCTGTTTCCCTTCTGCTTTTCGGCGAAATGCGCGATTTGACCTTGAATTGTCCATTTTGAAGGTCAAGGTCAGGTGATCGTTACCCCCTCTGCTTTTCGGCGAATTGCGCGATTTGACCTTGAATTGTCCATTTTGAAGGTCAAGGTCAGGTGGGGTCACGATTTGACCCGTCCAAAACACTGCCCGGGCAAAAGTACCCGACAAAAGTACCCGTCGAAATCCATCCGGTTTTACCCGATTTGACCTTGAATTGATCATTTTGAAGGTCAAGGTCAGGTCGGGGTCACGACTCGACCTGTTCAAAACACTCAGTGGATAAAGTATCCATACGTATCATTTCGTCGAAATCCCATAAAAATTCGCGATTCGACCTTGAATTGACCCGATTTCAAGGTCAAGATCACGTCGCACGGGCAAATGAATAGGCTTAGGACACTCCCCGTACGAAAGTATCCCTAGACACTAATTTTCATCGAAATCCCGTGATACTCGGGCGTTTGACCTTGAAATGACCAGATTTCAAGGTCAAGGTCACGTCGCACGGGCAAATTAATAGGCCCATGCCACTCCCCGGCCGAAAGTACCCCCACATACCAAGTTTCATCGAAATCGGCTCGGCCGTTTTCGAGTCCATCGCGAACAGACACACCCCCCGCCCACCCCCCCCCCCCCCCCCCCCACAAACACACACAGAGAGACAGATTTCCCAAAATATATAATAGATATATAAGGTTTAACATTGCGAATCAAATGTGACACATTTTCCGCTTGCACATTATACAATAAAATGTGTTTTTCATTTATTTGGGCGTTCACCATGTCCATGTATACAGAGCCATGGCGATGGGGGTGTCTCATCCCAACTTTAATCAAAATATTCAAAAGCTGGAAATTTCATACCTGAGTACCTGACACGACATTAGTTGGAAATTTGACATCAACAATATTTTGAAATTGTTGTCGTAGTTTGATCTTCCAACAATATTATAGTGGGGATTTTTTTAGACCCAACATTTGCTTATTTTTGGCCAAATTATTGACTGCAATGGCCATCAGTTGGAAATGATCCAACCTATGTCCAGTTTGGAAAATGTCCAACAATTGGAAATCTTAAGGCAAAGCTGGATGCTAGGATTTTGCAATTTTCAGGGTTCAGATTTCAAAATTTTCTCCCACGGGGCGATAACCATGGTCGGTCCGATAATATTATGTCTGGTCCCGCCCCCGTGGTCAGTCAACATGTATCTAATTTAACTGAATCAAATCGGGGTTCAAGTACTTGACGTCAGACCACTACACATGTTGGGATTGGGCAATTTCCAGGTTTAGTCACAGGTTCAGATCTAAAGGAAATCGCTCAATACGGGACCGCCTAGAGGATTACTGTGAGTGGAAAGTTAGATTAAAGCCCAAGGGGTGTGTAAATGGATTTACGCGAACTTGTGAGTTTGGTGAGATTAAAAATTTAGTGCAATTGGAAATTCCAATGATGAACAGTCAAACGCCTCCACATAAGGCCCTCTAGACCCGTCCCTGTATATATATATATGTCCACGACGCACTCATATTTAGATTAATGAACTAATTGTCCATTACGTTTGAATTCATTGAAACGTGTCATCCGATTTCTTCCACATATATGAACATACATGTACATTAACACGCACATTTAATTCCATCGAATGCGCAACAAATGTATCATGCACATGTAGAGTACGTGTACCATCATCAGTTAGTATTTATAATAATAGCTTATAATCAAGGTGCGTGATCACCGATGGACAGCTGATTAGAGACAATCAACTGACACACTGACCCATATACACAGGCGAAAGGCGGACTGGTCTATCGGTGCTAACACAACGATATTGCTCGAGTTAATTGTTGAAAGTCAATCATCCGTGACGGCATGACACCAGATAAAGATCTAACTTAAAAGCAGAGCGAATTAGAATCTATACGACAACAAGTTGCTGGTATTGAATAATTTAATCCAGAGAATGAAAACCGAATAGCTGCATATCCGGATAGCTGTAAGTCTTACCCGGTGAAGTATAAACACTCTATTGTTAGCTAACCGGCTAAAGCGGATAGGATCTTAGCCGGCTAATGCATAAACACCCCCTAAGTTTTATCGAGATCCGATAACATATGGATGAGATATATAAAAAATATCAACATTTCCAGATGAACAAAGAGAAGTAACTATATAACCGAGAATGCGATTAACGTAATTGATACATCTATTAACGCCCTCCTGATGATCAACATTCCCACAAAATTGAATCATAATGGCTATCATAACTGCTCGGAGGGAAAATCAATATTTCCATATTTACAAAGAGGAATAACTCTAAAACGGAAAATACGAGCAACATCAGGTGACACTGGTCTTCTCTGAAATTCCTCGTGATTGTAGATGGCCAACATCCTACTTTATGCTATCGAGAGATCAGAAAACATACGAGGAAACACTGTTGTAGTTCATTATCACACAATCATGCACGTCGAAATATTGTATAAATTAAAAATCACAACAAACTAAATTAAATTTTGCACAATCTGACGCAATTCATGAAATGTGTGACCCGCCATATCAAATCCAGTCGGAAGTCGGGATTTTTTTTTACCCTGTGCCAATGCATTCTCTTATATATGCGAGTCGACCATAGGTCGTCTCGCATATATAAGAGAATGCATTGGCTTAACAATTTTTTATCATGTTTTTTAAATAAATGTTTCTTACAATTTTTAGGACATAAAATAAAAAAACATCCATTACCCTGCAGGGAGCCCCACACATATATAGAAGCACATAGAAGAGTTTCGTCTGCTCATGTTTGTCTGGGGCTCTGTATGGGTGACATTATAAAATTGTTAAAGAATACAAGAACAAATTATTAAAATTGCAAAAAATTGTTAGGCCAATGCATTCTCTTATATATGCGAGGCGACCTATGGTCGACTCGCATATATAAGAGAATGCATTGGCACAGGGTAAAAAAATCCCGACTTCCGACTGGATTTGATATGGCGGGTCACATATGATATGAACAAAATGTTTAATAGAGAGTTCGTTTTGCTAATTCTCAACAAAGTTGATTAATCGAGACAGCTAGGTTGATTATTAATTTGACTTATCAAGATAGTGAGCTGAATTATCAAGATAGTGAGCCGAATTATCAAGATAGTGAGCCGAATTATCAAGATAGTGAGCTGAATTATCAAGATAGTGAGCTGAATTATCAAGATATATATTGTTTAGCATTGATAATAGCTTGATTAATTTGACTTATATGATAGTGAGCTGACTAATCACGATAACTAAGTTGATTATCAATATAGATACGTTGTTTAGTAATGATAATAGCTTGATTAATCAAAACAACTAAGAAAATTAAGGGCAATATCAACTAAAGTATGTATATCAGTTATATGCTGCCATAACAATCAATCACTTCATGTTACATGATGCACATAAGGTTTCACTTTCTTCCGTTTCGTCACGTATACACCTGTTGGGCGCTTGGCTAATTAACAACCTGCTAATAGCTTGCCCGTGATTTCAACAAACATGTTAAAATTAGCCAGATTTGCATCGGAAATAGTTACCAAAGCAGCCATTTAAATTGGTTTAAATCGAATCTACATGCATGCCCTCCGTACGTATATAAACATGGTCCCAGTGCAGCTTTCCCAGCTAAGTGTGTATTTAGTTATAATTCTGTATGTTATTATCTCGAATTTGTTATCTTTCTTGTGTGAGTTTTCCTACTTTATTTATCTCTATTATTTTTAAACTTTTGTTGATATTATGTATGGTAATATATAAATGTCTACCTCCAGTTCCACACATTGGTGGACGGAAATAATAAAGAATTGAATTGAATTGAGTTTCGAGTCTCATCGATGCGTAGTTATGTTGACAATATTGGTCGTTGAAATAATTTGACATGTTGCTATAGAAACGGTTCCTATAACAGTCATGCCTCATCAAAACTCAAGATACATTGTAGCTGCATATACAATATAATGATGGAAAATAACAGTGGACGTTTTCGCCCAAAACTTCATATATAACATGTATAAACAACATGCATGCCTGTGGACACAATGATGTTGTCCATTATAACAAAATAGATTAATCAAGCATAGCGACGTATTATATTATTTATCATTTAAAAAATAAAGCAAATTCGGCACAATTTGCTGCAATTCACAAAACGTGATATGACCAAAATGTTTAATAAAGAGTTCACAGAACTAATGCTCAACCAAGTTGATTAATTGAGACAGTTAGGTTGATTATTAAGTTGACTTATCAAGATAGTAAGTTGAAATATCAAGTTACATAAGTTGATTAGTAATGATAATATGCTTAGTAATCAAGATAACTAAGTTGACTAATGGAAATATCAACTAGCGTATCTGCTCAATGCTGCAATAACAAATTGTCAACACTCATCAGTTAGTTCGTGTTACATACTGAATATACAGTAATGCCCTAAGTAATCGACTCCTTAACCACAGCAGAATTATGGGTAACTTTTCAGGATTTAGTCGGAAATATGGCTTGTTGCCATTCATGGGAGAGCTTTTCGATGAATGGCAACAAGCCATATTTCCGACTAAATTCTGAAAAGTTACCCATAATTATGCTGTGCTTAAGGAGTCGATTACTTAGGGCATTACTGTATATAACAGTTCACTTTCTTCCGTTTCTTCATGTTTACAGCTGTCCAGCGCTTGGAAAATTGGCAACCTGTTCATATGATGGCGGAGGATTGAGTCCCATCGGTGCGTAGTTCTGTTGGAATGTTCGTTGAAAATGAACTTGAAGTTGCTATAGGAACGGTTCCTATAACGACGGGTACATCGACCCTTTCCCTAAAGTGACACCCAGATGGATTCATTTCAAGCTGAAAAAAGTCCATAAATACAAGTTAACAGCGGTATGGCTGAACTGCGTGCAAGTTAAGAAAACGAGGAAGGTATATATTATGATATTCGATTCATCTGTCTCGCATATATCCTGCTAAAGTAACAACGTTGTCTCATATTATTATCGAAAGTTTACATGAAATACATAAAAGTTTTCATTCGATGTGATATACATACATTCAATTATGATATATGATGATAGAAAAAACCCCAAGGAAAGAAAAACAATGTCAAAATAAAATAGCCACTTGTGTACCGGTATATCTTATTCAACTACATTAAGATACACTCATATTTCGACCGTTATAAAGGTAGACGTATATGAATTGACTTTAATGTAGTGATTCATATTATGCCATTTTAGATTTACATGCATTTGGCATGGCTGATCTCAAGTTAGTAAGTCAGTAAGTTATCGTGATAACTCTAAAAGTACATTTCAGATATGGATGTGGTGATGGTGATCTCGCAAGAGGTTGGCTAATGTGACCGGATAGATAAAGATAAGATAAGATATCCAATAGTTCTCCAAATACTATTATGGAGACAAGTTTAGTCGGAAATATTTCCAAGTTGATCTATTCCGACTTTCGTTTTACAAACAGGCTTCTAATAAATAAATTAAGTTAAAATTTAGTTGCATCGTTATAAAAAATAATTAGTATATTCAATGACTTATTATATAATTTGAAAAAAAAATTCAATTGTTTTAATTATATAAAACATGTGTTGTAAAAAGTGTGAACGGTTCATTTAAATTATCTTTAAAGTTACTCTATGTTCCTTCGCTGTTGGTACATGTGAATAATCATATAAGTTTGTAAAACCATCACAAGCAAGGACATGGAAAAATGGATCGACCTTGTTCTAATTTTGATTACTCCGTATTCGCCAACAATGAGTCATATTGGAGTCATTGCTATGTAAACATTTAATTAGTGTTACAGCGACTGCGATGTTTTATCAACAAACAGTTTATCAAATATTTCAATCAACCCATGATAGTATTCATTAATATTTCAACGCATTGGTTACAATGAACTACGGTGTAAATAAGTAGAATTACGTCCCTTTGGTTCACATGATATCTCGAATACGAGTTAAAACAATTCTGGCACGCGATTGGCGTATCCTGTTCCAAATAAATTTATAATCCAAGAAGTATAATACACATGACATGTGAAAATATGGGTGCTTCCCAAAGTCTGAAATGCGTTCTTGTCCAAACAATGGTAGGAGAATGTGGCTGGGTATTTGTTTCTGTCAACCTTTCATAATTTGTACAAAAAAGTGGGGTAGTGTGGAAAACAGTTGTTAAAAAGTTGAAAAAGGCGTGGCTCGAAACTGAGTCGAAAGGTATTCATCTTAAGCAAAAGATGTCGGAATGGTTGGTCTTCACGACCGTATGACTCATTGACTTCGGAACTCGCAAATTTAGCGTGGGTGCTGCAAAACGTTATGGAAAACATTTAGTTCATTCTTAAAGTACAATAAAAATCGAATTTTTCGCATTTCGAACTATGAATGGGATAATGGGGTAATCGTATTCAGTATTGGTATTGTATTTGTAATGATTAACAATATTGAAGTAATTGTAGTGTATTTGTAATCACAATTGGAAAGTATTTTAATTACTTTTTGATTACTTTGGATTATCTCTTACCAAACTATTCTAGATTATTTATTTAGAAAGTTAAGATGAAACCTTATGGGTATAGGTTGCATTGTTGATGACAAAGAAAAACATGAAGAAATGGAGCAAAAGTTACAGAGCTGCACACACTTCTGAGTGTGACTTGATGTGGTATTAGAAACAACAGGTATTCATCTGACGGATTCGCTTGGAACTTGTTCCATTGTAATGTTGGTGTTTTGTTTTTTTTTGGAATTTTATATTGATTTTTCAAATGTAGGTCATGTGATGTAATTGCAGAAATAAATTCTAAAAAATATATTTATTGCAAAATTTTATAATTTACTAGTACCTAGCGCACCTGCCAGTTAAATACTATGTCTGTTCAATGATATGCCTGTTTTGGTTTCCGGTCAATTGCTTCATACATAACTTTTGCTCCGGAGATTTGCATGGAAATCCCCATTAAAAATTGTTCACTTGACCTCCCTCTTAAGAACATAATCTCAGAGTCATCTCCCACATTGAGGATCTGAGAAACGATCGCGAACTTATTACTACATGAAGCATTTGTGAGTTTTGTTGAAAATCCATAATCGTAATCGGATAGGGGAAAACGACAACGAATAGAAAGAACACAAATTCTAGTGACGTAGAATTCTATTCGTGATAATTATCTGTTGTTCACTGTGCAAAAGGTGCCTAATAATACTCACCCGAACCAGATAACTTATATTTATGAGATTACAGTGACGTAGTTCCGAAGTCATTGTAGGCGGAACGGTTATCCGCTCTTGATAATAAGTCCCTTCTTTGCCTGGTTTGAGCTCTTCTTTTGTTATAACCACAATGTCTTCATCTCTGTTGGTGGAGTCGCTGCCGTTCGAAAAGAATTTTTGGATCTGAAAAAAAGGGTACTAATCCACTTCACAACCAGCTTGTTATGTGATTTTGCATGAAATGCTGAAATGATCCTAGGTATAAATACGAATTATCCCGGGGCAGATCCTCTCGATAACATACGTAGAATCTTCACATGGAATGGCTATCGAGGTAGGATCCACAGATAAAGCTTAATAGAGCATTTTCAGTGTATCAGTAGGAAGAGCGATAACTCTAAATAGAACGTACTTCAATAAATAAATGATTAACATTGACTAAATAACCGAGATATTTTTTAAAAAGTTTAAAAAATTTTTTTTATAATTATTCAATAAATAATGGAGATATTTGAAGAAAATATTTGAAAAAAAAAACGTGTTTTAAAATACGGTGAATACTGGAAGTTTCAGGTGGATTTTGACAACGAATTTGTTTGTATATACAGAATGCATATCTAGTAAATCATATGACAAATCTCAACTTAAATAATAAAGATGCTCTCGTCTGCCAGTGTATTTTATAATTATTTAAAGAAGAATATGTGCACCTAAATATAAATACAACACCAAATAGCAGAACGGGTCAGGTTACAACGTTTTCAACTTTTCATTGAACAAAATTAGAAACAGTGTATCGCGCGAAATTAGACAGCAACTTTGTCTAAATTTCTAGTTCCTGGAATTAAAATTTCATTTATTGAATGGTTTTCGTCACAATGTTGATATAGCTGCTTAGTGAATGAAAGTTGCTATCAAAAAATCTGAAAACGTAGTAACCTGACCCCTCCAGCAACAATATATAGTATGTTTGCGGAGTGTTTACACCGATAAAAGTTCAATCTCGCCATATGACTCAAATACGTGATACGTAAATGATCAAAATTATAGGGCACTTTTTTATACAAGACGAAAAGAAATGAAGAGCTGTTGAGTATGATTTGGTCCATTTGTTGCGCTATTGCGTCCTGGGGTTATTGTACGTCGGTATTGAGTAACATGTACCCCAAACTTCACATCACTTAACGAGTCTATGTACCGTATCGGTTGGTTGTGTTATTCAGATAATGGTTCCTCGTGGGGACAGAACACGGTTGTGTTACAATAGCGAATTGCGTGGATGAGTGGAGGCACTTTCTGTCTCTGCGGCAGATGGACAGAGGCGATAGAGAAAAGACAACAACACAAGAAGGCTTATAACGTTGATCAAGGTCATTGTCGGAAGCGTTTGGGTGTGTTTGACGGTAAGTAAGTAAGTAAGTAAGTAATGCTTTATTCCCAGCCAATTGGTAATTTGGTACATGAGAAAACATATAATACACTATGTACAAATGAGAACGCTCCGGTCCAAATATTTGAAAATACACATGCAAACAGTAAATACTGAAAAACAATCATCACACCCAATATATAACAACAATTATGCATACATACACACATTCAATTATATATATGCGTGAAACTATCTGTACTTCCTTAAATAATTACAACATAAAAAAGGACTGTTAAGTGTATAGCACAGCTTTCGCTTGTAAGAATATGAGACTATCAAATGCATTTTAATAGAAATTTGAAAGCAAATTATTCAACATTTACAAAAATGCAATTAGGTTTCGTTCTATTAAATTTTGTTGTATATATCAATATCTGCGTGAGTTATGTGGGAGAAAAAAACAAAAAACAAAACAAAACAAACAGTTGGAACCGTTATCGAATTTTGTTCAATCCAATTTTGATGAAAGTCGACAGTTTGCGGAGCTTTATCATGTCGTCAGAGTTCAATAAATTGTAGAAAGTGTCTCTCGATGGGCTAGTCAATTGCCATTTGTCGAAGTATTTAGCTCTAAGCTCATTTAATTCTGGACAGACCATTACAAAATGAAATTCATCGCACATGGTGACACCGCATAGTTTACATGAGCTATCTGGTGACTTCCCTATGATTTGGTCTTAGATCTAGACCATTTCATAGTTTCCACACCCAACCTGTGATTCGTTGTACGCATTCGCTGTATAGGAATAATAACATTGAAGGGAAGTTCAATATAATAACGATTAAGTGATGGGGATTCCTTCAACATACGATAGAATTCTCCACGTGAGGATTTCGATATGTCATTATTCCATTGACATAAAAATTGGTTCAGTAGTTTACCATGTATAGCTTGAAGCATACCATTTGTAATTGGTGACTGTTTTCCAGCTAACATCGCAATCTGCGCGGACAAAAATATCATTCATGGTATTTATATATCGTATATTTTTGCCTCCATCTTTAATAGCTAATATTAGCTTGTAGAGAGTAAGTGGCAAGCATGTCTCTTTCTTCAGTAAACGACCCCATGCAGTATGCGATCATTCTCTTTTCAATTTCGATACGCAAGGGCCATCTTCCCAGTTCACCATATACGATATAATTTGGTGTGCTCATCTTCATGTTTGTCAAAAGCTTACAAAATTACAAAAAGTCCGTACATAGCTTTTGTCGATTTTATTTTTTACGACTTGATTGCTTGGCAAAATCGGCCATTATAAAATAACACAATGCCCAAATAAGGGAAGCGCTCAACTATTTCCAGTTTATCATTAGATAGTGTGAATGTTGGAGAGGATCTAATTTTTTTGTTACTGAAAATCATTATCTTGGTTTTTTGAGTGTTTACCTTGAGCTCACATGACACATATCGTGAACACGCCTCCATTGAATACAAGGCCAAATTATCTGGAATATTCAGCACTTGACAACCATATATATTTTGGCAGCACGATAGATCCCAACAGAGTTGCCAATGTTAGTGGGGCGCAAACCTCTTCGAGCGATACTAAAGTGCGATCTTTCCAACTTTTCTGAAGGAATTGACCTCCTAGTTGTATCCGCTTCAAACGTGTACTGTAATTCATAAATGAGTACAGTCGTTAGTTTCTTGGGGCGGTTGATCGTCAAAAAGCCAGTCATTGAGATTTGTGAGAAGTATTGTCTCGTTGAAGACAAAGATCGTGTTTTTCGTCGTTAAAAATAAGTGTTACATGATCGTACCCTTATACCGTTCAATAAATCCATTCTATAAATTGTGATATGCAATGTTCGTTGCATAACAGGAAATAGTGTCAGGTGATCTTAAAAGATTGACTTCCGGTTGTTTGTCTGTTTACATTCAAAATACCATGACTTCCAATATTTTAAAACTCTAATGAATGAAAAGGCTGAAAAGTTGTTTTCATTAAATATATGCCATTAACTACACCAAAGAGTCTCTATTTGTCTGGGACTGTTTATTTACGCGGGCAAACAACGCATAGTTACGTGAACGTCATCGCAGGTCTTATAGAAGCCGATGTTAGTTTCACGTCCCATTTGTTGACATAAGTATGTGTTATCGAGGTTCTGGATAATGTAATTAATACATAGAATATACAACGCGTCCCAGTTGATAGCGGAATTTTACAAAACTCGTCCTGTAAATTAGATCTGGACCTCGCCAAAGACTCGGACCAGACCTAATTTACTGGACTCGTTTTGAAATTCCGCTATAAACCGGAGACTCGTTCTAGATCTACTATATATGTCCACTTCGTACTGTATCTATAGCAGATGTTGATAAGGCTGAACGTCGGATATAGTTCAGAGAGAGAGATCCGGTATACATAACATGACGTGTACAGCAAACGACATGGTACACAAATCGATATATATCGATAACTAAGGTATATAAATCCGGTATATATAATATGACATGTACATCTAATTACATGGTAAACATCGATATATATCGAAATATATTGATAACTAAGGTATATACATCCGGTATATATAATACTAGAAGGTGACCCGACTTCGTCCGGGCTTTGACCTTGAATTGGCCATTTTGAAGGTCAAGGTCAGGTGGGGTCAAACACCAACACCCCAAAAATGGTGGAAATCGGCCCAGCGGATACCGGGAAATCGGCCCAGCGGATACCGAGATGCCCTATGCATCAAATTTCGTCCGTAAAAATCCGCCAGTTTAACCCGATTTGATTTCCACTCAAGTATATAAACGCGCCTCATATACACACGCTCATTAATGATCAAGTTTCAACGTAAAGATAAATTACCATCGGTGCCCGAGATATCGCCAAGACGTCTGAAACAGTCAAATGCATCGGCCGGTTAAGCGTTAACGTGATCTAACGTTATGACCTCTAACGACGTCATAGAAGTTACGCATTGTTTTTATCCTGATGGAAGATAGTACCACTTCTTCTTGATAATTGAGGCAGATAACTAAAACGGATACATACGAATTATATATCGTTGGAAAGAGGAAACACGAAAGATTCTCACAGTGTCATTATTATGACTGGCATTTTATTATTCGCGCTGTTTCGAATCGATTTGTAAGCACCGAACTCAAATGAAAGTCCCGTAACACAGCGTAAAAACAGATTTGACCTCGGCACGTGAAAAGTTGACCTCGGATCTGAAAATCAATAGGCCCATGTTCGTTCCCGGGTCGAATTACGTGTCCGTTCCAAGTTTGGTCGAAATCGGTTCAGCCGCGTTCGAGTCCATCGCGAACACACACACACACACCCTCACACACACACACACACAAACACACAGATCTTCCAAAATATATAATAGACTAGCCGATGAGCCCGACGTTGTCCGGGCTATTCAAAAACCAAATTTCAAGTCGATGAGCCCGACGTTATCCGGGCTATTCAAAAACCAAATTTCAAGTCGATAGCTCCACCCGTTTCCGAGATCTCGTCTGCGCATGCGCTGCACGGGCGTCGCACGGGGTCGCCAATACGACAACGACCGTGTCCGTGGGATTTTATCCCTAGATAGGAAGTTTGGTCTCGATCGGTGGAGAATCGTAGATTTGTATAAATGACAGACAGAAAAACAGATAGATTGTATCAAAATATATAAGAGAGATATGTAAATTAGATAGATTGTATCAAAATATATAGGAGAGATATGTAAATTATCTACACACCATTACTGGTGTTTGTCAAAGTTTAGTGGGGTATATCAATACTCATTCACGATCATATCATTGAGGTCCGGAGGATGTGGGTTATCTCTCGAATACAGATTGTATCAAAATATATAGGAGAGATGACATGCACAGCTAATTATATGGTATATATCGAAATATATCGATAACTAAGGTATATAACTGTTTGAACCTTTTCTTTACTGAATGTGATTCCCCCAGTTAGTTGTAAAAGAATACATTGAATGGTCCATTAATTCTTCATCTGTATGAATGGATGTTCAAAAAATATGAGCAGATAGATAATATATACAAGTGCCAATTGATTCATATTCATTCATTGGGAATATTCAAATAAAAAGGCCTATATAAATTATGGCCGTATGTTGTACTCATTATCAGAATATTCATCAATATTTTTTAAGCAAATCTAAATTTTGATCTCGACTTGTTTCATAGAACAGAACAACTCGTTGTAAACCACACACCAATAATGTTTTTGCAGATGCACAATAAACTGTAATGCGAATTAATTTAAATATTTGTTGGTGTCCTTATAAATAATAGGAGTAATTCTTTAACATCGGCATGACATCTCGCTTAAATGAGCAAGTAGATACTCAGTTTAAAATTAAAAATTGGCTGGCTGTGAAGAGGCTGTGGAAATGCGAAACATATTTATTAGTAGGATACAACCCTCGCTTTCAAATTGTTTTTCTAGCCGAGGGGGTGGCCGTTAAAAATAATTGCAGACACGTACAATAATGCCCTAAGTAATCGACTCTTTAACTACAGCAGAATTATGGGTAACTTTTCAGTATTTAGTCGGAAATATGGCTTGTTGCCATTCATCGGAAAGCTCTCGGGGAGAGCTTTCCGATGAATTGCAACAAGCCATATTTCCGACTAAATCCTGAAAAGTTGCCCATAATTCTGCTGTAGTTAAAGAGTCGATTACTTAGGGCATCACTGTAGGTTATTGCGGCCACATTCTGTATACCCATGTCCAGCCATGTCCCTGAGTGGAGGTCTACATAATCCTGAACGCGCACTCGCCCACCAATAACCAAGCAATTCGTTTAAGATCAACATATATTCCACAAGAAGTTCAAAAGAAGGCGTATCATATCACTGGTCATGTGTATAACAACGAAACGTAGAATGTTGCTAAAATGCGAAGCTGTTATTCATGTCAGAGCGTGCCATTGACCCAACTAGGTAGCTACACATACCTCGTTATTAGGCCATCTTCTCGATGTACCGAGACTATACCACTATAAGTGTCGCATTGAAGTAAGACTACCCTTATCTCCTTACTGACCACCGATAAACAGTCATTTGCATCACCTATACACCCGAATATACTCGTTAAAAATCAGTTAAACTGAGTTTTGGAGATTCTGCTGAACTGCTCCATGTACAGTTCTGAACTGGAGTTTGAACTGCTGAACTGGGGTGGTCGTCGGCGAAATCATGTTTTCTCTTGTATTTCCCTATGGACCATTGATAAAAAGTCGTTTGCACAACATAATCCAGTCTATATTCGTTAAGAATCAGTATAGCATTCGTTAGTGTTTTGAACTTGTAGTGTTTATTGTGTTTCCCCGTGCTATAATAATATGTAATATTAATGCTTTATTCTCTGATCCAAGTTTAATGATAGGATATTGAGACATAAATATATACAAAGAGATGAAGCATATAAACAATATTTACAACTCCAACCACGTTATGTGTTGCGAGTCTTTTCTACTTCACTAAATATAGTTTTGATAAAAGAACATAACTTGCGTAGTAAATGTGGGTCATTTGAGTTCAGAACGTCACTCATTATTACTAATAGTTTGAACACCACGTCTATTTATGTAGATTTAGGGGCATACCCACCGGCATTGTTGTATTAGCCGCCATTTTCTGTACAAAAATCACGAGTGAACTGGACACGGATTGATAGTGAACTTATTCATAAAAGATAGTTTTTTTTTACCAAATAAAGACTTGGGTTTTTTTTAGCATGGTTTACATGGTATACCAGAAATGCTGCATATTTACATTCGACTGTGTGTGCTATACTCTTCACGCCGAAATATCTTACCATTGTAAACAGAATCCTCACTTGGACAATATGGCGCGATCTGTTTCTCACTTCATAATTCACAATGATTGTTTCCCCAGGAACATATCCAGTCTTATCTCGAACATTCACCTTCCCCACTATGGGACCCGATTTGCAGCAACAAAAACAAGTATATATTTCACGTTCGGTCTCTGCGCCATTCTGAAACAGAATTACCAAAGTGCGTGAGCACCGATTGTTTCTGACTTTCTACATGTAGATGATTGTATCCTGTTTACATCCCTGGTCAAATAGTACTGCCACTTGTATACGATGTTGTTGGCTCCTGATGATTTAGCTATGATTTTTAGGAGTCTTTGGCTAATCCGAACGATTCGAAGAAAAACCATTATCGGTACAAAACAATCAAGAATATACATATTTAAAATATATTTGTATAAACTCTCTATACGTTGGTTGTTGTAAAGTTACAATAATAAAGTTGGTTCTCATGATGGGTTTATAGATCATGACATGAATCTCTACTCTGGATATGCCTGTATAGATCATACTCCACCAGTTCAATACCTGGGCACCTTTTGATTTTGTGACAGGAAAGTTTATAACATCGAAAAAGCAATGCAGATATATTTCTTAGCCCGAACTCCATGTGGCTCAAAAACTATCCACGGGTTATGTATGTGGTGTAAAGGTGGTGACAATGATGACGATGATGCTGATGATGCTGATGATGCTGATGATGACAATGAGGAAGAATATGGCGACGATGATGATAATGAAGATGACGAAGATGACCACGACGATGATGGTGGTGATAATTGCAATGACGATAACTTAAATTATTATATGATCATAAACTTTCTTATAAAAGTCCGATACTAAATCATACGAAAATGGAGTTGATCAATCGCGATATATACTGTATTGTCCTATATACATAGGAATGGTGGGAAAACAAATGTTATTCGAGTCGAGGAACTCACCCATCAAAGCTAGGAGTGATCAGATATCGATGTTTGAAATCTATTATTTTAATCTGAAGTGGCCCAGTAAACTGTCGACGAGAAGAACTTATCTGACCAGATAGCGAATGAAGAACGATAACTCTAAAATCCATTGGCTCTTTTGTCAGATATTTGACAACCGGCAAAATTCCGTTGAACAAAACGTTGATAAATAACTGGTTTTGGGCAATGTTATACTATAGTTGACTGTGGTTAGCATTATTTTTGGGCAATTAATCGATTCTGATAACTGAAGCGGCATTTAAAAAAATGTTGTTGTTGTTGTTGGAATCTGATGATATGGGGACAAGCGAATCGGATTGAGCACCTTTAATTGTTGACTTGTTGATTCACATTGTTGTGCATTTGATGGATGCATGTACATATATACACGCGGCCTCGGTGAATATTAACTTCATCGGGTTGATAAATCCTCATGTCAACATCGAAACATTGCAATAAATGTAAAATAAGAGTCTACCTGAATGACGACTGTGTCATATGTATTAAGATCCAACCCCGTCGACGCTACATTGAATAACATTTCAGTTTTGTCGTTCAATCTCCATGGTCTGTCTATGTTCGCTTTCAGTTTGTATACGATGTTCCCGGTATAACTTTGGAATGAAGGTGGTATATTTAATGAGAGCTGGAAGCTGAATGGAAACTGATGGTATCCAGGATTCAACGTCTTGTCACCTGAAGGCTGTGGGTCTGTATCAGATAGAACATAAAAACATGACTAAAAAGAATTGTGCATATATGCATACAACCTGCATCTGTATATAGAATATACATAAAACAAATTAGTAATTCCATTAGGTCTTTCGTCAATGCGATTGAGGCAACCATATATTATGTTAACGATCGTCGGGTTCCGTCTTCGATGTATAGTGCATATATACTAGTTAATCATTTGTTGATATTTATTCGAGTATTATGATCCGAGGTGCAACTTCAAAAGTGCTACATACAGTTTCTACTTCCGTGCAGGCAGATAGGACTCGGATAAGAACCCCTCTAACAACATATCTGTTGTAAAGAAGCAGGCATAATTTTAGCATGTTATCACAAATTTGTTCATAACATGACTAGTTCTGGTGTTAGTTCAAATTTTATATTCCATTTGTCTGTCAGTTTATCCTGAAACTCTAGCAAAAATGTTTGTGTTGCTGAACATTCAACCGGTGGATGGTAGTTTCTTTTTGTGTATGATAAAAGGAGCATAAGTTAGTTTCTGACAATTTGCATTTGATATGCTTTGCATTCGTATACAAAATATCGTGAATTATCATAAATTGAAACGTCATGAGACTGTTGACTACTATTGTATTTTGTCCATGCTTCATGATCAAAGTCTTTTTCTAATCTGCTTTCCGATGTTGTATCGGATATTTTAGGTGTCATTGTATATTGTTTTTTAGATACATTGGATAAAATTATCTACATGTTTGTTTTCGCACTTCTTTTTCAATTTTGTCAGAAACCACATTAATTAGTTTCGATGTTTCCTTGGGCTGCTTTTTCCGTGCCTTTAATATCTCAGATATTATTCAATGATAGGTGGTGAATGGAGTTTTTGTATCATTTCAATGAGTAAAATCATTTAAGAAATGATTTGCAGATAGATTGGGGTCATTTGATTTTGACCGGCAGAGTACTTTGCCGGTCAAAACAAATGGCACCAATCGATCTGCAAGTCATTCCTTATAATCATATACCAGAATATGTTAATAGAACATTAAAAAATTGAACAACTTTTCAAAACTACCACTGTACCACAACAATTGTAAGTAAGCTATATTGTTCAAATCCATAAAAGTTTCACAATAACAACAATAGCAGCGAGCACGTTCAGATGGTCCTATGTGTTCATCGCTTTTTATGAAGTGGCCACTTCAATTATTGCCTGATGAACATCGGAAAAGTTCGTGTAACCGTATCACGATTTGTACTGATTCTTACGGAAGCTAATTGTGTGAATTCAGATGTTGTGTGATTATTGTGTGATAAGAATCTATTATCTTCTCTCAGAATGTCACTGTTTAAAAATACTCCTTCCTTCTCCACTGTTTATTGCAAGATAGCTTATTTATTTTGATATTTATATTATGTAAACGGAATAACTTGATATATGTTCACACTATTAGCCAATAATAGAAAATTAACAACGCATGCTATAAATGTTGTACGTGTGACTGTCTCTATTTACCTGCTAAAAGTTGAATCTTTTCATTCATGTACACTTCATCCCCGTAGTAGTATCTCCTGTTGTCTCCGGAGCCTTCCCTCCAATGTACGTCACATCGACCTTCAAATAACAGTCCGATCCCTGAAATGTTAATAAATCAAGTTCCCCATAAATATGGATGCAACGTTTCACAGCGTTAACGTGGAGTTAACATACTTATATAACAACGAGCATGCCTTTATTCCTAATTCTTTATTTGAAAGAATGTCTCTTTCGGCCAATTTGACCCCATGGATGAGTGCCCCGCTCCGAATACTTTCTCGAAACACCCCATCCCTAACTCCCCACACTCCCGACCCGCAGAGTCATGAACCATGACGTCCAACAGTGGAATTTCATTCGTCAAAGCAGATTCCCTTTTTGTCCATTTGAGTCGCCTTTGTCGTCTGTAAAGCCATAATTTCATAATTGTAAACTTGAACTATTCTGTTTAAAATTATTCGTTAACTCTCTTGTGCTCATTCAAACAATGTTGGGTGATGATATTCCCAGATCAAATTGATTACCAATGTAGGCTGATTTATTCCCTACACGCCTGAACGCACGCAGGTTGAACGTTTCTTTCAGTTGGAAAATTTCAGGTACCACTTGTAAAATTCCAGCCCAAAGGGCATTGGTGTACGTATTGCTGTATATTTGATCACTTGTAGTATATTATGCTGATGCCGTGGTACACCTGCTATTTTATCGCCTATATAGCTTCGCGACGACCGTTCCATATTGAGAACATATCCACAAATAACTCTATAGTTTCCTGGTGGATTCCAGACACACAAAATGGTTTTGGTTTGCATATTTCAAGATATCCGTTTCTAAAAACCTACTATGATAAATAAACTCAAATTGATTTGTTAAGATTTGTAAAACAGTATTCATACAACGTTAGGTTTTTGACTGAATGAAGACTGGTGGTTGTTTAGCATGGTTTACATAAAGTGATATACCATATATTTCTGCATTAGTCATTGATTGCCCGTTGCGTAATTTCAGCACTGCAACCTTGAAATGTTCAGTTGGAAATTATTTGAACTCTCTTGTGCTGATACGCACACTGTTGGATGATGTCATTCCTCGATTAAATTTTACCAAATAGCGGTGTCGTTATCATTATTTGTATCCCATTCGAAAACGCATAGCTAAAACGATGTGAACATTTGTATCTCTGGCTGATTTATCACCTATATACGCAGGTTGAAACTTTCTAACGGTTGGATAATTCGAGGTACCACTTGTAAGATTCCAACCAAAAGGGTGCGTAAATGGATTTGCAGGTATCGGAAATTGGTGCTTGATTGAAAAAGTGGGGCGGGCGTTGAAAATGCTGTGCTGCGCACCTCGATGGAGACACTCTAGACAATGTTCGTGGCTAATATGCGGAAACCAGATCGGCTCATGACAACCTATACCGATCTTAGTCTAGACGATAAAAGGTTTGACCAAGGCACAGTTTTGACTAAGTTGGTTTCTATTCCATTTTGAAGAGGGAGATATATTTTTTTGTAATTCAAGATGGCGTCCAGGACGGCTGCCATTTTCCGATAACGCGGTAAAAAAACTTCACACAAAATTGGGATTCTAGTCATATACATGTATCATCAAGAAATGGGAAGAACTGTGCTATGTAAGTTATGCATTCCATTTCTAATTGATATTCCAACTCAATGATGCACTTTGGTTCAAAATGGCTGCCAAAATGGCGGCCGAAGTATGAAAAATGTTCAATATTGCCCCAGCGTGTTCGTGGTTGGTGCACAAAATTTACTATTCTGTCTTATACACATTGAATACTAACATATCTGATACATCTTGTTTAATTGTTACTATTTTAGCCACTGACATTGCAGGAATTATTGATATTTTTCTATCACAAACTTTACATCAAAATCGATAAAAAATCACTGTTCAGGTTTGGACCATTTAAAAAAATTAAAATGGAACTATCTTATAGGTATCAAATGTGTTTATTGTAGTGAGATGTCTGTGTCGCACTGGTGTGTTCTACACAAAATTACTCAAGATGACTTGTAAAATTAATTTTTCACATATATCCCGAGCATTAATTATCTTTGCCGTTCGGAAAAGGTATCAAAATTTGATGCACTTGCTTATATTAACCATGTTATTTAATCAACTAACAACTACGTCTTGTTGGTGTTTCTGGCCATGTTTTGAACGGAAATGGGCAGAACATCAAGTAAACTGAGCGGGGCCGGTGTATGTAAAAATATATATCTTTAATTCTTCCATGTTTGGGGTGCCCATGGTAAGATGCATAGTTACACAAGGAGTTGTGAATAGTTATACAATGAGTGGCTATATGGTCATGGGTGGGGTGTCCATGTTGAGATGTATATACATGTATACAAGGAGTGGTCATGTGTGATGTGAATATGTATACATTGATTGGCTGTATGGTCATTGGAGTCGTGTATGTGTAGAACAAGGGTAGCTGCATGACCATATATGTGTTGTTTATGTGTATATGGAGTACTGTGTGGTAATGTGACTATATTGTTTTGGATGTGTGCGCGCGTGTGTGTTGGCTGTATGGTCATGAGTGGGGTGTATGGATCAACAGGGAGTGGTTTTGTGTTTATGGATAATGAATGAATGTAAAAAAAATGTATGCATGGAATGACTGTATGGCCTGTATTGTTGAAGTGTATATGCATACCCGAAAAGCTGGATGGTCACTGGTGGGCGTGTTGGTATACCTGAAGTGACACCGTGGTCATGTGTGTATATGGTATGTATATGCATCTTTGTTATGGATGTATTGTCATTTGGATAACCATTCAATGGTGATGTGTATATGTATACACGGAGAGACTATGTCGTAATGTGCAGGGTGTATATGTATATATCGAGTCGACATATGGCCAATGTGCTGCGAATAGATTTACATAGAGCGATCGTATGCCCAATGGTGGAGTGAACAGGTATACAAAGAGTGATTGTATTGTCACGAATGTGGTGTATGTGTATACAACAAGTGGCTGAATTGTCATGGTGAGGTGTGTATGTAAGTCTGGAGTCTATTAGTGGCCGCGTGTGCAGGATATTGGTATATATTGAAGGGATGTATGTGAATAGGAATGCAGAGAGTGCATATACGGTGGTCATGGATGAGGTGCAGGAGTAGACCTGGTGTGCCTGCATTGTGAATCATGGTTGTATAGTCATGTATGGGGCGTACGGCTGTATCCAAGTATGGGTGTGTGGTCATGGGTGAGATATATGTGTATAAAGTGAGTGACTACATGGTCATTGGTGTGGTGTTTATGCACATATTGAGTGACTGTGTCGTCATGGTGGGTTTACAGGTGCAATGTTGGGTGGATATCGCTTTCCACACTAACTCAAGGATATCTTAATCGATAGAGAGGTAATGTCAAATAGTTCTACATCTTGATGACATTTTAATTCACAATGGAGGAAACGGTTTTCCTGATATTAGTCAAGAAATTCTGATGCAAATGGGCCAAAATTTGGATGCTATTGGGACAGAGTAGCCACAACATAATATGGCCCCTGTCAGTTATGTTTCAAAGTTCTGCCCATTTCCATTCAAAAACATGGCCACATTCCCAAAAGAAGTTTTCGGCAAATTCCATACTGCATCCTTTGAAATCAATTTGTCATGTCTCATGAGGTACTGGGACAATTAGAATATAACATTTAGTTGTCAGTTGAAATTTGGTTGCCATTTTGCAAGCAATCGTCAGTAATTGTGTCTAAAAACACAACAATGTGAGTCATTTGAAAAAGATCAATCAATAAATACATTTGATATCAAAGATAGTTCCGTATTATTTGAAGAAAAAAATGGTACAAACCTGAACAGTAAATTTTGCCGATTTCGATGAAAAGTTTGTGTTAGAAAATTTTCAATAATTCTTTAAGTGTCAGTGGCTAAAATAGTAACAATTAACCAAGGTACATCAGAAATATCAGTGAACGATGTATATACTACAAAATGGTAAATTGTTTGCATCAACCACAACTTGTAAGCGGTTGCATGGCACGCTGGAGCAAAATTTACCATTTTTAATATTTAGGCCGCCATTTTGAGACAAAGTGACAATTATTGTACAATTGAGTTGGAATATCCATTATAAATGGAATGTATCACGTACATTGCACAGTTCCTCCCATTTCTTGATGAAATATGACTCGATTTTTTGTGAAATTTTATACTGAGTTCTGTTATATAGAATTTGTTAATAATCGAAAGGGGTGGGACCACAAAAATGGCATATTTAATTGCTTCATTGGTCTGTTAACATGAAAAATTCAAAATAAAGTCACAATTCTCAACCAATTGCAAACAGCAGGAACTTATTTTAAAGATAGTAGTAAATAAATGTAAAAGTTTCCACTTCCGGTCGCCAGTTTGGCGGCAATCTTGGACGGGGAGTACCAGTTTAACATAGAAAGGTGGTGTTATGCCTTAGGTTCACAAAAAATATATGCGTATACACATGTCACGATTTTCTCTCTATAATTGTATCAAAATAACTTATCGGAAAATGGCAGCCATCTTGGATGCTATCTTGAATTGCAAAAAAAATTCAAAGCGGCTTTTAGTGGATTTTGGATATGTTATAGAGGATATATTCCGCTTCAAAATAAAATAAAAACCAACTTAGTCCAAATGTTTTCTAGATTGACACGAATATTTGAGTTTATCGACCAGACTATCTACCTGTCCGAAATCTAGTAACACATGCAGGGAGTCAGATTGGTATTTTCAAATATGACGATACAATCAAATTTGTGAAGAAGTAAATCCTGATAAGTGTGTGGGTATTTTCTTCGCAATTAATTAGATTACATGTCATCCATGCGGGCAACATACAACGTTACACGCTAATTGGATAACGAATATTATATGAATCGAAATGATTAAACATAGGAATGTGGAAATTGACTGAATTCGATCAGATGTAGTATATGAAACAATGCCGTCTTGTGTGTCTTGTGGTCAACTGTGTGTCACAGGCTGAGATAAATAACAGTGGCATAATATTAATTAGATATATCATTTTATAGCAGAAATATCTGGAAAGTTGTCCATTTTTTGTGCGCCATTTTGGCAGTTATCTTGGATTAGGATTGCCGAAATTTTGTTGATACTGCTGTGAATATGATCGAGCCAACTATATACTCTGTACATATAAACCTTTTTTCACTAAATTGATTCTCCCATTATTTATAAAGGTATACATTGGAATGGTCAATTATACATAAATCAGGGGGATTTTCATGAAATATAAGCATACGACATGTATACGAACGTATGTTACAAGTGCAACGATTCCCATTCCTACATATGGCTGTTTGTTGAACTTACTTGACATAATTATCATGGACTTGTTCGGGTGCATGGAACTGATAAGTTAGTACTCAAGCGTTATGCCAACCTGGGGAATGTAGCATTTTACTAACATCGCCGAAAATTTCAAAGAAATCGACCATACCACTCCATATAAAACATCGTCTGAACTACGCTCAATTGTAAATATTTACATCTCGATTCGGGACGCAACTAGCGACGATAAACACACACAATTGATTTCGACAACGAGAGTCATTGCATTTAATTAATATATCAGAATGACAGTGTGTGTTGTCAATTTGGATTAATATTCGTAAAAATAACTACTTTGAGCAAGATTATTCTCCATTTCTATTTGTTTTCACATCACTTTAACATTTCACAAGGGAACTACTACTGAGTAATTAGTAAAGAAAATGTGAAATATCAAAAGAAAACAAAAATGACCCACAAGCATGATTGACGTCAAATTGTCTAGTGTGAACAAGTCACTTGTGAAAATAATTAATATATTAATACATATATATTTCCAGATTTCCCATTATACACAACGACACAGACATGTACCACGTAATAGTCTACCTATAGTTTGCTTTTAGTTGATTTACCTTTTAGCGATATCTCCTCGAGGACTTCGACGATTAGTTTCCCGTTAACGAATGCGCCAGGAAGATAGACAACGTTGGTGTTTCCTGTGTCCGCTGCCAATTCGATCGCATACTTTCCTAGTTTGCCCATGTCGATTCAGTTATTGACCAACACGAGTGAATTATCAAATCCTGGCAATATACCATAGTTAATAACAGTTACACACACGCTATCACTTAGGTTATTATTTAAAGAATCCATTTGACTCCTTATTTTCTATACAGAAATACAGCGTAGGAAACGTAGTACACCACAACAAAGCACACCCAATGGTTGGTGCAATGCAATCGATGGTCGTATTGTTAAGAGATGATTTTTATCGACAACGCTTGCGTTATTTTCATTCATGCAGCTTCAGTTTCCATAGTCCGCGTTTGCATTATAAACAAACACTGGGTACAGTACGTTATTCCGATGGTTCAATAGTCCGAGGGTTCAATAGTCCGAGGGTTCAGTATAGTCCGATGATTCGATAGTCCGAGGGTTCAATAGTCCGAGGGTTCCATAGTCCGAGGGTTCCATAGTCCGAGGGTTCCATAGTCCGAGGGTTCGATATACTAGTCGGCCATACACATACAGGCCCCAAACATGCAGCTATTTGCACAGGTCCCCAGAAAAAAATGACTCCAGCCCAATAGTACTTAATTAATCCTATAGAAAGGTATCTGAGGGCCTAATTTTTTATCACTTTTACAAAGTCTACAATCAGGTTCAAACTACACAAAAACTATTTTTGTTACATAACTTCCTCTTATATAGGTTGAAATATATTGTATTACTCTTCAATTTGATGTATCCCTTGTAAAAATTGGTTACGAAAAACTCCGGTTATGAGCACAGGTCTGACGCAAACCGGCCATAACATTTCACTCGTTCGAGATGCGGAGGTGTCCGCTAAACTGGGTCAAAGGGTTGGATTTTTACACCGACTTGCCCTTCAAAAACACACTCAACGGCAAGTAGAATGTATATTATACATCATTGGATGCGGAAATGTTTACTGCCCAATCCAAACTAACCAGGCCACATGATGGCATCGTATCTCTCGTATTTATTGAACAAATCAGTTTAACCCGGAAGCAAATTAAAATTTTCCAAAACCAGCCATTCCTGTGCCAATGGCTATTATACATATGTGAATTTATAGGGGAGGTGTTTGATGTATTTATTATGCTAAAAAGCACACAAATCTATTGACCAATTAGAGCCCAGTGTCTCCCAAAAGATCCTCACCACATCCGTTTAGGGGCGGTCCGAGCCTTAAACCGTTGTAACATTAAGCGATAGCGCGCTTTTTCGCAGAATAACGCCCTATACCTCTTCAGAACTAACTCCAATGGAATAAACGTGTTCAAAAACAAAATCACTTGAAACCTTACACCACATCATTAATTCTTCTTTTCGTGGAAATTTCTATATAGATCTATAAAATGTGGAAGAAATCGGCGACAAATTAATATTGTTATTAATTAATGTCCTTGCCTTCAACTCCCCATTCCTGGTCTCTACTTGGTCATCTTTATCCATACTATTACAATCATGGGTATCTATTATATATTTTGGAAGATCTGTGTGTGTGTGTGTTCGCGATGGACTCGAACACGGCTGGACCGATTTCGACCAAACTTGGTACGGACACGTAATTCGACCCGGGAACGAACATGTGCCCGTCCATTTGTCCGTGCGGCGTCACCTTGACCTTCAAAACTCATATATCGGGATCCGCAGTGCTATCACGCCGGATTTAGCACTGCGATGCAGGGAGGATAACTCTATATTCATACGTCGACGAACGTAAGCGTTTTGCAGGCAATTGCGCATCGTGTATTTTTCCCAAAATTATAACATTTACAATATATATTGTCAATTTGCAGGCTATTAAAAATCGTGCATCTATCCCAAAATATATCATTTATTACAATTTCTGATATATAAATTTTGTTACTTAGGTCTATTGTCGATAGATTTATTTTTTGTATATTCACACCACGCATAGGCTCAAGCTGTTTACATTTAGCCCGCGGGTCTGGAATCTCATCCAAGAATCCATTTAGCTGAAATAATACTTCGTTGTTGCGAAATGGAATCTACCGGTGGCCCCAAACCGTCAATGCCAACAACATCGACATTGTTCAACTTTGACGGCGAGAAAATAATTAGTTAAAATTTACTACACAATGCTAATTTATCTTTACGTTGAAGCTTGATAATTAACGAGGCGCGTTTATATACTTTAGTGGAAATCAAATCGGGTAAAACTGGCGGATTTTTACGGACGAAATTTGATACATAGGGTATCTCGGTATCCGCTGGGCCGATTTCCCGGTATCCGCTGGGCCAATTTCCACCATTTTTGGGGTGTTGGTGTTGGTAAACTGCCAGACGGATTTTGACGAAATTTGATACTTTGTGGTAATTGTTTCCAGGGAGTGTTTTGGACGGGTCAAATCGTGACCCCACCTGACCTTAACCTTCAAAATGGTCAATTCAATGTCAAAGCCCGGACGAAGTCGGGTCACCTTCTAGTATAATATATGACTTGAGCGCTTTACCATTTCTGACTATGGTTTTCTTGTAAATGCCTGTGGGGTTCGTTTGAGCTATTTTGTCAGCAACAGAAGCGAAACGGTGGATACAACAATATATAAGAAAATAAAGTGGTGTGATGTTTTTTATGGAATTATTGAAATTTGTTTTCATATTTCCAAATATTAAAAGGAAAACACTTAGCATTAATATGCACACACACTGTGTTTAACCACTTCTATGTTATGTCCGAGGCATCAATATACACTCCTATGTTATCAAAATGTTAGTTGTGTGCTGAAAATTGAGAGTAACCATTTGCAACAACTGTTACAGTCAAGAACCAGTCCCAATTAATGCACATGTTGGTATTCAGGTCATTCACTCAAGCAGGGAGAAATGAACTGCAAATAGGCCAAATTATTAGATAGCTGTTCAGCTGGGGAATTGGCTATGGTAATATGACCTAATACCTTCTAAGCGAAAGGTTTATAACAGTCTTACAAAATAGATGCTTACAATGTTCCAGCACTCAACTAACATTCTGTTAACATTCCAGCAGTATTTCTCTCTAGTAAATAGTCAGTCGAGCCTTTTACTAGTCCATATCATGCACTTTTTATGGCAGTTATTCATTTCCAATCAATGTTTAGCTCAACTTGACAAAGTAAAGTTTTAGCGCTTGCCATGGGTTAGTCGACCCTCCGAACGCCAGTGTGTCCATCAATAATTTCCTTTAGCAAACCGTACAGGTCACATCTCTCATCCAATCGTCAACAAACTTCATATGAAACTTGGTAGGGTGACATCGATTGGAGCCTTCCATATGTTTAGAAATTCGTTAAAAAGATGGTTGCCAACAGCAATCTTGGATTTCAAATTTGAATACACAAGCACACCTTGCAGCCTGCATTTATTGGAGAATGGTTTTGGCAAGTTTGTGATCACCTTTAGATAGGTGTTATCGAATTTCTGATGAAAAACATGGCCGCCGGCAGCCATTTTGGATTTTATTTTTTGCATGACTAAATCCTTTGGCGAACCCTACATATCACATTCTTCATCTGATCGTCACTTAACTGCATATGGATCGTCTGGTGACAACTAGATTGGAGCCATCGAATGTGCCGTGGATTCAAGTGACATAGTGCATCCGCATTTACTTACACATGTGGGTCACACAAAGCTACATATTTCAGCCAATCAGCTTTATAGTCCACATATGTCAAGGTCACTAGAGGGGAAATGACATTTTATGGAACCAAAGTAGTATATATATATATCACAGTTTAAAGTGGCGTGTGCACCGTTATATATATTGTCCAAGAATAACTGTTTGAGTAACTTTTGTAGACATTATCCTCAAACCCCTCTGTGGAAAAATACCGAGCATCCTCAGAGATGACATGGACTTCATCCGTAAATTAACACGTGAAATAAAAGAGGGTAGATACTAGTGAGCTGCGATGTTACAAATTTATATTCATGCATCCCCCATTCACTTGGAAAGGACGCACTTAGATTTTGGACGAAGGAACATAATGACACACTGGACCATCGCTTCAGTGAGGATTTTATTCTAAACGTAGTGAACATCGTTTCAGAAAATAATAATTTTTTCTTATATATATGGCAGAGTCAGTATTACGGAGAGAAATTATCTGGAAACTTATGTTCCATGTTTCGAGACCACCTATCATATGTAGAAACCCGAACTTAGGGAGGCGTTACTGTGATGCTGAGCAGTTAATTGAATGATAAAGAATAAGGACATTCAAACAGTTTGAGATAATTATTTGTATTGTGTAGATAAAACTGATATCATTTAAAACATTTCTTCAATGAATGCGGGCTGCATTGTGTGTCGACCGATATGATCTGCTGATAAAGGCCCACTTAATTTCCGAATGCCGAGATCACATTATATATAACCTATTCCATTGTATATATCATATATGGGAGAGGAACTAATATATATATATTCTACCAGAATACGGAATAGCTATGGCGTAAGAGTGTCCACCAAGTGACAGAGAATCTCAAATTCACACCAAGATTTTCCCCGTTGTATACCCCAGAATGATTCATAGTTCAGGATATAGAGTTATTCCTCTTCCATTGAGATTAATAGATTAATCGACTGACAGTAGGATAATTTATTTACAATATACACATGAATAATACAATGACAGTAACATATAATAATATAAATGCTGCATATATTGTTGGGGGTTAGCCTAGCTCTATCGGGCTGAAACCTGATCGAAATTAGCACATATATAGATAGATTTATTTCTTATACCATACATCAATGCTTGAAAGAAAACATGTTTACATATGTATACATAATATCAGAGGCAGTGTTAGACGAATAAAGAAGATATCAATTCAATAAAGATATATTATTATGGTTGTAACCTATCAGGGGCAGGGTAAAACAGTCACTGGATAAGACCAATAAGGACCCCACACCATACTACCCTAAGGCATAACCGTGGGGAGGCATAGTATGCGGCATCACTCTGACCTCATCAAGTAGCTAGTCGACCATCCATAATCTTGACAAATTTACAGAGTCTCCTAACTATCGATGATGTTCTCGTGGAGAACAATTTTTTTTAGTTTCATTGGACTTGGGTAATTCCAGTATGACTTGTGCAACAGCATTTTCGCTCTGTTGATAATGATTGACAGTATAATATATAGTAAATTTCGTCACCTATTTGGCCGTTGTTACATAGTGTACATATTCGATCATCACGGGGCCGGGGGTGTACTATGCCACCTACCCTTTTCTATTGGCAATGAGTCGTTGCTTGTTCTGAATCGAGCTAGGGTAAATTTTATGTCATCACAAAACTCGGAGATGTAATATTTCTGATCAAAGTCCGGTTTTAATATCCTGTATATTTCTCCTCGACTGGAGCGTTTACACAATCCATGCCACTGTTCAATAGATTAATCAGTCAGTTTCTGTTTCGCCAGCGATATGGTTATATTTAAATCTATGGCGGGATTCTGTCCGATCCACAAATACGACAATCCACAATCATTTAAAATGCTCTTCACTTTTCTCAGCCGAGGTGTGTACAATCCGTCAGTTTCGGATATCATGAGGGCAGTTTGATACAGTTTTTGGGCGAGACAATTAACTGATCCGCTCAAAAGCTTGATCAAATAGCTAATTATCCTCACCGTAATGGTGACACCGAGGGAGTATCGTCCCAATTCACCGTGTACCATGAAGCTGGGAGTGGTGGATCTCAAGACAGTATAGAAACATTTTGCAAAATTTCAAATGCATCCTTTCTATGATGGAGTTGTCTCCAACTCCCCATATTTCTGAACCATAAATCAGAATGCGTAAAACCATAGTGTCAAATAATCGCAAATGCGCATTGATCGATAGTCCGATTCTGAATACTTCATACATTGAATGAGTAGCCTTTCTAACTGCAGCGCGATTAGCTTCTGTAAAGGACCCATTTCTGGAAAGAGATATACCCAAATAGTTGAATGAGCTAGCTACTTCTTAAATTAAGATTAATATTATTGAATGAAAGGCCAAGATGTTTGGGTTGTCGCCCCCGTGAGAAGTAAACTACATTGTTCGATTCGGCGAATAAAACGGTATCGTCAGCGTAAAAAATGACACACAATTTCAGATAACAGTCTATTTTTTTATCCATTTCATTAGAAACTGTTCCCATTCCCTCCACGTCCGCACCAAGAAATCGCTCAGGTCATTTATGTACAAGGAAAAAAGAAAAGGAGAGACATTGTCACCCTGTTTTAAACCAACCGCAGAAGGGAACGGCTCTGACTCTTGGCCATTTGACAATACTTTCGACTTAAAATTGTCATACATATTCACGATTACACGATATATTTTACCAGTGATTTGGTTTAATCTGAGTTTAAACCACATACCTTCTCTCCAAACTCTGTCAAAGGCTTTCTCGAAATCTATGAATGCACAGAACATCTTCTTGTTCTTATGTCTAGCAATTTCAAGTAAAGAATTAATTATAAAAATGTTGTCAACGGTCGAATGTTTTTTTCGAAATCCTGACTGATTTTCATGAATTACATTGAACATATGAGAAAATTGCGCGAGTCTCACATTCAAAATTGACGTAAATAGTTTCCCCAAACAACTCAGTAATGTTATACCCCTATAATTGCCTGGTTCCTGCTTGCTTTCTTTCTTTTTATATATTGGGATAATATAACCCACGAGCCATGAATCCGAGATACACCCTATATCGAGCACATAGTTAAAGAGTTTTATCAGTAACGGCATGAGTTTTCCCGCTGAAGCTTTTATGTATTCGTTGCGGATTCCGTCATCGGATGATGCTTTGTCTGGCTTTAAATGGCTTATACCGAACACACGCCGGTACCTTGACAATAACAACATGTTCACAGTTCATTACACCGAATAAGTTGATAGTACAATGTTTTTGGAGCTTCCTCTTTCAAATGGTATACAATATGATTTAGATTCAAAAGAAAGCCTTACCGTTTTAAACTTTCTAGTTATTAACCATTTTAGGGCACATTTTTTATATCGGACAAAAACACCGGCCGTTGCCATGGAAACACACATTTTGCATACTAAGCTACACTGTCCCATTGTGCCCCAGCACTAAGATAAACATCAGATTATAAGCTGTCAGATAAATGTTTATATAATTTGCCCACCAAAATGGTATCATTTTCGGTCCTGGCCCATGGACTAAATTGGCCGTTTTCTCATCGCGGCCAATATATCAATAGTGATGCCAGTTGACTACACTGTAATTTGAGGTTCAAATGAGCACTGCATGTCCCTTTTATTTACAATCACTCTTCGTTCGCTCAGGTATACAGCTGTTGTCCACTTGGAACATTGCATACCTCTGCATATGAAGGCAGAGGAGGGAGTCTTGCTGGTGGGAAGTTCTGTTGTAAACTGTTTGTCGTGGAAAATGACGTAGTTGTTGCTATAGGGACAGTTCCTATAACGACCGGAACATCAACTTGTTTCCTCAGGTGACAGCCAGATGGATTCATGTCAAGCTGCAAGATATAGAGTTTTAATACACGATCCTACCATTATTCCATTCAATAAACCCATTCAATAAATTGTGATATTAAACGTTCGTTTAATAACAGGAAATAATGCCAGGTGACCTTTGATTTCTGGTTTTTCGTCTGATTACATTCCGTACGCTACGTCTCAAAAATACTATGGCTTCCAATATTTTCCAACAAAAACTATAATGAATGATGAGTTTGAAACGTTATGTAATTAATTATACGCCATTAAGTACGCCAAAAAGTCTTATTTGTCTGGGAATATTTCTTCACGCGGGCAAACAACGCATATAGTTACGTGAAACGTCATCGCATGCCTTATAGAAGCCGATGATAGTTTCGCGTCCCATTTGTTGATTTAAGTATGTATTTTCGAGGGTTTGAATCATGTAATAAATAGAATCTACAATTCGTCCCCAGTTTATAGAGGAACTTACAAAACTCGTACAGTAAATTAGGTCTGAACCTCGCCAAAGGCTCGGTCCAAACCTAATTTACTGGACTCGTTTTGTAAATTCCGCTATTAACTGGGGACGAGTTGTAGATCCTCTCTATATATCTATATTCAATTGAATTCCTATTAACGATTGTGTTACCACTTAATGATGTCCTTTCCGATTCGACACCATAAAACCACCAACAATATATATACAAGCAAACAATTATGTCGGACAATATGCACACATTCAATGGAGGTTTTGGTGAGCAGGCATCGACATTAAAAAGAGGAAGTTTTAACACTTTTTGAATTTTTATCAGCCAAGTAAACATTCCAATGATAGGCTCTTATAAAGAGCGTCCTTGCTAATCTCGTCGATCAAAAACAGTAGACAATAAAGAGCGTTCTTAAATAAACTTTTGTAATATTTTTCTATGGCTTTGTTTTGTTTACTCATAATCAATAATCTGATGTTCAGTAATGCCTTAAATAATCGACTCCTTGACCACAGCAGAAATATGGGTAATTTTTCAGGCTTGTTGCCATTCATCGCAAAGCTCTCACTCAAGGTATTGTACTTCCCATGATTCCCAGATTGTAGAACAATATTCGAGCTTAGGTCGCAGACATGCTTTGTATGCTAGCTCCTATGTTATGTGATTCAGTCCGTGTTGATGAATCTAAGTGAGGCATTAGCTTTGTTTGTGGTAGTGTGTTTATGTGTGTCCCACAACATGTCTAATTTTGAGATAGTAATTCCTAGCTCATTTGTGCTTTCTGTGCTCTTTAGTTTCTGATTGTGTATCGTGGATATTGTGTTCTTGTATCCAGTGTGTGTGGATATTTAAATTTCATCTGCCACTAATATTTACACTTTCCAAGATATTGAAGGTCCTGCTGAAGGGTATTGGACTACATGTATTGTGGAGATGATGTGCAGTAGATCATGGTATCATCTGCAAATATGCGAGAATGGCATGGCAGAGAAAGTGGGAGGTCGTTCATATAAATGATAACGAGACAATGTCCAAGGAAATAACCTTGTGCAACCACGATATTAACGGGGAGAGATGAATTTTTATACTTATTACTTATACATGTAGATGATTTTGTTGTGTATTTTCGCGATGCCCGTGTCTTACGAATGGTTGTATGTAATGTCAAGTAATACCCTGAAAACCAATACAATCGATCATAATAGAGAAATCGTTTTATTAACTGCTGCTTTTGGGACACGGAAACATGTACGATCTTTATCAGATACGATCATTGGAATTTTGACCCCCCCCCTGACAAATTAAAAACGTGTTGAAAATTCCTCTTTTGAACGTCGATATATATGATAACTGGTAATCAAAACATAATTTTATTGGGCTCATGTGTACGATATATTTATTGTTTGGTATAAAACGTATCATTTGCAGTTGTATGGTGTCAAAATCGGACGGTGGATCTTTAACGTTTGTTTCACACATTTTCTAAAGCGATGTTGAATACATCATATATATAGCCATAAAGTTGATATCAGCATTCGACATTAGTTATTTAGTATATACTCTATGTTGACATATATTCATAACGTTAATAGTATAAAGTGGTTGCATTTGAATAAGCGTTCCTAGAAGTTTACTAACGGTTGGTTATCATGCAGTGACGATCTATGTGAACAGCCCCTCGCGATTCAAACACCGAGGACGGGTTCATGATCATAGTGACGTCATGAACACTTTGGGGTGTCGTTACCAGATAGGATCTGATAATCCAAACCTACATTTAATAATGGTTTTCCCGGCTTGTTATTTTTCTGTTCTATATATAAGTGTTAGAATCGTCGAGTTAACATGCGCACCGCGTCTTAGTTGTCTCTCTTTCGAGGATTCCAATTTACCAAGTGATGGTTCACAGGCCTGTGTGCGACCTTTCTGACGTACAATTGTAGTATATATAATGAAAGTGTCAATGACACTGAAGCTCAACTTGGAAATGGGTTCATGCCATATATTAAAGTCCATAGAACGACAGGGAACTCGGAAAGTTAATATGCTTATGTTACTAGAGGTTACCCTAAAGATGCATAAACAGTTTGGGGTTAATCTGATGAAAAAGTGCAAAATGATGGAGTAATACCACTAGAAAATGTGAAATCTGAGATGGCCGCCATCTAAGGCCACCCAGAAGATCCATATGACATTTGGTGATGATCAGATGGCGGCCATGTTTTTCAATGAAATACGGACAATTTGATGGCACCCATCTAGAGGTCACCCTGAAGATCCGTGTGATTTTTTAGAAATGCTCGGTTGAGGGAGGTACCCTCTTGTGTGCGCAAAAGGATTTAGTCATACAAAGATCGATGTAAAATCTAGGATGGCCGCTGGTGGTATTTTTTTTTAATCGTAAACATTTGAGGGCTCCCATCCAGAAGTCACCGCGATGATCCATATGAAGTTCGGTGATGATCGGATCAGGGATGTGGTCTGTAGCGTGTGCCAAAGTATTTAGTCACGCTAGGAGTAAAATCGAAGATAGCTGCCGGCGGCCATGTTTTTCATAAAAATTTTCAAATTCGATAGCTCCCATCTATCTAGAGGTGATTCCTAAACATGCCTGTAAATTTTCAAAACAATTATTCAATAAATACGTGTTGCAGGGTGTGCCGATGGATTCAAATTTGAAATCCAAGATGAGTACTGGCGGAAAACATCAATGGCTCCCATCTAGATGTCACCCTGAACATCCGTATGAAGTTTGGGGACGATCGGATGAGAGATGTGACCTGCAGGGTGTGCTAACTTAAATTATTCACGGACGGACGCACGAACGCACGGACGACGGTCGCCAACCCATGACAATAGCTCAAACTTGACTTTATCAAGTTGAGATAAAAACGATAATGAAAACAAAATAAGAAAACAGATAACAAAAACAAAGAAACAAAAACAAAACAATCGAAGAAACCAATGTATTAACAAGGAAACCGAGATCGTTGCTAGACATCCACTGGTATTGTTCAATGGATACTTATAGTTTGCTATCACTTTTTGTCAAATTGGACAACAAAGGAATCTAAATAGCAACTATCACAGTCCCTGGTTCAAACAATTTATTATAAATCGACTACGAAATGTTCATTTCCAACTAGAAAATTGTGAATTAACTACATATTTGCAGGGTGCGTCAACACATTTTACAGACACGTATATAGGCCGGGGTGGCGGGTGGTCTACAAAACAAATTTTTACTTAGCTAAAAAAACATATCACTCAAGCTTTTTACGTCAAAATCAAATTTGGCTCACAGAAGAATATAACGGGATATTATCTTTGTATATAGCATATATAGTCATGTAGTAGCTCGGTCTGTCTTCAGAATCCATTATATAGGACCCATCAACTGGAGGCATATAATGAATGCACTACTATACCGGTGTGTATGTGCATGTGACTGATACAAGCCAAAATCGAGACCACTCAACCATTTAACAATTTAATTCTCCATATAGGAGACCGTAAAACACACACCATGCTGTCCACAAGCCCTGCATAATTTAAATGGATTACTGATACACACACTGGTATAACTATAGTACATTATATAGTATCATGATGGTTATCAGGGGTGTACAAGAAAACCATAGTCAGAAATGGTAATATAATTATACTATAAAGTAGCTTTCAAATTTTATGTGGGAAATTTGCATACTTCCATATTTCAAATTTTCCCGTTTCTCGTGTTATACATTACATTCTTCAAACTGTCTTCTTTATTACACAAGCTGATGGGCCAGACTTCGTCCGGGCTGTTTCCCATCAGATTTCCGGAGAAAGGCGCGATTTGACCTTGAATTGACTATTTCGAAAGTCAAGGTCAGGTCAGGGTCATGATTTGACCCGTCCAAAACACTCCCCCGACAAAAGTACCCATAGGTATCAAATTTCGTCGAAATCCATCCGTTTTACCAGATTTGACCTTTGATTGACTACATTGAAGGTCAAGGTCACTCCGATGTCAAGATTTGACCCATTCAAAACACTCCCCGGACAAAAGTATCCCTAGGTATCAAATGTCGCCGAAATTCGTCCGTTTTACCCAAATTG
Organism: Siphonodentalium dalli; assembly: GCA_032622095.1. Lineage (NCBI taxonomy): Eukaryota > Metazoa > Mollusca > Scaphopoda > Gadilida > Siphonodentaliidae > Siphonodentalium > Siphonodentalium dalli. The sequence continues at coordinate 183,967,802 of CP136063.1, forward strand.
AAGTTGCATTGACAATTTTAAAGGTCAAGGTCAGGTCGGGGTCACGACCCGTCCAAACACTTCCCGGACACAAATACCACTATGTATAAAATTACGTTGAAATCTATGGAAAGTCGAAGAGGACATGTTAGTTGCTAATTGCTAGATATACGACGCACGACTTGTCGCGGTTTTTTTAAATGTGTTTCAAACTAGGAGATAGAAGTATTCTGCGTTTCAAATGGTGATGAATTAGAGTATTTTATTCAAATTTTATGGCATAAATTGTTATTAAAACCGTATATACTATAACAAAAATGAACGACTCCAAAATTAAGTGGGCCTTTAAACAAAGTCACAATTGCAGTTAGGCTCATCTCATACTCGTCTATTCAGCGATATCCTGCTGCGCAGTTTGTTATAGCCTCCAGCATTCATTGAGCGTTATAGCCCCACTGTAATAATTCGCCTTTAGCAGGCGTACACTTGTTTCAGATTATTGAGATATTAGGTCACACCACAGGAGCTTGGAATTTGGTCAAAACCCCTCTTTTATTGGCGGAACCACCACCCGGGACCAAAGGTCACGGAAGGAACGAAACAGAAAATTGTTGCCACCTATTTTGAACTCAACTGTATTCCTACAAAAAATATATTTTCACTAAAAACTTTTGGTACCTCTTACACCTTAGATGCAAATCTACAACATTCCATAGGTATATTTTTCCAGTTCTTCGAAAACCTCACTTTATTTCGGTAATGTATTGTAAATTCACCAACGAACACAAATTCTGCGACACCTACATCACCCGTTCTAGAATCTGAGTAGCGGAACTGGTACCTAAATATGCGGAAACTTTAAAACTATGATCCGGAGACGGATAGCATGAAAGTACCGTTTATAATTTCGAACATAGCTGCTGATTACATGTTTATTACATGACCGTACCGATGCACTGATCATCATGAACTTTTTATGGATGATATAACATTGGCGTCTAGATGGGAACGAATTATTTTGGGCTCATTTGCATAAAAACATGGCCACTGGCAGCCATCGTGGATTTAAGTGATAATACTTGATAAATCTTAGTCAATAACACAGCCTAGAGCCTGTGTCGATGCTCCTATATCATCACGAAATTGTCCATCGATCATGACATTGATATATAGACGACACCGAGTCATTTTGGGCTTATTTGCATGAAAAAAACGGCCGCCAACAGTCAACTTGGATTTCAAAATTGCATCATTTAGCACCGTGGGCAAGAGGTCGCAGTGTTGGTCCGATCATAATTAAATTTGTCACGGAGGTTGACATTGACATATAGATGGGAACGAGTCATTTTGCTGTGAATTCTCAAAGAAACATGGCCGCCGTCGGATTTCAGCGACAACACCGCATATATAATTAAATCAATAACACTGCCTAGAGAGGCTAGGCCTATATGTCGATGAACCGATCATCGTTAAATTGTGCATGGGTCATGACATTGGTATCAAAATGAGAACGAATCATTGCTAGAGACTGTAACATTGGTGCGATCGTCGTGTAATTAGTCATAGAAACATGGCCGCCGTCGGATTTCAGCCACTCGTTTCATCGACCATGAAAGTTACGCCGATGGGGTCATTGTCACAAGACTCCGGTCAGTGACGGTCACATTCGTAGCCAGTGTAACCAGCTTATTTCACCGGCGATCACAGTCAGCTTTTCTAATTCGTGGTTTATATTGCCCGAAATATGACGTCATCACGTTCGTGACTAAAATGTCGACGTCATGCTCCAAAACTGACTTCGTTTATCAACTTATATTGGAATATAATTCGAGCATTCCAACGACATTGATCCGAAACATCAGGTTATAAATGAACTTATATCAAAACTAAATTCAAGTTGTTTTCATCCATCAACTCAGAAAAATTAGATTAACCTGATCGTGTCCATTGAGGCTCGCCTGAATATGAAAAGCTGGCTACAAATGTGATCGCCATAGAAAAGCTGGCTACATTTGTGATCGATTAAAAAACCTGGCTACGAATGTGATCGGATCGCGGAGCCTTGTGACAATGACCCCATCATCGAAAGTTACATTAAGTAATGTTTTTAATATTTTTTTGGTATTTTTGATTTTGAGAAAAACAATGCCGATGGTGGCTAGCTGTCTTGAATTTAAAATTTGAATTTCCAATTCATGAGCACAGGCTATATAATCATATGCATAAAGCCATTCTTTGAGAGTTTTGGTGCTGATTCGTTACGACACACGAGTGGCGTATACTATTTATAGATCCTGGTACCGGTACAGTTGACAATACTTATAGTTGCTTATTAAATAAAATTTATGTTAGCGAGTTTATCACTAACTCAAATTTATAAACTAGTTATTCGGTAAACCAGTTTGTATTATATACAACTTGCAAACGCACAAATAAAACGTATACTGTGAAGAATACGCAGGTTAATTTTGTGCTCTTACATTAAAGAATCTTATTACATTTTGTTACTGTATTTGGAATATTAATGGCGAGTTTTTGTACCCTACATTGACAAATTTGAATTACGCGAAACTAAACACTCGTTCTATATATGCATGGCCAATATCGTTACCTAACTCAAGAAAAATGTCTTCTCTCATCAACTAAGACATATATTTGTTCGTCAGAACTAGTAAAAAACAGCAATTGATGTGGAAATAATTAAGATATTCTGGCAACGAATCTGCACCAAAACGCACAAAGGAATCGCTTCATGCATAGGCATATATACCAGGCCTCCCCGTGAGTCTATGTATCTTTTTCTTCTACTTCGTGATATTCGACCAGTAATCAGTTGGTTGATTACTATTACTATTATATGATGGATATTTTAGGCCTATACTACGGAGCGCGACACAAGCTCCTATGAGAGAGAGAGAGAGAGGGAGCTAGAGAGTTTTGGTCCCCTTATGACCAATCATTGCAACCAGTAGCATTACAAAGTCAAGTAGTACATATAGGCCTACCTGTACATAACGAACATAAAACAAGAAGAAAAAAACAATACCAGGTGGTCGTGCCATAAATAGAAATAAATTAAATATGAAATATATGTACAAATTACCATTCAGTCAAATGAAGAATATCTTCGTGGGTAGTCGTCATTTTCATGAGATGATAACAGCACACAGAAAAATACAGAAATTTTCAGGAAAATGCACAAAACATCAGGATTAGATCTTCAAAAACGAGCATAGTATGACGCAAACATAAACAGATTTAAGTTTTCTGGCGCCTAAGTTCGAAAACCGCACGCACTTTCAAATATTTTTGAATTTCGCGGGCTTTAAATTTAGGTTTCGATTTTATTTCGTTCCGACTTTGTTATTTCGGAAAAATGGTTTTGTACCATTTGTCATTCAGATTCTAGAACGGGTGATGTAGGTGTCGCAGATTTGTGTTCGTTGGTGAATTTACAATACATTACCGAAATAAAGTGAGGTTTTCGAAGAACGGGAAAAATATACCTATGGAATGTTGTAGATTGGCATCCAAGGTGTAAGAGGTACCAAAAGTTTTTAGTGAAAATATATTTTTTGTATGAATACAGTTGAGTTCAAAATAGGTGGCAACAATTTTCTGTTTCGTTCCTTCCGTGACCTTTGGTCCCGGGTGGTGGTTCCGCCAATAAAAGAGGGGTTTTGACCAAATTCCAAGCTCCTGTGGTCACACGTAATGACATTAAATCGCAGGGAACATAGCAATTGTGTGGGTTGCTTGGCGTGAATATGTAATGAGAAATAAGGTCATACGTAATGACATTTAACTCAAGAAAACCCGCGAAAACAAAACAAAATCACATTTAATGTTTTAAGTTATTTCCTTCATAAAAAGAATCTTCGTGATAATGAACCCTCTCAATACTTTAGAAACTGAATTAACCTTAAAATAACAAAAACCATTAGAATAGAGAACCTTCGGAATAACGAACCTTCGGATTGGTGAACCTTCGGAATAGCGAACATTCAGAGAAATTTTGGAATAGTGTACCTTCGGGATATTGAACCTTCGGACTAGAGCAATGCCCCCCAATATTCATATTTTATGTCCCGAGTTCAAAGGTATGGGCCCATAAAATTCTAAATTTGGCCCTTAAAATATTGAACCCCAAATTGGAGCCCGCACAGAACAGCACTTATGTCAACTGTACCTGTGTCATGTCCCAATGCTGGATGGTCCATATAGACCACAACATTCATATTATATGCCAAGAATTCAAAGGTATGGGCCCACGTAATCACATTAAATCTCAAGAAAACCCGCGAACACAAAACAAAATCACATTTAATGTTCTAAGTTGTTTCCTCCTGTATCTGTATCGGTGTGCGCGCAGGATCAGTTCGGATGTGAGCACACACTCCATAAAATGAATCTTCGTGATAATGAACCCTCTCAATACTTTAGAATATAGAATTAACCTAAAAATAAAAAAGAACTTCGGAATGGAGAACCTTCGGAATAGGAACCTTCGGAATAGTGAACCTTCGAAATAGCAAGTATTCAGAATAGAGAACCTTCGGAATAGTGGACCTTCGGGATAGCGAACCTTCATAATAGAAACATGTCTCCACAATTTCACCGGTGACGTGAACACATGTGCTAATCTTTGTTGGACTATCGTCACTATCGGAACGGTTTATCTCAAGTACGAAATACCTAACCATAATACATTCGCCCAGAGGATTATCGATCGTCCGCTCAAACATAGGAAACTCTACACCAGTGTACACCCACTGGCGTGGCGGTAAGAAAGCGGGTAACAGAATGCTGGTATAGTCTGTTACCAGCTACAAGAGCCTGGCAAACATTTCAGACAGCATTATTACACATTTAGTTGTTCGATCAGTTTCACCGAAATTATCTCATACTTGACCTTTATAATGGGTATTAGTATAGTGTGGGTACACGAAATCCTGTATAGTAACAAGAGCATCGCTGGGGCGTGGCTATTAAAACGTCCGCGCGTTACATGTAGTTAACTTGCAAATCAGGTGAATTAAGTTGAAAAAGGGGCCGAAACTCATTTAAACATAATTGGACAAAACATATATTTGAACTTAGCTTGTATATTTTAGGTTGAGAAACACAAATAATAATTTTAGTTATGATTAAATAATCCAATCAGAGTTATTAGTCGCAAACAAAATTATTATGAAATCATTATATAAGTTCAAAAATGGCCGTCATTTATGCAAAATAATTTGACGGAACCAATATTCGAACTGTAATATTGACTGAAAAATACACATGCCAACTTTGGTTCATGTACTAACGTCGAAAGTGTGATGTCTCGTGGAATATCATATACATGAGATTAAATGTACTCACCCGAACGACGTATGTTATATTAATATAATTGCAATGAAGAAGGTCGGACGGTGTCGTGTTGGGAATCTCTATTCGCTCTCGATAAAAATTCGCTTCTCTGCTGGGAGCGAGGTCCGCTTTGCTTATAACCACAAGATCGTCTGTTCTCGTAGTTGAATGGCCGCCGTGAGAGAGGAATGTTTTTATCTGGAATGAATCTTCGAATCCACTAATCTGAATATAAATTCGTGTTGACGCGTGGTTTGTGACAACTTAATCTCATGCCGATACTATAATCTTCTAAGAAACATAATACAAAGTAATTATATTTAAAAGTAAATAAAGATATTAAATATAAAACTATAAACTATCAACCTACCCCCCCCCCCCCCACCAGTATATTCTTAACTGAGTCAACATTTCAATTTCGATCCAACTATCCAACTCTATGTACATTACGTTACATGATATACACAATATACGGTTAGAAATAAGCCACCACCCGATAGAGGAGCATTCTTTGACGTTTTCAAAAATGGTATAGTTTAGCGTGTATCGGTTGGAAACGGCTTAACACGTGCAACGCCAAGCGTGGCATATTCCCCGACGCTTAGTTTACACATCGGAGTGGCGACAATGCTAAATGTTTGCATGTAATGTTCATATATTTGTATTTTCCAAAGTCCAAAAGGTCGGTAACTCTGGTGAAAATCAATGGATAGAACCTATTGCACGGAAGTATCCTTTTGTTCCATCGTGTTGGCCTATCATGCACAATACCAAAATCCGGGACGTAGCTAGATGGTCCTCGTTGTTGGGTGTCCAACATGGAATCTCCAACTGCACACCCGTCATTGAAGCAGACCGAATTTTCCAAGAAATGTCACGTGCACCGTTGGAATTTTTCCACTGATGCCCCATTGTAACTGGTAGCCATTGCAATGTCAAAATGCCATTACGGGAGCGACCATTCAATTAATAAATATCTCTTGTCTCGAATTTTCGATTAATGTTATGCAGTTGTAATCGGAAAGTTTGCAAACAAATTATATAAAACTTTTCGGTCATAACTTATCGCCTTAATCGAAACAATAGTTATTTCTTAAAATTGAATCCGTCGTTAGCAGAATAACCATGCACAATATATAAGTAGAAGATAGAAATAAAACGAGCTTAGATTATTTCCGAATAATGAAGACAAAATTCAATACATTAAAAATATTTTAAAATCCAACAAGAGCCGTAAACCGGATAATATTGAATGAACTAAACCCGCAGTAAACCATAGCTGGACAGTCACTATGGACATCGCAACCCGATAATGGATACCTCCTGAGTTAAACAAGGTCAAAAGGTCGTATACGCCCAGTCAAACGGACGGAATACTCGACTATATATACCCGACTATACTTTATACCAATATTAATGCTCTTACCATTGATAACACAATTCTCAGTTGAACGTTGTGTCGGGATCTGTTGTTCACCTCGGCATTCACCGTGATTGTCTCCCCTGCAACATAACCAGTCTTTTCGAGAACATCAATCTTTCCCTTTATGGGTCCCGATTTGCAGCAGCAACAACACGTATATTTGTCGACTTCGGTCTGCCCGCTTCTCTGAATAAATAACACAACGATCGTTTGTTCTTAAGTGTACATGACTCAATCGGTCATACACTGTAATGTCAATGCAAATTGCAAGTAGGGATAAGGTATATGTAGATAATTAACAGAAATAAATCAATCTATAGGCCATACAAAATATTCCTGCTCTTTGCATTTTTGTTGGTGTAAACAATCTTTAATTATGATCATATCCGACAGAGATTAACATGAAACGCGCAAATGTTTACGTAGGTCTGACTCTGATTTCTGTAGGTGATTGACGTGCGGACGTGAAGTTTAATTTGGAGATAAACGTACTCTGCTGAGTTGAATATTCGGAGAATCTGAGCATGGAAACAGTTTGTGAACGAGCCGGCTTGCCGACGAGTTCATAAACCATTTTCATGCTCGAATACCCGAATATCCAACGACACAGGGTACGCTCCGTAGCTATTCAATCCACCAAAACATAAACTGCAATGGGGGCGCTTTTTATCGACTGTAGATGCTATGAAGTGGGATATCCTATTTTCGGTGATCAAATCTCTGGTACGCCCCAGGGGGTTACTCAGAACATGCAGCGCCGGTACAACTTCATGATAACCGTATATATAGTTAGTGTCGTTTTGGGTAACTCGATTACGTGACTCCCGACAGAGCGGTAACGTATTTTACACGCGTTGTCACTGACACCGTGCTCCATTCATAACGTGTTCTGCAATCAGTGGCCGATGCTGGTGAATCGAAAACTGAACGTAGCAGCTCTCGGCCAATCAGAATACATACATTATATACATATAATAGAAATTGGGGCACAAGTTATACAAATTACAAGCTGTCCCTCGCCTAATACATTCATTAAGACGGGCGATCAATTGGAATAGAAAATAAAGTTATACTATTCACGAATGTTGAATCAAAATTCCTGTACTAATAAATACTCGTCGTTGAGTTAGTTTCACCAATAAATATAGGAATCCTTCTCCGCTTGTATTATCGTTTACTCTCCATGCCTGTCATCTGTTCATATATCACACACATCCCACCAGACGGGGAATACGCAATTATACTGCACAATAGTTTAACTGAAGGGACAATTCATTTAGTAAATAAATGGTTAACGTTCTTCAACTTAAACCTCGCAGTTTACCTCTATGCCGGGTTTCCCACATGTGTTCAGATCCAACTGTGCCGATACGTCAAAAAACTTCACAGTTGTGTTGTCCAGTCTCCACGGTCTGTTTATTTTAGCTTTCATTCTATAGAAGATGTTCCCTACATAACTTTTGAATGATGAAGGTATATCCCGAGGGAGCTGGAAACTGAATGGGAACTGATGGCATCCCGGACCTAGTGTCTTGTCTCCAGAAGGCGGTGTATCTGCGTGAAACATAACGTGACCGGTGTACACATGGTGTATGGGGTGCGCGAAAAATAGTACTGCGCGAATTTAAATACAAGTAAGGTACATTCTCTTCAATCTCACTACCAATGGTAATTTTGTTAACGCGGTGTTATAACCAATCAGATCGCTCGTTACAGCATGAGGTGTGGCAATCATCGATAGGCTATGTTGCTTAACGAGGGCAAATGAGATGTTAAGAATAATCAGATATGTCTTGTTTGAGCATTGATGGTAATGCATTTTCCCAAAAAAATTAATCTTTCATTGACAAAGCTGCAGTTGCAAACCAGTTGATTCGTTAAAATCTATAGAACACTTAACTAGAGGAAACAAGTTTTTATTTTGTCCGACAAGATACCTTTCGTGAAAATTTGGCAGACTTCCCCCAAAATAGCTTTTCTTGGTTTCCAAGAAAAAAAAACATTTTTCCTATTAAAATGAATCTACTCAAACTGAGAAATATGTGGATTCGTGAACTAGATATCAATATCAGTTTTTGTGTGATTTTGAGCATTTAATTTAAACGGACATGGCTCATCCGAGCCACCAAATTCTGTCGTCGACGTAATTTCGAAGGAGGTATAACATATTAGGTTGACGAAATACACGAAATATTGATATACTGGTCTCTTCAAATAATATCCATGGTCACCGTCATATTCCGGTTGCTTTCAAATGTTCGCATAGAGGTGAAACAAAAGTTATTTTATATTACTATATCGAGAACAGGCTAACACGGAGCGCTATTTTCTGTACCATGCCGTGCAAATGGCTGTTTTTTGTTTGGAATTCAAACATCATGTTCAAAGTGGTATTTTTTATGACTTCAATGCGTCTTTTTGGGACATATAATGCTCGTAGAAAGATAGTTCAAGCATGCATCAACCTATTTCGATACCAGGAACAGCCTTATTTAATATTTTAGAAATATTGTTCTGTTCAAAAACATGCCAGCTCATGGATACATAATTTTAATTTCAACATGATAACTGTGATTTCAAAAACAAATTAAGTCACACGGAGTGCAATGCGATGAAATCAAATATTTGGAATGTCCCTTTGTAAAAAACTGAGATATTTGTGAGCATATCTGGACAAACTTCATGGTCACTTAAAGACACGGTTGGCCTTGGCGGTGGGTATCCTGTGAAAATATATCCACCCGTCAAAAACCGCCACAAACAGAAAGAACATCAAAATGTAGACAGACTTTGTCCGTATACAAATAAGAAATATCGCATCAACAGTATGTTATGGTCATATGTTTGACCATTGTTATGTAAACAACAGCATAAAAAGTTACTTTTCTGGTGTTTGTTTATATTATGATGGTAAACACAAAGAGCGTTCTTTGTGGGTGAATTCCTGATATGGAACGAATAAAGAGCGTTTATGCCATTTGTGTGTGATTAGCCAGCAGCATTGTGCTGTCTTCTGTAACACAATCAGGCTCTTGCTTGGGTAAAATATAGTAAATCTGTATGATAACATGCTGTTTATGCGATGGTCATGGTAAATATGAACTGAACTGTATGCGTTTTAATGTTTTTCTGTTTACGGTGTTTGGGACAAATATGAATATTTTCGACAATTAAGGCCGCACGTGCCTTTAAGCGCCATCTTACAAATCAGATATACTCAGTTCGGGCGAAAACTATTAGAATACCAATCGATTTCAATAATTTACACATTCGTTATAGCACCATTCTGTAAAATATTTCGTTCTTCAGATGACGAAATCTATGGTAACGTGTTATACACATGTATGATGTTGTATGCCATATACCAGACCATTATTCAATTCCAATTCCAGAACCAGTTTGTTTTATGTTAATGATATCCTTTTTGTGGCAATGTAATTGTAAAACATATTATAATTCAATCATTATGGGGATACGGCTTCTTGGAACTTGCCGTTACTTGTATCCCATCCCCATTGAAACCTAAAATTCAAATACAATTTGTGACTGATATACAAATGGTGGTACACCATACGTTAACACTTTAAAAATTCTATAATTAGATAAATTAAATATTTTTAATTTGATAGTGGACACCTTCTAACAAAGACCAAATATTTTGATACAATGTGTTCATGTGTGACTGATTAAACAAATTAAAAGGCAAATCATCGATACTGGTATTCGTTGGTCATTCGACAAGCTATAATCACCATTCAAAACTTGAATCTTCTCTTTCATATATTGTTCTTTCCCATAGTAGTTTCTTCTGTTCTTACCCGATCCCTCGCTCCAATGTACCAGACACCAGCCTTTCATGGACAAAGCGATCCCTGCAATTGGAATAAGTCCATAGTATACATGGAAGTAGCAAGACGTCCACAGTATACATGGATGTAGCGATAGGTCCACAGTATATATACATGAATGTCGCGAGAAGTTAACAGTATGGGTGAATGTAGCGGCGAGGAGTCCACAGTATACACGGATGTAGCTAGAAGTCAACAGTACACATGGATGTAGCGAGAGGTGCACAGTGTACATGGGTGCAGCGAGAAGTCCACATTATACATGTATGTAGCGAGATGTCCACATGGAGTATACATTGGTGTAGCGAGAAGTCCACAGTATACACTAATGTAGCGAGAAGTCCAAAGTATACATGGATGTAGCGAGAAGTCACAGTATACATTGATGTAGCGATAAGTCCACAGTATACATGGATGTAGCGAAAGGTGTACTAATTTACTTCAAACCAATGCTAATGCATCAGAACGATATATAATCTAGATGCCTATGATGATACGTCACGACGATTTCTCAATGTTTTCTTGGCGCGCTCGGTGAATTTTCGGATATTTATCATATTAGGATGCCATTTCGGTAAGTTTTGTTACTTTTATACATTTAATTAGCCTGACTGAATTTAGACTAGAGTCGAATGTGTCCATTAATATAATTTTCAATAAGCGTTTAGGTCTATAGATTAGATATTTAAACCCCCGATGTGTTAAAATTAAAATTCGAGGTGTTGGCATTTCGATCTTGTGGCCAAAAATTTATAACTCAGAAAAGATAGAAAATTCTCTTTTTATGCTTTCTTAAATTTCTGATTGCGAACATATGTAGGCCTACAGCGGGTCGTGTAAATCGACGACCTTAAAGTTAAAAGAACGTGGAGGAAATGTTAATGTATCGCCCTGATTTCCGTTCGCAACTTCGCAATTAGTTGATATTTTAAATAACATCACCATGTAAAACTGGGGACTTCGATGTGATATTAATTATACTCTACACTAACACTGGGGACCTCAACAAACTGCATGCAGAGTTGCAGCCCCACATCATGGGCCGCCCGAATGATTAATTATCCAGGCATTTTTTTATATTCCGGTTACGTTTCGTGACCGTAAAAAAGAAAATCAGTAAATTTTCCCTGACATATATTCACTGCCGAAGATGCAATGGAATTCGAAAAACTCTTGGATTTTTTTTAATCGCGATTATTTCTTCTTTCTGTTGTGGTTGTGTGCAGCTAATGGGTGTCTCATTTAATTTAGAACAATACTAGGTCAGTAGGTGTGTACACTCGAGTATTTATGCAATAAATTGAATAATAAATTCTGCTACAGAATTAAGTCCTTTCTGAAGTTTCTCAGTTTTTGTAGGTGTAGCCTAGTACTAGGCTACCAACTTCTTCTTCCTTGAAAAGCCACGGGGTGCATCCTGGTCATCGGGCCATAGGAGGTCATCGGGCCATCGAAATTATAAGTTGCAAATCGATAGTGGATAGACGAAGATAGCGCAATTTTCAGACCAATATTAGTCATTTACCTTTCGGCTTGCTTTACGGAGTCATGCATCAACGCTATTTATAGATACATAACATCACACTGAGCACATGTCGCACAGCACAGATTAATGCTGATGTATGGATGTGTCGATGATATAACTGATATAACGTTTGGCAAACAAATTCCTAGCTATAAAACACAGAGGCGGCCAGGCCTATGGAGCGAAATCTGATGCTCCCAGATAAATATCAGATTTTAAAACAGGAGCGTCAGGCAAAATCGGACTAGGTATAAATATATATTATTTAAATATGCATATTATGACCTTGGCAGTGTCACTACTTCCTTGTTTTATGTCAACACAGGGCTTCATTTAAGCAATGACCTTTCACAAAATCAAAGCATCTACACAACGTGATCTTTTGACTAAATGTAGTAACTTATCGTCGGCTTAGTGCTATCTTGTTCTAAGTCGGTAATCTGCATTTCTTGGTAAACGCGATTTGAAGTTTTGACTGCCTGGTTTGGGTATAAGGGCGCGCACCGTTGGTTCCATAATGTGGTGTTGTTGGGTCCGTGGTATTGAAAAGGTAATGTGTGCACAATTCCATGCGATATATGTCAGTAGTCTGCATAATATATTCCACAAAATGTGTTTGGAGATAGAACAATTTGCGACCGATTTCATCTACATTTAGTTGTTCGCGTTAATGCTATAATGTCCTATAAGCTGCCGACCAATCGAATTGTCTTATTCCACAAATGCACCCAATCGTTTTGCAACGTTTGCGTACACATCTCTGTTTTATTATAGCGATTATAAATGATCGAATATGTCGACATTCACGTCTCTGTATATTATTTATTTCTAAACGATTATACATTACATACATATGAGCAATAGTATTAGAGCAATGAAGCCGTCAATTTAGAGCCATACCGGTATATATACAGCACTATACATGAACTTAGAACATTATAGAATTAACGGTGTAAACTTGTGCTATATTTAGCTACTAAGTGCAGTTGTTTTGTGTATTGTCATTCGCTGTGTAGTTGTCACATGGTAGCGCTCGCCCTTTTCAATGGCTAAAATGACATAGGACATTATAGCATTACCGAAATGTGGGTTTTCGGTCTTGGAACAAGATTGCATGGCATCTCATTCAAATTTGGTGCACAATATTGCACCATGTCAAGTGTGCATAAGATGGCTAATCATATGACGACTCGACGAGTACCAATAACTCATTTTGCCGCCATTATGGACTTAGAAGTTAGAACAAGATTGCACTGAGCCGACGTTATGTGAAGAGATAATGCGCATAATTAAAGATGTATGTACAACATTAATTGTCAAAAATAGGTACGATACAGATATCTGAGCTATGCTACAGTTTGCAGAGCATTGGGATATTAATCGACAGAGGAAAGATATCAAGTTTTCATAACGCCCACATTGCACGCACCCACAGACTTTTCATGAATTCTTCAATATTTCAAGGGTCGACTTAAAAAAAACCCCACTTTTTCTCTGATTTCTTTTAAAAGGGGTGGCTTTCTTCAATGTTGACAATATACAATGGTCTACATCAAGGTTAAACCGTTTATAAAACTCATTTTGGCCAAAACTCTGTTATTTGAAGAAGTTCTCTAGCCACAAACTGACATTACACCTTTTATTAATAAGTTTCTTCGGTTTTCATTTCAAAGTTGTATTCTTTATTTGTTTGAAATGGTTACCTCGACTGGATTTTCAGGAAAGTCGATCCTGAAATCTGCCAGTCGACAAGTCGAGAAAACTCAATAAGATGCTTGGGATTCATAGTTTCATACAAAACATTGCATTGTGCACCTTTAAGAGATTGTGTATTTCAAGTATGTCAATGTATAATTTAGTTGATTGTGTAATACTTTGTATTAGTGCCCTGCGAATTGGTAATTCCATCCTCGAATCTCGAATCGAATCGGCTGCCCGATGTCGACATCGATATCGAATACGAATTGGGACAAAAAGTAAAAGTCGGGACAAAATCCGGAAAATGACAAACTTATTATCGTATTCACGTATATTTGGATGCCAATTTCGGACTTATTATCCATTATTATCTATTCTGTTTGTTTTATTTCAACGTATTGAACGTAACCAACCATATAGGCCTATCAATGCAATATTAATATATATTAATATATGTGCAAATCTCCCGACAAAATCGCATGTTACCCGATTAGAAAAATACCCAACACGGGCTGACAGCCGATTCTATGTCGATCCCGATTCAGTCAGATCGCCGATGTCGACATCGATTCGAAGCTTCGCAGGGCCCTACTTTGTATGAATAATTTGATTCTTCCGCTTTTTAGATTATCTTGACAAAGTCAAGCTAAGCTATTGTCATCGGTCGAGCGGAAGTCTGTCAGTCTGAGTCTGTCAACAATTTGTTCTGTTCAGGCTACCGGCTGCATTTCTCATCCAATCATCACCAAATTTTGTATTTATGTTCATCTCAATGCCTAAGTGATTAGCGTCCCCTTTTGGTTCCGTTCCAAAATGGCCGCCATTGAGCCATCTTTGGTTTCCTGTTCTTTGTATCACTATATTTGTTTTGTTCAGGTTGCATGCCAGATTTCTCATCCTATCATCACCAAATTTTGTATATTTGTTCATCTCAATGCCTAGGTGAGAACGTTTATTGACATTTGACATGTCTAACTTCATGCTGTATTCATTTATCGGAATGGTGTGTGCGTCATTTAGAACGAAATAACATCGTTTGCAGACGATAATTTACATCGGCCAATCACGGTATATTCCGCCGTTGCTGTATGTGTGTGTTGGAGACGGAACATAACGATATCTCCCGGTATAAAACGGGACCATATTTGGGACTAGATCGATTGAGCGTTGACCAGGACCTGGTAGAGAAACTCTGTGAGCGGTAGTATTCTAGTCATGTTGCACTAGTGATAGGCCTACCTGATACTTTGAAATTTAGCTACAACTCCCCTAGCCCGGGGTCAGGCTGTGATTACTCGCCTAGCCACCGATCAGATTCAGAGATACCTCGGATCTACCCCTCCCCCAAAGCAGATTTTGTCCCCTGAAACATGACAGAAAACTGAATTTTGTATTAAACCGCCGAAATTGTGTTAAGTGATAGGCTAAGTGATATAAATTAAATTATAATATAATAATAAAGTGATAAAAAAATCATTTATTGCCTAGTCACAACTGTTACTGTCTGATCACGTGATCTGCCTGTTTAGGGTGTCTTCAGGCGGACATGATTTGATCGCAACCTCTCGCAAAAGTAGGCCCATTTATTAAATATGATTTATAATTTATATTTGGATTTTTTATACCGTAGTCCTAGTTCGAAACGTACCGAAGACGAGTTATATAGATTTCGGTAGAGAAACTTTGTGAGCGGTAGTATTCTAGTCATGTTGCACTACCGTTGTCCATACTACTATAGTATAGGCCTATCTACTTTCAGTTTTAGTTGATACAAATACTCCATTTGTATGTGCACCCACCCTAGCAGGCCTCAGCTTGTAGGTTGACAATAGGGAGAAGTGACTTCTCCCTCTGGGAATTTCAGGGAGAAGTGAAGGAGAAATAGGGAGAAGTGGGTCCACATAATGTCGGCATCTGAGTTGGTGATATGTCGTGTGTCACGGCGTCCGTCCGTCTGTCTGTCCGTCTGTACGAAAGACGATAACTTTTGAACCGTTTGAGATATGAACTGTATATTTGGTATGTGGTTAGGTCTCGTCCATAGGCTGGTCAAGTTCGAATATGAGCGCTGTGCGATATGACCTTGACCTTGAAATCTGGTCATATCAAGGTCAAATGCCCAAATATCACTGGATTTTAAAGAAAAATTGTATATATGGTTACTATCATATGAGGACTAACTTGGGAATGTCCACACAGTTGGCCGACATGACCTTGACCTTGAAATGTGGTCGATTGAAGGTCAAATACCCAAATCTACCAATTCAAGTGCTTATATGCTATATAGCTGACCAGTGCTTAATTCTGGATAATAAAATTATTGTATATAGCTAAGAGGAATAACTCTACTCTTGATATTACTGTGGACCACTGTACCTGAATCGGTGGTGGTCTCAATTTGTTCTTGTAGTAGACCCTATATGTGGGTTCACATCTGCCCATGTAGTGGGCCTATTTTTCATTATCGCAGATTCCCTACAAAATTTGGTAGCAAAAAGTGACCTCCATAAATGCATGATTATCAGCCAGTTTATTACATACAGCCATTTACAGGTGTCGTTAAACGAAACTATTTACCTTGAATATGATATGTGACCTGTCGGTATTATTATAAATGCACATGACTATCCATATCGGGTGTAAAAGTAATCCACAGAACAATAAACAAAGCTTCCAATTTGAACACATCGCAGACGCACCTCAAATTGAAAGTAGAAAATATAGTCACACGATCTGACATGTCAAATGTGATCCGTACGAATACCGAATATCACCTACCATAACCGACCACAGTCTCAATACACAATGTAATGGGTGATATAACAATACAGTTAATCACGTCATAATTTTATAACAAATGCAAGTCATGGAGACCGGTCGGTTTCTACTTTCTATCGATATCAAAAGAATCAACTTGCGATGTAACCATGTAATTTGATTATATAAGACTATATGGGTGCAAACTGGGGACTTCAATGTGATTTTATACTTTAGTCACTTTACACTGACTGGGGACCTCAAACAAACGGACTTAAATGATATCCCCATTGTCATCGATCGAGCAGAAGTCTGCGAGTATGTCTGTCTGTCAACAATTTCTTCCGTTCAGGCTACATGTCGCATTTCTCATCCAATCTTCACGAAGGTGACTTGATTGTCAGTAAACTTATCTTTACATATATGATAGGCCAATAGATATATATCTGTGTTGATTCGTTACGGTATTTAACGTACAAGTCATATTTATAGCTCTATTAGTTGGGTTGTACATATATGCTAAATATGTCGATGTTCTTTGTTGGTTCTTTCGGTTGATGTTATTTCACGGTGTCTGTATCGTCCAGATGATCAATTTCATTATTGTCAACTCAGTCTTGAAAAAATGCATATTTCTATTGAGACTTATTTGCTATTATTGCACAAATTATTAAATATTGAAAACAAATATACATTTGGTCAAAATTAATTATGAGCATTGAGCAGAGCCTGGTTGAAATGCTACGGTGTGGCGAATCATACTCGTCTGCGAGCGACGGTCAGAACTGATGCTATATATGCATGGTTCTATTAATGGTTTGTATTTTGATGAGGTAAACTGCTCGTAACCTCCATTGTAGACAATTTCACACCAGGTTCTATTCATAAACAAATTAGAAATTTGGCATAAGGAACTGTAGTAAACAAATGTCTGTCCAAATGACTAGATCATTGAGACTCGGGCAGACATATACGGGTAATCCAATGTTAATAATGTAATGAGGCAGCATGTTTAACACAACCTTTATTATTAAACATTATAAAGTTAATATATTAAAGACATATTATGGACTTGTTCGGGCTCGTGAAACTGATAAGTTAGTATTCAGGCACCATGCCAACTGGGAGAATGTAGCACTCTACTATCAGAGGCTCAGAGCCAAAAATCTGAAACAAATCGACCGTACCACTCCATTGAAAACATCGCCTGAACTACACTCAAATGTAAATATTTATGACTAGATTCGGGATGCAACGATAAATTTACAAAAATGATTCCGCCAACGAAAGTCACTGCATTTCAATAATATATAAGAATGACGGTGTGTGTTGTGAATTTGGAAATAATATTTACATTCACACGCATACATGTATGACAAAGGTCCCCATATGGATGGTTAGGTGTGCTTTATCGAAAAGATAAACGCACGTCCCCAGTTACATTCACACGCATACATGTATGACAAAGGTCCCCATATGGATGGTTAGGTGTGCTTTATCGAAAAGATAAACGCACGTCCCCAGTTACATTCACACGCATACATGTATGACAAATGTCCCCATATGGATGGTTAGGTGTGCTTTATCGAAAAGATTAACGCACGTCCCCGGTTACATTCACACGCATACATGTATGACAAAGGTCCCCATATGGATGGTTAGGTGTGCTTTATCGAAAAGATAAACGCACGTCCCCAGTTACATTCACACGCATACATGTATGACAAAGGTCCCCATATGGATGGTTAGGTGTGCTTTATCGAAAAGATAAACGCACGTCCCCAGTTACATTCACACGCATACATGTATGACAAAGGTCCCCATATGGATGGTTAGGTGTGCTTTATCGAAAAGATAAACGCACGTCCCCAGTTACATTCACACGCATACATGTATGACAAAGGTCCCCATATGGATGGTTAGGTGTGCTTTATCGAAAAGATAAACGCACGTCCCCAGTTACATTCACACGCATACATGTATGACAAAGGTCCCCATATGGATGGTTAGGTGTGCTTTATCGAAAAGATAAACGCACGTCCCCAGTTACATTCACATGCACATCCGGTTGACAAGGTCCCCATTTTGAAGTCCCCATTCTATGGCATTATTTTTAAAATGTCGCAACGGGCAACATGTCAACAGTTCGACAGTGCTATAAGGACACGGACCAATGTGTCAAATGTACAACGGAATGGAATGATTCCAACACATCTATCTCCGAGTCCCCATTTCCCGGGATTATGTCAAAGTCCACAGAGACCCCCCTTGCACACGTATGGGTGTGTGTGTGTGTGTGTGTGAGCGCGATGGACTCTAAAACGGCTAAACAGATTTCGACGAAACTTGGTACGGGCACGTAGTATCACCCGAGGACCAACATGAGCCCATCTATTTGTTCGTGCGGCGTGACCGTTACCCTCAAAACTAATATCTCCGGATCCACTGAGCCGCAGTGCTAAATTGGTTAAATTTTTGTTAAAGCGTGTAACAGACGTTTGGTTTATTTACATTGAAATTGCTTAACTCGATTCTTTTGAAGCTTCACCCTTAATGAGCGTGTGTATATGAGGCCTTCAACCCCTATCTCGGGACGGGTAGTTTGATGCGCTGATCAGTTTCGTCACACTTATTTATTTTATAAAAAAAAATCCATGATTGTCTTCATTTAGCTGAGATGGCTTCCAGAATGGCCGAAATTTTGGTTAAAGCCGTGTAACAGACGTTTGGTTTAGTTACATTGAAATTGCTTAACTCGATTCTTTTGAAGCTTGATACCTCTATCTCTGGACGGGTAGTTTGATGCGCTAATCAATTTCGTCACGCCCGGATGCCCGTGCGGCGCGACATTGACCTTTAAAATGACCTTGAACCTGTATCTCGGTATCCACTGGGCCGATTTCCACCATTTTCGGGGTGTTGGTGTAAAAAAACAACACAACGACTATACCAAGTCAGGACGGGTACCCAGCTAGTCTCCTATATATTTTGAGACTTCCGTAAATATATGTGTATATTTGTCCTCTATAGACTCGAAAACGGCTGCACCGATCGGGCTTAAACTTCCCATCTATGGGTAAAAACCCACGGGAATGGTCGTCGCGGCGTTTTGGAGAAATTCTGAGCACCCGTTCTCCACTCTCATTCACAAAAAAACGGCAGTGGGGTTAATCGCGTTGATAGTTAAAGAGCGTTCGTATCAGCAGGGCCGTTGATAACGAGCGTATGTGTGTAATGTGATTCTTACGTCTGGGTCCGGGCGTGAGCGTGTAAAACTGTATCCAGACATGCGCGTGTTGTGTGACGTACTTAGGGCTTCATAGGGACGGGGGAGATTTTGTATATTGCCGTGGCAAAATTAGACCCCCATGGCATCCCCACGGCAATTTTAATTCACATTCCCAACACCTAGCAGGGACAAATATATATTAGCCAGCATCAAAGCGAGTCTTGTGACGTATTAATTCAAATGCTTTCGATCAAACAATATTCTCTGTCGCACTCATATTTCGTCATCTCTACGAATCCACTTCAATCGACCTATTTTTAGAACTCAACACATGGTACCAAAATTACGTCGCCTTGGTAATGGGGGTGCACGGCGGGATTAATTTAAATATGTCATGTTGGTAACAATATCTAGCCGAGAATTCCTCAGACCTACAGACGAATGCGACCAGCAAAATTGGTCACCTGACCTAACCATGAATATCTTCTGGGAAATTCCAGGGAATGCGTGCTCATTATCGGGCCATTGTGTGTGTCGCGGTCGCACAATTTTAACACTTTCGAGGTAAATACACATGGTTGTGAATTACGTCACGCCACGTGGATCCAGGCGGAAGTTAACCTGACCCTTCCGATGCCGCGCACTTAGTGATACCGGAGTTATAGCGTGCGCGTTATCAACGGGTTTTTGACTGACCGCAATGCCCGATCCGCCGAATGTGAACATGTTATCAACTGTTACGGTAGTCCGTAGCCCACGGCAGTCAATTGCCGTGGCGAATATTGAAGCCTACGGCGAATGCCACGGTAATGCCGATTGCCGTGGTGAATGTGTGTCCTTTATAGACTCGAACCGATTGAGCTCAAACTTGCTACCTACGGGAAGTGTCATGGGCGGGTTAAATTGTGACCCCGACCTGACCTTGACCTTGAAAATGATTAATTCAAGGTCAAATCGGGTAAAACTGGCGGATTTCGACGAAATTTTACACCTAGGTGCAGCATACGTGTCTCGGGAGCTGTTGCAATTGCTTTTTCGAACAAAGCCATGAGAGGAACCACGCCAGTGGCGGGCTAACCTGCTAGAATATATATATTTTGAGACTTCCGTATATATATGTGCGTATACCCTTTATAGACTCGAAAACGGCTCGACCGATTAAGCCCAAACTTGCGGTCTAAGGGTAAAAAGCCACGGGAGGTGTCATCGCACCACTTCTGAGAACGTCCGAGCACTCATTCACCCTTCGCCCTGCCACCGTCGTTGGAATTGATGGGTTAAATACTTGCCGAAATTGTAGAGTTAATTCGCCTATGTCATACAGAAACATTATCTTCGATACACTGTTAAACCGTGTTTCTGATGAAAATGTTACCAAGTTTTATCCACTCGATTCTCTTAAAATGCACCTTAATCGGTAAAATTCTTTCGATAATTCTATCTAAATAAATCTTAGCTACTATTCGGATCAGCTCTCCCCGTCGAAAAAGTGATAGTTGGACCAAAACGACACTTGAGAAAAGTTTGTTTACAATATCAACGCACAGTCCACGCTGGAAATTTAGCATCGAAAAAATTTAATAAAATTTAATTTCTTCCATCTAAAACATAATTACGTGTTGGACTCTGTCATTTTAAGAATATATTATAAATATTACACGCAGACACACGAAGTCTCAGCTTAAAATTTTGAAAAATAGGAGTTTTATCGACATAAATCGATTTGAATGGGAAATCCTATGTTAATAAATTTTAGGGCTACATATTTGGCACCAGGGTCCATATTTGACCAGTTCTACCTCATATCTTTTGCTTTTGGAAACTGCGGATATCTAATTTCGTACTTAGGGCTTCCAAGGAACGGGGGAGATTTTCGTCGGGTCAGTTTGTTCGCCTGAGGTGACATTGACCTTGAAACGGGTACCCACAAATGACCTTTGGCGATATCTCGGTCGTCAGCGGTGACATCGACGTGAAATTTATTATGTATGGTCAACTCCTGACTGGGGATATTTTTGTCGGGTTATTTTGTCCACCCAACATGACCTTGAAACGGGTACCCGCAAATGATAGCATGCTGTCGGCGTGCCTGTTAAGGTTTACCTTGAAAAACAAAAATTAATGAATCGACCAAAGCCATGGGACCAATCCCGCCAGTGGCGGGCTAATCTGCTAGTCTACTATATATTTTGAGACTTCCGTATATGTGTATGTTTATCCTTTATAGACTCGAAAACGGCTCGACCGATTGAGCGCAAACTTGCTATCTAAGGGTAAAAAGCCACGAGAAGTGCCATCGCACCGCTTTTGAGAACGTCCGAGCACTCCTTCACCTTCGCCATGACATTGCCACCGTCGTTGGAATTGATGGGTTAATGATTAAAGAGCGTTCGTATCTGCTGTGTCGTTGTTAAAAGGCGTTTATATACTCGAGTATAAATACGGTTCAATCGACCGTCTCGGAAACTGGGGATATTGAGACGAAATTTTGTACTTAGGGCTTTCATGGGACGGGGGCGATTTTCGTCGGGTCAGTTTGTCCGCATGAGGTGACCTTGACCTTGAAACGGGTACCCACAAAATACCTTGGACGATATATCGGTCGTCAGCGGTGACATCGACGTGAAATTTGTTATGTATGCTCAACTCGGGACGGGGAATATTTTTGTCGGGTTATTTTGTCCACCCAACATGACCTTGAAACGGGTACCCGCAAATGATAGCATGCTGTCGGCGTGCCTGTACGGGGTTACCTTGAAAAACAAAAAATAATGGATCGACCAAAGCCATGTGACCAATCCCGCCAGTGGCGTGCTAATCTGCTGGTATATATATATTGGGATCGGGACACACGTTATAAGACTTACAAGTTAAACCACAACCACCAATGTTTCTATTGTTTGACCTGGTGCGTTATCTAGCATATCATTATCTGGCCACAATAGCTTTGAATTATTGTAACACTGACCAGGGAATATTAAGATAATCACCTGCTATTGTAAGCGCATATGCCTCACATTCTTGCTAACAGTATATAACACGGTTCGAACTAGAAGTTACATAATACAGTACGAAGAACACAATCATATTACACCAATCAGCGGAATCAGTATGTTACACATGCATTGTCTGTGGCGTCATTAGTATGGCTCGAGCGTTACATAAAAGTCCGTAAAACAATTCGTAAGTAATCACAAAAGATCATACAGTTATTAAATAAGGACACTCGTTATTACCTACCGCTTTTGATGCGATTGAAACAGTGTCACACTGTATTCGAAACAATGATTCGATTTTTGCTAGGCTGACAACAATTCAAAACATATTAAAACTTCATATTTCCAAATGTTCACCAAAGTTAGTCTTTTCTCACCACATCTTCTGTGAAGATTTGTTAAATATTTGGCATGATTTGTCGCCTCTCCGCATTCTATGTCGATACGTCTCTGCATTTGCTTGTAAGAAAACTTGATATCACAGCCCATTTCAGTAACGCTTATAAGTGGACAAATTGTAAAGACTTAAAGATCTTTGCAGTAAATAATGGTCAGTCACCGGACATCAATGGATAACTTACATTGGCGTTATAATATATTTTTAAATGGATACTGATGTGTGCTTGTGTGTGAGACCCCCAGCCCCACCGTATTGATCGCGGCGACTTGAATCGAACCAAGTGTCTGAATTATTGTCTCAACAATTGGATATGTGTAATATTCAACGGTTGGATTTCTCTGTTATCCAACTGTCACACCAGATATTCAACGCTTGCGCCAATCACACATTATAACAAGCAGTCCATTTTGTATATTCGTCAGGATAGACACCAGTCTGCTACAACAATGGACGACGTCACGGAAATGTTCTAATTCCATTATAAACCACAGCCGCCAATGTTTTCTATTGTTCTCCCTTGTGCATTATTTCACCTGTCCCCCGCTGCCAACAGGTGCTGGTAATTATCGTAACAATAATCGATAATAATTATTGATAAGATACTCGCCAGCTGTTGTAAGCATAACAAAACACGATTCGAACAAGAGGTTACACAATACAACACGAAGAGCAGAATTATATGACACCAATATCTGGATCAAAATATATTAAAGTCGAATGAACGTTATATTTAGTGATGATTAAGAAATCTTATAATTTTTCACTGACCCCCCCCCCCCCCAGACCCCCAAACCAGATCGATTTAACCGAAATCGATAAATTTTATTTGCATCACGCCATTATGTTGGAAAAATTTCAAATCACGAGAGCTTTCCGATGAATGGCAACAAGCCATATTTCAGTGGGCTCATCAAACTTTACAACAGTCGGAAATATTGTGAAAATTTGCATAACTGCAAAATATTAGGAATGTTGTTAATGGACGTGAGGTATGTGGATTTAATTCAGGTTTTGCTGTGGTTTAAACAGTTATTCCCCAAACTATCGGGTATTCGGCCAAATAATCAACTCGGCAGCTCTGATAATATCCTATACCTAATAAAGTTGGGTGCTAGTGAAAATAATGGATGATATTCATTGTGACCCTACCTCTTAGAGATATTTCCTCGATGACTTCGACGATAAGTTGTCCATTTATATAATCTCCGGGGTGATATACCCCGCTGGAGGCTTGTGCGCCTGTCAACTCGATCTCGTATTTTCCGAGCTTCCCCATGTCGATTTAAGAACTGACCATCTCGAATACATAATATACAGGGCCATGAGACATAGCAACATAGCACAGCCACTAACAATGACATACGCACCCACAATGAATGAGGTAAATATCCCATATTGAATCGAACATGCCTTTTATTGATACACTCCACTAGCACTACATAGTACAGTTGTAGTCAGTCCTGGACTATTTGAAACGAATTATTTAAAACGTAAATGCAATATTGTTGGTCGAATACAAGCTATACAAACGTTAGGCCAGTATAGAGTTTTAAAGGTGGATTATCTCTTTGTAAACATGTGCTATATAGTTACCGGGTGTAAAATATTAGATATGAATCGAAGACTCCTGTCCGGAAATGCTTCTATCAATTAATAAGTATTTTATTTTGAATATGTTCTGGTCTAAATATGTGTGATTGTTTAGCTAACGAACAATAGTGGTTAATGTTAAAAGAGACCAGAAATTTTATTGTGCAATTTTGGCACAAATAATCGTTAACTAGACTCATTATCGCTTATATATAAATATGGAATAAAATAATACATTCAATCAATCTGGGACATTTGACGTTCGGTACGTAGCTATAGGAACATCATAATACACTTTAACGCTATCGACTGTATGGTCTGTTCTAAAATAGACCAATAAAGTGTACCAATTAATCATCCCATTTCATTATAAAATATTCGAAATAAAATGAATATTAGTTGATAGAAGCGTTTCCGGAAAGGGGTATTCATGTCATATTTATTATTTTATATCCACGCAACTATTTCAAATTTGTTATTTAAAGAGATAAGCCATCTTTAAAAAAATATAATTCGGTCCTTCACTCCCTCGAGATTTCTTGCTATTTCCATTGACTCCTAGCACGCACAACACGGGTGTTCGATTTATTACTGTGGATTGGCACGGTTCTCTAAAATCTGTGTTTGTGTTTTGTGAAGCCGAAGTTTGACTTAATTCGACAAATCGACGACGAATTCAAAAAATGCTAACTCAGGAAGCCCAGTAAACTCGCAGAATAAGCTATGTCGAGATTGGTCGTATATTATCATCATGGTTGTCATAGAATGAAATTTATTGATTTTTTTCTTCCAAATTTCAAGCGTTTATTTTTTCTCAGAAATATGATAGTGCAAATCGTACTATAACCACGCGAATTATTGCCAAATGTAATTGCTATCGATACTAAAGTTTGCTATAACCAGTTTGCTATATAAATATAGAGATATAATGAATAATCCGTAATGATAACTCGAAAAACCTAACCCTCCCCTATCAGGCGGGGGACAAACTCCATCGCATGCCGACACCCTTGTCGAGCGCGTTCGTCCGTACCTATACGTTTACACTCCGTGCTTAAAGGTACGGGCGGCGTTCGTTGCAGAAATATTAATATTTGTTCAAATCGCCATCAACAGAAGGAATATTAAAATATATATAGTTTTGTTCATATGCCAAACATAATCAGCGCGTAAATAGTATATTGTCGTCAAGACGTACGATGGTGTACGTAAACAAGAGCCTGCTCGTGTTACAGAAGTTGTGCTTCTATATATATTTACATAGCACATCGCAATTCTATTGGTTAATCACAATTTTTTTTATAAACGCTCTTTATTATTTCCATATCAGGAAAACAGTAACAAATAAGGCTCTTTATGTTACCATATCCGGATCTAAACAAAAGCCATGAAACGTATTGTTTTTTGCTTTTGTTTACACAACAAAGGGGAAAACATTGACAATAACATACTGTTTATGCAATATTTCTGATTGGTATAAGAATAAGATATGTCTATATTTTACTATTCTTTCTGTTTATGGCGGTTTGACGGAGGTGAATATTTTAACAGTATACCACCGCCAACGCCGCCCGTATCTTTAAGAACACTTAGCAATCAAACTAGAATGTTTTAATATATGTTTAACATTCAGAAGTGCTAATTGTCGCCTTTTTGTCGAAATATACATGTACATTGTGTTCCGCGGCGTAATCTACCTCGTTTAATAGGATGATAGTACACTGGAAAGAGTGTATAGATTTTGGAATCATTCTTCTCATTGTTTTTCCGTCACAACTTTAAGAATCTGAACAATCTTACACAAATTGTTTTAAAGAATATTGTATATGAATCTTGGCCGCAAACATATTCTGGGATTATAACCATAAACGAGCAGAACTGTGTGGAAGAAGTCGATATTATATGTTGCTATTCCGCCCCTTCTCGCCATGGCTAATCAAATCTATACCGACATTAATATGCACTATTATCTTTCATTATGGGCGAATGAAACAATCTGCTCTTATCACATGTAATCATATATAGAGGTGAAAAAATATTAAAACAATGTTCACAAGTTATGGTACGTCTTCTTCATATGATATTTATGAACCGAGTCTAAGAATTTTCAGTTTTCTCGAGCCTCCGGCGAGAGAAAACTGAAAATTCGTGACGAGTTTCATAAATATCATATGAGAGAAACACGAATTACATATTCTATTTATCATATGACACCTATAAATTGATTATGATGTCCAAAACGCACACAAATCACTAAATAGCTATATGACATCGGCAGCAAAAGGTTAATGTGACGTCACTTCGTTGCACCGGAAGCCCAATTACACCTGGTGAGCTAGCAGAAATAATATGCACGCGAAGATATAGTGCGCTATTCTGTTCTCAGTTTGTGACATTATATCGTATGTTTATTAGATAAATACGAATTACATATTCTATTTATCGTATAACAATGTCCAAAACTATATATTTCAAGATTATAATTGCGAGAATTTCGCCATCGCGTTGATTGACGCGCACGAATTTGACCTGCATTTAGTCAGAGATGCGGCTCGGCCCCCGGCTGCCATTCAGCCAATCAGAACACACTTTTTGTCAACAAACCAATCAAATTATCGGAAGGTGATATGAATTAGTAATTTATATGAAATTGATTTATGACAAGGTTTCCAACGTAAATATTGATTGAGTCATATGATAAATAGAGGATCTCAAACGAGTTACTATTTTATACGGAATTTATCAACCGAGTACACTAAATTCGATTTGAGCCGAGGTTTACCGAGGCTCAAATAGAATTTAGTGGACGAGGTTGATAAATTACGTATAAAATAGAACGAGTTTGAGATACTTTTTATCACATGATCATATAATCGCTAAAATTTTATCGAAAACAACAATTAACTGCAGCCAGCGATCATTGTCCCAAAGAGCAACGTGACGTCATTGCACGCGACGATGTTACACGTGTCTATTACGCTCGAATATTACATCGGAAAATAGTGCTAATCATGTGATAAATATGTATATGCCCTACAGTTGATTATTTGTATATCTGATTTTCCAAGTTTTACACAAATTGATTTTGAATGTGACGTGAATCTGTCGCGAATTTCATCTGGGATTCTAACGATCAGAAATTTGTGAAAGAAGTGAATATTATACAGTTATCGCCCGCGATTGAGTGAGACACGGGGATTTGTCGCCCGCTCGAGACCTGGAATGTCACCCTCGGGCCTAGCGCCCCTCGGGTGACATTCCAGGTCGAGAGCGGCGACAAATCCCCGTGTCTCACGAAAACAAGGGTGATAACTGTTTTGTTATCTGACAAACGAACCTCCTTAATAGCAGGCCTAAGTGCGTGCGAATATTCTTTAATCCAGTTAGAAGAGTTAATTTTATGTTGGAATCCTCGCTTTTCAGAAAATAAAACATGCACATTCTGGACCAATTAACACACCCATCAGTTGCGCAGCTTTTCTCCGGTCAGTTTTCTGGTCGCATGGTGGGAATCGGTTCACGGAAAGAGGAGTAAAGCAATTTCGAAGTTGAGTAGCCATGCAGCGAAATGTTCGGTTTCGTTCAAATGAGCGTAAAGACGCAGGCACACGTGTTAATTTCCAGAACGCTAAAATGTGAAACTAACACGTTGTAGTTGTGCAAAAAGAAATTGACATATGTTACAGACTGTTACGCAACATAAGTGTATTCTTCTGAAGTCTGAGGAATGTATTTCCGAAAAGAAATAGTCAATTGATAAACAGTAAAGAGTGGCTATTTGATCTTTAGAGCTTATACATAAACGTATTTGTAACGTATGCACATCGTATGTGCAATTGTCTACAGCACATACCAACTGCATAATAAGGTTTATCTATTTGTCCCACGGTATTTATTATGGATATAAATAGGTCCAATAGGAACATTACACATTATAACGGATTTGTGTCCGTGATAACACCATTTATTCATAGCGTGCTTTAATTGCAAATAAAAAAACACACACAATTATGCAAATTATCAAACACAACAGTTCGCGGTTGTTATGAAACAGTGGGGTTTATAAAAACAGTGTTTTCGGAAATTATTAGAGTGCAATGAGTTGAGTTGAGTTGAGTTCTTCGTAGTTCTATGCTTACTGGTAACAGCTAGCTGAGCGGTCAATAACTGATAAAATGTTACCCTCGAGGGTAATAAGTGATTTACGGCCCGCCATGTGACGCACTCTCAGCCAATCAGAAGAGGATGATAACAATACATATTGCTGTTCCACCCCTCTGTCATCTTAGTTAGTCAAATTAGTCATACAGACGCATTATACTCTGTTTTATTTGCTCTGTTCAAACCTTCATTGTGGGTTAATGAGATCAGTCTGCTCTTGTTGGTATACTTTGACTTGTATACGCTTTACAGTGGTTCGTCTGTACAGTAACAATAAGGAGAAGTGGTATATTGAGCCGCGCCTTTATTGCGATATTGAGCGCACTTAATTTCGAAAAAGGCGCGATTATAGCGCAATGCCAAAAATCTGTCGCGCTTATTATTGCGATATTAGGCGCAAAATATTACGATATTAAGCGCGCATTGTCGCAATATTGAGTGCGAACAAATTTCATACAGATAGTTTTATATTTATATTAGATAAATACTCTGCATGGTTTACATATAGTGTACATATAACATTTACTACTATAATTATAAACAAATCTAAAATAGTGTCTCTATTTATTACAAACAATATAGAAGAAGCAATAATTTGCTTTACATGTCACAATTTTGAGCGCAAGATATTGCAATATTAAGCGCGAAATATTGCGATACTAAGCGCAAAATATTGCAATAATATCGCAAGCGGTGCGCTTATAAGTGTTTCCACTTGCAATATTTTTGCGAAAATAGCGAGCTTAATATACCACTTCTTTTGACTGGTACTATATATATATAATTACTGGTGATATATTGGCGACAACAACGCCATTAGAAGTTACGATATGCTTCCACATATATCCTTAAAGGGGAACATTATTTAAGTATAAGTGCGAAAATACGAGTTCTTGAAGATAATTTCCCCGAGCTAAGAGCAGTTATTTTTGGTACGTGTTTAAATTAGTCAAAAGTATTTGATGGCTGACAGTTATTGCGTCTATAAAAAGATATATCCATGGTTTCTAGAAGCAGCCTTAGTTGTTGCGGGAAAACGAAATGGAGACTCGGTCCTATACACAGTGACTCATTGCACTGGGGATTTCGTGGAATGAGATATGCAAGGTTTACACGAAATCGACCAAAATATCGTCACAGTTTAAAAAAAATTTGGTTGGTTATGAATAGTGAGTTGGAATACCGTTTACTCAAACGCGCGACAATTTTACTCCAGAGACTGTACATATACTTTGAGTTAGAAGTTTTGGTGGTCAGTGTTTATGTTGATTCACTTTTCAAATTTCCTTCTCTCTTATATAAAAAATCCTAAGCCGATGACCGTGACCGTTTTCGTCTCTTGATGTTTACTGTGACATGCTATCTAGTCCTCAATCGGCATTGGGTGTGGAATTCAAACTTAACTAAATTTCCTGCACATTTGGTATACACTTATTTGAATGGCAAATACCATGCACTACCATTACATCCTGGACTATACTTTTATGGAATGATCTAATCAGTGGTCAATATGTACATGTTGCAGACAAAAGTTGAAATGCAACACTAATGCTCGGGGTACTTGCACAATAACATGTCATTGGGAGTCCTGTAAATGGAATAAATCGACCTTTTGCCAATTTCCACTGTCACAACGTCAATCCCATAAACATAACACTCTGAATAACATACTTCCGTAACATACTTCTACTCTCCTTGTCGGTGTCAACAGTATATAAACGTGACCAGGGGATAGAGGAGTAGGAAGATATACTGCAATTCCAAGATGTCGACTTGATCCGCTATAGTGTTGTTTAATATACACCGAAAGAGACTCGCCTAACCACGCTTGTTACCACATGCTTACCCGACACACAGCAAGGCGAACTAAAACGAATACTTCCATATTAAAATTGTTAGAAATTCTTTCCAACCTTTCAAAAATGTCGCGGCAATGTTCGTTTGTTTTGGAACCTGCCTACTCCTCCTATTAGATTTGATAATTTGGCAAAATATATCACATGCCATTTAGAATTTATTACTAGTGACATAGACGAATTTGTAACCATAGTGACAACAATGCACCGGGAACTGTTGTCTATTCCTTTCATTGTTAAATATTATCGAGACGAATTTGATGTCTTCAAATACAATCCCATGGTCGTTTAGTACGTCATGTGGTACATCCTAAATCTAGTTGGATGAAATGTTACACAACATGCAATCAACAGTTGTTTGCCCACATCACCTATCTATGTTTCATGGCAGTTTTGTTGGATACAATTTACACAACGGTGCATATAGATGTACTATCAAAGGTTGTTTGTTACTTATACAACTGTTGTAATGGAATGTTACCAACACATCATCAAATGTAGTTTGACCACATCACATGTCTACGTTGATTAAACTGGTGTGGGTTGAATAGGGTTGGTGACCATGTGTGACCATGTGTTGCTCAACTGTTTTATAAATAACTACTCAACCTTCAACATTTTTTGGAAGAATTCTCAAAACTGACCTGGATGATATATCCAAAATCAGCGACAGCATCAGAATTATAAATATCGGAAAATTTATTAAATTCCCGATATAGTATCCGATTTTTTATCTTTCGATGTTGAAGATACAGTAACGCACTAAGTAATCGACGCTTTAACCACAGCAAAATTATGGGTAACTTTTCAGGATTTAGTCGGAAATATGGCTTGTTGCCATTCATCGGAAAGCTCTCCCCTGGTTAAAGGGTCGATTACTTAGGGCGTTACTGTTTGTTGGAAGATATTAAATTATTCTGTGATATGATTTGATTCATTCGATTCATATGTAGTGGATTATTTGTGGTGTTCATGGAATTAGAACCTCGGCTTTAAACTGTTTACTCTTTAATGGGTTGATGAACTTATGAAGTTCTGACATATCTCCTCTCATCTGAATGTAGCATTTATAGATCCAACATGTTGAAATGTAGATCAAAACAACCCGAAAGGACTACCATTATAGAGGCAGTGTTTTAAATTGAGTTATTGTTCCTAGATCTTTTAATCAACTGTAATCAAACAATTATCCTGATGTGTCATTGTTGTGAACAATACTCGTTACTCAATGTTGAATACAAACCACTCAGCAGTTGAATACAAACCGTTCAACAAATTATCGATGAACTCGGTTTACGGTTTAATAGTCAATTCTCATTTTGATTTCATTTGCGTCTCTGGGCGATAGATGCGTCGCAATTGGCAGTCACTATTTTACACGAAGACTGTCTCGCATATCATCCGACGATTTCGGTCGGATATAGTTATCTTACTATATCTTTCATCCTCATATGTTACGTATACACGGAATGAGCGAGCCATGCCTGCTTATGTTGTGTATTCACGGGGATGTGGGGTATGACATACTCTCACAAGTACTCATCTTCTGGGCATCAACATGAGTTTTTTATGTATCGGGGCAGCTAGGCATTACACTCACTCACCATATTACTTATAACATTCAGATCAAACTCACTTGGTGCCTATTGTTTAAAATACCACCAGCCATATTGGAAGCCATCTTTCTGGTATCTACTAAGCCACGGTTTGTTCAAGATAACATTTCCAAAGGTATTTGTATGTCACAATAAACAACTTAGTGGGAGAAGTTAAATTATCGGGAAATATAAGTGTAACAAAATCAGACACAGAAATTGTATGATAATTGAATTCAGGAAAATTCCTCTCGGACCACTATTTTGGCATAGTCAACTCCGAGCCATGCATTGTCTATAAAATAGCAGCCATGCATCCAAATAAACTTATTACACACAATTGCATGATGTTCGGATATATCAA
The DNA here is from genome assembly GCA_032622095.1 of Siphonodentalium dalli. Taxonomy (NCBI): domain Eukaryota; kingdom Metazoa; phylum Mollusca; class Scaphopoda; order Gadilida; family Siphonodentaliidae; genus Siphonodentalium; species Siphonodentalium dalli. Next base: position 184,000,578 of record CP136063.1, read on the forward strand.
TTGATCAGAATTATAGTTTTCTTTGCGATTGTGACTAATACGCATTCAATGGAATCAATAACTCTATAGCAGAAGGAGATAGCACAGGACCCCTACAGGTGGTTTAGTCGATAAGGTGATTTGTCCATTTGGTCAATACAAGCCGTCCATGGATGGCGACGTTAGTTCGTACCCTGTTCGCATGGGTTTCTGATGCAAGCCCCCTGCAATGAAGGTAACATGAGTCGTGTATTTCGGCAAGTTTCCCCGTTGCTTTCTGATGGTCTACGTGCGTGCATTTGAGGGATTTCCAATAGAAACAAAACATTTGCACGGCCTTTCCTCCACCCGCGAAACTGAAAACGTCGTAGATTCCTCTATAATATGGCTAAAACAGAAATACCTGAGCCATATCGTCACTTAATGATCCAACCAATTGCTTTCTATTAACAAAAAGTGTGATGTACTTGTAAAACTAATATTTTAATCATATAAATTACAACATAACAAATACATTAAATAAAACAACGAATCAAAGCCATGTTGGCAATTTATTAGGTATATAACAGAAAGCTGTAAGAGAAAATAAAAAATAAAAATATTTTTGAATGAACTACTCAAACTAGAGGTGCATTATCATGGGACTGAGGATTCTCCCCAGTGTTTTAAAAGGCATTTCCACGCGGTGTTTGTCCCGCGTTTTGCGCTACGCACCGCGCGACAAAAGGGTATATTCTGCAGCGATGATGTCTATATACGACGGTTACTCGTATATTTCCGTTTCGACTCAGATGAGTTTGTTTTTTTGTTTTTTGTTGTTGAAATGACTGCATGGTTCAGCGATGCACAGTCTGATAAATATCATGCGGAATCCCATTTTTTGTGAAAACTCATTAATATTCATGTACCTGTATCTCAATAAGCCAATGATTATTATTGCGATACAAACATAGAACTCCTCACGTGCGGCTGAGGTCATGTAAACATGGAAGAGTAGCCACTCTTAACTCCTCTAACAAAATTAATGTTCGTGCAATAAAATGCGCGTTTCAAGATTTTCTTCCATCTAATATATGTTTTAGGACTTCTGTCTGTCTGTTTGTCTGTCTGTCTGTTAGCAATGGCCGGGAAAAATGCCGGACGTATTTCGACGAAATTTTATACATGGCGTACTTTTGTCCGGGGAGTGTTTTGGACGGGTCAAATCGTGACCCAGACCTGACCTTGACCTTCAAAATGGTCAACTCAAGGTCAAATCGCGCCTTTTGACGGAAAGCAGAGGGGAAACAGCCCGGACGAAGTCGGGCCCACCAGCTAGTCTATCTACTATATATTTTGAGAACTACGTATATATATATATATACTAGCAGGTGACCCGACTTCGTCCGGGCTTTGACCTTGAATTGACCATTTTGAAGGTCAAGGTCAGGTGGGGTCAAACACCAACACCCCAAAAATGGTGGAAATCGACCTAGCGGATACCGGGAAATCGGCCCAGCGGATACCGAGATACCCTATGAATCAAATTTCGTCCGTAAAAATCCGCCAGTTTAACCCGATTTGATTTCCACTCAAGTATATAAACGCGCCTCATATACACACGATCATTAATTATCAAGTTTCAACGTAAAGATAAATTACCATCGGTGCCCGAGATATCGCCAAGACGTCTGAAACAGTCAAATGCATCGGCCGGTTAAGCGTTAACGTGATCTAACGTTATGACCTCTAACGACGTCATAGAAGTTACGCATTGAAGATAGTACCACTTCTTCTTGATAATTGAGGCAGATAACTAAAACGGATACATACGCATTATATATCGTTGTAAAGAGGAAACACGAAAGATTCTCACAGTGTCATTATTATGACTGGCATTTTATTATTCGCGCTGTTTCGAATCGATTTGTAAGCACCGAACTCAAATGAAAGTCCCGTAACACAGCGTAAAAAACAGATTTGACCTCGGCACGTGAAAAGTAGACCTCGGATCTGAAAATTAATATGCCTATGCCACTTCCCGACCGATAGCAGCCTCACATACGAAGTTTCATCGAAATCGGGTCGGCCGTTTTCGAGTTCATCGCGAACACACACACAGACAGATACACAGACGGATCTTCCAAAATATATAATAGACTAGAAGGTGACCCAGACTTCGTCCGGGCTTTGACCTTGAATTGTCTATTTTGAAGGCCAAGGTCAAGTGGGGTCACGATTTGACCCGTCCAAAACACTGCCCGGACAAAAGTACCCGACAAACGGGCCCGTCGAAATCCATCCGGTTTTACCCGATTTGACCTTGAATTGATCATTTTGAAGTTGAAGGTCATGTCGGGGTCACGATTTGACCCGTCCAAAGCACTCAGTGGACAAAAGTAACCCTATGTATAAAATTTCGTCGAAATCCCATCAAAATTGGCGATTTGACCTTGAATTGACCCGATTTCAAGGTCAAGGTCACGTCGTACGGGCAAATGATTATGCTTATGATACTCCCCATACGAAGGCACCCCCACATACCAAGTTTCATCGAAATCCCGTGATATTCGGGCGTTTGACCTTGGAATGACCCGATTTCAAGGTCAAGGTCACGTCGCACAGGCAAATTAATAGGCTCATGTCACCCCTCGGCCGAAAGTACCCTCACATACCAAGTTTCATCTAAATCCCGAGATATTCGGGCGTTTGACCTTGAAATTACCCGATTTCAAGGTCAAGGTCACGTCGCACGGACAAATTAATAGGCCTATGCCAGTTCTCGGCCGAAAATACCCCCACATACCAAGTTTCATCGAAATCGGTTCGGCCGTTTTCGAGTCCATCGCGAACACACAGACACACAGACAGACAGACAGATCTTCCAAAATATATAATAGATGTGTGTATATATATATCACGCCCGATAACCCTATAGGCTGGTGGCTGTGGGTAGGCATATTGGTGTAGTGATATTGCGTGGCGGGTTTCTCAACCAATGTATGTTTTAGATTATAATTGATCAAATACGCTGTAAAAGGTCAGATTTTTTTATCACGTCAGATGCAGTAATGTCTGATTTATAAGTTGAACCTCTTGGTAACAATTTGGCATTGTAGAATACGTTGTTTGAAGACAAAATATCTCGGATTTTGTCGACTTTTTCAAACTTTCAAAGTAAACAGACTCCCAAATTTGCTCAGCATGTCGATTTATAAGTTATTTTCGTGGATACATGTGGTATAGTATCTCAGTGACAAGACACACATGACTACGAACTCAAATAATGCATTTTTCAGTTAAAAAAAAGCTATTTGACATACTGTCCCGTCAATATTTTGTGGTAGGCATATTGAATAGCCAAACACCGAGAGGACAGATATATGGCAAACACAGATACGCATGTAGCACAATGATCAATAGTGGTTTTAGTCTGAGAAAAACGCTTTTGTGATGCTATATTATTCACAGTGTTGTAAATTCACATCGTCAATGAGTCAGGAAACATACACTACTTATTTCCAAGAACTAAATACTGGCAGTTGTAATGTAAAACGTTTTAACTGTGACAAACTTGCAAAATGGGGTTTTAATTGAAAATGGGGAAAGTATAGCCCAAACTATTCAGCATATTTTAATGTAAAAAAAATGAGCCATGCCAGCTTTGTGCAGTTTTCAGGCTGAATGGTCATGGTCCACTACATATAGATAATATAACTACCATTTATAGCCGGTTTTATTTTTGGCGTTCTGCGAAAGAATGGCGTTCATATATTTGTTTTTTTCTCTTCGACCAGAACGATTCATGTTTACGCCGGTTTATGGAATATAAACCGCACACAAATAAATAACAGTATACGATGCTATTAACAATAATTCAATGAATTCAATGTCCCGCCAATGCTAATGTAGCTAAAAGTTATATATAATTTTATGTGGTATCAATATAGGTAAAGACATTGGGCTCAGAGAAATATCAGGTGCGAAAATTAGGGTACGCTAGAACCTGTCTAGCTAGAGCATACATATAGTGGACCTGGACCATGACCCAGTTATGCCGCATATACATAAACAGGAGCACCGAGCAATAATACAAATGTGTGTGGGCCGTTAACTTAATTGACCCTACCGCAATTAGCTATGTGAGCCAATGATATAATTGCATTATACAGCCTGGAACAATGGTCGCTTCTGCGAACAGGCGGTTAGACAAAAAGACTCATTTTACCGGCTTACTCTATGTCGCTTTGATTTTGTTTTGTATAAAAGAGTATTGGTTTCATGTAAGTTGACACAATGTAATAATATAACAGTAACAGAATGCGAAAGCTTCGCCCTATGGGCTTTTTGGATTAGTAAATTATGAAGGTTGGACATGTCACGCTGAGCTAGAGAAGTGACAACTGGAAATATGATGAGGGGATTAGGAAGTGCTAGATAAGCTTATTAGTTAAAACTATCAAATCAAACTATATACACATTTGAGATAATGGACCACATAGTGTTGTAATATCCAAGGGATGATTTGTTGGGGAAAGAGGGACACTAAAATGGCCAAAGTATATGACAGCACCTGTTAAATTCACCTGTTGTCGATTAATACAGGCTGATTAGGGCGCCCCTTCCTGATAGCTTTCGGATTTGTGAAAGTAATGAAAAATAATTTCTCAATATACTGAAACATGTTTGTTCTATACGCGTAATGTGCGAATTATGAAGATTATTAATTATTATTATAACATTTTTTTTTAATTTAAATGTCTTTATTAATTCCTTAGATATATAAGTCACGTTTTTACATAGCCCATACACACCCACGTGGCAGGGACAAGGGCGTTCTTTTTGTCTGAAATAAAAGGATTATTATATATTGTACATATGTTGTTCATAACGCCCTTCTTGGTAATAGGGTGGTCTGCTCTACGTCATTTGAAAATTGAAAATTATTACAAGTTACAACACACAGAGGCTCCACTCACACGGCAAACAGTCCCTACATTATTCTAGGACATATATAAACACTATATTGCAATATATGCCGTATGTATTGGAACCTATGTCTATGGAATTGCATACAAGTCCTCTAATTTTTATCGAAATAGGGAAATTGTATGGAACACCATCGATAAATTGATAGATCGTGTGTCTATTGTGAAGAGATATATTATAATAACATTAAATATTTATTATGCGTTGCATATCCAGCTTGACAAGAACAGTGAATATCCGAAATTATCGAACAATTTATCTCAAAATCGACGCCATGTGCAGGTTCATTTTTCATCATGCTTCGGTGGTAATTTGCCCCAATAAAGAGCTTGTCGTCGCAAATAAACATTGAAACTGAATGTATGTAGCCTTCACTAAAGTACTTGTATTCTTGTTGTCGCGATTTCAATGAAGTACAAGTCGAATTGAAGAAAAATCCACCTGCGAATTCATTCTGGTGGTAAGTCCACCAAATTTGAAACACGTCGTTCCTTGTTGTCAGACATATCGGCGTGTGATGTCTAACCTGCTATAATTCAGTCTGGCAATTTATGGTAGGCGTGGTTATCGCCGCTGGGCAGTAGCGTGAAATTGACCCTACCGCAATTAGCTGTGTGAGCCAATGATATAATTGCATTATACAGCCTGGAACAATGGTCGCTTCTGCGAACAGGCGGTTAGACAAAAAGACTCATTTTACCGGCTTACTCTATGTCGCTTTGATTTTGTTTTGTATAAAAGAGTATTGGTTTCATGTAAGTTGACACAATGTAATAATATAACAGTAACAGAATGCGAAAGCTTCGCCCTATGGGCTTTTTGGATTAGTAAATTATGAAGGTTGGACATGTCACGCTGAGCTAGAGAAGTGACAACTGGAAATATGATGAGGGGATTAGGAAGTGCTAGATAAGCTTATTAGTTAAAACTATCAAATCAAACTATATACACATTTGAGATAATGGACCACATAGTGTTGTAATATCCAAGGGATGATTTGTTGGGGAAAGAGGGACACTAAAATGGCCAAAGTATATGACAGCACCTGTTAAATTCACCTGTTGTCGATTAATACAGGCTGATTAGGGCGCCCCTTCCTGATAGCTTTCGGATTTGTGAAAGTAATGAAAAATAATTTCTCAATATACTGAAACATGTTTGTTCTATACGCGTAATGTGCCAATTATGAAGATTATTAATTATTATTATAACATTTTTTTTTAATTTAAATGTCTTTATTAATTCCTTAGATATATAAGTCACGTTTTTACATAGCCCATACACACCCACGTGGCAGGGACAAGGGCGTTCTTTTTGTCTGAAATAAAAGGATTATTATATATTGTACATATGTTGTTCATAACGCCCTTCTTGGTAATAGGGTGGTCTGCTCTACGTCATTTGAAAATTGAAAATTATTACAAGTTACAACACACAGAGGCTCCACTCACACGGCAAAGAGTCCCTACATTATTCTAGGACATATATAAACACTATATTGCAATATATGCCGTATGTATTGGAACCTATGTCTATGGAATTGCATACAAGTCCTCTAATTTTTATCGAAATAGGGAAATTGTATGGAACACCATCGATAAATTGATAGATCGTGTGTCTATTGTGAAGAGATATATTATAATAACATTAAATATTTATTATGTGTTGCATATCCAACTTGACAAGAACAGTGAATATCCGAAATTATCGAACAATTTATCTCAAAATCGACGCCATGTGCAGGTTCATTTTTCATCATGCTTCGGTGGTAATTTGCCCCAATAAAGAGCTTGTCGTCGCAAATAAACATTGAAACTGAATGTATGTAGCCTTCACTAAAGTACTTGTATTCTTGTTGTCGCGATTTCAATGAAGTACAAGTCGAATTGAAGAAAAATCCACCTGCGAATTCATTCTGGTGGTAAGTCCACCAAATTTGAAACACGTCGTTCCTTGTTGTCAGACATATCGGCGTGTGATGTCTAACCTGCTATAATTCAGTCTGGCAATTTATGGTAGGCGTGGTTATCGCCGCTGGGAAGTAGCGTGAAATTGACCCTACCGCAATTAGCTGTGTGAGCCAATGATATAATTGCATTATACAGCCTGGAACAATGGTCGCTTCTGCGAACAGGCGGTTAGACAAAAAGACTCATTTTACCGGCTTACTCTATGTCGCTTTGATTTTGTTTTGTATAAAAGAGTATTGGTTTCATGTAAGTTGACACAATGTAATAATATAACAGTAACAGAATGCGAAAGCTTCGCCCTATGGGCTTTTTGGATTAGTAAATTATGAAGGTTGGACATGTCACGCTGAGCTAGAGAAGTGACAACTGGAAATATGATGAGGGGATTAGGAAGTGCTAGATAAGCTTATTAGTTAAAACTATCAAATCAAACTATATACACATTTGAGATAATGGACCACATAGTGTTGTAATATCCAAGGGATGATTTGTTGGGGAAAGAGGGACACTAAAATGGCCAAAGTATATGACAGCACCTGTTAAATTCACCTGTTGTCGATTAATACAGGCTGATTAGGGCGCCCCTTCCTGATAGCTTTCGGATTTGTGAAAGTAATGAAAAATAATTTCTCAATATACTGAAACATGTTTGTTCTATACGCGTAATGTGCGAATTATGAAGATTATTAATTATTATTATAACATTTTTTTTTAATTTAAATGTCTTTATTAATTCCTTAGATATATAAGTCACGTTTTTACATAGCCCATACACACCCACGTGGCAGGGACAAGGGCGTTATTTTTGTCTGAAATAAAAGGATTATTATATATTGTACATATGTTGTTCATAACGCCCTTCTTGGTAATAGGGTGGTCTGCTCTACGTCATTTGAAAATTGAAAATTATTACAAGTTACAACACACAGAGGCTCCACTCACACGGCAAACAGTCCCTACATTATTCTAGGACATATATAAACACTATATTGCAATATATGCCGTATGTATTGGAACCTATGTCTATGGAATTGCATACAAGTCCTCTAATTTTTATCGAAATAGGGAAATTGTATGGAACACCATCGATAAATTGATAGATCGTGTGTCTATTGTGAAGAGATATATTATAATAACATTAAATATTTATTATGTGTTGCATATCCAGCTTGACAAGAACAGTGAATATCCGAAATTATCGAACAATTTATCTCAAAATCGACGCCATGTGCAGGTTCATTTTTCATCATGCTTCGGTGGTAATTTGCCCCAATAAAGAGCTTGTCGTCGCAAATAAACATTGAAACTGAATGTATGTAGCCTTCACTAAAGTACTTGTATTCTTGTTGTCGCGATTTCAATGAAGTACAAGTCGAATTGAAGAAAAATCCACCTGCGAATTCATTCTGGTGGTAAGTCCACCAAATTTGAAACACGTCGTTCCTTGTTGTCAGACATATCGGCGTGTGATGTCTAACCTGCTATAATTCAGTCTGGCAATTTATGGCAGGCGTGGTTATCGCCGCTGGGCAGTAGCGTGAATTGGGTGGGCGCTGTTGTCTCATGGGCTATATATAGGAGGAATCGCCGTGAGATTTTCGTGTGCATTTATAGTGGTAAATGTTTTTGTCAATACCGTGGGGCAGGTTTTTGGGTGCGTCTAAAATTCACCGAGTACGATATCATATCGGAGAAATGATCACCTCTGAAAAACAAACACCGAGTTGTCATCGCGGGATGATTTCAGATTTTCTGACATTTAAATCTAAGATTCTGCTTCTAAATGCAGAAATTAGTCAATAAATCTGATAAAATGTATTAAAACTTAGAAATAATTAGTATTTATTCAGTTTATTATGAAATAATAGCACAAATTTGAGCGGGTTTTGCAACTTCCGTTTAAACTGTAATGCATATCTCAGAAATGGTTGACGTTAGAATGCCATTAGTGAAAGGGCCGACACTTTGTACCTACTTCGTACCCAACCTGCCCCACGGTATTGACAAAAAATGCCAACCATTTATAGTGGTCCAATTGTATTTATATCTGACTCAGGCTCCGCTCAATTATCTATTTCAGAAAGAAGCTAAAACAATGTCGGAACCAGAAGAAATAGAGCCCGATCTAGATGAATCTTTGTGTTAATTTTCTTATATTGAGCAGTGTGTAGCCCATACAACATCTTTACCAACGTATTCAACACGTATACAATACGGAAAACGTCGACGTCACGAGTCACAAATTACGTCAACTTTATCTTTTGAACAAGAACTACACACTTTATTAATAAAGTCGCCTATCAGTTTGATAAAAATGGCTATAAATTACGGCAGAAACGAATCAATAAACGCTAAATCTCGATGTTGAATAGTTCTAGTGGGTGTGTAATAAAACACAACCACACATTATGTGTGCGTGGTGAGAAAATTAAATTATGCTGCAAGTTACAACTCGCGCCCCATCGTTGTAACGTTGTAACATTCCGCGTAACAAACTAATGCGTTAATTTTCACGTCATGCACACATATGTGTGGTTCTGTCTATTTTATATGAATGAATAATCATTCCAGAGTGTATTTATCAGAGAATATATGCCAGAAGTTGCATATTGTTGGCTTTAAAGTGCTAAATTGGAGCTTGGTCAATATTTACCACGTGCCTATCAACAATACCACTTGCCTATCATAACAAGTTTGTGCTTTGCCATGAGCCTATCTGCGGAGGCAATATGCCTGTCATAAATTTGTGATATGACACTCAGGAAAATCGATATTTTCCCACGAAAAATATGTCTTTCATTGTGGATTTTGGTTTCATTGTATCAATGTAATGTGCATCTAGTGACATGTGTACATGAAGCCTACATATCGAGATTTCTACCATTTATATTAGGTATTTTCTTTGATAAACGACAAAAACCGGTTGTAAAATTCGACAAATTAAGTAATAAAAAATATATCTAAAGGCACACGACTATCACAAATGGTGTATGAATACACCATTCATGGTCCTATCTAATGCCATAAGCGTTCTCGCCCGGTGGATTCCAGAATTTATGATTTTCCTCAATTTCTGAGCACACGTGTGAAAACCGCCACACAATATCACTACAGCAATATGCCTACCCACAGCCACCAGCCTATAGGGTTATCGGGCGTGTATATGTATGTGGGTACGTCATGGAATCGAAAACGCCTGGACGCGCGTGACAATTTTCTATAACGATCCTTATTTGGCACGTGACGTAATATCCACAGGTTAGGAGAAAATACTAACTAGATTTAACCAATTTTGAATAGCTTTGCAAATACAAATCTATTATGTGTATGAATAAACGTAAGTTAGTTTTGATTTTTGACCATACGACGTCTGGTCAGTTAATATACGCGACGCTAAAGTGTTGTTTATTCGATACCTCCTCGAGATTGCAGTCAAATACCACAAGTAATGAGTAATGAGATACCAAAGGTAGGGACGTGGCTATATGGTCTCCGTTGTGGGGTATACACACCTTGGAATCTCCAACTGCACCCCGTCCTTGAAGCAGACCGAAATTTTCAAATCAAGAATTCCATGTGCACCGTTGGAATTTTTCAAATTAACATTTCCAACTGCATGGTAGCCATTTAAGGCCAAGTATTTGGTAGCCATTTCAGCTCAAACATTTGACGGAACGTAGGAAAATACTCGACTGTTTGTATAAAGCCACAAATTTCACACTAAATACAGATGTGAATATCAAATTATCATAACAACAAACAATTTCAGCCTACCTTTGGTTTGACATTTTCAACTATAATATTGTGTCTGACATGAAATTTCCAACATTTATACATTTTTTGGCCAAAGTCTATCGACCGAAGCACCTGTCGCTACATCCCTGACCATAATATATTCAACTCCAACTGTTGGTACTTGAATATTCTGCAAAATGGTGAAACTTTTTGCTATTTTCCATTTCAAACAAAAGCAGACTTAACTCTGACAAAAATACATGGACGAAATCCACTACACGACAGCATTCTAAGTACCGTACTGGAGTTACAATGTATCTCTGTTGCAATATAAATTTCGAAGTCAAAATGGAGACAATTCTATTGGTGTAAACAATATTTATTTAAAAAAAATCAAACATATAACACAGACACAATATACATGTATAGAAATATAGAGATTTATGAAGAGGATTGGACAACAAGCAAAATGCTTTTTAAAGTCCTCTCCTCAATAATTCTATTGAAATAAGTCCGACTTCATAATAATGTGCACATGATAACGTGGTGGTAAATACTAATTTTCCAGACGATTTACCACGATAAGTTCGGACAAAACCAGGTATGTTGCCAACAAATTATAAGGTGGAAAGAAAGGCGGAAAACCACTAAATAATTAAGTCCGACCGAGCTCGTTATCGCATGCGCACAGGTTCCAAAACAATTGACCAGGAATTTTGAAGAATACATAATCCGATTTAATTTTAATGTCCCTATATTACTATTTATTCGGCTTCGGGGGGAGGGGTAAACAAATATTAGATTTGAGTCGATAAATCCACACATCAAAGCCCAGAGTTATCAGATTTCGAGTCTCGAATATTTGGTGGCCTGGGAAATATTAGATGATGCCCACCGACATACTCTCGATACCAAATCGCGTTGGACAAAATGTTGACATATAACACTTTTGGGGCAACTTTATACTATAATTGACAGTTGTTAATATTGTGTTTTGGCAATTAATCGATTCCGATAACAGAAGCGGCATCATAATCAAAACACAATACTGTTGTTGTTGTTGTTTTTGATGTTGTTGTTGTTGTAATATGATGGCATGGGGACAACCGAGTTTGATTGTGTACCTTTAACATGAGATTATGATAACCATATATCGACTTTCAAAACACGATTTGAATTTCAATGGTCACCTCTTATAAAGAGCATTCATGCCCAAAGGTAGACAGATAATAAAGGTAGATAATAAAGGTAGATTATAAAGAGAGTTCTCAAATATCAGTTTTTAGTATTCGACATATTACTAACGGATTATTTTGTGTATTTTCGCGATGACTATGAGATATAAATGATGGTGATTGCAAGCATTTTTCATTTTCTTCTGCCTGGTATGCAAAAATGGGCTTAAGAAATTCTGAATTATTTGGCACTAAATCCGAAAGGGTATCTTTAAATATTATTATATGTACCACAGGACAGGCATATATAGTATTTAGCGCATTCAGTGTGGAACAACATAGTCTTCGTTGTTATTTTTTCTTGACGTTATGGAAAAAAGAGCGTCTATCTCAATTATTTGAAAAAAAGCAACTAATTGGAACACTAAAGATCTACTCAATTCGATCAGACGGTTCCCATACCATCAAGATACAACAACAACAACAACAACAACATTTTGTTCAACAAAATATGGCCGTATATATATAACTAGCTGGTGTCCGGGCTGTTTCCCATCTGCTTTCATCCGTTGAAAGGCGCGATTTGACATTGAATTGACCATTTTGAACGTCAAGGTCAGGTCGCGGTCACGATTTGACCCGTCCAAAACACTCCCCGGACAAAAGCACTCCTAGGTATAAAATTTCGTCGAAATCCGTCCGTTTTACCCGATTTGACCTTCAATTGACCATTTTGAAGGTCGATGTCAGGTCGGGGTCACGATTTGACCCGTCCAAAACACTCCCCGGACAAAAGTAACCATAGCTATCAAATTTCAAGTTTTCCCGGCCATAGCTAACAGACAAACAAACAGACAAACAGAAGTTCCAAAAATTATATTAGATCACTAAAGTATCACGAAATGTTACCGTATTACCACTTGATTTTAGAGTTATCCATCTTCATCCGCAATTTTGTCGGAGACCCTGCGTTTGACCACGTGTTTCTGGGCCACATATTATTACACATCTCGAGAAATAACAAACTTAAAAAATCGATATCTGATCACTCTGAGCTTTGATGGGTTGTTTCCTCGACTCAAATCAAATGTTTTTACCCCCGAAGCCAATGAAATGATAATTTAGGAGCGACTGATCGGATTGAGTACCTTTAACAATAGTTATGACTCATAATGGCCATTCGTATTCTGTTGATCGATATGCCGTGTATTATCGACATATCTGACCCAATCCTTCCTAATTACAGGTAGACATAATGTTGAAGTTTAAATGAGCACTGCATGTCCGTTTTATTTACAACCACTCTTCTGTCGCTCACGAATACAGTTGTTGGCCACTTGGCACATTGGAGGTCTGTGCATATGAAGGCGGGGGAGGGAGTCCTGCTGGTGGGAAGTTCTGTTGGTAAGTGTTTGCTATAGGGACGGAGCCGATAACGACCGGGACATCAACCGGTTGCCTCATGTAACAGCCAGATGGATTCATGTCAAGCTGCAAGATATAGAGTCATAGTTATATTTAGTTGAATACCAATTGTTACCACTTAAAAACGCCATGTGCGATTTGACACCATAAATACACAAAACGACACGATGTGTAAATGAGTGTGTCGATACGGCACTCGTGCTGTCGCGGAAGAATAGAACGAGAGGCGCTTGCGGCTCGATTTCTATCCTTCCGCGACAGCACGAGTGCCGTATCGACAACCCATTTACACATCGTGTCGTTCTGTGTTTATTACTTCGCGTCCTAGAATCCGTGCTTTAAAAATACAGGATTAAAGGTTTGTTTATGCTCATACAGGGCGTGTTTGTTGTGTGTGATGATTCTTTTATTTAAATAGTTCCGGTTTCATGGTAGAGGCGAACGTCATGTACGTCATTTTACGCCTACGAGATAAGTATGGAACGTACGTTCCATACGGATTTGTAAATATGGAACAGCAATAACACTGTATTTCTAGGAACAAGCGTGTAATAAAACTACCATGTGTACGTGTTTTATACCAGCAACAAATTATGTCGGACCGGGACCATGAACACATTTAAAGGAGGTTTTGACGGGAAGATCTCGACTTTCAAAAGAGAAAGTTTTAACAGGTTTTGAATTGTTATCAGCCAAGCTAGAATTCCATTGATCGGCTCTTATAAAGAGCGTCCTTGCTTCCGTCGCTCAAAAGTGGTAGACAATAAAGAGCGTTCTCGAGCATTATGATTATCATGATCTTTTGTCATATACATGTAGATGATTGTGCGTATTTGCCTGTACCTGTGTCACGCGAATGTTTGTATCTAATGTCAAGTAATACATTGAAAACCACTAAAATCTATCATAATTGAGAAAACATTTTATTATCTATGCCTTTGAGACACGGAAACATGTACGGTCTTTATCAGATACGATCTTAGGAAATTTTGCCCCCCCCCCTCACAATTTCTAAACGTGTTAGAATTTATCTTTTGAACGTAAGTATATGTACATCTGATAACTGTAATCAAAACACTAGTACTACCATGTGAACGATCTAGTTATTGTACACGCTTTGCAATAATCGTAACCAATTGGTGTTTCATTGGTTTTTCAGCTTGTCTCGTATTAAATAAAATGTACTCACCCGAACAACGTATCTTATATTAATGTAATTGCAATGAAGAAGGTCGGAAGGTGTCGTGTTGGGAATCTGTATTAGCTCTCGATAAAAATTCGCTTCTTTGCCAGAAGCGAGATCCCCTTTGCTTATAACCAGAAGCTCTTCTGTTCTCGTAGTGGAATGGCCGCCGTTTGAGAGGAATTTTTTAATCTGGAATGAGTATACTAATCCACTAATCTGAATGGAAATCAGAGTTGATGCGTGGTTGTAACAATGGATTCGCATATCGATGCTAAAATTAACTATAAGGAAATAATACCAAGTAATTATATTTAAAATTAAATGGCGACAAAAGAGCTGGCATAAATTAAAAACAGCAGCGTCGTATTAGATAATAATTGGTGACGTCACAAAATCAGATATAGTCTATACACGAATATTAACACTCACACGTTCATTCGCGTTGTGGAACATGAATGCAGGGCATTGGTTGGTCGAAATTTGGTCACATGACGTCGTGCGCGCAGACACCCAACTTGCATCCATTTTTGTGTCGATGAAACTTGCATCGAGCCACAAGAATAACGTTGGCAATGGGCGCTTAATGCTCTGTTAATCTGTTAGTTGACTCCGTTGAGTGTAAATATAAGTAATATGTGGAACCAATGTCAGACCAACTTACATCCACACTCTATGGAACGCAAGCAATTCAACATCCAGTTCTTAACCCAAAGCGTCCGGCTTCGTTACCAAAGGTAGGTACGTGGCTAGATGGTCTCCGCTGTGGGATATCCAACTTGGAATCTCCAACAGCACCCCGTCCGTGAAGCAGACCGAAATTTCCAAGTCAAGAATTCCATGTACACCGTTGGAATTATTCTACTGATACCCCAAACTTTCAAGCTAACAATTACAACTGGTAGCCATTTCAGCCCAAACATTTAACGGAACGTAGGAACATACTCGACTGTTGGTGTAAAGCCACACATTTCACGCTAAAAACAGGTGTGATTATCAAATTATCACACCAATTTCAGCCTACTTTTGGTCTGACATTTTCAACAATAATGTTGTGTCGGACATGACATTTCCAACTTTAACCTTTTGGCTGCTAAATGACGTTATAGTCTAGTCGTAATTCTCAGAAAAGACATTTCTAGAAGCATTTCCGCGGAAAAGTGTCAAACCAACTTTTTTACCATAATTTGAAGGTGCCGAACACGATTAGACTGCCTGTCGCCCGATTGGATGAACATAGGGTTCAATAAATAGGCTTTTAAAATCTTCGTGTTCTTCTTCGCTGGAGGGTTGTTGATACGGCACCGTACAACGTCATATGCAATCACGTAACTGGCCTTGACCATACTCAAACTTATATACTCCTCGTGGAATGTTCAAAGCCGCGTTGTATCATGATACTATCATCACAGTAATAATTCTGAAACATTAACATCATATTAATCAGGTACCTACGGTAAGACATTGCCTGTTTCGTATATTTATCGAGAATTAGTCCGGGAGCCAATAGGGGTACCCTTGCACCCACCCCATGGGAATTAACTTCACACCACTCATTTTGTTCCTTATTATGTCCTTCAACTTTTAAGCAATGTTAATAAGAAAAAAAAGTGGCCGTGTAGACTTCAGACAGATGGCGTCCATCCTGGCCGCCATTTTTCAGATCAGACCCTAAGTCAGTTTTATGCAAATTATAGCGGGAAAATCTAGTAAAATGTATACAAATGTATATATTTTCGTGAAGCTAAGACATACTGACACCTTTTTGGCGCAAAACTGAAACTCACCCTCCAAGATGACCGCCAAAATGGCCGCCGGAAGTTGAAAATATGACGTTTGTTCACAAATATCTTCTAGATCAGTTCATATTGTTTGGAACTGGTTGAGTAATATGACTTTATTTTCTGTTTTGTATATTAACTGATCATTGGAGCGGCGTGTATGAATACAGTATACAGTGAGTTGCTGAATTGTCATGTGTGAGGTGTATAATCATACAAGTACGGAAGGTATAAGTGGTCGTGTGTGTGGGTATTCGTATATCTGGAAGGGCTCACCATTGGTGAGGTGTAGATGTATACCTGGATTGACCCTATGGTCATGGGTATGGCGAATAGGCATACATGTAGTGGCTGTATGGTATATTGTGAGATGAATATGTATGCACTGAGTGAATGTATTATCGTGAATGTGGTGCATATGTATACATATAGTGACTATATGATCATGTGCCAGGTGTAGGAGTACACATGGTGTTCATCCATGGTGACTCGTGGCTGTATTGTCATTTGTGGTATGTACGGGTATAACCAAGTATGGCTGTATGGTCAGGTGTACGTGTATAAAATGGGTGACTATATTGTCATCTGTGTGGTGTTTATGTACATATGGAGTGACTGAGGTAATGGGTGGGTTGTACATGTGTACCTTGGGTGGCTATCGCTTTCCACAATAACTCAAGGATATGTTAATCAATAGAGAGGTCATGTCAGAGAGTTCTCCATCTTGATGGTGTTTATGTACATGGGGGAAACGTCAAACGTGGAAAGCGTTAGCCACCCATTATCACACAGTCATTCCATAAATACATACATAAACACCACAGACACAACAATATAGTGACCCAATGCTTATACGTACACCTGACCCATTACCACGGATGACAATACATCAATGAGTCACAATGGAGGCCCACCGGGTATACTCCTAAACATGACCCTTAACCATATAGTCACTCCGTGTATACCCATTCATTCACCTCACGATTGGCCATACGGTAATCCCCTGTATACCTATTCTCCACACAGATGGTCAAATATACATTCAATATATACATCAACACCACAACAATGACCATAGAGTCACTCCAGGTATACATATGCACCTCACCAATGGCCATATAGCCACTCGTGTCATACACATACCCTCACCCATGCCACCTGGTATACTCCTTCGCCTGACATATGTCCATAAAGTCACCCCGTGTGTACCCATTCAAAACATTCATACATGATCATGGTCAATCATTGTATACATATTCACCTCACCATTGGCCATGTCACTCCATGTATCCATATATGTCGCAACCATAGCCGAATAGCGACACAAGATATACTAATACACCCCAGCTATGTCAGAAAAGTCACTCCATGTATCCATATGCACCTCACCCATGCCCATATAGCCACTCGCTATATACACATACCCCTCGCCCATGACCATATAGCAACACGTGTGTATACCCGTATAACCTACACATGACCATACCGCCACGATTCACCAAGCAGGAACACCAGGTATACTCATACACCTGACACATGACCATTTAGTCACTCCCTGTCCACTCATTACATTTATAATCATACAGTCACTCCTTGTATACGTACATGTACTCATATCACCAGTTGACCATATAGTCACTACATGTATACCTATCGACACACGTAGTCATATAACCATTTGATATACATATGCAGCCCACCCTAGACCATAGAGTCACTCCAGGTATACATATACACCTCACCAACGGCCATTCAGCCCTTCCAGATATACAAAAAACCTGCACACACGACCACTCATACCCACCAATGATAATACATCCACGAGATATATAAATATATACCACAAGGACACTCCATATATACCCACACGCTCGATAATGTCCACCCAGCTTACTCCAGGTATGCATATACACTTCAATCATGACCGTACAGTCATTCCATGTATACATATACACATTACCCGTAACCATAAAATAACTCCCTATTTATCCACACACCCCATCCATGATCATACAGACAACACATGTACATCCCACCCATGACCTTACAGTCACTCCATATATACATAATCAACACATAGATGACCATGTAACTATATTCATACACCACATCAATGTCCATACAGGCACATCGGGTGCACCCGTACTGGATATACACAACCATACAACATACAGTCACTCCATTCATACCGATTCACCTCACACATGACCATGACCTCTCCCTGTATACCTATACATCTTACAATGGACAACCCACACATAACCCACATAGTCACTCCTTGTATACATATTCACATCATGCATGACATACAATAACTCCCTGTATACCTATTCACCTCAACTATGATCATAGAGTAACTCCCTGACTACCATCTTGGCATCCACCCTGCATCCAGTTGATATTTTGTGTTACCATAATGGACCAGAATAGCCACAGATTATGGTTCATCTCGGTTCCGTCTCAACGTTCTTGCCCATTTCCATTCAATAATATGGCCAGAATCACAAAAGAGGTTCTCGGCAAAATTATATACTTTAAAATGAATTTGTCATGCCCCATACGGAACTGGGACAACCAGAATATAACATATAGTTGTCAGTTAATTAACTAACACGTATAATAACCAAGTGAGTCATAATTTACTACCTTTCGGATAACACAGAGAATAATGTTCAGGATATATGTAAAAAAAAAAACTTTTTACAAATTTGGTTGCCATTTTGGAAGCCATCTTGAGCAATTTGGTCTATAGATACCGTAGTGAGACACATTTAAGATAGACAAAAACAATAAACACATTTGACTCCAGAGACAGTTACATTTTACCAATGATAGTTGAATTTTACTTGAAAAAATGGTCTATACCTGAAAAGTAAATTTTTTGCCGATATTTATGTCAAGTTTTTGAGAGAAAAGTCCAATATTTTTGGTGATGTCAGTGGTAACAATAGTAACAATTAACCATGGTGCATCAGATATGTTAGTATTCAATGTATAGGAGGCAGAATATCCAATTTTATATATCAACCACAACTTTTAAGCGATTGCAGGACACGCTGGGCAATATTTACCATTTTCCATATTTTGGCGGC
The DNA here is from genome assembly GCA_032622095.1 of Siphonodentalium dalli. Lineage (NCBI taxonomy): Eukaryota > Metazoa > Mollusca > Scaphopoda > Gadilida > Siphonodentaliidae > Siphonodentalium > Siphonodentalium dalli. The sequence continues at coordinate 184,019,886 of CP136063.1, forward strand.
CATTTTGGCAGCCATTTTGAGCCAAAGTAAGAATTTTGGTTCCAATGAGTTGGAATATTCATAGGGAATGATATGACTCACTTACATTACAAAGTTCTGTTCATTTCTTGTTGACATAATGACTAAAATCCCAATTGTGATTTTTTGGTGAAATTTTATACCGTGTTCCAATAATTGCATATTTTAATTGCTCCAATGATCAGTTAATATACAAAACACAATATAACGTCACATTACTCAAGCAGTTCCAACAGCATAAACTGGTCTAGAAGATATTTGTGTGAAAAAACGTCATATTTTCAACTTAATCCCGATTCACAGAACTTTCAACCGGGTGTGATTTCATGAAGAGCGTGTATTTATTAAATAACATACTTGTCCATATATGTATAGCAGATGATGAGATAGTTATGACAGAAAGGTCACGAGGAGTGTTCAAATAACAAAGTATTCCATGTTCATGAGATTATATGTATAACGAGTGTGATATATGTCTCGATATTGACTTACTGTATTTTCGCGGCAATAAAAAACAGTATGTGACTTTAAGTTGATTTTATGGGTGAGATATGGGTCACAGGCAGCGACAGCACCCTCATTGGATTCAGCATACTTGAATTATGCTAGAAAACTTAGTTTCATGCTTTTCCCCAAAAATGCCTCTAGGGTTCTAGTATTCCACAAATGTAGCTTTTCCGACCAGACTATTATGGTGGGTTGTTGACGTTATTGCCATTTTCCAGTGGAAAAATATAACAGGAATATCACATGAACCACACAACTGACTCAGTTGACGGGACTATTGTCGTTCACAATCTTTGAAAATCATACACTGTTTGAAACCTCGAGATACAGTTATTCCGATGCATCAATCTCTGAGTTCCAATTATGATTAATGGCCTACTGCTAGTGTGCTGAAGTACTACGGACCATACAACACAAGACATACACTTTTACGTCGGTAATGGGTTACGGACGTCCATAGCAGCGAAGAGGTTAATACATTTCTGGCCAAAGGTCTATCCACCGAAGCACCTTTCGCTACATCCCTGACCAAAAGTATATTCAACTCCAACTGTTGGTACTTGGAATATGCTGTAAAATAGTTGAAACTTTTTGCTATTTTTCCAGTTCAAACAAAAGCAGACTTAAGGGTCAGATGCACGTTTGGCCAAAAAATGGCTGAAATAATTGAAAACATAATTTTTTCTATAAGCCTAAAACAACGTTGTAAAAAAGAAATATTCATAGCAACCACCTCTCACACAGTTCAGTGTCACACATAGACTGTGTTGGTGAAAAATTTGAGTGTTCCCAATGTGTGGTTTTTAAAAAGTACACTTTAATTTGACAAATTTGGGAAATATATGGAAAAAATAACATGTCTTTAGGTACCGAGAACTTCAAAATAACTAACAATATTGCTCTGAGGTATGGACTATTGTATGCTATAGGATCTGGTGTACATGAGAGGAGCCTTTGTTTTTTCGTGAAATGAGCTGTTCAGCCATTAGAGACTGATTCCAGGATGTCGACAATCTACAGAATGGCCGCCATGATAAACACAGGCAAGTACATTTGATAATGCTTCCCATTTGCCGAGTAAACAGACAAATATCTTAACATGCATACCCGATCGGCAAGGAGTTATGTGGAAAAATATCAGGAGAAGTCATATTGGCATTAATAACTTCCATTTAAATTAATTTGATCAACATTAGACCGATAGAAACCGAAAATCGCCAGAAGATTTTGTTTGTTTTCGCCATCTATCGAAAATAAGCTTGGTATCATTGCGACAATGATAAAACGGCATACTTATCTCTTAAAATTGTCATATTGAATATGGTTAGACTTTTCTGGTTTATTTACATTGTTTATGTACACAGAATATAAAAATATACTTTTGTTTTACGCAAAATACTGGGAACTATATATCACGGTGTATATACGACAGTGGTGAGTCAGTTTCCGGTAATCAGAGAAATAAGCGTAAACAGAAGCGATTTTGAGCTGCATATTGGCGAATTAAAGCTGGATCTAACGCCCGATTGCTCGCAATAATGACACAAACTAAAGACTAAGTCACGTTGGTCATGTTAGGATTGGTGGTGCCGACGATCCCATGAAGGATTGTGTACTTTGATGTAAGTTTGTCTACTTTCCTTGCACGTTTTCACGGTTTTGTTATTGTTTACAAAATGGAGGACACAACAAACATGTGGACAACGCAACATTAAAATTATACAAAATGCACAAAACTAAACGTCTGAAGCGCCAGTCATATATAGCATATTTTTATCATCATAGTCATTGTTGTCATTTTTGTTTCCATTTGTTATTCTGATCAAATTTTAATCCTGCTGACCACATGCCATTTTCTACTGCTGACCAGTGGACAAACAATACAGTTTGAGAGAAAGCGTTTATATTTCATCACATTCACAATATTTTCAATAATTCAGCTAAAGAACATATCCCTGTGCCCTTTGCCACACATCTTTATATAGAGCATTGTACTGTTAAAGTGTTAATCAATTGATCACCAAACATTGTGGTGTTTTTCTTGTTACTTTACCATATTTGTTCAACAATTCAAATAAATAATGAATATGGCCATGCATAGTATACAATGAAGGATGTAAACATGGCCGATTTTGCATATTGCTGCTAAGAGTATGGACTACGTTCATGACTGAACTACCGGCAGTAATTAAGCACCAAAGTTTTGTGTAAACAATAATATCACTACATCACTCTCAGGTTTTACACATAGTTGAAATCTGATGAGAATCAGAATCATGATTCTTATCGCTATATAATTGTTTTATTTTGCAAAATGTTATGCATTTTTATGGCCTTTTACATATCCCTTTAAAGAGAACCAAATCATAACTACCATTCCATTTTAATTTGGAACCGGCTAGTATTTCTCTCTGGCTGGCACATCAGCTTCATATTCGCCAATCTGCTAGTACATGTATCATGCCACTCGTGCTACATGGTACATGTACGTATGTACGGTAGTATTAAGTCAAACAGTTTGTTTGGTGATCAGTGTTTAACAGGTAGCATTTTATTGTGTAAACAATTCTCACACTTACTATTCGATTTACATCTCTGATCAGGCACACGTGCCTGTCAGCATGTATGCCCACCTATCTGGATAAAACATTTTCTTCTTTAGAGTCCCATGTTTATGCAGGATTAAATTAGTGTTGTATACCATATAATGTATTGACCATGTACTGTGATTATGCCCACGCCGCACGTATGATCCTGGGCAGCAAAAATAACTTTTAAGTCTCGAAAAATAGGCATCACAAAGCAAGTGGGCTTGAGTTTTTCATGTCCACTTGAAAGCCCCATTTCTCTTATGCCATGACATATGCCTGTTGATAATCATGATAGAGTGGGTGCATCACAATGCCACTCACATAATATATATGTAAAAAAAATTGATAGAATGTAATACATGTACATGTTCATGACTGTACAGCAAAAATGTCAACACTGCCTGTGTGGCATTTCCAATTGTGCAATTGTGTGTACAATTTTGATTCAGGGTGCTGCCAGAAATCGGAACAGTTTTCATTAATTATAATGAGGGTGTTTTAAAATGAATTTGTGGGTTTTTACCCTGCTGGACAAAACAAGTGTCCATTGGCACCGCGGTGTATTTGCCGTTCGGCCGCGGTGTCAGAGTTTGTAACTGCAGTTGGGCACCGTGGCTGAACGGCAAGTACACCGCAGCCGAACAGCAAGTACACTGCGGCCGAAAGGCAAGTACACCGCGGCCCGAACGGCATGTACACCGTGGTTAGATTTCTGGTTTGTATCGTTTTTTTCTTCAGTTTAATGGACGTACACCGCGGCAACTACACCATGGTTGAACGGCAAGTACACCGCGGCCCAACTGTAGTTAGCCGGTTGAGTTGCGGTGTAGTTGTATTTCAGCTGCAACGCTAACCACACCGCGGTTAAGTGGACACTTGTTTTGTCCAGCAGGGTATGTCTTAATCTGAAATATGACAGTTCAATCTGAGAAACATGGCTTTAAAACAGACAATGCCAATGGGTGTGAAAAAGTCACACATACATGTATCCACTTTGAGAAGCCTAGTGTTTTATTTCAAAGATATTTCTGTTGCTCGGGAGCATATGAACGGTCATGCAGGAATCAACACATGTGGTGAATGCATTAATAAATATAAATTCCTGCCCCTTCTCGGCAAGGTCGGGTCACGCGCGATGTTCATCTACAGATGGCATAGCCATGATGACTTGAACAAATAATAAGTTATTTCATTGATATTTGGCATATGAGACTCAACAATATTTTTATCAATTTCAAAAATCAGGCAGTCCGTGTATTTTGGGCAGAGCTACAGCCCTTAGCAATGAATTGCGCTTAAGCGTAATTATTTGCGCTTAAGTGCAATCAATTGTGCTTAAGCGCAATTCATGGTATTATGTAACAAAACACCCCTGGTGAATAAATAGGTTTCTCCATAACTTAGCATTAACTCCTATTGATATGTCACCTCTTGGTTTCATTGGTTTGGATGGGTAGGGAGCTAGCCCAACTTCTTTATCAAAATGGCTGACTCGCAATAGTATCACCTTCTGTTTTAGTTGGAGCGACTCGTGATAGCATTATATTATCTTCGGTATATATTAGTTGGGGCTACTTGCAATAGCATTACTTTCTGTATATTAGTCGGGGCGACATTGATTTTCTTCAATTTTCGAGTATACAGGCACACCATAAAAGGGAAGCAAGCCCTTGGTGATACCACATTCACACTATATGATCATGGAAATACTATAGATTTGTGCAAGAGATGCTGATTCAATAAGAAAAAACTAGAGCTCAGGACTGAGACACCAAAGCTCCAGTAATTACACACCATTTTTTGGACAGGGATGCTGATAATATGAAAATAGCGTTTTTTTCCCCCTGATTTAAGTCAATAAGTAAACCATACAGTAATGCTCTAATTAATCGACTCCTTAACCACAGCAGAATTATGGATAACTTTTCAGGATTTAGTCAGAAATATGGCTTGTTGCCATTCATCGGAAATATGGCTTTTAGCCATTCATCGGAAAGCTCTCGTGTTTCCTGTTGCTAACGCAACTCGACCCACATCTCTGATGCAAATACTTGTAATTTTGTGAAAACAAATTTTAGCCTGATAGGCAGACGTGGTGCTTCATGCCGCGTCAAATATAATAGTAGGTGTGATTCTAGGTTTTAATAAATTAATAATTGATTTAATTTCCCTATAAGCGGCCAGAGAATTAAAATTCGCAACATACCACGTCCGACTAGATTTAACGTATCAGCAGGACGTCATTCGACCAATCGCAAGATTCAACATGCTAGAAGTGCTAGTATCCCTACTAAGACAGTATAAAGCACTGAGTCTGATGTGCTTGCTGTGGACAGCAGTAGTGAGGATGTTTCGGAACTAGAGCCAAATCAATGCAGATTCTTCCCTTACAATATCTCCAACTCAAATAATGATCAAACCTTGAAGTTGACACTGAAGAAACAAGGTAGACAATATTTCCCAGGATACCGCTTAATAAACATTGAAATGTTTCAAAACCATTTGAGTAAAATTACCAAACACATTGCGAAATGTTCTGCTGTTCAAGAAGCCACATCTAAAGGACTTGATGCAATAAATTATACCAAAGAGTCGCCTCATATGGGATTGGCTTCTGTTTTGTATGCCCAGTGTGCTGGATGCAGAAAGATGTTCTCCTTGTCCACCAGTCCAAAACTAGACACTGCAACCAGCCTTTTAGGAGGATACGACATCAATATACGTGCGGTCTGGGACACCATGGCAATTGGAAAAGGTGTGGCATCTTTAAATGAATTATCTTCCACCATGGGTTTACCAACTATGAGTCAGCACACATTTACGAACATCGAGCATGGAATTGGCAAGCAGTGGGAATTTCTTACACAAGAAGATATGATAGCTGCAGGACAGGAAGAAAGAAGGTTGGCAATTGAGAGGGGGATTACCACCAAGGAGTTCCATCAGTTACAGTGATTGCAGATGGTGGCTGATCAAAGCGCACTCACAAGCACTCATATAATGCACTTGGTGGTGTGGCTATCATTGTCGGCAAATCAACAGGCAAGATTCTCCATATTGGTGTGCGAAATAAAACCTGTTATATATGCACATTGGCAGAAACTAGAAACATCCCTCCACAAGAACATGAATGCTTCCGCAACTTGCAGGAGAGCAGCCAACAGATGGAGGTGGATATAATTTTGGATGGATTTCACAACTCGGAAAATATACATGGGATACGATACATGCGATTCATTGGGGATGGTGATAGCACAGTCTATAGTAGAATTCAATCTGAGGTGCCAGTTTGGGACAAGGATGTTAAGAAAATCGAATGTGCCAATCATGCTTGCAAATGTCTACGGTCTAGTTTGGAAAAGTTGGTGACAGATAAACCACATCTCAAAGGAAAAAACATGCTAACAAAACTAGTAAGAGTAAAATTATCAACAGCAGCGAGATGTGCAATCCGAATGCGGTCCAAAGAAAAAGACAAAGCAGTCGCAACCAAGAAACTCTCTGCAGACATTTTAAATTCCATCCACCATATCTTTGGATTTCATGACAAATGCAGTGAATTTTGTACCAAAAGAAAACCTGAGGCAGAATCAGAGGAAAATTCAACACCACCTGAGGCAGCTGATAAACAGAAAGACAATTCCATGGATGATATTTTGCTTGAGCTGGAAGAGATGTGGCAGGAAGGAGTAGACAACAAGCAGCAAGAAACTTCTAGGATAGCTTAAAAAAAAAACAGTAGCCGCTATAAATCCAGAGTTACTAACAGAAGTGACTAAATTGCTATCTCGTCTGGCAGCAAAGTCTAAGAATCTTGTTGAGAACGACACTACCAATCTGGCGGAGAACTGGATGTCACTTCGAATGAAGATTGATGGAGGAAAAATTTACAATCGCTCGCATCGTGGATCCTGGCAGGCTAGATGTTTTGGTGGTGCATTACGCAATAATTTCGGTCCCACATGGTCTTCGATTGTTTGGAACAAAGTCACTAATACACCATCAGGCCCAGCAATGGACAATCTCTTTAATCGTCGTAGTCATAAATTAACCATGGACCACAAGAGCAAGAGCAACATTGAAGTAAAGAAGAGGGCTAAGAAAAGGAAGATGGAAAGAATGAAAGTTAACCAGACGAAGAAAGCAAAATTAGCTTATGGGCCAGGCATAAGTGACTCCCTTACAGATGATCCAAAAGAACTGGAAGAGAAATGCCAAGCATTCTATGCAACAGAAGTATGTGTTACTGCTGATAGGGCTAAAGCAATAACAGAAAACACAACCGATCAATCAGATTGCCAATTATGGAAAGACGAAAGGCGAAGACGAATCACATCATCTAATTTTGGAGCAGTTATTAGTCGGAAAATGTCATCACATGTTGGACCATTAGTCTCTTCATTGCTATATAACAAATTCAGGGGAAATCGCTTCACAGAATTCGGCCTGAATGAGGAATCTGCTACTGTCAGAGAATATTGTTTATTCAAAAAAGACCACGGAGAGCCAGTAAGTGTAAACAACAGTGGCCTTCAAATCAGTTTAGAAGAACCATGGCTTGCTGCTAGCACGGATGGTATTGTCACAGACAAAGATGGCAATTCTGGTTTACTGGAGGTTAGAATGTACTTTTCAACAAAGCTGACTCACTCCAAGATGCTGCAGCCAAAAGTAGCTTTTGCATGAAACTCGTAGGTGATTCCCTACAAATAAGACTCACCCATAAATACTATTATCAATGCCAAGGTCAGCTGAATATTTTTAACAAAAACTGGTTAGATTTTGTCATACGACGTATTAATCCTCATCAAATGTATATTCAAAGAATATACAGAGATAAAGATTTGTGGCAAAGGGTCATGCTTCCAAAATTGAAGGCCTTTTATCAGAAAGCAGTCCTTCCAGAGCTGGCATCACCTATTCATGACACAATACGAGGTATAAGAGAGCCAGGAATATGGGTAAGATGAACTATGTGTACATGTAACTTAATAAATGTTATTTGTATGACACGATACATTGTAAATGTTAACATCAGGTTCTCACTCTACTTCATTTTATTTTTTTATTTTTATTTGCAGTTTGCTGATGGGGAAGCCAGAAAAGTTAAAAAAGTTATCAAGAAGAAAGGGACGAGAAAAGTAAAGACCAAAAGGCTGAAACAAACAAAGTGTGTGCAAAAGAATCCGAAAGATGATAAGCCCAGCTATTCCAATGATGACACAGAGCAGCAATGCAGCAGTATGAAAGACATTGTGGGAAGAAGGAAGGCTCACAAAAAGCACTTCAAGTTATTGGAGTAGTGCCAAAAGCTGTGGCACATATATGTAAGTTGACATTAACATTCATTATCTGGTTTGAGCTACCAGTATCAGTTGATCGACATGTCTCCCCCTACAATTCCAGAACTAAGATTCAAGGGTGCAAATTGCTTGCATCAATCATTAAATAAGTATTTAAGCATGTCAATACTGATAAATGTGTTTTCTATGATATATTTATGAAAAGTAATAATAAAAATCAGCAGATTGATCTATTTTGACACCAGGTGACAATAGACCAATTTGATTCAAAAGACTTGATGCCTTCGCAGTGGGTACATGTGTAAAAAGTATGACCACCAAGATGAACATGGAGCAATAAAAACATTTCACATATTAATTATTGATAGCTCTCCAATAATGATATTTTGTGTGTTGAAACTATTGTTATGTAAACAAAACTGTTACAGTGATTAGTTAACAAACATCAATAATCACATAGTAAGTTCAATTTTTTTAGTCTGCATAACATTTGAAGAATATTTTTTAAACCTTGAATGGACTGCATTCTCTTGGGACAGAACATGAAACCTAGATGCAAACATAGTTGCGATATATTAATTTTATTTCAAAATTATGTTTTGCTGTTTGAACTATTTATAAACCTAATCTCAATTCATTTGAGGTATGACAGTAAATGTTTGTTTCTGTACTTTTGTAGGAGGTGGTAATACATTTACGTTATATTGCATGATACTCCATGTGGCAAAATTGGGACTGACATCACATAATGATACCAAGCATGACGATTTGCAACCATGAAGCTGCCTGTTCAAAAGGTAGGTACAAACAAGTTCAATAATGTGATTTTTAACTCATCTAGAAAAAAGGACATATCAGGTACATATAAATTGCCATAATAAGATCAAGATGGGAAAGACAGCCCAGCAAGATGTAGGTATTATGGTCATATATTTGAGAATTTATTGATTTCAGTATCCCAAATTCATTGTCGGCAAAAGACATGTATATGTCAACATATTTCTTTCCGTGCACACTAAAGCCAACATTTATTCAATGTTGGATTGCTGCAATTGCTGTACATTGTGTATTGCACAGCCCGAGACAGAAGAATGATATCTGAATGGAACTATCATATTTCATAGTATTTTATTAATATATTAGTAAATTAATTTATTATTAAAATATTGCTGTTACAGTTGTGACTGGTCACCTTTCTTTATACATTGCATTCGTTGCACATGCATATGGTGCACACTTGTGGTGATTGATTTTTAGCATCAGATTTAGCTACATATTTAACTGGTATATGCATATGTTGGAACATTGTCTCACTACATATTATCAACATAAACATGAGGAGCTACACATCTGAACCAATTGTTATCACTTTTCAGACAGTCCAACTTGCTGGTACCTGTTAACATTCATCAGACATTACTGGTTTACATTCATGGTATATCGCTGTTGAGGAGATCGTTACCGTTGCTTTTGTATCAAGATACATTATTGGCTAGTTTAACAGGTAAGTAGACAAAATTTAATTTTAAAATAGTTTTATGAATACTCATGCTATCCTAGTCTGATGAAAGTCTTTAAAGGAATGATACATTACAACTCAGTTATAGTTTAGCATGCATACTTTACAAGTAAAATGATAAAGATCTGAAAGCTTGATATATAATATCAGGTGTGCAAGAAGTGGTCCACCGATACATATCAAATGTGAGTGCTTTGTTTATTTTATAGATTTAACCCTTTCATGGTTAGAACTGCGCTGGTGCAGCATTAAATTCCCGTGTCAGTGCATTCATTCTCTGATATATGTCTGCCTCACATAGGGAGCCTCACAAATATAATATAATGAATTGGCTTAATACAAGGTCAAGGTCAATATTGTTGGACCAATGCATTCTCTTATATATCCTAGGCTCCCTATAAGGCTAAATAGCATTGAGTTTGGCTTATCGATGCTACAAGTACCAGTATGTTTAAATCAAAATAATTTCTGTTAATATATTTACATAATATATTATTTCTATTGATTTCCCCTCAGAAAGTCATTGGTCATGCTAAATTGAATTATATCACAGTTTTGATGTTTTACTCTTGCTGTCTCTTATAGGTGATTGAACAGTTAATTGAACTGAATCAATGGATTTCTCAACATTAGTGATCAATGCCGACTGAGGTCACCTTGCTGACACTACCAGTATTAGGTGCTACACTGAGAAATGAGCAGGTATATTATTTATTCATGCCAATTTTGCTAAAATAATTGACAAATTGATTCATTCTTCCTTCCAATGTATGACCTCAGGCAGTTATGTGTCAATTGTTGGCATAAACCATTATCTGACTCAAATTATTCTATAGAATGTATGTACATGGAGTCGACTTCAACTGTGTTTTAACAGACTACCACTAATGTTGAATGGCATACTATGAGATTGGTTATTTTAATATAGTGGAAATTCTTTATATTATTATAGCTACATTAGATAAATGGATACAAATTGGATCAATGGCTTTCTTATTATATTTTGAGAGATACAGTAATGCCCAAAGTAATTGACTCTTTAACTACAGCAGAATTATGGGTAACTTTTTAGGATTTAGTCGGAAATATGGCTTGTTGCCATTCATCGGAAAGCTCTCCCCGATAGCTTTCCAATGAATGGCAACAAGCCATATTTTCGACTAACTCCTGAAAAGTTACCCATAATTATGCTGTAGTTAAAGAGTCGATTACTTTGGGCAATACTGTAACATGCATGTTCAACTGGATGAGAATACTAACTTTCGAGAGTCTAGTTAAATTTAAAAACCTGGCATTTTGCTATTGCAGAAATAAGATCACGCGAAAACTGGATTAATATTAATTATGTGAAGTCTGTCAATATGGGCCAAGAATCACATCTCAAATAGTTTGAAATGAAGATATGTTTTCTTAATTGCACTATTTATTAACATTCATCCTTTTGTTATATTATCATATCATTATATTGTGTGCATAGCGCTTCAATATTCAAAGTCAGTTCGCTGGCTTTACTTTTTTTGCAAGTTCAAAATATTTATTTTATGGTCATCCTGTCCTCCATACATTTGTAAATAGTCCCTATTGCAAATGTATGACTTATTATTGTCATTTTTGAGAATAGGGTAACCAATGTTTGACTTCTTTTATAACAAGGGGGTTCCTTTTTTTTACAGAAAGAGGTCTCCTCTCATGGAAAGCAGATATGAAGCTACATCTGTCTCCAGAGTTTGATGATGGAAGTGACAATTAAAAAAAGTTCTCGGTACCTAAAGTGAACTCATTATAAAAAGTTACAAATCTCTTTTAAATGCGCTCATCATGTTCATGTTTTCATATTTCCAATACAGTGTATGCATTCCTCAATATGTGTACTATATCCCTGTGGAGTATTAGTCCATATGGTTATGGAATTATTAAGATTTTACCAATTTATCTGACCCACCCAAAAATGAGATTTTTTTGGGCAAACGTGCGTCTCCCCCTTAACTCTGACAAAAATACGGACGAAATCCGCTGCATGACAGTATCCTTCCTTCTGATATGTTAGTTACAATGCAAAATGTCAATACGAGAGCAACAAATCGATTGATAAAAAAAACTCGTATTTCAATTACTAATTAATGGACCAAACCCACAGCAAACCCTAACAGCTTGGACCGTCACCATGGACAACGCAATTAAATAATGTATGCACACCCCGAGTTATACAAGGTAAAATGTTCGTAAAACCTGACTTACGGAAGGAACACTCGACTCTATACCCGACTATACTCAATGCCAGTGTTTCTTACCATTGCTAGCACAATTCTCAGTTGAACTCTGTGGCGGGATCTGTTGTTCACCTCAGCATTCACTGTGATTGTCTCCCCTGGAACATAACCCGTCTTTTCGAGAACATCAACCTTTCCCTTTATGGGGCCCGATTTGCAGCAGCAGCAACATGTATATTTTTCGCCTTCGGTCCGCCCGCTTCTCTGAGAAAAGAATACAACGATCGTGTGTTATTTAAGCGGATCTGTAATGTCCACGGGAATTGTAAGGAGGGATGATGTATATGTATAGATAACTGACATGAATATATCGATCGCTATAAGGTTCTACATACTCCGCAGAAACTTGCTAAAGTCGTACCAATTTTCCAGCTCTTTCAGACTTTTTTGTTGTTGCAGAAACGCCCTTTAGTTCTCACCATATCGCGGACAAAGATTATCATGGAATGAGTTGAATATGTGGGGATTCGAGAATGAAAACAGTTTGTGTACGAGTCGGCTAACCGACGAGCTTACAAACTGTTTTCGTGCTCTAATCCCCGAAATTATATTGGCGATCCTCCCGGTGCGTTACAAATGTTGACTACCTCAGATGAAATTTGAAAAGCAGAAGAATTATAGGACCAACAGCAATCACAAACACACCACATATCATCCTATATATTTTATTTCGTCATCTACATTGTATTTGTTAAAATGTTAATGTTTAAACAAAAATCCCCGAAGATGCAACGAAACACGATACCTTTATCTCCAATGTTATTCAATTCACAAAAACAAACTGCAATAAAAGCACTTTGTATCTGTAGTATATGAAGTGAGATATTCTTTTTTCGGTAATCAAATATATGGGAAGGTAATTCCGCGGGTTAATCAGAACATATTTATGCCACAACGGCTGGTAGTAATTGTATTGCGTACAGTAAATGGGATTCCTACTTCTACTCGATAAAAACACACATTCATGGTATTACTTTCACATCGCGAAGTTATTAGTGAAACAAAGAAAGGACGCATGTCCTATATCAGACTTTACATAAACACTATAATGGCTGCGGACACACGTACCACAGTAGGTTAGAAGAAACTAAATAGGGTGGATTAAGCCCCTTGTTAAATTTACAGGGTATCTCAAAGCAGCATAAAATACACTCTGTCTGCTGATTGGGTCATACTATGAGTAAGAAATTTGTGGTGAAATAAAATATAGTTTATAGTCTATTGATTCATTTAAGCGAGGTTGATGAATCTGTCAATTCAGGTTGTCTGTAAAGCATTTATAAATTTGTTGTACCAGATATATTTTGGTAGTGAAATTTTCTGCGAATCTGACGGTAGTATTAAAAGCGCCGAGTTTTAAATGAAAAAGGCGTGGCTGGAAACAAATCCAATTGTGCATTAAGTGGAAAACATTTAGTTCCTTCTAACCAGTAGCGATGGCATAGTAGGTGTCACAATTTATTATGGTGGCGTTTGGCAAACTCCTGGCAGAGTTATCTCCCATCGCTCCGCTGAGATGCAGCGATAGCGTAGAGGGCGCTGTATGGAGTTTGGGCGTTTGGTGACAATTTGTCGTCATACTTCTGTGACATATAGCTCGCCATGTTGCCCGCTGAGTTTCCGCACAATGAGTCGACTCGACCAATTAACCCATTGCGTTTCACCAAGGTTGATCTCTATTCATTACGTTTTACTACATTGTATTCTCTACAATATATATAATTGCACGATCTATCATCCAGAATTGTGTTTGACCGTGGCAATCCCGCATTCACTCACATATCATGCACGTAGTACGTGTTATTGATATGATCTTAATGCATGTTATCTACTTATATTAATTTCATGCGTATTAAGACAGTTCCCCAATTGCCTTTTTATTTTGCGACGTTTAGTTCTACGAATAATTACGCTAACATTATCATGTGGGCCTATACAGCTGTGTCGGAACTGTTGGAGGAACTGCAGCTAAGAGAAAGTATCTGGAATAAAGAACGCGAGCTATACAAGGACCAAAACCAGAAAAATGCTGACTATAACGAACGTTGGAAGGCTCATTGTGCGAATATGCAACGGGCGCCATGGCTTGCTATGGCATATTAATTATGACGATCAATTGTCACCAAACTCCACCATAATAAATTGTAACACCTACTATGCCATCGCTACTGTGGTACGTGTGTCCGCAGTCATTGTGTACCCGTGTCGACTGTGGTATGTGAGAGGGCCTTCTCATATATACCAACATTTAATCAAAGATAAACGGCGAAACATACTTTTTGTTTCACTTTGAACTCATTAATGAAATTTGCAATTGAAGGCCCGCCAATGTTAGACTTTAATTTTGGTAAAGCATTTTAATAAATGGGCAGATGTAAAATCTCGTAGAATTGTCAATGGTTGATTGTTAATATTGTTGTTAATATTGTTGGAGTTTTATTACCTACCAGAACATGTTATATTATATTAGAATAAATATTTGAGTTAATTTGTTCTTTGAATATGTTTAAATCAAAGTGGCTCCAAAATATGTGGCTCAAGTAAATGAAAAGTGGCTCAAAATCATTCACAAGTGGCTAAGGTGGTGGTTCAAGAAATAATTGGGTCAGTGTGAACACTGCATGATGCAACGCCAGAAGAGCTTCACTTATCTACAGTAAATAGCGTTCTTCAACGTAAACCTAGCAATTATAAGTTTACCTCTATACCGGGTTTCCCACATGTGTTCAGATCCAATAATGCCACTACTTCAAAAATCTTCTCAGTTTTGTTGTCGAGTTTCCACGGTCTGTCTATTTTACCTTTCAGTCTATAGACGATATTCCCTACATGACTTTTGAACGAAGAAGGTATATCCTGTGGGAGCTGGAAACTGAATGGGAACTGATGGTATCCCGGACCCAGCGTCTTGTCTCCAGAAGGCGGTGTATCTGCGTGAAACAGAACGTGACGGGTGTATATATATATATATACTAGCAGGTGACCCGACGTCCGGGATTTGACCTTGATTTGACCATTTTGAAGGTCAAGGTCAGGTTGGGGTAACAATTTGACCCGTCCAAAACACTCCCCCGACAAAAGTATCCCTAGGTATCAAATTTCGTCGAAATCCTTATTTTTTTTATTTAATTTGAGTTAATTCTGCCTTTTTAATGAAGAGAAATGATGGTACCCGTCCCGTGATGGTACCCGTCCCTAAAAGAGGTACCTTTGTGGGTACCCGTTTCAAGGTGAAGATCACCTCGGGCGGAAAAACTTACCCGATGAAAATCTCCCCCGTTCCTTGGAACCCCTAAGTACGAAGACAAACATAAGCCCGCCACTGGCGTGGTTCGTCTCATGACTTTGTTCGAAAAAACAATTGCAACAGTTTCCGAGACACGTATGCTGCACCTAGGTGTAAAATTTCGTCGAAATCCGCCAGTTTGACCCGATTTGACCTTGAATTGATCATTTTTAAGGTCAATGTAAGGTCGGGGTCACAATATAACCCGCCCATGACACTTCCCGTGGGTAGCAAGTTTGAGCTCAATCGGTTCGAGTCTATAAAGAACACACACACATATATATATCCATTTGTGTGTACCCATTTGAAGGTGAAGATCACCTCGGGCGGAAAAACTGACCCGATGGAAATCTCCCCCGTTCATATGAAGCACTAAGTACGTAAGAATCACATAACACGCTCATGTCTGGACACAGTCACGCTCACGTGTGGACCCAGACGTAAGAATCACATTACACGCATACGCTCTTTATCAACGACACTGCGGATACGAACGCTCTTTAACTATCAACGCGATTAACTCCACAGTGCCAATGACGGTCATTTTTGTGACTGAGGTGGGGATTGGGTGTTCTGATCTTCTCCAATACGGCGGTAAACATTGCCCGTGCGTTTTTAACCTTAGATTGGAAGTTTGAGCTCAATCGGTCCAGCCGTTTTCACGGCCATAGCTAACAGTAATATATATTTTGGGACTTCTGTTTGTCTGTCTGTTAGCTATGGCCGGGAAAACGGCTGAACCGATTGAGCTCAAACTTCCAATCTAAGGTTAAAAAAACACGGGCAATATTTACCGCCGTTTTGGAGAAGCTCCCAGCACCCCTTCTCCACCCTCAGTCACCAAAATGACAGTCATTGGCACTGTGGGGTTAATCGCGTTGATAGTTAAAGAGCGTTCGTATCCGCAGTGTCGTTGATAAAGAGCGTGTGTGTGTCCAGACATGAGCGTGTTGTGTATGTGTCCAGACATGAACGTAATGTGTGATCCTTATGTCTGTGTTCGTACTTAGGAATTCGGTCGCCCCAGGGGTCATAGGGCGAGGAGTCCAGATTGGTACTTAGTGATTCCTAGGAATGGGGGGGGGGGGTTTCATCGGGTCAGTTTATCCGCCCGAGGTGACCTTCACCTTGAAACGGGTACCCACAAATGATATATATGTATGTGTGTGTCCGTTATAGACTCGAAAACGGCCCTACCGATTGAGTCCAAACTTGCTACCTAGGGACACTTTTGTCCGGGAACTCTCATGGACCAGTCAAATTGTAACCCCGACATGACATTGACCTTCAAAATGGTCAATTCAAGGTCAAATCGGGTAAAACGGACGGATTTCGACAAAATTTTATACCTAGGGATACTTTTGTCCGGGGATTCTTTTGGACGGGTCAAATCGCTCCGACCTGACCTTGACCTTCAAAATGATCAATTCAAGGTCAAAGCCCGGACGAAGTCGGGTCACCTATATGGCGTATGGAGGTTTGTTGTTGAGAACTGCTAACTTCAAATGTCAGGTGTTATCAGGTGTTATCAGGTGTCAATGGTCAGATGATCGATGCGTGTGGTCGCCAGACGTTCTCGCACATCGATGATGATAACGATACCGATGATGATGATGTTGATGATGATGACGAAAATGAATGCGATGGCGAAGATGATTAGTATGGCGATGATGTCTGATGGCGATGATCACGATGATGGTGATGATGATGATGGTGACGATGATTGTGATGATGATATATATGATTGCGATGATGATGACGACGACGATGAAGACGACGATGATGACAAATGCGACGATGGTGATGGTGGTGACGACGGCGGCGACGACGACGACGTTGATGATCAATTTGATTATCACGCTAACGATGATGTTGACGATGATTATGACGATGATGAAGATGATGATACTTATGATGATGATGATGATGGTGGTGGTGGTTGTGGCGACTATGACGACGACGATGACGACGATGACGATTATGATGATGATGATGATGAGGAGGATGATGAGGACGATGATGATGACGATGATGATGATGATGATGATGGCGATGAAGATGATGATGATGATGATGATGATGCTGATGATGGTGACGATGATGATGATGATGATGATGATGATGATGATAATGATAATTATGATGATGATGATGATGATGATGGTGATGGTGATGATGATGATGATGGTACAACTATACACTTCTGCCATATGAAAATGGCAAGCCAGACAACAGTGGCCCATTTTCTATTATATGTATATATGTTAATTAGTACTCTGTATTCGCCACTTAATTGTGGCATTGAGTAAATAAACAATCAATCAATCAATGAAGATGGATCGGTTTTTCCATGCACATACGAAACAGTCTGGCACTGGAGTCAATCATGCAAGTGACCGTAGATACATGATAGCCCATGAAGTTCCAGGTTATAATTTCTCGGTCTAAACCTCTCTAATAATATGATATAGAACGAGCCCGGCATAATGGTAAGGAGAAGGACCTTTCGAAGGATCGTGTAAATAGTCCTGAAATTATATGCTTATATATTTAGGCCTAACACATGCATGGCAACGACCTAATATTTGATTAATCGTGTAGATCGTTTTGGATAATTATATATGGCTATAAATATAGCCTATATTGTTTAGATATAATAAGCGGAACGAATGAAGCAATCCTTGATGCAATGAATGTTATAGATTTCTTTGACAAACTTGTATTCTTTGAAAATTCTGACGGGAAAAGCGGGCTTGTCCCAATTATTATAAAATGTAAACAGTTCCGCATATTCAATGCGTGGAAGTTTGATTTTGGGCGAAAATTCGGGATCCAAGCTCTCTGACTGCTGTGAAATGTACGCGATATATTTGGATCAAGTGTTCGAAAATGTTATTTCCGTCGATGTACTCGGCTGTATTTTGGGTACGTTTACAGCACTCTTCGAACTTGTTATGAGATGCTCGTAGAGAATTTATGGATATACATGCATGTTGGTCTGATTTCTGCGATGAAAAGTGGGCATGAGCAGACGAGATCTCGGAAACGGGTGGAGCTATCGACTTGAAATTTGCTATGTGAATGTATCTTGCCCCGGATACGAATTTTATCGGGTCGCCGAGCCCGTGCGACGCCAGCTTCCCCTCATGCGCAGACCAGATCTCGGAAACGGGTGGAGCTATCGACTTGAAATTTGGTTTTTGAATAGCCCGGACAACGTCGGGCTCATCGGCTAGTCTCATATATATTTTGAAGACCTCTGTCTGTTTGTTTGTCTGTCTGTCTGTCTGTATGTTTGTCTGTATGTTTGTCATTAATACAAATCTACGATTCTCAACCGATCGGGACGAAACTTGGTACGTGTGTGTAGTTTGACCAGGCGGTGGACGTTGTCGTATTGGCGAGCCCGTGCGACGCCCGTGCAGCGCATGCACAGACGAGATCTCGGAAACGGATGGAGCTATCGACTTGAAATTTGGTATGTGAATGTATCTTGCCCCGGATACGAATTTTATCGGGTCGCCGATCTCGTGCGACGCCCACTTCGCGCATGCGCAGACGAGATCTCGGAAACGGGTGGAGCTATCGACTTGAAATTTGACACGGGTAGAGCTATCGACTTGAAATTGACCTCTGTCTGTTTGTTTGTATGTTTGTCTGTATGTCATTTACACAAATCTACGATTCTCGACCGATCGGGACGAAACTTGGTACGTGTGTGTAGTTTGACCAGGCGGTCGTCTTTGTCGTATTGGCGAGCCCGTGCGGCGACGGTTCGCGCATGCGCAGACGAGATCTCGGAAACGGGTGGAGCTATCGACTTGAAATTTGCTATGTGAATGTATCTTGCCCCGGATACGAATTTTATGGGTCGCCGAGCCCGTGGGACGCCAGCTTCGCACATGCGCAGACGAGATCTAGGAAACGGGCGGAGCTATCGACTTGAAATTTGGTATGTGAATGTATCTTGCCCCGGATACAAATTTTATCGGGTCGCGGAGCCCGTTCGACGCCAGCTTCGCGCATGCGCAGACGAGATCTCGGAAACGGGTGGAGCTATCGACTTGAAATTTGGCATGTGAATGTATCTTGCCCTGGATACGAATTTTATCGGGTCGCCGAGCCCGTGCGACACCAGCTTCGCGCATGCGCAGACCAGATCTCGGAAACTGGTAGAGCTATCGACTTGAAATTTGGTTTTTGAATAGCCCGGACAACGTCGGGCTGGGTAGAGCTATCGACTTTAAATTTGGTTTTTGAATAGCCCGGTCAACGTCGGGCTCATCGGCTAGTCTCATATATCTTTTGAAGACCTCTGTCTGTTTGTTTGTCTGTATGTCTGTCTGTATGTCATTTATACAAATCTACGATTCTCGACCGATCGGGACGAAACTTGGTACGTGTGTGTAGTTTGACCAGTCGGTCGTCGTTGTCGTATTGGCGAGTCCGTGCGACGCCCGTGCAACGCATGCGCAGACGAGATCTCGGAAACGGGTGGAGCTATCGACTTGAAATTTGGTATGTGAACGTATCTTTCCCCGGATACGAATTTTATCTGGTCGCCGAGCCCGTGCACAGCCAGCTTCGCGCATGCGCGGACGAGATCTCGGAAACGGGTGGAGCTATCGACTTGAAGTTTGCTATGTGAATGTATCTTGCCCCGGATACGAATTTTATCGGGTCGCCGAGCCCGTGCGACGCCAGCTTCGCGCATGCGCAGACCAGATCTCGGAAACGGGTGGAGCTATCGACTTGAAATTTGCTATGTGAATGTATCTTGCCCCGGATACGAATTTTATCGGGTCGCCGACCCCGTGCGACGCCAGCTTCGCGCATGCGCAGACCAGATCTCGGAAACGGGTAGAGCCATCGACTTGAAATTTGGTTTTTGAATAGCCCGGACAACGTCGGGCTCATCGGCTAGTCTCATATATATTTTGAAGACCTCTGTTTGTATGTCTGTATGTATGTCATTTATACAAATCTACGATTCTCGACCGATCGGGACGAAACTTGGTACGAGTGTGTGTAGTTTGACCAGGCGGTCGTCGTTGTCGTATTGGCGAGCCCGTGCGACGCCCGTGCAGCGCATGCGCAGACCAGATCTCGGAAACGGGTGGAGCTATCGACTTGAAATTTGGTTTTTGAATAGCCCGGACAACGTCGGCTAGTCTAAATTACTCAACCGACCCGACTCGAATTTGGTATGTAGACCTACTTTGATCCCGGGAATAATATGGCCGGTCCAATTTCACGTACGACCGTGTCCTTTTCGTTGACCTCGCTCATACACGCTCATATAAGCATGTTTCTGGACCGATCGAAAAAATACTTTTCAACGTTGTTCGCTCAGTATTGTTCAATGTTGTCACTTTGAATTAGAAATCCCTAAATAGACCGGACAAAGTCGTGCACATCAGCTAGTATAGATTTAAAAAAAGAGGCAATTTATTGATACTGGTGTCCTTCGGTCACTCGATCGCCTATATATAATCACCATTCAAAAGCTGAATCTTCTCTTTCATATATACTTCATTCCCAATGTAGATTCTTCTGTATTGACCCGAGCCCTCGCTCCAACACGTGCGACACCAGCCTTTCATAGACAAGGCGATTCCTGCAATTGGAAGAACTTTGCACATATTTATGGTGACCCAATTTATTTATCTATATCTATACCGTAGATGTGACAGTTATACCACAATCAGTTATGTTCGCTCGACACATAATGACACACACATCTGCTCTTGAAGACATTTTAACCACATTTCCATAAATATTATGATGGGTGTATGTCACATGGTTTTAAAGTTGGTCTATCTCTTCCCTAAACATGTTTCATATAGTTTCAGGTGGTAAAAATATAATAGATTAAAGTCGAAGACACCTGTCCTGAAACGCTTCTAGCAATTTATATTGATTTTATATCGATATTTTCTTATATAACGCGATAACCAAGTGGGACAATTTTTCGTTACTATTTTTAGAAATTGAAATAGTGTTATCCCGCATGGTACGCTCAGAACGAACGTAAACCACAAAATGTCACACATTGATTGTATTTATATTATACCAGAAAATTCGAAATATAATCAATATTTATTGATAGAAGCGTTTCCCCGACAGGGGTCTTCGATTCCTATTTATTTAATACCCAGGAAACTATATAAAACTTGTTACATGAAGAGATAAACAATCTTTACGGACCACTGCTGTTTTATAGTAATATTCGACTTCATAATGATACGAACTGAGGTTCCATCGTTTTAGGAAACAAGGCTTGGTCGATTTCCAAATTTACGGGAAAAGAAATAAGTGAAATTACACATGCAATTGTAAATTGAGGTTACACATCATTCAAAGGCTTATTAAAATATAACAATTATTCAGGTTGGTAATTCTAGGTATCTGATATTTGTTGAATTACGGCTTGATTCATTAAATCCTTCTCATATGTTATTTCATCTGAGGCAAACATGCAGTAATAAACACAGCCATTGACATATGTACGTGCACAGAGTAGTCAGTAGGCCTACACACTTTGCTGGATAACGGAGCACGCATTTTTCAGAGTACAATCAGAGCGCCATAATCAGTCGATATCCAAAATCTCACAAGAGATCAATTTAATGCATAAGTATATGTCTGTACACCACACGGGGGGAATAGAAACAGAGGTGTAATTTAGATGTATGATTGAATGACCAATTCACAACAGAACTATTACAATAACTGCATGTATTTTCTATAAAATTGTCTAACAAGTGAGCTAATTTCGACCATTCTAAAACTTACGAACCAGGGGCCTGTTTCATGAAGCAAGGTCATAAGATTATCTTAAGATGGACTTAATCTAAGACCTATGGTGGATCTTATGATGTAACTTTTCCGTTTCAAGAACGCGTTTCACAAAACATGATTAAGTCCTACTTAAGTAGTATTTTAAGTTCGCGCGCGTTTAGACTGGCTCTCGACAATTTATTACAGCTATGCGCAGAAAATGTTGGTTCTGTGTATGTTATATGCCCAGGTACAGTGTCTGGTGACAGGTACTAGGGCGTGTCTAAGAATAATTATGATATTGTAATCCAAGGGCGATAATCAGTATAAAGACTGGTGCATACTTAACTGCACGAGCGCGCTTTTTAACTGTGTTTTCGCGTCAGACTCCATCCACACCATAGCTGAATGCTTCCAGTGCCTGTTTTAAACAAACGTAACGAGCTCAAATATATTATATCAGTTATTAAAGGGACGTATACATCGTAACTCAGAATGTGAACATTCACCCATGTAACATGCCATTAAGGCGACGCGAGACATATGTTCGCCCCTTTCAATGCAGATATTAGGTTCTAATACATTATACGTCTTTGAAGCATCTATAATACCAGGAAACCGAATATGTCGCCACGACAGCATACGCATACAATACACCACGATGGAAGCACTGAGCTAAACGCTGTTTATTGATTGCCAACATTCATGGAAAACTAACACGAAACGCTCTTTATTTATATTGCTATACTGTGAACAGGACTTTATATCGTGCTCCAAATAGACTTATTTCCAATCTGAGACATACTTGTAGAAGCCATATATAAATGATGTTAATGCCATTTGCTCTGGTTATGTTGACAAATATGCTAAACGCCGCCTGTTATAGTTAACAAACTGCGTATGAACTTCGAAAGTACGTTATGTTGAACGACATTTTGCATATATGTTTTAATAAAAACCAAAGCAACGACTTCTAATAAAGAGCGTTTATAATTAACAACACGTGGACAGACGGCCGGTTCAGAGGCCCCTGGGAAAATTACTAAAATACCAATTTAGACTATACCACTGGTATAGTCTATATTGGTATTTTAGCAATTCCCCCAGTGGTCTGAGGGCCGGTTCACAGTGATATGTTCTTTCGCAGATCCCGGTGTGCCCGCGCGGTCCGTATACTATATATATACATGCTATATATCTTTTATTTCATAGTTAATAAACATGTGATGCAGATGTAATAAATGTATAAAATCTGAGATTCGCGTGGGTGGGTTATGATAATATACATAATAATCAAATTATAACATAATAATATAGAAAGGCAAGTAAATAATAATAATAACAATAACAATAGCTGACATAAGCATTTATAAAAAAACTGAGTTTAAATCATTCACTATTATCCTCGATGTGAAAATGTTTGGACTAATTGTCTCAACATGATGTTTGTTTACAGTGTGATTGGGTGTTTTGAATTGCAAAGGATGTCCAACTCTATGGAAATATATTAGTTTTGTTACAGCAATTAGAAATGTATATATAGTCCGGTCTTGGCGGTTTTCAGTTAGTAGCGGACACCCCGCCAATCTTGAAAACCACTGGCCACGTCACTGCTATAGCTTACCAGTTGGTGATTAATTAC
This sequence comes from Siphonodentalium dalli, assembly GCA_032622095.1. Lineage (NCBI taxonomy): Eukaryota > Metazoa > Mollusca > Scaphopoda > Gadilida > Siphonodentaliidae > Siphonodentalium > Siphonodentalium dalli. Next base: position 184,043,802 of record CP136063.1, read on the forward strand.
TACCATTTCTGAAACACCCCTCCGTGCTAGCAAGATGTTATTCAGTTAAATGTGTTTATAATAATATATACATGAACTAGATCCCATCCACATTTCGGACCAACTGCGGATCACAACGTAGGTCTTAACTTTAAGATTATCTTATGACACCTCACAGCAGTCGTAAAGTTAAGACCAAAGTGAAGACCATCTTAAGTTAAGACCTTGTTCGTGAAACGCACTTATGACTGAAGTTTGAACTTATGACCATCTTAAATCCCAACTATGTCATAAGTTGCCTTCGTGAAACAGGCCCCTGGCCTCCACTTTCAAGACAAAAAGGAACAAAACTATCACAGGTATAATTGGCATTATTTTTTTGATAACTTGTAATAGGTGAAATTGTCAAGACACTTACAAACTTCAAATATATAACCTCCAAAATATGAAGAGCATAAATTACAATATGGTGTTCGTCAGTCTGGGTGAACGTCGACTCTATATTTGAAATATAGAGTCTGGAGCTAATGTAGCCAAAACCATTTCTATTCAGCGAAGAGCTTCCCCAAAATGACGTCACGGATTTTTAAAAATACATCGATGATTGACAGGTGTCCCCACGTGTTATTTGTTGTGCTTCGCCGACTCATCAACCCACAGAAGGCCTGTGTCGCGACATTAAAACTTACAGAAGATAATATTTGTCGTGTGTGCGACTATTCTTTTTTCGGGAGATGAACTCGCTGCATAAACGGGAAAGCTGCATCCGAGAGCAAAAAATTAGGTCGTCATCAAAAATGATGCTTTAGAACTATTTAAAAGCATAAAATTAAGTCATTTCCTCGGTGTTTGACTTTCAGATGACTTTTTTTTTACGGCAAATAATTTGTCGATTTGCAAACCATGTTACAATAAAGTAAATAAAAAATACACGGACATGAGTAAAGTTCTATTTATATTTATGGGAGGCCAAGTTGGTACCATACGCAGGCCTATCTATCAGGTCCAGCACATCCTTCAAATTAATCGGAATCGTACCGAATATATAATTTCGAAGCAATTTTTTCTGTCTCTGTTGAATTTGCAAGCCTCGAAATTCCGCTGTGTTACTATATTTAGAGCATTCGGCAAACCTCGTCGCGGTCACAGGTCGAGGAGTTCAGCCGCAGAGGTCACAGGTCGAGGAGTTCAGAATGATATTTAGAGGTGACATTATGGGAGTCTCCGCCCATTAACACTTGTTTATCAACCCATACGGTTTCATTGGACGGAAAATAATTTACGCAATCAATCAGATTACGGAATCCCGAGGACTTGGAAATGAGATAGCGATGTTATCCGTCAGACCTAATATTCAATGTTGTAATGAATATTTAGGTATGAGTTTACTCAGACTGGGTGTTCGTGTGAGAACTAGTCTAATGCACACGATGTGAACAACTAATGAATATTTACAAATATGTACAATCTTTGGACAGCCTTTGAGGAGGAACGACGCTAAGAAAATAATGATGGAATCCCATTGCAATTCAACACATGTCCGAAGTTTGGATTTCGTTCCGCCCAGCGGGAACGAACATAAGTGGATGTGGTGCATTCCGTAAAGGAACATAGATGTAATAACGCCAAAGTGTGCCAAGAAAATACACCACTATTGTTAGCGGAGTTATTGCAATACTGGCGAGTCGCATTCGAGAATTTACATCAGAACGAACAGACGAGATTCATATGTATGTGTGTTGGTAGCTAATGGCTTCATTCACGAGTCTCTTCCAAATGGTCTCAGTTGGGAAAATCCCGCACTTAAAGATACGGGCAGAAATATGGCATAAACAGTATGTCAGACAGATTGGTAGGTTGGTGTCACCCTACTCCGTTTCACTCCATGACGTCACCAAAAACGAAGTAAAACCTCGTGGCGTTCTGACATTTTTACTGTGCCGCGTTTTTGCTATGTTTATTTGATGTGTTGTTTTCGATTATTTGTTTGTCGCCGATATCGCCATTTGTCGGGATTCCCTGTTTCTATATTTAAAACTGGCATGCTCGTAGTGAGCCTCGATTTCGATTTTTTCTCCCAGGTCAAAATACGTCAGAGTTATGACAAAAATAGATCGACCTACATTTTCTCCATCAAAACTCAACATCAAAGAGTCTATATACTCCTTTGGGACCTAGATAGACTCCTTCATTTGGGTATTTTTACTTATAATTGGGAAGTTTTATCATTTTTGGTTCGTGCGAAGACATCTTTTTATCGTGCGGGAAAAGAGAGACATTCAAAACGCGATTTCGTAATTCGACGCAATAGGCTGAATATCCTAACCTTCAGCCGAGTTCCGGGTCAAATACGACGAATGACGTAACACAAAACAAAACGCATTTGTTGACACAAACACCGTTTGAAGAGTTTATTATTACATAAAATGATCGTTATTGATTAATTATTGATATTTATTGTTGCATATTGGCTGCTATCAATATTTACACAAATAGTATTAATTATTTCTTATAATTGCTCCTTTGGTCAACTTTGACTATCGGAAAATGAAAATGAAAATATTCCGCTGAAAAAAATGTAATCGATATTAAAGTCTCATCCTTTCGGCAACATGGAATTGGTTTTAATTACTTAAATGATTAATATAGTAATTTGCCTTTTATCTGTGATGAAATGAGAAATGGTAATTGTCTTTTTTTGCTAACATTAAATAAAATAAAATAAATTAAGTAAAATACAGTGAAATTATTGTTTATTACATTTTTCGCACGTTGGCATCTCTCTGAGTGCATTCTAGTTGTCAAATGTTTTTCCTTTGTTATGTAAACAAAAGCAAAAAAAAAAACATTACGTTTCAGGTTTTTGTTTAGATCCGGATATGGTAAACATAAAGAGCGTTATTTGTTACTGTTTTCCTGATATGGAAAAAATAAAGAGCGTTTATATCATTTGTGTGTGATTAACCAATAGAACTGCGCTGTGTTATGTGAACAGAAGCAAAACTTCTGTAACACGAGCAGGCTCTTGTTTAACGTACACTATCGTACGTCTTGGACGACAATATGCTAATTACGAGCTGATTATGTTTGGCATATGAACAAAACTATATATATTTTAATATTACTTCTGTTGATGGCTATTTGAATAAATAATATGAATCGTATGTGACACGTAGTGGGGCAACCACGATGTGTCTCAAATCTGCCTTTTTTCGTTCGGCGTCATGACGCTAAGAATAATGTATGTAACATCATGCAGTGGTCACGACGGAGACGACATGCCAAATTGACAAGACATGTCGTTGATTGTAAAATCTTGTCTGGATTATCATCATGACTTCTTCATTTTCCGTTTTCATTAAGCTGACCAACGAAATTGGTCTAAATGAAATTAATAAACTTAAATCACATGTGAATTCTTCATAAGTTGTGAAGTAGTGACTTTCATTTTTATCGCGACGCTTCATTTCCAATTCCGTGTTTTTTGCAATCTCCACACGGTTGCTAACCGGAAGTCACGTGACAATTTCTCCGAAATCTATACCAGCGATCTTGAAAAATCACTGATGGATATAGAAAAAATTATATGACGTCATTGACCTGCCTTAGGTATAAGGACCCTTGGTGGTTGCTATGAATATTTCTGCAACGAACGCCGCCCGTAGCTTTAAAATATTCTGTCAAATGATGCTTGATGTGATATACATTAAGGATTTTCAAGATGTCATATGTCATTCACAAAACCAGACGTCCGTGCGTTGAATAATGTGTAACAATACACGTTACGAAGAAAGAGTCGAAGAGGAGAGCCACCTTCGGCAGGTAAGTTTATATGATCGCCTAGAAATATATATATTTTATGACATTGAAGATGTTAGACGGGTATGAGTCCTAATAGACTCAATGACATATCCGTACCGGTTCTTGTAAGAAGATTCTGCATGATGCTTTATACAACTCCTATACGAAGTTTTACAAGGGTGCATGTGTACGTTGCTATTGCTGGGAGTGTATACCAGTTATGAGCCAAACATCGCTCTATAGGTAGAACATCGCATTGAAGAAGCTTCGACATAGTAATTGGACTGCATGTCCGTAAGAATGTTTACCTGCTTTTGAGAAGTTTGTCTGCCGCATTAAATTGGACATGTCGGCATGCAGTCCGCTTAGAATTCTGAGAAAACTTATGCAATTTTGCAATTCCAAGATGACGAAACTCCGTAACTTCGTCGATCCTCTGGTCACCAAGAAACCATGTACGCTCTTGATGCGCGTGTTCTCTTCGTGTCTCATTGAAAACAACGACTGCAGACTTGATGCTCGAACAAATCAAAGCGCCACTTAGTGCTATATTGTCCACACATTTCAAAAAGTTTGTCCAGACCCGATTTATTCAAAGATATAAGACAAATGTCATCTGCTGTATTTATGTATCTAGCAAGTGGTCGTGTATTGATGTTGGTTGGTCCTGCTGAATTGCTGTTATGTTGATGGGACAAAATTATGCGGTTGAGAAGAAGTGCTATTGTTTGTTATACGAACAATTACTGATGTTTTTCAACAAACGGCGCAGTACAAGAAACCCGTAGTCAGAAATGATATCGGCCTCAATATCGTCTTATTAGGCATATATAAAATAATAGCTGATGTGCCCGACTTCTTCCGGGCCATTGAGGGATTTCTTTGTGAACGCCTCCGTCTGGGCAGAAAGAAATATCTGCTGTTCGATCAATCCAGAAACATGCCTATATGAGCGTACATGATGGGCGAGGTCAAGGTCAAGGACCAACTTTGAGTCAGATCGGTCGAGTAGTTTTCGAGTCTATAACACATATACATACATACATATACATACTTACATACATACGTACATTCATACATACATACATACACACGTACACACAGACAGAAGTTCCAAAATATATAATAGATGTTGGAGCTTTAATGTAGTAATTGTGATAAAATGTGTATATAAATAACGGCTATATAGTTGATTATTTGTAATTTATTTTGTATGTGTGTATATAGTGCGCGTTTGGTGAGAACGCATGTGAAAACATTTTCAAATCGGACTAAAAACTAAATTTATGATAATTATGAAATACTAGCCGGTGTGCCCGAATTCGTCCGGGCTATTTAGGGATTTGTTTGTGATCGAGCGAACAACGTAGGAAAGTGCCAAGAGAAAGAAAACACAACGTTGAAAAGTATTAGGAGAAAGAACAAACTATTGAGAAAACTATTGACAATGAGAGATTCGTCTACTAATTCGAAGTGACAACGTTGAACAATACTGAGCGAACAACGTCGAAAAGTATTAGGAGAAAGAAAAAAACTATTGTTCGATTGGTCCAGATACATGCCTAAATGAGCAACATGAGCGAGGTTACGGTCAAGATCAAGGACACGGTCGCACGTGAAATTGGACCCCCCCATATTTTTCCGGGATCAAAGTAGGCCTACATACCAAACTTGAGTCGGATCGGTCGAGCAGTTTTCGAGTCTATAACACATACATACATACATACATACATACATACACACATACACACACATACTTACATACGTATACAGACAGATAAGTTCCAAAAATAAATAATAGATATACACACATGATATGTGTTTAGAAAGGGCGCATACGTGATTGAAAGGTTCATCGCCAAACACCCAACGGCCATTGCATTGATACACCAATAACCACACAACCATTTCCAAAAACGGGACGAACGCCTTGACGATTGACACGTTATTATGTTGACGAGCTGCCAGCTCGCGGCAAATAATGTAAGCTGTTAGTTTCTCGGTTATCTTATACGTCATTGGAATTGTTTTCGGATGGCATGTATCTTTTCTTTGTTCTAATTTTTATTGAAATACATGTAGATGTCTGAATAGTGCTCGAAATAGCATTGAGAATAATAATTGTTCGTTACATGGTTCAAGTACGCAAATACCGAGTACATTTCTAAGCAGATTTAGTCCGCCCAAGTGCGCATAGAAAATACTGGTTCCCGATGAAGATATTACTAACAAAAACAAATTTACTGACAGTAGCCAATCTACGGCGACTGAACACTGAATAATTTACAAACAATCTCGAGACTCGTTAGTTTCCGACAGTGTTTCATTCACCACCTATTATTAAAACAGATAAATGGCTGAGAGAATCCATGGGTTCCGATTATGGAGACTAAATACTCATAATTCCGTCAATGCTTCATGAATGCACCACCTCGGAATCCGTTAAAACAAACAATGCTTCAAATTATTACAACTATACTGCTTATCACTGAAGGTTTCTTATTCACTACACCAGAACGCCTCTAAATGCGGTCAAAAAATCTACTAATCGGATTAAATACATCCCCCCGATACTTCGCAATATACCTTTAGTCTTACTTTCCAACTGGATATACCAAAGCAACGTTACCTGTTATATTAAGCATTGTGTTCCCGCAATAAATTATTCGAGATTGGCCCAGCCATTGTTTACACCTAAATATAGAAAGCAATAGGCGATCGTATTGCAGGGAGATAATTCATGGTTGGGCGATCGTACTACTGGGATATAGTTCATGGTCAGAGGACCTGCCGACTTCCGGTTACATAATGTTTTCATTATAACTCTCGATCCCATTTCCTTCCCAATGGTGTAAACGTCTAAATAAGTGTGACCTTATTACAAAGATACCGCACTTATTGTCCTACATCTTACGTTAATTAGGCGAAGTCGGGATATAAAAGTTACATACTGCAACACTGAGACATTCGCGAATACATACATCCCGCAAAAAGTCTAACCGGTACGCAAATAGCGAGTATTTTTTAATCACATTTACTCCATAGATCATAATAATTATGACAGCGCCAGATATGCCTGGCAGTATACACTCTAAGAGGGCGTAGTAACATTTCTGAATATATATCTACCCTTGTATGTGTCATACATAGCATGCCCAGCTAACTAAGATGGTGCCCGTGGAGTGCCAGTGAATTATAATAATGGATGATGTTTATTGTTGACCTACCTTTTAGAGATATTTCCTCAATGACTTCGACGATAAGTTGTCCGTTTATATAATCTCCGGGGTGATATACCCCACTGGATGCTTGTGCGCCTGTTAGCTCGATCTCGTACTTTCCGAGCTTCCCCATGTCGATTTAAGAACTGACCATCTCGAAGAAATAATATACAAGACCACGAGACATGGCAACACAGCACAGCCAATAACAATGACATAAACGCACCCACAATGAATGAGGTAAATATACCATATTCAATTCAAAATTGCCTTTGTTTGATACACTCCGCTAGAATGCTATAGAGTCACAGAGGTGAATTGAAACGAAATATTTAATACGCTAATACAACTTATCGTTGGCCGCGGACACAAGCCAGAAAACATGTGTTCATTTACAGACACAGCGTTTCAATAAAAACAACATGGACGAGTATTTAATTACCATGGCCATTAATGACCGTGACTTGCTTCTCGATTCAACGTGTATTTTATACACCATTCCATTCAATGTCCATCCTCAGTATAAGCAATTATACTTAACACCGTAAACATTAACACCGATATTTCGGTGCAAACGAACGGTGACTATATCCCGTATCACCGATATTTCGGTGCAAACGAACGGTGACTATATCCCGTATCACGATATTTCGGTGCAAACGAACGGTGACTATATATCCCGTATCATCGATATTTCGGTGCAAACGAACGGTGACTATATATCCCGTATCACCGATATCTCGGTGCAAACGAACGGTGACTATATCCCGTATCACCGATATTTTGGTGCAAACGAACGGTGACTATATCCCGTATCACCGATATTTCGGTGCAAACGAACGGTGACTATATATCCCGTATCACCGATATTTCGGTGCAAACGAACGGTGACTATATCCCGTATCACCGATATTTCGGTGCAAACGAGCGGTGACTATGTATCCCGTATCACCGATATTTCGGTGCAAACGAACGGTGAATATATATCCCGTATCACCGATATTTCGGTGAAAACGAACGGTGACTATATATCCCGTATCACCGATATTTCGGTGCAAACGAACGGTGACTATATATCCCGTATCACCGATATTTCGGTGCAAACGAACGATGACTATATATCCCGTATCACCGATATTTCGGTGCAAACGAACGGTGAATATATATCCCGTATCACCGATATTTCGGTGCAAACGAACGGTGACTATATATCCCGTATCACCGATATTTCGGTGCAAACGAACGGTGACTATATATCCCGTATCACCGATATTTCGGTGCAAACGAACGGTGACTATATCCCGTAACACCGATATGTCGGTGCAGCGACGACATGAGTCGATAGCAAATTTATATATAGTATAACCAGCGTCAGACCCACTGATTTATATTTAAATTGCACCCGAATACGTCAGCGTTGCCCATGGTGTGGACATGGAATGGTTGTCCGCTAGTATCGGGTATGAATATATGCACATGTGCATAGCATAGACTATATTATTCCCAAAAACATGATCGTTTTAAGGTACATGTAAAAATACCACTGAATGGTTATTGCAATGATGTCATTCGATCAGTTGTGACATTTGCTTGGCAACCGTTGCTACCATTAAATAATACATTTGGTTCACTCTTCTGGTCGATATATCTCAAATTTCACTTCATGGTTACCGTACTATCTGCATCGAAAACGCAATCACTGCAATGGCCTTGAATTACAACGCTATAAACTATAGTTTCATTTTCCAGTCCATTTCGGGTAGTTACCTAGCAACCGTTACCAAGGAGTTGCCGCGTGACAAAGTATCTCGATCTTATAATGATCAGTGATCCATGGGAACAAACCTCTAAAGTTTCAGACCTGTGTCACAATTTAACATAACCAACATCTTGCTACAAGACACTATTTAAGGGAAAATACCACGGGGAGCCCCGTGTCATGGTGTCAATAGCAGTGGGGCATCAGGGTTCAAAGGTTAAAGATCAACGGTCAGATGAGGGTTTTCGTATCATCCAAGAACAACAACGGCATTTCTCCAAAAGCCACTTTAGTGATCAATTTCGTCTATTACTAATAAATAAAAACTCACAACAATACCAAGTACAGTTCATAGTATAGCACACAAGTCATATACTAACGTTGTTTTCCATGACACTTTTAACGACCAGCGAGTGTGATTGACAAGATAAATTCCCCAGGCAGGTATTCGACATACGTTTTGTCAAATTAGTATGTTTTTTCATCGGTGCGTGTCAACTCCGTCCAAAATTAGTCAGACGCGTCCCAGTGGGAAACATTATCACCAATAAGTGGGTGTTGCGGTTACATTGGTATATATATACAGTTCTATACACGCATATATACTAGTGTAAACGTGTATATACAGACATGCACACAAAAAGAAAACGGATTCCTCAGTTTGAGCAAAAATCGTATCCGGTATCAGTCACGGTCAACACCGAGGCATTGCGACAGAAAAATCGGACTTGATTAATCGTTACTGGGGCTTGGTGTAGATGGGCTTAATCTTTGTTTTGTTCAACCCACGTATTCAAGATATTCCATGGTATCAGATGATTCGCGAAGGTGATCTCATTTAAGTACTTGGTATATGGTTGGGCAAACACCAGCGACATAATTTGCATGTTGCTGAATAAGAAATCTGAAACTCGCGGTTCGCAACCATTCAGAAGCCATGAATCGCATTTTGATATGGCATTGACCAACGCTTTTGAAATTGGGCGTCGTGTTTCCTGCTTCTCGTAGACTCTACTCTACGCGGCTAAATCTATGAACAACGATGCTGATGCGGTACTAGTGACTTTTTTTCCCAACAGTTGCAAATTTCATACCCGACACAAAATTTGTTGGTAATTTCCCACCCACACTATGTTGAAATTGTTCTTGTAGTTTAAAGCTGGTCTTGTTCCAATGTGTGACCCCCCCCCATCAAACGTGGATGATATAGGCACGTCCCTGTTCGGCATAGACTAAATAGTTTGGTCTGCTGATAGTCCATGATTCATGTTTTGTCTGGCCTAAACTGACGCGAACGCGTATAGTGAATTGTCCATTACTAGTCCAGGAGATCGGGAGGTAGTGTTGCTCATATTGACGGACAAGCTGCGACCATGTTATTTTTAATGTTTTAGGTATGGTAATGAAGAAAAATTATGATAGCAAGAACAAATTTGTAGCCTTCTTTTGTTTTTGCGATTTTTTGGGCATTTTTCTACGTTTTTAGCCCAAATTTTTAAAAAAAAATTTCAATTTGTAACCATTTCATTTTAGTATGATTTTGGTGATTAAGTTGAATAGTAATTGTGTTAATAATGTTAAATAACTAATCGTGCTAAAACAAATTGAAGAATTTTTATTTTTGTTTTTATTTTTTACCATTTAAAAAAAATATTTATGCAAAATTGTCCAATTGCAACCATTTCATCTTAGTATGATTTTAATGGTTAAATTCGCCATTAATTATTTTAATAGTGTTAAATAATTTACAACTTGTCTTCTACAATGTTTTTAAATGGATTTAAGAAGGTTTCTACTTGTTTTCTAAGTTGAGGGGGTCTAATTCAAATCCAATTTAACATTGTACTGTTCTAAATTAGATCAATTTCTTAAGGCGTATTCAAAACTTATACATATGCCTTTCTATCATGTGCGTTATGCACGCGAGTCGGATTTTACAAATTAAATTATGATGAAAAATCCTGAATTTTGGGTGTGATTACATTTGTGGTCATAATATTCCCATTAAAGAGTGGATGGACATGGGGCATGCGACACTGTGCAGCACTGTGCAGTATATATGTATATGACAAGCATGACATGAGACATTAGTATCTTTCTACTAAAATGTGCTTCCATCAGGAACAGAGTATCGGTGTTATTTCTTACCCAAATAAATTTTAAAACGGGGTATGTGGGTTAAAGGACCACTGGGAGATAATAGGATGTCCAATGACCCCTGTATTTCTATCGTATCACAGTAAAGCTGTTTTTGTAAAATTGGCGCGGTTTACACGATCAAAGTTCGATTTTCTTTACAATATGTTACAAGCAACTAATTATATAGAGTTACGCTTATTGAAGTTGTGTAGGGAAACTCGAGTCAGCATAACAAAAAAATCTGGCTGCTGATTTGTTGATTATCATTGAGGGAAATATGGAAGGGGTCTGGATATTTTTATGCTGCTGATTTATGTGCAGTAAATGGGGTAGTTGTATAAATGCAAGATTATCGTTTGAAAAAAAATACCGAAAATGGCGCGTTTGTTGTCACATACTGGTGCAACGGATGACGTTGTAATGAAAAATTGACCACTTGAAGCTGCTTGAAGTTCAAATAGGCTAACCCATGGCCGGAGGGACTTTTAGTTAACACTGTCATCTATGGAAAATAATTAGGTGTTTGTAACCTATAGATACGAAGCTTCGGTACATTAATTATTAATCATATATTACTATATTTAAATCAGATGTATGCATACAGTCGGCGTCGAAACAAAAACACGAATGTACCGATTATTCGTGACATTCAAGTTAAATGTTCAATAATAGAAAATTATACTGTGACTGCTTCATTCAACATGAAGTTAATCAAGGTGTATCGTTATTAATAACAGTATACAGTAATATCGAAATAAGAAGAATCATGTGGCCCTGGGTACTTATCCCCCAGCGCTGTGGCAAAATAATTGACAATGTATTCTTAAACCCAAACCTGTGGCGGTTTTTCATCCAATGTACCGAAGCTTCGTGCCATGTACCGAAGCTTCGTGACGTGTCAGAACTCCAGGAATATACCACCACAGGACATCATATGGCACCGATAACAAACGTTGAATGGTGACCAGAAACCCGGATATTAATAATTTCAGATCATAATTAGCATCGATATTAACCCATCGAGGAATATGTCATAATGACACACTATATTACACCCACCCTATATAACTGCTCCCTCTCTGACACAGGGCTACATGTAAGAAGATTATCGATGTCTACTTAATGAGACTATACAGTTCCGTCAAAATCTGGTGAAAAATGTGACCTCGCATCGTTAACCCCAAATCTGTGGCGATTTTTTATCCAATCTACCGAAGCTTCGTGACACGTACCGTCAAATGGCATCAAACGTTGAATGGTCACCATAAACTTCGACATCAGTCATTACAGATCGTAACTATCATAGAAATATATATTTAATCCATGGTGTAGTTATGTCAAAATGACACACTATATTTCACCACCCTGTATAACTGCTTTACTTCAGCCCTGACGCAGTGCTACATACAAGACGTTTATCCATGTCTACTTAATGAAAGTATATAGTTCTGTCCAAATCTGGCGAAAATGTGACCTTGCATCATTAACCCCAAATCTGTGGCGGTTTTTCATCCTTTGTACTGAAGCTTCGTGACATGTACCGAAGCTTCGTGACATGTCAGAACTCCAAGAATATACCCATCGGGATATCAAATGGTATCAAACGTTGAATGGTCACCAGAAATCTCGATATTAGTAATTTCAGACCATAATTAGCATAGCATTATATATTAACCCATCGAGAAATACGTCAACATGACACACTATATTACACCCACTCCTATATAACTGCGTCCTCCCTGGCACAGGCTGCATATAAAACGTTTATCCATGTCTACTTAATGAGAGTATACAGTTCTGTCAAAATCGGGCGAACAATTTGGTCTATAAATACCGCAGTGTGACACATTTAAGATAGACCAAAACAATAAACACCTTTCAACCCAAAGATAGTTACATTTTAATTGAAAAAATAATCAAAAAATGAAAAGTTAATTTTTGCCGATATTTAAGTTAAGTTTTTGAGAGAAAAGTCCAATATTTTTGCTGATGTCAGTGGTGACAATAGTAACAATTAACCATGGTACATCAGACATGTTAGTATTCAATATATAGAAGGCAGAATAGCCAATTTTGTACATCATCCACAACTTGTAATCGATTGCAGGACATGCTGGGGCAATATTTACCATTTTCCATATTTTGGCGGCCATTTTGGCAGCCATTTTGAGCCAAAGTAAGAATTGTGGGTCCATTGAGTTGGAATATTCATAGGTAATCATGGGCATCACTTACATTACAAAGATATGTTCATTTCTTGTTAAAATATGACTAGAATCCCAATTGTGATGTTTTTGTGTGAAATTTTATACCGCATTCTGTAAATTCGTATTTTTGAGGGAACGGATGGGGTTATGACCCCAAAAAGTGCATATTGAATTGCCCCAATGATCAGTTAATATACAAAATACAAAATAAAGTCACATTACTCAACCAGTTCCAAACAGCATGAATCGATCTAGAAGATATTTGTAAAAAAAAGTAATATTTTAATCTTCCGGCGGCCATTTTGGTGGCCATCTTGGATAGTGAGTGTTTTACCTTCACGAAAATATATACATTTGCATACATTTTACAAGATTTTTTACCGCTATAATTTGCATAAAACTGATTAGAGTCTGGTCTGAAAAACAGCGGCCATGATGGACGCCATTTTGTCTGGAGTCTATATGGCCTATTTTGTTTCTTGTTAACATTGCTTAAAAGTTGAAGGACATAATAAGGAACAAAATGAGTGGGGAGAAGTTAAGTCCCAATGGGTGCAAGGGTACCACTATTAGCTCTCTGAATACTAGTAGTACTATGACGTCGCCGGAAAATTCTTCTATTTTCGGTCGTCGGGTAGGTCAATAAAAACATGTTTTTCGCCAATTAAGCTACAAATTCACCACTGCTATCATGGATTTTCGTAATCTACATATATTTTACTACAAAAATAGACTGAATAGCACTTGTCCGTCAAAATGAGCAACATTTGTTATTTCTTGGGGTTGATCTCCTGGACTATACCTGCATGTGTACTGATAAGCGAGCATTAAAGTGATGCGAAACACTCCGGCAGGATGATCAAATAGAAATATTATATCCAAATTCACAACACACAACGCCATGTCTATATATTAATTGAATGCCGTGACTCTTGTTGGCGAAATCGTTTGCGTTTGTTTATCGCCGATAGTTGCGTCCCGAGTCGAGTAGTAAATATTTACAATTGAGCGTAGTTCACACGATCTTTTCTATGGGGTGGTACGGTCGATTTGCTTCATATTTTCGGCAATGTTAGTAGAATGCTACATTCCTTCAAATGTCATAAGGCCTGAATAGTAAATTATCAGTTTCAAGCACCCGAACAAGTGCTTAATATGTTGTGATCACAGTAATCCGCCACACAAGACTTCACACAGTTCTGTACATAGATCTACACCAATCTAAACGCATTCTTAAGCCCCGATCTTCATTCTTGTCGACAATTTTGGATATTCTGCATATAATTCCATTTACACATGTATACGTGTACATGTATATTTTTGAAAACCTGAATTCTAGTCCAAGTCTGCTCGTACATAAACCAGCTAGGATATTGGGATAGCGAGATGCGTTTGTACATACGAGGAAGTCTGGATACGCCCAGACTTGTGGTGGTAATTGTAGTCTATTTTACTCAATTTTACCCGACAAATCAATACATGATACTACATACATGTGTATATCGGAAAGAGTGACATATTATGGTCATAATCATCATCATCATCATTAGTCTGGTCGTTGAATCATTGGACCTAGAACAAATTGTTTACAAGCTGTTTTTTGTGTCATATTGTCGGGCAGAATGTAGGGAACAACATATCCAAAATCCGCTAAAATCCGCTTTGGGGAAAATTCTCTATTGAAGACGTCGTCCATAATGTCTGTTGTTATCGGAAAATACTGAATTCTGCGGCAGGTGCTCCAATTAATGCCAAATTCGTAATAAATTGAAATATACACAACTATTGCTTGGTCGTAAACCATATACGTAGAATATTTTTCCCAAAATGGCTACCAAAATGGACAAAATCGAATGAAATTTACATTTAGTGCAAAATTGAATAGCTAGTCCTATACGAGTGAACACACGCTCGAATATTGCGAGGAAGAATGACTACAAGTATAAGAGAAACTTTTGATTAGAGATGTACGAATTCTCTCTGATGTATCTCACGAGAGAGCAAGCGAAATCAGGGTATTGTGGAACGGGTAAATTTGAAATTTTGGGTGTCCAGAAACGGAAAAATGACGCAGTTTTATCTGTACCGCTAATCTTGAAACGTGTGATATATGTGTAATTAAACAGCTAAACGGGATTTAGTAGGGATGTATTGACTATGCGGCCATTCTCTAGAAGCAGAAATATATGTAGTCTCACGAATGAGACCGATCACCATTTATTTTGATATCTACGGTATAAAACCTTAAAAAATTAATTGCTATAAAACGGTATGAATTATGTTCATATTGTACTGGGGAGAATGCGTAGTTCCTATTGTACGTTTCTCAAAATAGTAGTTATAGTTGCCTCAGATCAAGTGATAAAACACGAATATTTGAGTCGCTTTTATCACAAGAATGCGTGATGGTGTACCATGAACTAAATTTATTAAATCACAAATGAGTACCATAGACTGTCTTCAATAAATTCAAAACTTGACCAAAATTGCCTACATAATCTGTGACAGAGACTGTGTTTATACCTGGAAATTATATTTGGTTGAATTCACCAAGGCCACATCTACGCGAAACTTACTACGTTGTCTTAAACCGCATCACCGCGTTTACCCATTTTCCATAATGTTACACATGTCTGTTGCACACAGAACCACAACTAACAATATTGGGTGAATGTTCAATGTTGGAATAACATCTTAAACGATGATCACCTGATATTTAACACGATTACGTGGGAGGTAATGGTAATATATTTTCAAACAAAAATATACTGAAAACTAATAGTGTGCATTGCGCTGTAGCTTATTCTAGTTGTAAAGTGGCCACTGAAGTAATTTTAACAAAATTGTCTACTAAGAAACCGGGTTGGTAGTAGAATGAAAATTAGTCTTACATACAATGTAATGTGTACAGTCACTTTGACCTGGTGAGATTCGGTGCTAATCCATTGAAGATATGAGTGTTTCTTTACAGTATAATAACCATTGCGACATACGTGTATCCGTATCGTTTATTATCACCGGGAGTGTTGACAATTCCGAAAATATAACTAGTATTTATACCTCCAGAGTATGCACTTAAATTTCGGCGTTGCATTCAATATTTAATCACCATGCCGAATGAAACTACCATGCACTGTGAGGTGAAACATTATTTCGTGTGTTGCATGCACGAGCTATTTTTGTTTTGCCCAACAGTTGGATGTTGGATAAGCAGAACACTCAAACGTTAAAGACGTAAATCATTGGGGGGTTGACTTGCTGTGCAGTGACCGATGATCCTTCAGATTGATCTGTTTTAATGATGTGTGTACCTTTAAAGATATTTAACAACCGACTTGTATATTGCAAATACGTATTTCACTCTTATGTAATTACCCAATATGTTGCTTTCTACGTGGTATGGTTTGGAGTTGCGGCCATTTTGACAGCCATTTCATGGCCACGATTGTATAATTTTCTGTCCGTGTCACTCTACTCGCTCCCGCATTCTAATTTAACACAAACTGATATAACGGCATAATTATGATGCCACTATATATCGTATAGTGACTTATATCGAGAACTGATGTAGTATAGACAACCACGTTGGACGCCATCGTGGATAACAAAGTTTCCCCAACGCGGATTTTTGCGGATTTTGGATATGTTGTTTCTGATGCTTTTCCGCGTCGAATGACACCGAAAACAGCTTGTAAACAATTTGTTCTAGGTTCACCTCAAAATCGAGTCTCAACGACCAGACTACATCATCATTATCTCGGAACAAGTCATTTGACTTTTAGTTCCGGTACATTTGAATAAATTTAATGGATTTGCATAATATGCATATTAGTGTGAGTATATCAATTGATGTATTTGTAATCATACTTCAAGTGATAGAAGTAAGCATCTATGTTAGTCTTAAATTCATCCAGAGATCTTAATCCGATGATATGATCTGGCAAACTATTCCAAGACGAAACATTCCAACGTTCTTGTTGAACTTTTGTCTATATAATTTCCTGCTATTTCCTCTTGTTGTTGTGTATGGAGGCATTTGAAAAAGGCAACTGGTGTCCAAATTGTAATGTCCATTTAGCATCTTATATGTCTCGATTAAATCTCCCCTGAATCTTCGATATTTAACTGACATCAGGTTGAGTTTAATTAGTCTTTCTCGATACTCTAATTTTCTGAATTGGGGAACCATTTTAGTTGCTCTCTGTTGCACTTGTTCTAGTGCAATGCATTGGTATTGTAGGTGTGGATCCCATGCCGTATTGCATTACTCTATTATTGGTCGAATCATGCTGACATTGATTGCCCGAAATGTTTCTGGGTCGAGTGTTGTGAATGTTCTCCTTATACTACCAAGGGTCTTATACGCTCGATTGCATATTTGATTTATGTGGATATGTCATGAAGTACTCTATGATGTATAATAATCTAACTATCATGTTAAATTACGCATAGATTATTCCTGTTTATTAGGACCAACACCGATTTGTTTACGTTTTACTCAAAGCCGAAGTGTATTCGGCTTCTATGCCAACAATCGAGTACACCCAAAATCACACATACAAAAATTAATGCACCCTTACTCAACATATTTAGGACATCGTGTATTGTTAATATATTCCAACATATGTGCTTATTTTTATTGTAAGTGGTCCTATAGATGTATTACTTATTACAGTTAAACATTTCTTACACGAAACGTCTCGCGATATATATATATGCAATTTTAAATTTACAAATTACCGGGTATACGTGATAAAATTATTTACGGGTATACGTGATAGAATTATTTACGACCACGTGATGTTGACTGTTGATTGTGCTTACCTTACGAGTGCTAGAATATTTTCAACGGAATATGCCGATGTCAGTTCGTTAGGTAAATTGAGATAGCATACTTTAAAAAATATGTAAACACTGCGGTCAACGTCTTTTTCACATTCAATTGCCGCTTTCAATTGGCAGCTGATGTGGTGTTCAGAATAAATATCATGTATTCTATGGAATAAACCCATTTATTGTCGCAATTGTTTAGTTGTCAGTTCAATGTATCTCTTCTCCCATTTGAAAACTCAGTGACAGTCACCCCATGGTGTGTTGTCACGGTGTGTTTTTATGGAAAAAATATGCTATAACGTTACGCCAAATTTCCCAGATTTTTGAAACATTTCGAAAAAGGTAATGAAAATGCTACATTAGACAAGAACTCGATTAGGAATTTCCTAATTTGATGTTATGTTCTTAGTAATAGTATGGTACCGGTTATGAAACTATTATAATACTTATTAAGAGTCAAGTGATTGTTTTAGAAAAGGGAAATATATCTTTTTAATGAAAAACAAATGAACACATAAAGACTCTATATGTGTTCATTTTTTTCGACCGCTGTGAATATTCGATATTCGTATTGTTATTCCATTCGATTTTGATATTCAATTCGAAATCGATTCGACTTTGAAACAATGAATAGTAATTTGTAATACTTCAACGCGGACGTAATGCAATTATCGGTAACATTTGAACATTCACAACTACTGCGAGGTATAAAAATTTTTTACACTCATAAATAATTCCCTCAAAATATGCCGTATAAAACACAGGATTACATTTAATTAATGAATTGTGATGCTTATTTGTTCTATTTAAGGAATGATTTTCCAATCGGACAGTGTTAGAAGTATATCCATAGTCTTAATAGTTGACCCGCATCGGAGATTCAAACTTTAAAAATCGATTATCTCAAAAACATAACTTAAATTGACTTAGGACAACCTGGAAATCAGGTCGCGATAAGGTAACCTACGAACACAGTAACTGTTATCTACCATCCAACAAAACACATACAAACTACATTTATTTCTTAATTAATCGAAACGCTGTGCAAGTGAGATATGATAAAAGTTGTACATGAATACGTTTGTCTATATATAGCTTGTGTTCGACCAGCAATAAGTTGCATTCACGTGTTAAATATTTCGTTTCAATTAGCCCGGGGCAGATAGTGCATCGGACTGCATCAATAAACGACAAGTTTGAATTTAATATGGGGTTCTTTTTTAAAGGTTGCTATAACCAGTTTGCTATATAAATATAGAGATATGATGGACAATCCTTAATGATAACTCGAAAAACCTAACCCTCAGGCGGGGACAAATGCATCGCATGCCGACACCCTTGTCGAACGCGTTCGTCCGTACCTATACGTTTACACTCCGTGCTTAAAGGTACGGGTGGCGTTCGTTGCAGAAATATTCATATTTGTTCAAATCGCCATCAACAGAAGGAATATTAAAATATATATAGTTTTGTTCATATGCCAACATAATCAGCGCGTAAATAGTATATTGTCGTCAAGACGTACGATGGTGTACGTAAACAAGAGCCTGTTCGTGTTACAGAAGTTGTGCTTCTATTTACATAGCACAGCGCAATTCTATTGGTTAATCACACAAAAATGTTACAAACGCTCTTTATTATTTCCATATCAGGAAAACAGTAACAAATAACGCTCTTCATGTTACCATATCCGGATCTAAACAAAAGCCATGAAACATAATTGTTTTTTGCTTTTGTTTACACAACAAAGGGGAAAACATTGACAATTACATACTGTTTATGCAATATTTCTGATTGGTATAAGAACAAGGTGTGTCTATATTTTACTATTCTTTCTGTTTATGACGGTTTGACGGAGGTGAATATTTTAACACTATACCACCACCAACGCCGCCCGTATCTTTAAGAACACTTAGCAATCAAACTAGAATGTTTTAATATATGTTTAACATTCAGAAGTTCTAATTGTCGCTTTTTTGTCGAAATATACATGTACATTGTGTTCCGCGGCGTAATCTACCTCGTTTAATAGGATGATAGTACACTGGAAAGAGTGTATAGATTTTGGAAACATTCTTCTCATTGTTTTTCCGTCACAACTTTAAGAATCGGTACAATCTTACACAAATTGTTTTAAAGAATGTTGTATATGAATCTTGGCCGCAAACATGTTCTGGGATTATAACCATAAAACGAGCAGAACGTGTGGAAGAAGTCGATATTATATGTTGCTATTCCGCCCCTTCTCGCCATGGTTAATCAAATCTATACCGACGCAGTATACTACAAACATTAATATGCACTATTCTCTTTCATTATGAGCGAATGAAACAATCTGCTCATATCACATGTAATCATATACAGAGGTGAAAAAATATTAAACCAATGTTCACAAGTTATGGTACGTCTTCTTCGATTTGAGCGGAATAGATATAATACATGGGGTAAATTGCACAATTACGAATGTTGGAAATGTTAGAGAACATATACCGATGGACAAATGTACAATATATAAGACACTTACATATATATGTTGGTATACTTGCGCGTGTATATGCCCTACAGTTGATTATTTGTATTTCTGATTTTCCAAGTTTTACACCAATTGATTTTGAATGTGACGTAAATCTGTCGCGAATTTCATCTGGGATTCTAACGATCAGAAATTTGTGAAAGAAGTGAATATTACCTATTGCTGTTCCACCCCTCTGTCATCGTAGTTAGTCATACAGACGCATTATACTCTGTTTTATTTGCTCTGTTCAAACCTTCATTGTGGGTTAATGAGTTCAGTCTGCTCTTGTTTGTATACTTTGACTTGTATACTCTTCACAGTGGTTCGTCTGTACAGTACCACTAAGAAGAAGTGGTATATTGAGGCGCGCCTTTATTGCGATATCACCTAATACGCACAAGCTTGAATATCAAAAGATAACATATCGGGGTTCACGATATGATGGCTATTGGCATATAATCGCGACCACGGGAGGCACGCGTGCTTTCGATTGAATATCATATTTAATCTGAAGGGTAATAACTCTATAAAGAATTTTTTTGACGAAATAACGGCGATTTGTATGAGAAAATGCAACACCACAATAGATCAACTCTGGAAAAATATAAGTCTTTAAAACACTTAATCTGAAGGGTAATAACTCTCTTTAAAACACTTTTCCAAATATGTCCGTTATTTCGTCAGACACTTTTTCAAATATCTCCGTTATTTCGTTTATAAAAATAATTTCATATTTCTATATTTCGCCCTATTTCGCTATTTAGATGTATTTTCCTATTTCGCTTTTTCGTTTTATTTCATATTTCGATAATTCGCTATAATTGAAATATTATGGGATATGGTATTATATGATACCCTATATTCTGATATTCAATCGAACATCACGTGCCTCCCGTGGTCGCGATTGTATGCCAATAGCCATGATATCGTGAACGCCGATATGTTATCTTTTGGTAGTCAAGCGTGTGCGTACTGGCTGGCGATATTGAGCGCGCTTAATTTTCGAAAAAGGCGCGATTATAGCGCAATGCCAAAAACCTGTCGGGCTTCAAGTTATTATTGCGATATTGAGCGCAAAATATTATGATATTAAGCGCGCATTGTCGCAATATTGAGCGCGAACAAATTTCATACAGACCCGATAGTGTTATATTTATATTAGATAAATACTCTGCATAGTGTACATATAGTGTACATATAACATTTACTACTATAATTATAAACAAATCTAAAAAAGTGTCTCTATTTATTCCAAACAATATAGAAGAAGCAGTAATTTGCCTTAAATGTCACAATTTGGAGCGCAAGATATTCCAATATTAAGCGCGCGATATTAAGCGCGAAATATTGCGATATTAAGCGCAAAATATTGCAATAATATCGCAAGCGGTGCGCTTATAAGTGTTTCCACTTGCAATATTTTTGCGATATTGGGCGCGAAAATAGCGAGCTTAATATACCACTTCATTGACTGGTACTGTATATATATAATTACTGGTGATATATTGGCGACAAAAACGCCATTAGAAGTTACGATATGCTTCCACATATATCCTTAAAGGGGAACATTATTTAAGTATAAGTGCGAAAATACGAGTTGTTGAAGATAATTTTCCCCAGCTAAGAGCAGTGTTTTTGGTACGTGTTTAAATTAGTCAAAAGTATTTGATGGCTGACAGTTATTGCGTCTACAAAAAGATGTATCCATGGTTTCTAGAAGCAGCCTTAGTTGTTGCGGGAAAACGAAATGGAGACTCGGTCCTATACACAGTGACTCATTGAACCGGGGATTTCGTGGAATGAGATATGCAAGGTTTACACGAAATCGACCAAACTATCGTCACAGTTTAAAAAAATTTGGTTGGTTATGAATAGTGAGTTGGAATACCGTTTACTCAAACGCGCGACAATTTTACTCCAGAGACTGTACATATACTTTGAGTTAGAAGTTTTGGTGGTCAGTGTTTATGTTGATTCACTTTTCAAATTCCCTTCTCTCTCTCTTATATAACCAATCCTAAGCCGATGACTGACCGTTTTCGTCTCTTGACGTTTACTGTGACATGCTGTCTAGTCCTCAACTCGGCATTGGGTGTGGAATTCAAACTTAACTCAATTTCCTGCACATTTGGTATACACTTATTTGAATGGCAAATAACATGCACTACCATTACATCCTGGACTATACTTTTATGGAATGATCTAATCAGACAAAAGTTGAAATGCAACACTAATGCTCGGGGTACTTGCACAATAACATGTCATTGTGAGTCCTGTAAATGGAATAAATCGACCGTTTTCAAATGGAGCTTTCAACAGAGGCCACGCCCACAGCGTAGTCCCGCCCAATGGCAATTTATTAGAATATATTCGACCAATCAGATGCCGAGCCGGCCGCTGGCTGCGGAGATTTTTTCGACGCCATCTTTCTTCACCCTAATTTTGATATCCATACATACATTCAGTGTTAATTTGACTATATTCAAACTACTTTTTTGTTGTCAAATCATAATATACTGAGATTTATATTTGCGGCATGATGTTATAAATTTATCCGTGATTATAACAATGTTTTTCGTTTAGCATGACACTTGTCATAATTTTCACATTTAATGGCAAAACGAAAGTATGTTCTCTGGTTTATATATATTAGAGTTCATGATCTGTCTGTCTATTCTGGTCTGTATGTAATTTTTCTTCCAGAGCCCTTGATCGATTTAAACCAAATTTGGTGTGGTGACTCGGGGTACAACGGCAGGTGTTATAACGAACTTATATTTTAAATAAAAGTTTTGAAACAAATAACATTTTTTAAATTTTTTTAGCAAGAAGTTTCAATCTAAAAATCTAAAAAGAAAATTTTAACATTAAATAAAAAAAAATGTTTTAATTTAAAAAACAAATTATTATTTTGTTTATGTTCAACAGCAGATCGAAGTACAATCTAAAAAAAAAATAAAAAATTGAATCTAAATAATTTTTTAAAAATCAAACTGGTTAAAAGATCAAATTTGAACGAATCATATATCGGGTAACAGACAATATTTATGTGGATAAAGTATTTTTACCAGTGGGTGGGACTACCGCTGTGGGTGTGGCCTCTGTGGAAAGCTCGATATGTGCCAATACGGGTACATATAACTCTTAAGGCTATCAGAACGGTTTGATTATTTATATATAACAAAGTCAATAATGTTCAATCATGGGTATCTGGGTTTCTCTTCCTGTCGTCTGCTTGGGTTGGGATCTTCTTCCGTCTTCATAGGTTGGATGTATCTGCTTGTCTTCTACTCGGTTGAGTTCCGGTTGAGTTTATCTTCCTGTCGTCTCATGTTCTTCTTCCGCCGGCGCATCAGTGAGATGTTGTTAGGATCACAAGATCATCGTGTTACCTTGTATCTTCATCCATCCTTCTAGCTGCTTTCTCTGGCGTCCGAGAATTCGTTGTTACTATCGGGTAGCTGGTTAGAACTGTCTTATCATGTCGGCTTCTTCTTCCTAAAATACCCAGTGTATGCTAATGACCGCCATGTGTATTTTCACGGCGCGTCGGTTCATCGTACTTAGGGTAATTGAGTTATCGTCATCTCCCCATGGGTCCTATTAACTCTCCTGGTTTCAGTAGCTTTCTAGGCGATACATCTGGTCTTGATAATCCTCAAGACCGTGTTCTGTTTACTCCACAAATCATTTCCCTATGTTATTGCATGGACGCTCGCTAATTCGATTTGGTGCTCAGTACTTTTGTGATCTAGATGTGGTCAACAGCGACGCTGATATGTGTGGTAATCGAGCGCCCCTCTGACAGAGATTTCCTATCTTCTTCCCGGGTTGAAAGTTATGTCCCTGTGGTTGTCTTGGCACATTACTCCTTCACTTTTTCGATTTAAAGTTGATCTTGAAATCGCAAGTCCAATTCGTCGCTGCGCAGCAGGTCGATGATTCGTCGAAGTGTTTCGCAACAGCGGCATCGGTGAATGAGAGGCCTCTGTTGTTCGTATGTCCGTCGGTGTCGTTGGTACGGCTGCTGTCGTGCTCTAGCGTAGGTTCGCTGGCGAGTCTGGATCGGCTGTCGGTGTTCGTCCGTGAAGTAGTACCAATCGGGGTCGATATCGATGAGTGCATCTTCAGATTCTCTGGGCGGGCTGTAAGGCGGGGGAGGTGACTGCATCGCGTAATATCGTCTATGCTCGTTGTAAGGCTGAACCCATGGCTGGTTGTAGGATGTGGGTGACTGCATGCGCGGCATCATGTCGAGGTAGCTTTCATGCGGCCGCCTGCTGGTGGATGGTCGTGCATCTGAATTGGGTGTCATATCGTCATCATCGGATGTCGAGGTATTTTCGTCCTCAATGTCCGAGTATGGGGGTAGGTTCTGACAACTGGTCGACCCTTGTTCCACCGCCATGGTCAGCCTGTAATACGCAAACGGATATTTGTGTGAGGTTTGAGAACAAATGACACAGTCAGTATACTCAATGGTTACTTTTCCAATTTATCGGTATCGCTTGAGGGTCGTCAGATCGGCCCAATACGAAAATGGAATTTACAACTAATTATCTAGATGGATTGGTTGACGAACAGTTAAACACAAGATAAGTCGGGGTGATTGATTTCAATCATCAAAACTTATGACCGAATGTCGGGATTTATAGTCCCTATTCAACGCTTGCTATAATCATTATGATGATTATACAACTATAATACCCTGGACATCGTTATGCAACAATTAATATTTGAAATATATGAAATGCATAAATGTCTATATACATGCAAATGATTCTGATATCCGCGCAACAATAATTACGAAGGAAATTCGGAATACATTAATATACGATACATAATTAATACTAATCCAAATCCGCCACAGATGTGGTCAGCCTCTGACGGCTATAATTGGATATACATGTAGGTGTTCCTGAGTGTTGTCCCGTAATAGCGCAGACGGCTTTGGTGCATCCGTCTCCATTGCTTCGTCGATGGGTTCTTTGAACACGGCATTCGGGATATCCTCAGGTCGCTGGTCTAACTGCCTATTATACATAATGGCTAACCTTGGCAACTGATGTTTAACAAATTTCCACCAGAATCGGTGGGTCAAGATAATGAAAATTACTACTGTAACTACGTTACTAGGGCAAAATACCACCCTGGCCATCTCTACCATTCATTGGGGTAATACTTTTTCGTTCACTAAGTCAGTCGTGAGCATATTTTCGATCGTGTTTATTTGAGCGGGGTGCTCTCAAACGTAGTAACCCTAAGGGTGGCGGCGTGCACGTTATCTCTCGGTGCGCGATTGCAAAGTTCAAAGCTTTATTTATTAAATCGCCATGCGCACGTGCCGGGTTTCATGGGGCGCGCGACCTGTCATTGATCCGAACATGACTATTTATTCGCGATTCGGTCTGGGGCGTTGGGCTAACTATTTTCAACATTTACGAAGCCAGGTTAGGTTTGCCAATAAGCCAGTTAAGGGTAGGGTCGCATTTCTTCTGTAATGGACCCCAGGTCACTGTTTCGAGCACTCTATTATTATCGCTGATAGCAGGGCTTGAAACAACGGTTTATCTATTAAGTTGCTGCTCGCTCCATTCATGAGCTGCTTACACTTGCGAGGGGCCGGTACGGGCCTAGATTCACGAGGGTTTTGTTCAATGGCGGCCACTTCCATTAACTCATCCTCTGAGCTGTCATCACTTGTAAACATCTTTGTTACTTTGCGCCCGTTTCGACGAGGCGCTGGAGCGCGTCGTGCCTTGGCACTCGGCTCTGGTCTCTCGTCCATGGACGAGTCAGGGTTTTGTAGCGGCTCTGAGCGCGCGAGTCGCGTTTTCCTACGCTGTAAGCGCATCTTAAGCTCGCTTAAAGGGACATCTTCGTCATCGGAGTCCGAACATTGTCTCCGATATCGAGCGATTACATCATCTGGTAATGGTTCTGTTTCATCGCCAGAAGACCCACCCACAGGGTTAGGGGCAGGAACGTCGCTATCTTCGTCTTCGGGGGGAACAACATACGTTTGAGCACGCTTGTTGTTGTCAGTTTTGGGGATTTCCCATTCCAGGTTGGCTTTGCGCATATGTTCAGCATGGGATTGTGTGACTTTCCCAGTTAATTGATTCCTTAACTCGAAAGTAACGGGCGTTATTTGCTTGGTTATGCGGAAGTAGGGTTTCCATTTGCTTTCAAGTTTGCTTTTTCGTAAATGATTCTTCACATAGACGGCCTCGCCAATCTCGAATTTGGTGTCTGTGGCCTTTTTGTTAAATTTCGCTGCTTGTTGGCGTTTCGCCTGTTTCACGTGTTTGTGTACCATCATAAAGGATTTGTGCTGTTGTTGCAGCGCTATCTGATGGTAATCTTCTCCCGCGTATTTACGCCTGGGTTTTAGGAGATTGTCTATTGGGAACACGACGTCTCGATTGTACAACAAGAAAAAGGGGGAGAATTTTGAAGTTTCATTTTTGTTAAATCGAATCGCAGCTAGTGCTTGATTTAAATGGACGTCCCACGTGTTTATTTGGTCTGCCACTTTCTTTGAGACAATGTCTTTAAAAGTCCTGTGAAATCTCTCCACCCTACTGTTGCTCTGGGGGTGATAATAAGACGTAGTCACATGGTGAATGTTCAAGGCCTTCAGAGTGTCCCTGACCTTGTAATTAATGTTCTCACTGCCGTTATCAGTTATTATTTCTAGAGGGCATCCATGTCGCGGGAATATCTCGTCGATCAAGAGATGAACAACGTTATCGGCCGACTTGTCCTTGACCGGAAACGCTTCTGCCCACCCGCTATATAAGTCTATGAAGCTGATAATGTAGCGGTTACCCGATAGCGACGTGGGGTAGGGCCCTGATAGGTCCAACCCAATTTTGGCAAAAGGGTAGGGGGGCGTGTCCGTTATTTGCATTTTAGGGGATTGTTTTTGCAGAGACCTGACTTGGCAGGTCACGCACTTTCCAATGTAACAGTTTAGTTCCTTGTACAGTCTGGGCCAAAAATATTTCGACCTAATCGCATCATGCGTTTTGTCTACTCCCACGTGGCCGTTATCATCGTGGTATTGTTGGATTATGTTGGTTTGAAGATGTGCGGGCACCCAAAGGCGTGGGGTCGGTTCTGCGTCAGCACTCGAGAGGTAATAGAGTACCCCGTCAATCATCAAGTGTTTGTCATTCCGGGTGTCCTCGCCTTTGTCGAGGGCCTCCAGAACTGACGCAATTTCCGGGTCTTTCTTTTGTTCCTCAAGCATGTTGAAGCCTGGCTTGTTGAACAGTAGATTAGTAGGTTGGTAAGCCTGACCAATTTGAGTTTTATTCGGCAGTTCCTTTGGGGTTACCTCGCAGCTTGCGAAGTCTTTGGGTTTAAATCGAGACGAATTCAAGGCGGCGATTTCCGCTTGGGTCTCGGCGACAGTAAAGTTATTGTCGTTGATATCTACCTCTACTTCTGCCTTCTCTTGTTCCGTATAAGCATTAGGTGGCGTTCGACTGAGCAGGTCTGCGCAGTGATTATCTGGGCCAGCTATGTACTCAATGTTACAGTTATATCCAGTTATGCCCAAAGCCCACTGTTGAATTTTCTTGTTCTGCATGGGGGATTCCAAGAGATACTTCAATGGTTTATGATCTGTTTTTATCGTGAAAGTGGCGTTATGAAGGTAATGGTCCAACCTTTGTAATGCGAAGTGAATTGCATATGCCTCTTTCTCCACAGTTGGCCATCGGGTTTGAGTATCACCAAGTTTGTGTGAGAGATAATAAATTGGTTCTTCAACGCCATCTGAGCCCAACTGGGTCAGACAGGCACCGATGCAAAGGTCGCTTGCATCAGTATACAATGTATAGGGCGTGGCCGTATTTGGGTAGGCCAGGAGAGGCACTGCCGTGAGATTTTCTTTTAGTTTGTCAAACGAAATTTGGCAAGCTTGGTCCCATTTGAATTTGGCATATTTTTTTGTAAGCTGTACCAAAGGTTCAGCGATTTGCGAAAATGAGGGGACAAATCTGCGGTAGTAGTTGCTCATGCCAATGAAGGAACGTACTTCTTTTACTGATGTTGGGGGCACAAGCGACCGGATGGCCTTGACCTTGTCGGGGTCAGGTCGGACGCCGTCGGTATCAATTATAAAACCCAAATACCGTGTTTCTTGCTTTAGGAATTGGCACTTTTTTAATTTTAATTTCAGTGTATGTTGGCGCAACTTGTCAAAGACTTTCTGGATATGTTCCAAGTGTAATTCTAGGGACTCGCTGTAGATGAGGACGTCGTCTAAGTAGGCAATGGCGTAATCACCCATCCCACATAACACCTGGGCCATCAGCTGGGAGAAAACCCCTCCAGCGTTCCGGAGCCCAAAAGGCATGGAGTTGAATTCAAAAAGACCTCGGTGGCAAGCGAATGCCGTCTTTTGCTTGTCCTCCTCTGCGACCTGGCACTGCCAATAACCGCTTTTGAGATCGATAGCGGTGAAGAATTTAGATTTTCCAAGAAGTGCCAAAATATCGTCGATAACCGGAAGTGGGTATGACATAGGTTTGGTTACGGCATTTAATTGCCTGAAGTCGACGCAAAATCGTTTGGTGCCATCGCGCTTATCAACCATAACAATCGGACTTGAGTAAGGACTCGAACTCGGCCTGATAATGTCTGCTTCTAGCATATCATTTATGGCAACGTCAACCACCGGTCGTTTATTCAAAGGGGTGCGATACGGGCGAAGTTTTATCGGAGGGTGGTTTCCCGTGTCGATATGCATTTTGACTGTGCTCGTCTGTGTCAGCTCCGTATCTTTGTCGGCAAAGATGTCCGAGTTGGACTTCAACAATTTTATCAGTGTTTCTCGGTATCGCTCTGGGCACGAAACTTCGGCCAAATTTAATCTTTTCTCGCCGGTAGCGCGCGCTGACCTAGAGTTGTCTCCCCCGTTATGGCCGGCGCGTCTAAGGGCGTAGCCATCGTCGCGGTAATTACAGGTCGTCGGGAACTGGGAACTTTGTGACAAAGAGTTAATTTCGCGGCTGGTTCCAGGGTCACACACTACCGTCTTGCCGATTACACTGCCCCGTCGTAGGCGAAACGTTTTGTTGGTGTTATTGACGAGTAATACCGGGACCTTGTTCCTCTTGCCCACCCCAGAAATGGAGCTGCCGATTTCCAGACCGGGTTCTGACGCTAGGTAGCCTGTCTCGATTTGGGCCACCTCTACTAATGTCGACTTGCGAAGAGAAGCCAAGTTTTTTGATTTTCCCATACATAAAGTTGATGTTTGAGGCTTTAAGCTAACCTTGCTGGTCAATCTCAGCAGGGAAGCTATGTGCGCGTCCGATTCCAATGGGACGTACACGTCACTGACCTTGAGGCATCCCAGATCATAATATAGTCTGACCCCCCCGAGAGGTCAACCAATCCCTCCCCAAAATCATATTCCGGGTCATATCATTCGCCACATAAAATTTATGGGTTAATTTTAGTTTCGCCATTCTGAAGGTCAGTTCCACGCTACCAAGTACGCCCAGTGACTTCCCATTCACGGAGCTAAGGTTGATGTGTTCCCTAGTTAGTTTTGGTCGGAACTGTAATGCGTCATAGACGCGTTTGTGAATCAATGATACTTCCGCTCCACTATCTACTAATGAGCGATATTTATTTTTCCCTATTCTGACTAAACACGAGCTGGGATTCCCCACAATGTTGATACTAAATTTCCTCTCACATGTGGCCTCAATGAGAGGATTCCTTAGTTTTTTGCGTATGTGGGCGGGGTCATTAGTCGCGGTGGTTCGTTTAATGTCGGATATCTCCGGCTGTGACGCGGTGTATCATGGGATAGGTCACGTGATCGGTTCGGCTGATCTCGGCGGATTCCCCTAGGTGGCGTTACTGGCGTGTTCCATTGCCTTTGCTTCAAATCTCCGGATTTAGAAGGGCAATTTCTAGCCAAGTGATTACCGTTGCAACCCCAGCAAGATACGTGCCTTCGGTTTTCGGTCTTAAAGGGGCAGTCGCGAGCGAAATGGTCACCTTGACACGTCCAACATTCGACTGTTCGTGGTTTAACCACCGCTTCGACATGCACCTGTCTCGGGCGTGATCGGTGTTCACGGGTCGTGTGGTTATCGCCTGCGCAAATATCGCAGGTTGCCCTCGCGTGTTTGTTTCTGAAACTATCGATTTCCATTGCTTCCGGTTCGTTTTCGTTGTAATTTTCGCGGCCCGTTCGTAGGTTGAATACCCGTCGGATCCCCATTTCCCGCATGGCGATGTCGGCTGCCAATTTTAGTGTTTTCGGCGCATCCCTGATCAACTTCATTTTCAAACTGTCGCTTCTTAAAGCGTCAATATAAAACCCTACGAGTTGGCCTTCAACCGCGTTGATCCCGCCGGGCTGCTCTCGGTATGCCACAATCGCGATCTCCAAAATCCGTTCGGCAAGCACATGTAAATTTTCGTTTTGTTTTTGCTTGATTTTTCTTAGCATCGAAAAGGCGAATTGAATGTCATTTATCTCGGCAAATCGACTAGATAATTCAGTTTTTGTGTCTTGCCACGTGGCGTTAGGATTCGTGGCCAAATATCTTTGTAAAAAATCTGATACGGGGCCCGTCGCGCTCTGGAATGCCATATAGGGCTTCTTTGCTTCGTTAGCGCCGGTTAGGATCGCGCATTTTTCTATCGACTTGACCCACCCGTGGTATTTCGTGGGGTCCCCGTCAAATGACGTCACTACCTGTGTGACCGTAGTCATGGCCATTGCAGCAATTTGAGAATTGATAGACTCTGTTAATGGGGCGAGAACACCAGCTGATTGTTGTTGTTGGGTAGCCATTATGATAATAAACAATTAGACTCACGTTTTGCGAATTTTCCCACACTGTTTCTGTGCACACTGTTCCTCTTCTGGCTTCACGTTGTGTCTGTGATTAGCGTTCAGATCCTGGCTCGAAGGCACCAGTTAAGAGATATGTGCCAATACGGGTACATATAACTCTTAAGGCTATCAGAACGGTTTGATTATTTATATATAACAAAGTCAATAATGTTCAATCATGGGTATCTGGGTTTCTCTTCCTGTCGTCTGCTTGGGTTGGGATCTTCTTCCGTCTTCATAGGTTGGATGTATCTGCTTGTCTTCTACTCGGTTGAGTTCCGGTTGAGTTTATCTTCCTGTCGTCTCATGTTCTTCTTCCGCCGGCGCATCAGTGAGATGTTGTTAGGATCACAAGATCATCGTGTTACCTTGTATCTTCATCCATCCTTCTAGCTGCTTTCTCTGGCGTCCGAGAATTCGTTGTTACTATCGGGTAGCTGGTTAGAACTGTCTTATCATGTCGGCTTCTTCTTCCTAAAATACCCAGTGTATGCTAATGACCGCCATGTGTATTTTCACGGCGCGTCGGTTCATCGTACTTAGGGTAATTGAGTTATCGTCATCTCCCCATGGGTCCTATTAACTCTCCTGGTTTCAGTAGCTTTCTAGGCGATACATCTGGTCTTGATAATCCTCAAGACCGTGTTCTGTTTACTCCACAAATCATTTCCCTATGTTATTGCATGGACGCTCGCTAATTCGATTTGGTGCTCAGTACTTTTGTGATCTAGATGTGGTCAACAGCGACGCTGATATGTGTGGTAATCGAGCGCCCCTCTGACAGAGATTTCCTATCTTCTTCCCGGGTTGAAAGTTATGTCCCTGTGGTTGTCTTGGCACACATTTCCACTGTCACAACGTCAATCCCATAAACATAACACTCTGAATAACATACTTCCGTGACATACTTCTACTCGTCTTGTCGATGTCAACAGTATATAAACGTGACCAGGGTATAGAGGAGTAGGAAGATATACTGCAATTCCAAGATGTCGACTTGATCCGCTATAGTGTTGTCTAATATACATCGAAAGAGACTCGCCTAACCACGCGTGTTACCACATGCTTACCCGACACACAGCAAGGCGAACTAAAACGAATACTTCCATATTAAAATTGTTAGAAATTCTTCCAACCTTTCAAAAATGTCGCGGCAATGTTCGTTTGTTTTGGGACCTGCCTACTCCTACTATTAGATTCGATAATTTGGCAAAATATATCACATGCCATATAGAATTTATTACTAGTGACATAGCCGAATTTGTAACCATAGTGACAACAATGCATCGGGAACTGTTGTCTATTCCTTTCATTGTTAAATATTATCGAGACGAACTTGATGTCTTCAAATACAATCCCATGGTCGTTTAGTACGTCATGTGGAACATCCTAAATCTAGTTGGATGAAATGTTACACAACATGCAATCAACAGTTGTTTGCCCACATCACCTATCTATGTTTTATGGCAGTTTTGTTGGATACAATTTACACAACGGTGCATATATAGACGTACTATCAAAGGTTGTTTGTTACTTATACTACTGTTGTTTGGATATATTTTGGATGGAATGTTACCCAACACATTATCAGATGTAGTTTTCCCACATCACCTATCTACGTTGATTAAACTGTTGTGGGTTGAATAGGGTTGGGTGGCCATGTGTTGCTTGAATGTTACTCAACTGTTTTATAAAAACAATAACTACTCAACCTTCAATAGTTTTTGGAATAATTCTCAAAACTGACCTGAATGATATATCCAGAATCAGCGACAGCATCAGAATTGTAAATATCGGGAAATTTATTAAATTCCCGATATAGTATCCGAGTTTTTATCTTTCGATGTTGAAGATACAGTAACGCCCTAAGTAATCGACCCTTTAACCACAGCAAAATTATGGGCAACTTTTCAGGATTTAGTCGGAAATATGGCTTGTTGCCATTCATAGGAAAGCTCTCCGGAATGCGTCGCAATTGGCAGCCAGTATTTTACACGAAGACTGTAAGGCAAATCATGCGACGAATACGGTCGGATATAGTTATCGTATATATCTTACTATATCTTTCTTCCTCACATGTTACATATACACGAAATGAGCGAGCCATGCCTGCTTATGTTGTGTAGCCACGGAGATATGGGGTATGACAGACAAGTTCTTCTGGGCTTCAACATGACTTTTTTATGTACTGGGGCAGCTATGTATTACATTCACTCACCATATTACTTCTAACATTCAGATCAAACTCACTTGGAGCCTATTGTTTAAAATAACACCTGCCATGTTGGAGGCCATCTTTCTGGTATCTATTAAGTCACGGTTTGTTGAAGATAATATTTCCAAAGGTATATGTATGTCACAATAAACAACTTAGTGCGAGAAATTAAATTCTCGGGAAATAAAAGTGTAACAAAATCAGACACATAAATTGTATGATAATTTACATCAATGTTTGATATAATATAATAAATAATGCATGTCTTGTCGTGACTATCCCAAACTAGTAGTCATTGAACAAGAATATTCCTCTCGGGCCACTGTTTTGGCATAGTAAACTCCGAGCCATGCATTGTCTATATAATAGCAGCCATGCATCCAAATAAACTTATTACACACACTGGCATGATGTTCGGATATATCAAAGGATCAAAATTATAGTTTTCTTTGCGATTGTGACTAATACGCATTCGATGGAATCAATAACTATATAGCAGAAGGAGATAGTACAGGACCCCTACAGCTGGTTTAGTCGATAAGGTATTTTGTCCATTTGGTCAATACAAGCCATCCATGTACCCTGTTGGCATGGCTTTCTGATGCACGCCCCTGCAATGAAGGTAACCTGAGTCATATATTTCGGCAAGTTTTCCCGTTGCTTTCTGATGATCTACGTGTGTGCAGTTGAGGGATTTCCAGAAGAAACAAAACATCTGCACGGCATTTCTGTAGCTTTCTACTGCGCATGCCTAGCCGCCTACGACTATAGTCTGGGTTGCTCACTCATAATACACAACGGGAGATAACTTTCTCACGAACATGAACAGCACTCCCGGCGCACGTGCCAAGGGAGCAATTATTAGTTTGCAAGATGACTCCCATAGTGGGCGCTTTATTTCACTTAAGTGAAATAAACGCCATCTACCGGTCATCGATAGATGTCATTTATTTTACTTAAGTAAAATTAACGCATTATTTTACTTAAGTAGAATTCTTTTTTACTTAAGTAAAATAAAGGTCATTTTTTATTTTACTTAAGTAAAAAAGAATTCTACTTAAGTTAAAACATGGTTAATTTTACTTAAGTAAAATTCTTTTTTACTTAAGTAAAATTCTTTTTTACTTAAGTAAAATAAAACATGACCGTTATTTCACTTAAGTGAAATAAAATGACATTTTATTTCACTTAAGTAAAATAAAGTGTAATTTTATTTTACTTAAGTAAAATTAATATTAAATAGCGGTTTAGTTTTCTTTGCGATTGTGACTAATACGCATTCGATGAAATCAATAACTATATAGCAGAAGCAGATAGTACAGGACCCATTCAGCTGGTTTAGTCGATAAGGTATTTTGTCCATTTGGTCAATACAAGCCATCCATGGATGGCGAAGTTAGTTCGTACCCTGTTAGCATGGCTTTCTGATGCACGCCCCTGCAATGAAGGTAACCTGAGTCATATATTTCGGCAAGTTTTCCCGTTGCTTTCTGATGGTCTACGTGTGTGCAGTTGAGGGATTTCCAGAAGTAACAAAACATCTGCACGGCATTTCCTCCAGCCGCGAAACTATAACAACGTCGTAGATTCCTGTATAAAATGGCTAAACAGAAGTACCGGATCCATGTCGTCATTTAATGATCCAACCAATTGCTTTCTATAAACAAAAAGTGTGAGGTACTTGTAAAAATAATATTTTAATCATATAAAATACGACATAACAAATACATCAAATACAACAACGAATCAAAGACATGTTGGCGATGAATTAGGTAACTCACAGAAAGCTGTAAGAGAAAATAAAATATCAATATAGTTTTAAAAGAACTACTCAAACCAGAGGTCCATGGAGCTGAGGATATTTTACAGTGTAGAGGCCGTTCCACAGTGTACTTGTCGCGCGTATTATGTGACGACGATGTCTACGGCGGTTCATACACTGGCAAGTTTGCACGGTTTTGTTTGCAGGCATTTTGTCGTAGAAAATGATATGGTGCCATAATATGAGCGGAAACAAGCACATAAAATGCATCTGTGTCACAGCCAACTACGTGCGAAGTAAAATCTCTGTAGTTCCACTAGTAACGATGCCACCGGAATTTGCCTGTAATTTTCATGCAATTATCTCGCAAGAATAAATAATGCAGGTATTTGCAGGCAAATTCCAGTAGCACTATTACAAGTGGAACTACATAAATGTTACTTCTCATGTCTTTCGCTTTGGTAAAGATGCATGATAAAGATGCATGTTATGTGCACGTTTCCGTTGATATTCTGGCACCATGTGGTTTTCTATGACGAAATGCCCGCAAAAACATACCGTGCAAACTTGCCAGCGTATGAACGTACCCTTACTCGTCTATTTTCGTTTCGACTCTGGGTTTTTGTTTGTTATTCGCGTATTTTGTGGAAATGACTGCTTGGTTCAGCGATCGATGCACAATCACAGTCCTAAACTGATCTGCTTCGGGTGCATGTCTTCGTTTTTTATATCGTCATTGTTGAAGTCGGAATTAACCGAACAACCGCAGTCGTGTCGCGCGGTTGCACAACGCCATATTAGGAGAACGATGTAATTATGCGACAACATTTTCTGAGAATTTTGCAATTCGTTGCGTCGTACGTCGTCTGCAAACACTGGTTCATTGCCCATTGTGTGTTCTGATTAGCCGAATCGCGCGGCATGACTGGAAGGACTTTAATTAGCTACATTACTTGCACGTAAGGTATGTTCATAAACTGGCAAGTTTGCACGATTTTTTGCAGTCATTTTCTCATAGCAAACCGTATTTGTTTCTGATATTGTCCGCCAGACATTTTCTTGCTGATGGCCCATATGAACGCACCATATTGGTAATCATATTAGCATACATGTATTTAACCCCTTGAGTGCCAGGGGCCGATCTCATCGGCCCTAAACCTACAATATAAGTATGTTAAAGAATAAAAGAATAAATTATTAAAATTGTTAAAAATTGTAAAAAACAAAAAAATAAAAATAATTGTTAGGCCAATGCATTCTCTTATATATGCGAGGCGACCTATGGTCGACTCGCATATATAAGAGAATGCATTGGCACAGGGTATATGGGTTGATATAAAAATCGACCTGGCACTCAAAGGGTTAAAAAAAGAAAGAACATAAACGTTCTTTAAGTTATTGCGACTAGCCTCACATCACAGGAGTTTGTCAGAATGATAATAAATAATAATAATAATAACTAGAAATTTTAAACTTCCAATTGGAAGTTTGATACTTCCATATGCATATTACCATCCTCATCTTTAACACTCTACCCACCCCTATCCAATCCATACCCCACTTCATGACCCTAATCTGCTCCATAAACACATCATGAACCGTAGTCAACAGATAACAGTATCCATAAGACTAACCACAACCCCTTCCTTAACCCTTACCCAATCAATATCCATAAGCATAATCATATCTATAATCATATTCTGAATCCGTACTTTAACCCTTTAGATAACTCGAATCATACATGCATGCCTAACTAAAACAAAAAACACGGTCAGTTTTAATGTTTACTCTATCCCAAAACTCTAACCTATTTATAACCATAAACTATAACCAAACAGAACTCTTATCTACATAGAATATATTCTGCACTATAATCTCATAGATCCTGCGTCCGTTAGCATTTGAGGGTTTGGCATTAAATAAGACAGTCAATGACTGAGGTGGCTCACCTGACTGATAAGACTGACCCCGGAGACCACAACAGTCAGAACTTGTCATAATCATTTTTTAAAAAGTAGTTGAAAACAAAACATGTGGCTAGAAAGGATTCATGTATGTAGATCCGTGACCAACAGTACACTACTGATCACCCACCGCCTCCAGCTCATAACAGGTCATTGTCCTGTGATCATATTTTGCAAACTCAACCCTATTAAGTTGAATTAGCTTTGTTCTTGAGAATTGGAAACGATAATAACAGATTAAAGTCCAGTGGGCTACAATGATCTTGGTGAACCTTGGACATACTCAAAAATTGGAGTATAAAAGAAAAGCATGTTGATACAAATATTTTTTAGTGACTGAATAATATCATTTGACAAACCAAGAATGCTAGGTCTGATCATGGTAAAATAAACCAACACAGGTAGATTTTGAACATATATGTATTTATGATAATCATATTATGAATATGAAGACAGCCAGGAACATATGTCGCCACCCCCTGTGAACCGGTACTGTACATCGAGGTAGTAGTGGTTAAGCTCCTGGTCACAGGGCACAGTTTGGTTAGCAAAATGTAAGAAAATGCCACAAAGAGATGAAAGATTATAATATGTTTAATTTCGATTTATTCGTCCGATTGTTGATAGAGGGAAAATAAGTCTCATTTTATCAGTCTATGAGACTTATCTCTGTGTAAAAATATAGATGGTCATCTGTGGTAATTGCATGAAATTCCCAAAAGGAATAACTCACCCGTTATGTCTGTTCTCCTTATATGACCAATGAAAATTCGTCATATCTTCTGCTATCGTCTAAATGCTATACCGGTGTGATTGGGGTATCCGGCTAATGCATTTACATAGTACCACAACCACTGCGACATCGCTGTACATGACCATATCACATGGGGTGGTCACAACGACAAACTCTATGCAAACAAGTTTTCGTTTTAAACTTGTTTAAATATATAACCGTTTAACATATATAACCGTTTGTTGGTGGCATAAAGTAACCACAGTGATATTACAAATTCAGTGATAAATAAAAGCTCATAATTACAATTGAAATTCACAAGGAAAACAGATATTGATCGTACACAGAATTTGAACATTAAACCACCAAGAATGGTTGTAAAATTCACACAGCCTTCTTTAATAGTAAGTACCGCAACTCATACAATGACTATTTTCATATCACGATCACGCATTCTACAATACCACAAGTTGGATTGATTATTTTCCACACTGGGTACATATCATGTGGTAAACCATTAATCTTACTTGTGGTATATATTTGATATACAGAAATCATACATGTCTATTCTATACAACTTACCAGTACAGTTTCAGATAGTAGTTATCCAAACCATGAAAGTGAGAGTTTATAAGATTACATTAGAGATGTAACAATAGGTTCCTAGCTGTGTTGACACTGTGAATACCATAAGAGAAGAAAATCACCAACCTGAATGTGCATTTATAATTCCAAATAGGACCGAGTATTAGAAAATGTATAGTGATGTTTAATGATGATGGAATTTCCTATTGAAACACCTAAGCTATTTGGAAACCAGTCTCGTTGAAACAAGACAAACATTTCATTTCAATCAAGGAATGGTACCATTGAAATGACTGACAGAGACTCAGCTTATCGAATAATGTGTTGCTTCGTGCAACCGATAGCTTCATGCAAAACCAATAAATATCAAAACCTTTTCACTTTCACATAAGCCACATCCGCATTGTTTTACTGAGGTCGCACCTAGTTACTGCAAACCATGTACTAAATCACATGTGCGGGTTCAAAAACCAGCAAATATCATGATTTGAGAATGATATTATGAACAGCAGATATGGGCTTTCTCACAAATCTATTAAACAGCGAACAGTGCATTTGGAAAGATGAATAATTATGAGCCGTTGTTCCCCAGTTTATCCATGATAATGATTTAAGCACCAGGGCATACAGACATAGTATTGACTGCAATGAAATATTTGTGTAGCTTCTAAAAGACTGTTAAAAACTAATTGTCAAGTAGTAAAAAACATTATATGGACATGACTACATACATGAATATGAAACATATATAATGATATAACCATTCCATGAAATATGACTACTACTAAATCCATTCGCCAACAAAGCATGTTCCTTGAATATTGAATTTGATAGTTGTCTGGAAAACTGAGAATCTTGTCCATGATATCCTCTGCTCCATCCACAACCACTGTAAACACTCCTCAAAATATACCTGTAACAAATTCAAGATTCATAGTTCATCAGTTATGTATATAAAATACTTTACATCTACATATAGGGGAGCAACATAACTATAGCAAATATCATTTGAAAGACCGCTCCAAAGATTAGAAATTATGCCTACTGTTCATCATCTTGATACTATAACGCTGAATTAACAGTAGGAATAATCAGATAGGCTGAGGATCACAATAGCGAAGTTCAGTGTAATGCCAACATTTTTCACAATTCCGTGAACTCACATCCTGATCATTGCTAAATTGAGGAAATTGATAGTCACCTCTGAACTTGTCCTACCAATGACTGAATGAGAATATATCTTTTGTACAAAACAGCCCCATATAGAATAATAATTGTATGCTTGTATAACTGAATAACAGAATCCATTTTGCACACAATGGGTTAGATAGGAATTCATGGTTTCAAAGCAAATAAATAATTCTACAACATGTCAACATACCACAATTTCATGTATACCACTATTTGAGGACAGCCCTAATGATACTATGTTTCAATGATATCTAATAACCCATGGTGTATTGGTTGGTGCTTGTATATACTTAGAGACCAAGAAACAAGAGGTACGCATTTGCGATGCTGTGGTCGAGTTGTTGCATTAAACATTAATTAACCTTGGTGGACATATTATTAATGTCTACTGGGCACAGGGAATGGGAGATATGTGTAGGAGCAACAGTAATGAATTGAATCTCATGACTACATAAATGATGCCATACATTGTATGTCTTAATCAGGTCTGTGATGAGTGAACAAGTAATGTTCTAATAGGGCATAATTCAATAGATATCTTAATTGCATTCGATGACTGAACATACACTGGTAAATATTTAACAGATCATACACACCACAATTAATATGACGGAGTTATTGGGACCATAATTTTGGAAATGAAAACATCATTGAAACTGTTGCTCAACTTGAAGAGGGTCCTTAAAGGTGCATTATCTGAATTAACGTTCCTAAATTATCATTTCTTTGGCTTGGGGTGGGTAAAAAAATATTGGATTCGAGTCGAGGAACCCATCGATCAAGGCTCCGTTGTCGATTTTTGAAGTCTGTAATTTCTCGAGATGTGCAATCATTTGTGGCACAGAAAAACGTCGTCAACCGGATGGTATCAGACAAAATTGCGGACGAAGATAGATAACTCTAAAATCAAGTGGTAGTACGACCAAATTTTGTGATACTCGAGTGATAATACTGCCCCATTTCGTTGAACAAAATGTTGATAAATAACACATTTTGGGAAATTTGATACCATAGTTGACAGCGGTTAGCATTATGTTGTTGCAATTAATCGATTCTTATAACTAAAGGATATTTTGAAGAATGTTGTTGTTGTTGTTGTTGTACATTGATGATATTGGGACCATCTGATCGGATTGAATACCTTTAAGGACAGTGACGCAAAGAGCAAAATTCAAGGTGGGTGCCAGCGTCAATTATATTCAAAGGAAATTGTTCAAATTAAATAGCACCCATCTAGAGGTGATCCTAAAAATGTCTATTAAAACTTTCAAACAAATTGTTTTCCAATAAGACTGGAGCGCGTAATAGTACCAATGGATTAATATGTGAATCCCAAAATGGCCACTGGCAGACAGTTGTTTAAGGAAAGGAGACATGGAATTTGGTGTTGATCGGTAAAGGATGTGACCTGTAGGGTGTGCCAAATGATTCAGTCATCAAAGAGTAAAATCTATATTTACACTAAGTCCTATTACTCAACATGGGCCGTAACTCGGGAAAAAATCAATGTAGGAAACCTGCTGCTTGTAAATACTTTTCCCCCCATGTTGATTCATCAATATCTGAAAATATTTAAAATCCGACAGATGGTGACTAAGATGTAAAGCTTCAAAGTTGTTATGGATGGACGGACAGACAGAGCCAATTTCTGTATCCCCAGCTAAACTTTGTTTGTGGGGGATAATGAATTGGTAATAGGAAGCTGAATATTACAACTGGCTCGAACGAAGTGAAATAAAATGCAAAACAGTAATCTTTGTACTCACCTTTGACATTTCCTCTGGGCCCCGATTTTCCATGGCACCAATCTGAAGAAATAATCATGATTGTAAGCACCAAAATGAAGCTCGTTTATGTATTCATTGACTACTTTTTGAGCCATGTTTCTGTTGGTACTGTGCCTCGAAGTTGGTGTGATGTCAATTTCATCGGTATTACTGAAATTAAAAGGTATAACAGGCTTGTTAGTAATGAGAAGTAAATCTCAATTATGTTTTTGAAATGTCTGTGATAATGCCCTTCATAATTCTCCAATTGTAATTTAATTTTCTGTGTGAATACATGTGCAATTTTATTATGTTTATGCAAGTTAATTATGTTTCAGCATAATTCAATTGTGCTCTAGCACCCTCCAACTGCGGTGATTCAACGCAGTTTAATTATATTTCAGCTCAATTGTAAATAAATTTTCATGATGGCAGGAAGCTGATTATATCAAATGAGTCAAAGTGCAAATTCATGATATAATTATGTTCTGCATATTCATTGTGTCAGTAATTAAGTTTTAGGTACCTACAATACAAATTGTAAGAGAAGTTAATATTCAGTTAAGGCACCCAAATGTAAATTTTCTCAAACTGTCCTGTCCAGAAAGGGTCAATAACTCTAAAATAAAAAAAAATCTGCACAGACTATGTGGCATTAATAATGTCTTGAACTTTTATGTAAACAGGATATAAACTAAAGGGGGCGTTTATTTCACATTTAAGGTACCCAAATCCGGACAGACGGAAAGATAGAGAAATGGAAATATGGCAAAGATCATTTCTATAGTCCCTCGAAC
Organism: Siphonodentalium dalli; assembly: GCA_032622095.1. Classification (NCBI taxonomy): domain Eukaryota; kingdom Metazoa; phylum Mollusca; class Scaphopoda; order Gadilida; family Siphonodentaliidae; genus Siphonodentalium; species Siphonodentalium dalli. The sequence goes on from CP136063.1 coordinate 184,086,142, forward strand.
TTTGAAGAAGTTGGGGGGACAATGAGATGAACAAGTGCAACGCCAAGTGTGGCATATGCCCTTGATGCTCATTTTAGGGAGTGGAAATTATAAATATTTGCATGGATAGAAACTTTCCTAAATACATAAAATTGTATGTGAATCATTTCCCTCTAAACTGGGCTACCAACACACTAAAGCAGAACCAAATTCAATGATTCATTCACATGTTTACAAGCTTAATGTTGAAACAGACACAAAATTAAGAAATTCCAATGTCAAACAAGGGCTTAAATCTGGTGAAAATGACTGGACGCAACCTGTAGTAAGTCGTTATCCATTCCCTCTAGCTACACAATTACCACAACAAAGCACAACAGAATCCGATTATAGTTGACCAACTTAAAAGGTTAAATGTTCTTCGTACAAAAATCCAAGAATGTCAAA